>CM038142.1:535860152-536460152 GCA_021437245.1 Aegilops speltoides
TGTCGGTATTCCGGTTAGAAACAACACGGGGACCAATAAAGAAGGTGATGGGGAGAAGTATCACTATTTCAAGAATTCCTAAGAGGTGGAGCAATCCTCACAACATTCTTGATAGAAAAGACAGTAATACTTCAAGGCAGAACACAACATTAGCTGGAGAGCAGGTTGTATTCATAATGTGGACAAGCTCGCGATGAAAGGAAGTCAAGAGTATTGTCGATGATAATAAAATCATCGAGGGCAAGGAGGGTATTTCTCATCATGAACACAGTTAACATCTCGGAAGAAGTCAAAGTGTTGAAGGTGATCCGACACAATTGTCGAGAGATTTCATGAAGGTGTAATTGATCGGCGATGACAACAAGTCAAAGGAATGATGAAGTGAAAGGTTATTGAAACCACTAGTACAATACAAACTTGAAATCAAAGATTGTTGTTCAAGGCGAAATGATATGCCGAGGACGATCACCGTAAGCTTAGCTATCGTCGGAAGTTGTGCTCCGGGAATAAGGACCAGGTAGCACAGTTAGAATCATCACGACAATGATATAGCCAAACAGGCTAGGAATGGTGTGATCGGGTAGAAACTTGTAAGCAAGGAAGATTGCTAAATGGTTGAATCGTTGAAAGGACACGATTTAGTTATCGATGTATTTGAGTGACTAACCACTCAGAACCTAGGAAACATTGGAATCGGTGAGAATGTAGTACTTGATGAAGAACTCATAAGAAGTTATGGTGTTCCGTGATAACCTCGAGATACCAGGGGGTAATACTCGACGACGGATCAAAGTAGAGGTTGGACTGGGGGATTGCTCTGTAGAAGACAAGTGCTTAAACTTGCACAAGAAATGGTATTTAAAGGAGAACATGGTCGGAACCACGATTGCAAAAGGCCAGATCCCAGATATAAGATGAACTTATACCAAAGGAATAATTAATTTAAGAGAAGCTTTAATGATACGATCTACATCATGTCCATGGGCATGAACACAAAGTTCAAGGTCGACTCCCACTTCGTCAATGTATAACCTTCCATTCACTTCTCGCTTTGATGAAGGCATTAGTGTTGGAAGTTTTACCTGGCATAACACCAGTAGGGTATGACCCGTAGAAGTTTCCGGGTTTACACAGATTAGAAAAGGTATAGGTTCAACCCATTGGGGCATCTTAGAATCATATACCACAATCTTGGAGTAAATAATACAAGCTCGAAAGTAGAGCATGGTTGACAAAGCAGAGGATACAATTTACCAAAGGCATTTTATACCTGCGGAAAGGCTCACAAGGTTATTGAATATGAAGGGCGTTGTTAGATAAAATCCAGCAAGGATCTGGTGGTCCATAAGGTAACTGATGTGAGCATCGGTACTCAACCAGAAGAAGAAAGAATGCAAGGAGATCATAAGATAGAAACAACTGACTTATTCAAAGCTCAATCGCAAAGGAATTATGAATTCCCAGACAAGGGATCAGAAGCAATGCTCTGATTAGGGATGGATAAGTTGAATAGCATTAGGGGTACAATCATCAACAATTTGACGGGTCGAGATCCAACTCATGTTCAAAATGACGTCTGAGCCGGAAAGATAATTTAGAAGGATCAACTGATGATTGCATGCTTTCACACACATGTTGAATCGATAGGATCAAAATGACGGTGTCTAAGGATACTAACGAATTTTGCCAGACATATGGAAAGCATCCATAATGCAAGCAAACAAGTATTGCAGAGCAATAAGCTACTAAGGATTCCTGGAGGATCGAATAGTATTTCGAAGACCAATGAAACACATGAACAACTGGGGAATGAGCGGATACTCGATAAGTGCGAGAATTATCCGTAGGGGTATTCAGGTGGCGAGAAACTGCAAGGCAGTAAGCGTAAAGAATTCTCAGAATATCGAGGAGTATTTCAAGACATCTTGTAATAACAAGAGCAACTAGGGATGACAATATGAACGATAGGTGTAAATAGTTATCCAGAGGGATTTATCGATGGAAGTGAATTGCAAAAGCGATGGCACATAGTCTTGGGAGTACATCGTAGAGTATCTTCAGAATCTTCTGGTGCAGCAGGCGGTCATCGGTAACAAGGGGCTCTCTGGGGGAAAGTACTTGCGAGAACCTAAAGTTAGTTTTGTTTTTAGAAAAATCATTTAACCCGAATAGAAGAGAGCTCGGAGTCCCAGAGTAAAGATTGAGGAGTAAAAGATCCTAATACCACCCAATGGCGACGTGGGCCCATGGGCCGCACAGCCAAGTTAGTAAAGCAATTTTCGGCTTCTAGACTCAACTTCGGCCAAGGAGTTGGAAAGGGGATTCCTACAGGCAGTCGGCTCTGATACCAACTTGTGACGCCCCCGATCCAATCGTACACTAATCATGCACGCAAATGTGTACGATCAAGATCAGGGACTCACGGGAAGATATCACAACACAACTCTACAAATAAAATAAGTCATACAAGCATCATAATACAAGCCAGGGGCCTCGAGGGCTCGAATACAAGTGCTCGATCATAGACGAGTCGTGGAAGCAACAATATCAAACAAGTTTGCCTTAAGAAGACTAGCACAAACCGGGATACAGATCGAAGAGGCGCAGGCCTCCGCACGGGATCCTCCTAACTACTCCTGGTCGCCGCCGGGGCTGCACGTAGTAGTAGGCACCTCCAACAGTAGTAGGAGACGTCGTCGACGGTGACGTCGCTCTGAGTTTCCAAAGATCTGGTTGCGACAACCGTAAAGAAAGGAAAGGGGGAAAAGGGGAAGAAAGCAACCGTGAGTACTCATCCAAAGTACTACGCAAGCAAGGAAACTACACTACATATGCATGGGTATATGTGTAAGGGCCATATTAGTGGACCGCTGCAGAATGCCGAATAAGAGGGGATAGCTAATCACGTCAAGACTACGCTCGCAGCCTCCGTCTCAAAGATGTAGAAGAGAGTAGATTGAAGTCCTCCAAGTAGCATCTCCAAGTAGCATCACCAAGTAGCATCTCCAAGAGCATCGCATAGCATAATCCTACCCGCGATCCTCTCCTCGTCGCCTGTTAGAGAGCGATCACCGGGTTGTATCCGCACTTGGAAGGGTGTGTTTTATTAAGTATCCGGTTCTAGTTGTCATAAGGTCAAGGTACAACTCCGGTCGTCCTTTTACCGAGGGACACGGCTATTCAATAGATTAACTTCCTGCAGGGTGCACCACATAACCCAACACGCTCGATCCCATTTGGCGGACACACTTTCTGGGTCATGCCCGACCTCGGAAGATCAACACGCCGCAGCCCCACCTAGGCACAACAGAGAGGTCAAGACGCCGGTCTAAACCTAAGCGCGCAGTGCAGGCCCATCGCCTGAGCACACACCAAGACGTTCTGAACGCGCCGGAAGCGAACTAGCCCCTTAATACAAGTGCGAGCTTACGTTCCAATCCGGCCGCGCCACTCGATCGGCCGACGTCAAGAAGGCTTCGGTGATACCACGACGCCGGATACCCATAACTACTCCCACGTAGATGGTTAGTGCGTATAGACCAAATGGCCGACTCGGATCAAATACCCAGATCTCGTTAAGCGTGTTAAGTATCCGCTGAGCGCCGAGCAGGCCAGCCCACTGCCTCCTAGGTGGTCTCAACCTGCCCTGCCGCTCCGCCACGAATAACATCGGGGCCGTCGGGAACCCAGCCCACCTCTACCGGATGGAGCCACCGTCCTTTCAGCCCCTCATCGAGAATCACTTGCGGGTACTCATCGAAATGACCCGACTTTAATCACCATCTGCAGACAAAGATGTATGTATGTATAGTATATACCCGTGATCACCTCCCGAGTGATCACGGCCCAATAGTATAGCAAGGCGGTCGACAAGAATGTAGGGCCAATGATGGTAAACTAGCATCCTATACTAAGCATTTAGGATTGCGGTAAGGTATCAGCAGATGTAGCAACAATGTCGGGCTATGCATCGAATAGGATCAAAGGAAAGCAGTAACATGCTACACTACTCTAATGCAAGCAGTATAGAGGAGAATAGGCGATATCTGGTGATCAAGGGGGGCTTGCCTGGTTGCTCAGACGAGAAGGAGGGTCGTCGGTGACGTAGTCGAACACAGGGGCAGCATCGGTCTCGGGGTCTACCGAAGAGAAGAAGAGGAAGAAACAGTAAATATAAAGCAAACAGAGGTACCACTAAGCATGACAAGACGATAAGCAGAACTAGAGTCGACCTAACGTAGTACTGCAAGATATAGGTGAAGGGGGAATTCAACCGGGAATGTATTCTCGGTTCCGGACCTGTGTCAGACAGATGACCGGAGGGGGAATGTTCCATGTTCAGATAGTTAGAGGCATTTGACAGGTAAACGGACCGCGTATTCGGATTCGTTGGATTTTTCTGAGCAACTTTCATGTAGAAAACATTTTCATCCGAGCTACGGTTAATTTTCTATGATTTTCCAAAGTTTTGAAGTATTTTTATGAAATTTCTGGATTTATTATATTTAGTTTAATCCGAATTGACCAGGTCAAATTGACTAGTCAAAAGGGCATGTGTGGCCCACATGTCATAGCCTATTTATCTAAACAATTAAATAAATTATTTAAATGGGGTCCTACATGTCATCTACTACTAGACTAGTTTAGCACTAAAAATACCACTAAGCTAATCCTACTCTAATTAAACTTAAGGGCCGGCTATTAGTGGACAGAGCCCAGCCGAGCCACTCACACACTCAACAGACACGCACGCGTGCTGTACACACAAGCACACACACATCACGCAGCAACTAGAGCAGCAACAAGGCAGTGCAAGCACCGGCAGGAGCAAAGCGGCGGCGGCGGCGGCAGCAACTATGAGCAGCAGCTTAGCAGGAGCTAGCAAAGCAGCAACTAAGGCAAAAGCAGCACCGACAGTAGTAGGAAAACAGCAGCAGCAGTAGTAGCCAGCGGAAGGCAGCAGAAGCAGCAGAGCGCAGCAGCCGCGGCGGCAGTTTAGCAGGGGCGGCCGGCTGCGCTAGCCGAAGCAACGAGCAGCAGCGCGCGGGAGGAGGTGCGCGGGCGCGGCCGGGGGCGGCGGCAACAGCAGCAGACAGCGGCGACAGAGCAAAGTAGCAGCGGCAGAAGACGCGACGCGCGGCAAAGCAGGATGCAGCTCGGGCGTAGGCGCGGGCGTGGGCGCGAGCATGTGCGGGTGAGCGCACGTAGGGCGGCCAAGGTCGCGGCCAGACGCGGCCAGAGGCGAGGGAGCGCGAGGCTGAGCGGTGGCGCCGGCTCGGACTCGACGGGGTCGAAGCCACGGGCGCACACACGACGAGCATGAGGCTAGGGGAGCACCTACGCGATCCAGCGAAGATGATGGGCACACGCGTGTGACCAATAGGCCACCGGAGTGACGCCGGCGACCAGCCGTGCGGCATCAAGCTTCGGCCATGACGGTCCTACGGCCTGAAGGACGAGCTCGTGCAAGAGAGGTGAGGGGGGAGGAAGAGGAGCTCACTGTGAGCCTGTAGGTGTGCATAGCAGGCTCGGGGGAGGCTCGGAGGCGACGAATCCCGGCAATGGCGTTGGCGGTGCAGAGAAGGGGAACGACTCGATCCGGTCGAAGCAGAGGCACTCGGCTCGCGTTCTTCAGCGTAGAGGAAGAAGCGGAGGCGGAGGAGCTCTGGCGTAGTCCTAGGCGACGGGAAGGGCAGTGGCCACGGATCGAAGAGGGCCATGGCGATGATGGCGTCCGGTGTGTGCGGGGAGGAGGATCTGGGGCGAGAGGGAGAGTGGGGTTGCTAGGGTTTGCCAATGGGTCGGGAGCACCTTGTAGGACGCCGAGGAGTCGGGATGGCCGCCACGCGGATGGTGCGGCCATGGCGGTCGGATGCCCTCCACGATCCCCTGTCTCCTGTAGAGAGGTGGGAGGAGACGTGGAGGTGGGCTGGGCTGGCCATTTGGCTAGATGGGCCAAGGTGCCTAGTAGATTAGGTCCTCTTACCTTTTATTTATGTTCTGCTTTCACAATTCTTCTTTGTTTTGCAATTTTTACATAAAAGCAATGCAGTTTTGGTTCAACAAGGTACTTGACACATAAATACTATGCAATGCTATGAGCTAGCACATCAAGTCCCAACTTATTTTGAAACGTGCAAATATTTATTTAAATTGAAAAGGATCAATTAAAAGTTGTTGGTCCAATTCTAAATAGGTTAAGGGTATTTTAATAATTCCAATAATATTGGTTTATTCATGACAATTGGTTAGTGAATTTTTGCAACCCAACGAACATTTTTGTTTTACCGTTGGAAGAAATAATAATTTGACTTTGTTTTAAAATTTGAATTTAAATTCGGTTTGGATCAAAGTGAGGTTTAGAAAATTAATTGCGATGACATGGCACCATTAGTGTATGGTTACTGTAGCTTAACTACCCGGGTGTTACATAGCACGAGGCTACTCCCAAGTCGAGGGTATCGACTATGGTGAAACCTTTGCTCCCGTTGTTTGCCTTGAATCTATTTGTTTGTTGATTGCTTATGCTTCTCATCATAACTCCAAGCTGCAACAGATGGATGTGAAGAGTGCTTTTCTTAATGGTCCTATTAATGAGTTGGTGTATGTCAAACAACCCCCAGGGTTTGAGGATCCCAAGTTCCCCAATCATGTGTACCAACTCGATAAGGCACTCTATGGCCTTAAACAAGCCCCACATGCGTGGTATAAGCACCTTACCGAGTTATGCAAGATCGTGGGTTTGAAATTGAGAAAATCGACCCCACTCTTTTTACTAAGAAGGTCAAAGGGGAGTTGTTTGTATGTCAACTATATGTTGATGATATTATCTTTGGTTCTCCTGACAAAGCTTTCGATGAGGAGTTTGCTGCTCTCATGACCTGGAAGTTCAAGATGTCCATGATGGGAGAGTTGAAGTTCTTTCTTGGGTTCGAAATCAAACAAAGAAGAGAAGGAACTTTCATCAACAAAGCCAAATACACTCAAGACATGCTCAAGAGATCCAAGCTAAGTGATGTCAAGCCGGCTTCCACTCCAATGCCCATCAAATGTAAACTTGACATTGATCCCAATGGTAAAACGGTGGATCAAAAGGTATATCGTTTCATGATTGGTTCCTTGCTTTACCTTTGTGCATCTAGACGGGATATCATGTTGAGTGTGGGAATTTGTGCAGGGTTTCAAGCCGCACCTAAGGAAAGCCACTATTTGGCGGTCAAGCAAATCTTTAGATATTTAGCTCATACCCCAAACTTTGGCTTATGGTACCCAAGAGGAGCTAACTTCAACCTTTTGGGCAATTCGGACTTGGATTGGGCGGGAGAAAAAGTGGATAGGAGGTCAACCTCCAGAGGGTGCCAATTTCTTGGTTGCTCTTTGGTGAGTTGGTCTTCTAAGAAGCAAAGTTGTGTCTCGCTCTCTTGTCCACCAAAGCGGAGTATGTGGCTGTCGGCAGTTGTTGTGCTCAACTTCTATGGATGAGGAAAACTTTAAAGGATTACGGTGTCATCTGTGACAAAGTGACTCTTTGGTGTGACAATGAAAGTGCCATCAAGATCTCTCTCAACCCGTTGCAACACTTCAAGATGAAGTGTCGGTGTCAAAACCGGCGGATCTCGGGTAGGGGGTCCCAAACTGTGCGTCTAGGCGGATGGTAACAGGAAACAAGGGACACGATGTTTTTACCCAGGTTCGGGCCCTCTCGATGGAGGTAAAACCCTACTCCTGCTTGATTGATATTGATGATATGGGTAGTACAAGAGTGGATCTACCACGAGATCAAGGAGGCTAAACCCTAGAAGCTAGCCTATGGTATGATTGTTGTTCGTCCTATGGACTAAAACTCTCCGGTTTATATAGACACCGGAGAGGGCTAGGGTTACACAGAGTCGTTTACAATGGTAGGAGATCTACATATCCGTATTGCCAAGCTTGCCTTCCACGCCAAGGAAAGTCCCATACGGACACGGGACGAAGTCTTCAATCTTGTATCTTCATAGTCTTGGAGTCCGGCCGACGGTGATAGTTCGGCTATCTGGACACCCCCTAGTCCAGGATTCCCTCAGTAGCCCCTGAACCAGGCTTCAATGATGATGAGTCTGGCGCGCATATTGTCTTCGGCATTGCAAGGTGGGTTCCTCCTCCGAATAATTCATAGAAGATTGTGAACACCAGGATAGTGTCCGGCACTGCAAAATAAATTCCACACACCACCGTAGAGAGAATAATATTTACACAAGTTCAATCTGCTGACGTATTTCATGGCGTGACGTCACACCACAACCAAGCTCTTACTCGTTTTTATTATTCCACCTCAGCGCGTTTAGCGAAGCGGTTTCCTTGGCACGTCTTGTCGAAGCAGAGGTCGTGTCCCCTTATTCCAGGATTCTCATAAATACGGACGTGAGTAACCCAACCACGCCCGTTGCCCCGCCCCCTCCATCGAAGGCGAGTTCCAAACGGTCACGGGGATGGCTCTTGGTATTCTCCTCCTTTATAATGAGAGCAAAGCCTGTCCCTTTACTTCGATCCTCAATCGAATCCGCCCCTCGCCCCGAGTTCCAACACCCAAGGCTCCAGATTCGGGCTCTTCGGACCTCCGACAATGTCCGGCTCTGACCTACAGGGCCGGTGGATGCCCTCTTCCGTCACGGAAGAAGACGTGCTAAAGCTGAGAGATGCCAGGTACCTAACCTATGATATTTCGCATAGGTTGCCTGCCCGAGGGCAAGTCATTCCCACTCCCAAGCCTGGTGAGAGCGTCGTGTTCGTGTCTCACTTCCATCGGGGTTTAGGCTTCCCGATGGACCCCTTCGTGAAGGGGCTCATGCTTTATTACGGGCTGGAATTCCATGACTTGGCTCCGGAGTCCATCCTCCACATCTCATCGTTCATTGTTGTCTGCGAAGCCTTCCTCCGCACTACCCCTCACTTCGGTTTGTGGCTCAAGACCTTCAACGTGGAGACGAAAATGATCGAGGGGTACAGGCAGAGTGCGGAGGGGCGGTTATAAGTAAGAGGGCCGATGCTCCATGGCTCAAAGGCTCTTTTCAAGAGGAGCTCGGCTTGTGGCAACGGGAGTGGTTCTATATCACTGCTCCCAGGGGCAGCAGGCAGGTGCCGCCACCCGCTTTTCTCTTGGGTCCTCCACAACGGCTGGCGTCATGGGTCAACAAAGGGCTTGACTGGGGGCCATCCAAGGACATACCAATATTGCAGGGTCGGATTCGAGACCTCCAAAAGAGGGTGATCAATCTGGTCGTAGTGACGCAGGTTATGCTGATTCGGCGTCTTCTGCCCTGCAAACGTCGCCCCCTCCGCTTGTGGGAATTCAATCCAGAGGGACTGCGAGCTCTTCAACACTTCATGGGTACGACACCCATGGAGATGTATAAACTGTTCTTCGGATCACAAAAGATGTGTCCGGACTTGACCGAGGACGCCGGCCTAAGCTGCAATCGTCCGGATACTCAAGTAAGTAGTCATGTGTCTGGACATACCGTCCGTTTATTTACCATGGATTTGCCTTTTAAACAGCTATCCCTTGAACAGGAGTGGATAGCGCAAGAAAAACTAATACGGTGTCCGGCCCCCCTCCCAGAGACCACGCCGGATCCTGTGTTAGTCAAGATGCTGGAGGTTCCGCCTTCAGATGAGGGCGAAGGGGAAAACAGGAAAAGTAGTGCCTCTGCTAAGGAGGTTCTCAAAAAAGGGGGGGATCGAGAATCCCTCCTTCCAGGGGGAGAGGAGGACCGCTTCCGAAGATCCGGAGGCCAAGGCCTCAAAGCGGGGGAAGAAATCTTCACCGGAGGGTCCTGCGCCAGGAGAAGCCCCGGCCGCACTATTTCCCCAAGGGAATCATCCCTCCAGCGAGCCGTAAGTAGAAAAAGGGGAGTTTTGTAATAAGGAACATCCCTGTTTTTATTTCTGAGGATAACCGGAGTTCTTACCTTGTAGTTTGGATCTCAGCCCTTCTCAACAGAGCTCATCTTCGGGGGATCTTCGTCCGGAGATGATGGAGAGCAAAACGCCTCCATCTGCCGCACCGTCAGGAGGGGACGACGACCCTGAGGTGTCGTTCATGGAGGATCTCCTCGAGTCTGGCGGGGCCGGAGAGTTCGGCACCAATTGGTGTACGGCCGGGGAGCTGAAGGATCTGCTCGAGAGGGCGTCTATCTCAGAAGATCACCGTACATTAATGAGTATGGTGGTTGAAAGGATTTCATCCGCTGAGAGCAGGTTGCATGAGGCCGTCAGAGGTTTACTGACGGGGTTTGAGATACGTAAAAATGGCATACCTTTTGACAATTTTGCACATAGTGCGCCCTGTATAGATAGTAGACCCTGAGATTCGGTATGTTGTCGAAAGCGACAGTGTGCTGAGGATCATAATCTCAGTTATAAGATGTCGCCCTTCCTATTTAGGTGGCAGAACGTTCGGCAGCCAGCCAGACTGATAGAGTTGCTGAACTAAAGCGGCAACTCGACGTTGCGGATGCGGACATCGCGCTGGTCAATAAACGACTTGACAAGTCACAAGGTAGGTGGTTTCTCCGCGGTCACCTGGTAAGGGAGCAGATGCCCACGCCTTACAACATGTATGCTTAATGCAGATGGCGCCGCTGCTATGGAGGACCTTCGGGCAGAGCTTGCTCGAGCCAAGGAGAAAGCCAGAAAGAGTGATGCCGCTGCCTCGAAGGCAGCCGAAGAGCTAAAAGCCGAAAAGGCTGCTCACTACCGAAGTAGGGATGAGATGGTCGGAATGGCCGAGAAGCTGAAGGATGCTACTGACCGCTGTGAGGTTCTTGAAAGAGAACACCGAGCGGGGCAAGAGGACCTGAAGAAGGCCACGGCCGAAGCTAAGGATGCCCGCTCTGCGATGAGGGCTATAAAGGAGGAGTTGCGTCAGGCCGGAGATATTGCGGCTGGAAAGCCCTTTCTGCTGCGTAGGAAGTTCACGGATCCGAAGTATGCTCAGTTGGGCCAGTTGTGGGGTGCGGAGGATGCTTATCTGAATTCGGCGGCGAGTGCGGCGGACGTAGTCGTGCACTTCCAAAGCCAGAAGGATCACGAAATGGAAGAGCTTTTTTGGTCTCAATTCCATAGTCCGGAGCGTCCCCTTCCGTTAACCGATCGGTTGGCTGAGTGGGCTGAGCTGAATAGGCTGTCCGGACTTGCCATGAAGGATGTCGTGGCTCATCTTTGGCCGGAGAGGCCCAAGCCAAAGAGTTATTTTAGCTTACTGCAGCAATTCCTTGATGCGATGCCGCATATCAAGGCGATGAAGCGGTCGGCATGCATAGAAGGTGCACGGATGGCTCTCGCCCGTGTCAAAACATACTGGGCAGAGATGGACGCCATCGACGTTGCATCCCGGGATTCGGACAGAAACCGATTACCCGCCCAGCACTATTTTGAGGAGGTCCTGCAGGGCGCTCGTTTAGTAGAGTCGCAGTGCTCGAAAAACGTTATGTTCAAATGACATGTATGATAAAACCATATTTATAATATAAGAGCTTTTTATACTTGTGCGTTCAAGTATTGCAATATCTCTTGTGCGGCCGTTAATGTATATGTATATATAACCTGAAAGATGGCAGTCTTCGGCTTCAGCCCCCACACACATGGTGCGGGGGTGTTTGCAAAAAGGCGCATTTTCACACTTAATCCAACGTCTTGGTCCTGTGAAGGAGGTGGTAGCGTAGCAAACTAGGCAACCGGACTATAATGCTTTATCACTTTCACTTAGCCATAGGAGTTCGAAGGTGGGGCTACGATATAGCCCCTAGGGGCACCGCACTCTCCGAATTTGGGGCGCATGTGTGCCTGACCGGGAAACGGTCCTTCATCAAAGCGGAGGAATTCTAGACATTCCGGTAGTCGATTGAGTGGTTGACCAGTCTCTCGCTATATCATGACAGTCAGTTTTCGGCTTTCTCTACTAAGGTGCTCGCTAGGCCGAACCGGGGCACAATCGCAGTAGTTCTCCTGGTGCCGCGTTAGCTGATAAAACGGAACGTAAGGCAGCAAAACACAGGAGCCGGGCTAACCCAACATTTGACCAAAGACATGATTTGGAGCTGATGCATATAAGGCCTAACTCGAGATGCCGAACACTCCCTAAGGTATTCGGTCTTTATGAAGACAGGCAGAGTGATGCCCTAAGCCCCTAGTGTCCAGGTACGCGCGAACTCTTCTGACGCGGCCGATGCCAAAACGCCAGCCTCCTCCTCGGTTATGGTAAGAAACCGGGGGATGTGTATCAACAAGAGACAGTAAAAAAGGTTTACGCAGGGTCTTAATCTGAAAAGAATCCTTGAAACGGGTCCCTGCTGCACGTTTGCGCCTGTGTCTCCGTTGTGCTGTATCCTGGACGGGTGTAGCACGTTGTTCATCTGTAAAAGAGAAGAACTTAGTTTGAAAAAATATCGTGCAAAAAACGTATTTAAAATAGAGTATGATTTAAGAAATGAATAAAATTGAGCTTTATTGGCTCTCATTCTTCGTTCGTACAACCCCTTGTAAAGGGGTACGCCGCTAGGAAGCCCCTTGTTTATTTATACCGAACTCGCCTAACTGTGTCCGGGGTCTAAATGACCAGTTTTAGGGGCTTTGGTCAGCAAGGCCGGATTAGTGTGTGGCTGTCGAGGCAGTCTCACGTTCTTCCGTTGTCGAGGAACACTCGAAGTTTCCCTTCAATGAGATGATACCGCGTGGGCCGGGCATTTTAAGTGTAAGAGATGCGTAATGCGGTATTGCGTTAAAGCGGGCAAAAGCTTCGCGTCCCAATAGTACTTGATGGCTACTTTTAAACTAGCGGCGTGTCCCGCGCATTTGCGCGGCTAGATTGACCATATAAATTCTTTGTTTAAGATCAGTTCTCTCTGAAACTATATGACCTCGATAATAGGTATTATCTGATTTAGTTTTTCACTAACTATACATGATAAACATGTATTGGATCGAGTGGATTATAGATTTATGATAAAATGCCTTGTGGGCATCGATATCATATCAACCTTCCTATTTTCCCTCTTCGGTCCACTACTTGTTTGTTAGTATGTATGTACACCAATATGTATTCAATAAATTGTGTGCATAGAATTGGATTTAAACATGAATATCATCAATATAAAAGAACTTTTCTCTGGTTCCACCCAAGTTTATGGCTGGCCACATTCTTAGCTGTGTTATATTTCTTGATTGGTGAAATATCTTTCCTACCTACATATGCATTCAAGGATGCTCATCTTAATTAATATGATTGTTTATCTTTTCATTGTATTGTTTACTTAAAGATTTTTTTCATTCACTTCATAGCTTATACATGTTGCTCATGTAATATTATATTGTATCAACTTGTATTTTTTTTATATATTTTCAGTATATATGAAGTCAATTACTAATTATATATCTATATATGTGAATATTTTGAAATTTATCTATTTTTGGATTCACATGGAGTTAGAATACAAACAATTATGCCAATTCTTTTTACATTTTATTCCAAATTTCGTACAGCAAGTCTTGTATTCTCCATCTACCCAAAAAGAAGTATATCTACTAAATTATCAACCTGAGTTGTAAACTTATATGGACTATGGAGTTCTATACACATTTTGACTCTTCTACACCAATATAATCTTGGACCACAATCAACAGTGCAAAAATGTAATCTTATGTTGATTAACACGTAGATTTCTTGTTGTGTTCATATAAAATCTGTACAAAAATGGTTCTCTTAGAATTTGGATCAAGATGCCATGATAAACCCTGCTGATACAGAAATGTGGTTCCCTCTTTTTCAATCTATAATTTCACTATAATAATTGATATAAATTGTAGTTGATGAATGTATCCATATATGGCTTCAGACGTAAGATGGGTGCTTGCCGATGCTTTTCTTTTGTTGTAAGTCTGAACCTCCTAGCACGCCATGTTATGTGTCTATTTTATTGCTAGAGGTCGATCATCAAATGTGGTGCATTATTTTCCTATCAATCGTTTACTATAATATTATGGCAAATCATAGATAGATACATACATTCGTCATGGTACTTCTGCCATCCTTATTCGTCCCATGGAATGATTTTTCTTACTGGGAACTAATTACTATATCTTCATATTATGTACTATCTGCAGCCTCTTGCATGCGCCTGCATTCATTGGATCGTGTAGGTGCATAAGGAGAGCACATAATGTATTCTAATCGACATACCTTGTGCAGCCAGTTCAAACATTTATTTTTGGAATGATCAGAAAGTAGCCTAAACAATGCAAACTGCGGTCAAGCAATGTGACGCCAAATCCTCTACAGCCGTCTGTGGAATATCAGTATGTGACATCAGCGCCTTTGTTTGTTGTCTTTGATGTCACCCTCTGTCCTCCTTATGGCTTTCCGACGCCGTTGCTTCTCTCCAGATCGATAGCGCCATATCTGACTCTTCATGGACCTTGTGTTTGACTGGAGGACATCAAATTATGGCCTTTCCAAACCACAGACTTTGTTGTAGACTGACGACGCCTTGTGCATTCGTCTTCTCTGCCAGCCCAAAATCATCGTCGTTTCTCGACCTCGTCACATAATTTATGCCAGACTGTTGCAGTGGTTGCGGCCATCTCCAAATCCACTTGAGCTCATTGACCTAGGCGAAGTATTAGCAACATGGCATATGTAAAAATAGCACTTATATAGGTGTATCAATTTTTCACCTTTTTGTCATGAGCAAATATTCCTATTGTACATGGTGCATGCCCATGTGTATCCTTATAGCTGCCAATTTTACGTGCATCCCAATTGTGAGATAGATGGATCTCCATCAAGTATATGTTTCTTTAGGGATCTATGTCTAGTATACATTTGTTTGTTTTTTTAACACGTGTAGCATATGTTTTCATTGGCTGCACGTGCACATCCATGGTGGTATCTAGTTGATCGGATTTCGCATCTATATCCATCTCGTATACATGTTTGAGAAGGATGATGTTAAAAAATTTGTGCATATATATTGTATGTGCTTTCACGTGGTCCTTATTCTTTATGAACAATGCTTAATTTATACTATCAACCGTTGTAATTAGATGACAATTAATAATTTAATTGTAAAAAATTGCGAGAATATAAATATTTTTTCAATACTTAGATGTTCACATATGTCGAAATCACTTGTCCGTTCTTGATTTATTGCCGCAAATATTCTATTATAGGCATACTTTTTTGCGAATAAGGCATACTTTTTTAGTGAAAAAACTATTGGTGTATTTTTTTTTGTCCTACACCCTAGGTTATATACGTACACATGTACTTTATTATTTGGGTAGAGAAAAGAATTCCCATCGCTGGAAACATTTTTTATCTCAATGTCAAGTACTAATGTAGTAGTCCACATATTTTCCTCTAACACGGAAAATTCCGAATTAATTAATTTTCTAAAAATAATATCTCAATCTTTTTTGGCTGCAATGATAAATGACATCATCAGATGTAGTGTTGTATTGTGACCCGACTCCTTTTTGAGTGGCGGTCAAACTCCCTTGTATGGCAGACGTACTCTTTTTTAGTTGGCCGCCGTGTTTTTTTTTTCTTTTGAAAGTATTGGCCGCCGTGTTTTTTTATGGAAGCTGCTGCCGTGCCGTATTTTCCTATGCCAACATAAGTTTTGGTCGGATTGTGTTGGACTTGAACGTACCCTTTTTAATAAAAAAAGTGACTTGGATGAAAGATGTGCCGAACTGTGTTACGTGTCATGCCAAACTGTTTGTACGTAATTATATTTGTATGTAACGCTACATCTTTTAATCTCAACCGTTAATATTAAAAATTGATGATGGAGATAATTTAATATATGTGGACGAACGTGATGGCTTATTTGACTTCTGTTATATATATATATATAATAGATGGGGCGGTATGGAAAATTAGCTTTGCGCGACGGAAGTTGTCGGATGAACCGAACACAACTTCTAGTAGTAAGGAGCATGTACAATTGGCATAAGGGCCTGGCGTCACTCCTTTAAAGGAAGTGCTGCTATGGCGAATTTTGGTAGGGTCTATCCCCATTCTGCGGATTGTGTCCTGGTATGGCAGGTTTATATCGCTGCCGCCATCCATTAGGACTTGTGTAAATTGTATTCCGCCGATTATAGGATCCAGGATCAAAGCAGTCCATCCTACGTTTTGGATACTTCTGGAGTAATCCTGATGGTCGAAAGTAATTGGTTTTGACATCCAGTTTAGGGACTCCGCTGGGGTGGACCGTGCGGCGCGTACTTTAGTAGTTGCCGCCCTATTTTTCCTTGTTAACACTTGAAGTGAATTCACCGTTTTGACCTCTTGTGGGAAGTTCTTTTGTTTTCCGGCGCTTTGCTTGTGGGGTTCGTCATCGTCCTCGCTTGGTGTGTCGAGCCCCTTGTGTTCGGCGTTAAGTCGGCCGGATTGCTTGGAGACCCAACAATCTCTGTGGGTATGGTTTGCAGGCTTCCCGGGGGTACTGTGGATTTGACATATCCTGTCCAAGATTTTGTTTAGGTTGGATAGCTCGTCACTGTTGTCCTTAAGAGGCAGTGTTTTGTTGTTCGGCCAAGAGCTTTTGAACCCGGAGTTGACCGCCATGTTCTTTGGGCCATTTTCGTTAGTCCAGCGCTGGTCTTTTCTGCGTCGTGGCTTCCCATTTCCATCCCTGACCTCGGATGTACTTGGGTCGCTGGTGCTGCATCTTGCTAGCCAGCTATCTTCTCCCGCGCAGAAGCGGGTCATGAGGCTTGTTAGTGTGGCCATTGTCCTTGGCTTTTCCTGGCCGAGGTGTCTGGCGAGCCATTCGTCTCAGACGTTATCCTTGAAGGCTGCTAAGGCTTCGGCATCCGGATAGTCGACTATTTGGTTCTTTTTGGTAAGGAACATGTTCCAGAATTTGCGGGCTGACTCTCCGGGCTGTAGAGTTATGTGACTTAAATCGTCTGCATCCAGAGGGCGGACATAAGTCCCCTGAAAATTTGCTCGAAACACATCCTCGAGCTCTTCCCAACTTCCAATAGTATTTTCTAGGAGGCTTTTGAGCCAATCCCGAGCTGGCCCTTTGAGCTTGAGGGGTAGGTATTTTATGGCATGGAGATCATCTCCTCTAGCCATATGTATGTGTAGGATATAATCCTCAATCCAGACTCCGGGGTCTGTTGTTCCGTCGTATGCTTCTATGTTTACGGGCTTGAATCCCGCTGGAAATTCATGATCCAGTACCTCATCGGTGAAACATAGGGGGTGTGCGGCGCCCCTGTATTTAGGTGTGCCGTTGTTTTCGAACACTCGACGTGTTGTGTTTCTTCCTGGAGCCTTCTTTCTTGGCCCATAGATGGACCTAACCGGGCCATCCTTTTTGCGAGGATCCTTATGTGGAGCGTGTGACGGCTTGTGTGTGGCGCCGCTTGCCGCTCTTAGCTTGTTGGTCGTCTATCCGTCCAGGCGGCCTCTTTGTTTTTTGACTGTGGGGGCTCTACGGCCTCTTCGTCAAATTCGGGCAACAGCTTGCGCTTTGGGTAGCTCTTTGATTGGTGACTATCGCCGTATTTATTTGCGGTCTTGAGTACTTTGCTCCATCTCATTCTGAGTACGTCTTCCGCTGTTTTGAGCTTCCGCTTATGCTTCTTCAAACTTCTTGCAGTGGCGACGAGCCTTTTGTGGAGGTTCTTATGCTCTGGTGATGTGTCCGGCGTGAGATCGTTTGGACTGTTGTTTTCGCCGGGGATGGGTTGCTCGTCCAATTCATCCTGTTCGGACGGTTGCTTGGTGGCATGTTAAGTAGTCCTTCGGTTTGCCCTGCTCTCGGCTGGAGTCGATATGGGTGCTATTGTTATCGAGGCGGGACTTCGGGCGGCGCTTGCGTCGCCGTTTTGGTTGTTTTTCGGGGGAATCATCCTTCGCCGCGTCCCGTTGTTCCTCGTTATCTCTTCCTTTTGGAGTATCCACCATGTATACATCGTGAGTTGAGGTGGCTTTCCAGTGCCCTGTGGGCGCTGGTTCTTGGTCGTCTCTGGCATTGTCGTCCATACCGTCGGTGTCTTCGGAGTCGAAATATAGCATGTCGGTTAGGTCGTCGACAGTGGCTACAAAGTGGGTGGTGGGTGGGCTTTGAATTTCTCCGTTGTCCGCATCCCAGCCGTCCTGACCGTAGTCCGGCCAGGGCTCTCCTAATAACGAGAGATACTTTAGCAAATTCAGGATGTCGCCAAAGGGCGAGTGCTGAAAGATGTCCGCAGCGGTGAACTCCATGATCGGCGCCCAATCGGATTCGATCGGTAGGGGTGTGGGAGGTTCGGAGTCCGGTGAGGAGTCCGGCACCTCGGAGTCACGAGCTTCACAAGGGACAGGGTCGGTATTCGGCCCCATCGCCGTAGAGGTAGCAGCCCCCGAGGTGGTGTCTAGCCACCCATCCTCGATCGGCGCAGTCGGCTCCGAGTTAAGGATCGGAGCGGACTCTTGTGCGGCCTCCAGGGCATTGTCCGGCAGCAGTGGTAGATCGTGCCCATCGTGACAGTGCGGCGCGCTTGGCTGTGGCTCGAATCCGTCGAAGATCGAGTCTCCGCGGATGTCGGCCGTGAAGTTCAAACTTCCAAATCTGACCTGATGGCCAGGGGCGTAGCTTTCAATCTGCTCCAGATGGCCAAACGAATTGGCCCGCAGTGCAAAGCCGCCGAATACGAAGATCTGTCCGGGGAGAAAATTCTCACCCTGGACCGCGTCGTTGTTGCTGATCGAAGGAGCCGTCGGGCCTATATGCAATGACACAGAGGAACTCTCAATGAAAGCACCAATGTCGGTGTCAAAACTGGCGGATCTCGGGTAGGTGGTCCCGAACTGTGCGTCTAGACGGATGGTAACAGGAGACAAGGGACACGATGTTTTTACCCAGGTTCGGGCCCTCTCGATGGAGGTAAAACCCTACTCCTGCTTGATTGATATTGATGATATGGGTAGTACAAGAGTGGATCTCCCACAAGATCATGGAGGCTAAACCCTAGAAGCTAGCCTATGGTATGATTGTTGTTCGTCCTATGGACTAAAACTCTCCGGTTTATATAGACATCGGAGAGGGCTAGGGTTACACAGAGTCGGTTACAATGGTAGGAGATCTACATATCCGTATTGCCAAGCTTGTCTTCCACGCCAAGGAAAGTCCCATCCGGACACGGGACGAAGTCTTCAATCTTGTATCTTCACAGTCTTGGAGTCCGGCCGACGGTGATAGTTCGGCTATCCGGACACCCCCTAGTCAAGGACTCCCTCAAGCCGCACCTAAGGAAAGCCGCACCTAAGGAAAGCCACTATGTGGCGGTCAAGCAAATCTTTTGGTATTTAGCTCATACCCAAAACTTTGGCTTATGGTACCCAAGAGGAGCTAACTTCAACCTTTTGGGCAATTCGGACTTGGATTGGGCGGGAGAAAAGTGTATAGGAGGTCAACCTCCAGAGGGTGCCAATTTCTTGGTTGCTCTTTGGTGAGTTGGTCTTCTAAGAAGCAAAGTTGTGTCTCTCTCTCTTGTCCACCAAAGCGGAGTATGTGGCCGTCGGCAGTTGTTGTGCTCAACTTCTATGGATGAGGAAAACTTTAAAGGATTACAGTGTCATTTGTCACAAAGTGACTCTTTGGTGTGACAATGAAAGTGCCATCAAGATCTCTCTCAACCCGGTGCAACACTTCAAGATGAAGCATACTGAGATTTGGTATCACTTCATCCGGGATCACATTAGGCAAGGGGTGATCAAGCTCAAATATGTCAACACTCATGATAACCTTGCAGATATTTTCACGAAGCCCTTGGATGAAGCAAGATTTTGCGAGTTAAGGCATGAGCTAAATTTCATTAATTTGACAATGTGGCTTGAACCTTTCCACACCCACCATACTCATCTTGATATCTTGTTTAGGTGTAGCCATGGACATAGGGGGAGTGTTGTTCCCTCAATGAAATGCATAAATTGATTAACTCTTTCACATTAGCCATTTTTTATGGTACGTGTGCTTCAAAGACGAGTTTTGGTCATGGGCCTAAGGATAATTCTTTGTGGTGCCATACCAATTGACTCAAACATAGGTGGCTCCGGCCACCGCCCTCTCTCCTTCATAGGCTTTGGTTTACATTTGGCCCTCATTGTATTTTGCCTTCCTTTGAGCCATGTTTGTGTTTGAGAGTTGCCTCTTGAGTGCTCGTGTGTGTGTGTGTCCGGTTGCTTGAAGTATGCATTGCAAAGGTTGTGTTTTTCTGTTTTTGTTGAAACTTGCACTTTCTTGGGCATACGTACTACCGTGGCTAGCCACGGTACTACTGCAGGAGGTGGGCGACATCTGTGCTAGCGCAATTCCAATCCTAGCATGGTACTACCGCTTCCAGCACAACAGTAATTTTTTACTGCCACTGGAAGAGCGGTACTATCGCCCTGTGTCCGGTACTTCCGCCCAGGCGGTACTACCACGGTGAACTGCGGTACTAGCACGCAGTCGAAAGCGCGTGGGGGTTAAGAGCGGGTGTCGGTGTCAAAACCGGCGGATCTCGGGTAGGGGGTCCCGAACTGTGCGTCTAGGCGGATGGTAACAGGAGACAAGGGACACGATATTTTTACCCAGGTTCGGGCCCTCTTGATGGAGGTAAAACCCTACTCCTGCTTGATTAATATTGATGATATGGGTAGTACAAGAGTAGATCTACCACGAGATCAAGGACGCTAAACCCTAGAAGCTAGCCTATGGAATGATTGTTGTAATGGTTGTTCGTCCTACGGATTAAAACCCTCCGGTTTATATAGACACCGGAGAGGGATAGGGTTACCCAGAGTCGGTTACAATTGTAGGAGATCTACATATCCGTATTGCCAAGCTTGCCTTCCACGCCAAGGAAAGTCCCATCCGGACACGAGATGAAGTCTTCAATCTTGTATCTTCATAGTCTTGGAGTCCGCCGATGATTATAGTCCGCTATCCGAAACCCCTAGTCCAGACTCCTCAAGAGCCCACTGAACCAGGGCTTCAATGACGACGAGTCCGGCGTGCATATTGTCTTCGGCATTGCAAGGCGGGTTCTTCCTCCGAATAATTCATAGAAGATTGTGAACACCAGGATAGTGTCCGGCTCTATAAAATAAATTCCACATACCACCGTAGAGAGAATAATATGTACACAAGTTCAATCTGCTGACGTATCTTATGGTGTGAAGTCACACCACTACCAAGCCCTTACTTGAATCGTTTTTATTATACCACCTCAGCGCGTTTAGCGAAGCGGTTTCCTTGGCACGTCTTATCGAAGCAGAGATCGTGTTCCCCTTATTCCGGGATTTCCATCAATACGGACGTGGATAACCCAACTGCACCATTGATTGTGGCGCTTGGGAGATAGGTGAGTTTTACCAGGCCGGTGGGGATGCATAGTTTTCGTCCGCCCATATATAAGGGGATAAGGATCCACCTTTTTTACCTATGCCTTCTTCCTCCTTTGCCTATCCATCTCCGCGCACCCGAGCTCCAGCGCCCAAGTCCGCACATCTCGCATCAACCTTCTCCTGCCATGTCCGGAGCGGGAGGCAAGTGGATGGCCTCCTCCGTTACGGAGGGGCACATCGTGAAGCTGCGCGGCGCCGGATACCTGTCCAGCGACATCACGCACCGGCTGCCCGACGAGGGGCAGCTCATCCCCACCCCCAGGCCCCATGAGAGGGTCGTATTTCTTCCCCACTTCCTCCGTGGACTGGGCTTTCCACTTCATCCCTTTGTCCAGGGGCTTATGTACTACTACGGCCTGGACTTCCATGATCTGGCGCCAAACTTCATCCTCAACATCTCGGCGTTTATCGTCGTGTGCGAGGCCTTCCTCTGCATCCAGCCTCACTTCGGCTTGTGGCTAAAGACCTTCAATGTCAAGCCGAAGGTGGTGAAGGGAGTCCAAGCGGAATGCGGAGGTGCCATGGTGGGCAAAATGCCCAACGTCACCTGGCTCGAGGGCGCCTTCTTGTAGTCCATCAAAGGGTGGCAATCAGGGTGGTTCTACATCAGCGAGTCGCGTGACCCTAAATGGGTAGCGGCCCCCGAGTTCAGATCTGGTACCCTCATGCAGCTCACCTCCTAGAAAGAGAAGGGCTTGCTATGGGGTAGTTCGGAGGAGCTGACCGACTCGATCTGTCTCTGACCTCGTGAACAAGAAGCTCAAGCTTGTCAACGTGATCCAGTCATGCTCGTCGTCGCGATTCTCCCTGCCAAAGAACAAAGCTTACAATTTGTGGGAGTTTGATCCGGCACAGCACCGGACATTGAGCGGGCTCTTCGACACGACGTACGAAGCTGCCTGGAGTGTGCTGTTCAAGGGCGGAGAAGCCCCCGCATCCGCAACTGAAGATTGCGGATTCAGCACGCAGCGCCCGGCCGGCAAGGTAAGCTATGTTATCCTTTATGGGACACTCATTTCTTTCATAGTTTGACTCTATGTGGGATCTAAAACTCCCAATGCCTTTAACAGGACTGGCAGAAGACGTCCGAACAGGTTAACTGTCCGGCTCCCCCTCCCGAAGACCCAGCGGACACCCGTTTAACGGGGCTGCTGGTTCCGGCCCTTTACGTGGTGCCGGAGAAGAAGGCCAAGAAGAAGGCCACGGGAACCCGAAGGAGTTCCTCGCGCCAGGTGATATCGGACTCATCATCCGATGACTCCGAGGCGGACTCCTCCCCCGAGGAGGAGGAGAAAGAGGCCTCTTCCCCAGCGGGGGGAGAGAAGAAGAGGAAGGCCTCCCCAACGGGGGCGGCCGAAGGGTCCAAGAAAGGACGGACCCTTTCTCCGGACTGCTTCGCCAACGCCGACGACGGCGACGAGGAGTGGCCCTCTAGGGCCAAGCCCCTGGCAAGATCGTAAGTGTCCGAATTCCTGGATGATTTATAATTTCTCTTTTTTCCACGTGGTGTCCTTCTAATGCCGCATACAACCTGTAGTCCGGCCAAGGACGATCTTCAATCTTCATCGAGCGGGTCCTTGGCTCCGTCGGATATGGATTCCCTTCCGACCGCCTCCACCCCTCGTGACGCTGATGATGCCGAGGTGGGATCCCAGGAGGGGACCCACCAGGAGGGGGAGGCTCCGGAGGTGCCACAGGGCAACCTCCCGGACTTCGCACCGGACTCCGCACCGGAACCCGCAGTGGTTCCGGAGTCCGGCAGGCGGCCCCTTCGTAAGAAGGGCAAGACTGTGACACCGGCGGTCGCCGTCCAACCGGAGGCGCCGGATAACTTGTTGGAAGCGCTCAACGGCGCTTCCATCAAGGAAGAACACCGCACTGTCATGAGTGCGGTGATTCGTAAGTTCACTCGCCAAGAGCGGGCTGACGAAGCCTGCAGCAGCCTTCTAACAGGCTTTGAGGTAAGAATGTTAAGATATGTAATATAATACCGCATAGACAGTAGCCCCTGATGCTCGGTTCGGCGTTCGTAAAGAAAAACCGGACTGAGGATCTTACAAAGATATACACAGGAGTTCTAACAAATATGTCAATATGGGATTGCAGGCTGCGCTGCTGACCTCTGCCGCACTGACTGCAGAGGTCGGTGCTTTGAAGCAGAACCTCGAGCGGTTCGAGAGCGAGCTCGGCCGTGCCAAGAAGCAGCTCGAGGACAAGGAAGGTGAGTGACTGTAGGATCGGAAGTATGTCTAGAGGGGGGGGTGATTAGACTACTTGACAACTTAAAAGTTTAGCCTTTTGATTAGGACAAGTTTTTAGCAAGTTCACAATGATGAGCAAGTCAAGTATCACCCTACACATGCAATTCTAGAGTAATGGCAGCGGAAAGTAAATTGCACATGTAGTAAATAAGAGGTGGAGAAGAGCAAACGCAATTTGGAGACACGGAGATTTTTCTCGTGGTTCCGATAGGTGGTGCTATCGTCAATCCACGTTGATGGAGACTTCAACCCACGGAGGGTAACGGCTGCGAGAGTCCACGGAGGGCTCCACCCACGAAGGGTCCACGAAGAAGCAACCTTGTCTATGCCATCATGGCCTCGCCCACGGAGGACTAGCCTTACTCGGGTAGATCTTCACGAAGTAGGCGATCTCCTTGCCCTTACAAACTTCTTGGTTCAACTCCACATCTTGACGGAGGCTCCCAAGCGACACCTAACCAATCTAGGAGGCACCACCTCCAAAAGGTAATAGATGGTGTTGGTGATGATGAACTCCTTGCTCTTGTGCTTCAAATGATAATCTCCCCAACACTCAACTCTCCTCACTGATTTGGCTGTGGTGGAAGAAAGGATTGAGTGGAAAGCAACTTGGGAAGGCTAGAAATCAAGTTTCATATGGTGGGAGTGGAGCAACTTGATCTCAACACAAGGGTAGGTAGTTTTCTTCTCAGAAATGTAAGGTAGGAGTGGTAGTTCTTTCTGATGGCTCTCTCCACGAATGAAGAGGAGGTGGAGGGGTATTTATAGCCTCCACAAAAAATCCAACCGTTACACACATTTGACCAATCTCGGTCAGACCGAAGTTGACAACTCGGTGAGACCGAAAGTTCAAATCTTGTGAACGTTGGGATTTTCGGTGGGACCGAAAATACAATCTCGGTTAGTCCGATTCTTCCAAAGACTAGGGTTTGCCATTCTCGGTGGGACCGACTTTCTCATCTCGGTGACACCGATTTGAGTACAGAAGGTTACAGAAGGTTGGCAACACCAATTTCGGTAAGACCGAGTTTGGAATCGGAAAATCCAAAATTTCTAGGGTTTGGGTATATGGCTGAGGTGGTTCATCTCGGTGTGACTGAGTTTATGGAATCGGTGGGACCGAGATTACTTATGAGTTTATGTTGGAATGAAAGATTGCTGATAGTTTGAGAGATAAATCACTAAGCACTTTGAGCAACCAGATCATCATCATAACCTCATCCCCTTTTAATAGTATTGGCTTTCCTATGGACTCAATGTGATCTTGGATCACTAAACCAAAAATGGAGTCTTGAGCTTTTGCCAATGTTTTCCTTAGCATTTTGAGGGGTCCACATCATCAGTCATTGCCATACCCATATCAATGAACTTTCTGAAATATTCTCAAGAAATAATTAGTTCAATGATATATATGTTGTTATTAATTACCAAAACCACCCGGGGATTAGTTGCACTTTCAATCTCCCCCTTTTTGGTAATTGATGACAACATATAGATCAAAGCTTCGACAAATGATATAATCAATGAATAACATCGTTGCTTTGAGAAGTATGTGATAAGCAAGAGCTCCCCCTAAATTTGTGCATTATTTAAGATTTGCGTTTGAATGCAAATGCACAATCGATTAGGATCATGGGTCACTCTTCCATGTCACATACATCTTGGTGGAGCGCACAAAATGATAAGAATGAATAGCATGCACCCAATCACCAAGACATGAGTAAATGATCATACAAGATATGGATAGAATATGATAAGCATTAAGCACTCATTAAGCATAGTATGATCAAGCACTCATCAAGATAGAGCAAACGTAGTATCAAACACACGAAATGTCTCGGAAAACTCAAAAGTATCTCAAGGAAAACCGCAAATGAAAGAGCAAAAACGGGCACTCTCTCTCTCGAAGTCCTATGATCTATACAATTTCTCCCCCTTTGGCAACAAGTTACCAAAAAGTTCGAAAGGTATAGAGCTAAGTGTCACTAGGGACTCTGCTGGCGGCTCCTGTCTGCGTCGATTGAGTGGAGATAGCTGCATCTGCAAAAGCTTCGGCTGAAGTCTGTGGAGCTGGAGGAGTGGACACTGGAGCTGGAGCTGGGCCCGATGGAGCTGTGGGAGGTGCTGATCTTTGTAGCCTCAGGGTCTGCCTTTGGAATAGCAAATGATCTGGGCTTTGTGGGCACTGCAGCAGGCTGCTCATAGTCATCTGGACTAGATCATCTTCCATCTCCTTCATGAGCTCTGCCTTCTCCTCTTCGCTTCCTCGATGTCCGCCTCAAGCTTGTTGACGGTGACCTGCACTTCATCCACTTGACATCCAGAGCATGGAACTTGTCTTCAACTATCCTCTCAAGACTCTCCCGAGACTGCACTATGCTGGCCAGGCGTGGTTCAATCCTCCGAGTAGCTTCAAGAAGTTGTTCTCCAACGCTCTTGGGCTTTGTTCTTCTTCTTCTGCTTCCTTCTCAGCTTTAGCTTGTTTGGCAGCTTCAGACTTAGCGTGTCCTTCGACAGATGTGGGAGCATCCTCGGTCATCACAACTTCATTATCTTCATGTTCAGGGCTGCAAAGGCAAGTGGGGTCTATCCAACAAGTAGGTGCCCGTGCCAAACTTGGCATTGATGAGCATCTGAATGTGCGGGCAAACCCACATGACCTCTTACAGTCTGCTGTCATTGTCCTCTTGATAGTCTCTACTATCGTGTCCATCACCTTAAAAGGTGTCTTCGATCCGAATATGCAGCATGTTGATAGAATAGCCTCTTATCATGCGATGGTCTCTGACTTGGGCATCAAAGTATGCCTCGTAATGGTGTTAGTGGTTGGGAGACCTGCTCAAGATGATATATTGATCCAAGCTTCCATATCTCAACATCCTTGTGCGGTACCTCATTGTACATGTTCCTCATAGACTCGTGATTTTTCTTGGGGATTCCATAGACATCTACATCATCATCCCTTGATGCTTTGGAGCGCTCAAGAGTGCTGCCCACTCTTCAACTGTTGAAGAGAATCTCGCCTTCACCATCCACACAATTCGCCATCCGGATAGAAATGTCTTTGTGGCATAGAACTGCATGATCATTTCATCATTCCAAGCGATCAACCCGACCAACGAACTCGCAACTCCACATGCGGTGAAGCTCTCATGCACATGTGGGAAATAGTCTCTGTGCTCTTCACTTTGTCGATGTATTTCCACCAACATATCTGGTGTCAAGAACAATTGGCTTCTTGTCCATGAGCACTGCTTTCATAGAAATCTTGTTGCTCTCTAGTGTGGAACCTTGAGTCAACAGCTGTCCTTCTCCGGTGGCATATGGATCAACTTGCCTCCATAGCTCGAGACCTTTGTCCTTCCTTTCCTTCATATTTTCAGCTCGAGGATGAGCATCATTATGAACTGGCAGTTTACATGCGAGCTTCAACAATACATGTGCCTCTTCATCGATTCAGCAGTGGCACATTGTCCTTCTTCTTCTCTCAAGCAGAATATTTCTTCTGCTTTTCTTTGGCTTGGCAGCAGGTTTGGCTTGGGCTGCCTTTGCTGGAGCTGATGGCTTAGATTTTGTGGGTGCTCCTGCCCTGATGGCATCTCCCATCAACTTAGGCTTCTGAGGAGGCTGGGGTGCTTCCTCATCAGAATCATCATCAGCTTCATCATGAACTAACCTCTTCCTCTTGGAAGTTTTCTTTATCTTGCTGGAGGTTTCTTCTTCCATGCTCAGTTTCTTAGCAACTGTGGACTTCTTCACTTTGCTAGTGCCTTTCTTGGTATGTTGCCCTTGATAGTCCTTGGCAACCACTTTCCTTTTAGGCTTGGATGTAATCTCCTCCTCAGCAACAAAGTCAGAATCCTCCTCATCAGAATCTCTCTTCTTCCTGGCCCTGGTGGCAGCAGGAGGCAAACCACTTGGGGTGCTCCTTTCTCCATCATCTGAAAAACTGCTTGCTTGGGACTTGTGACGCCTCTCGAATTGCAATCGGTGATTCAGACTGTTCGCTGTCACTTGCATCAGACATGACTGACAACCTGTGAATAGAATAGGTATAGGCAGAATAGAAGAGTTATCACAAACTGCAGAGGATTTTGCAAAATAAATGAGTTCAAACTTCAGTTTTAGGTTTTCACAGAATGCATTTCGGTCTGACCGAGTCTAAAATTCGTGAATCCAAGTGTCTAAATGTAACCATTCACACCACTTTCGGTTGGACCGAAATGGGTTTCGGTCTAGCCGAGAACACTAGGGTTTCACTAAATCCTCACTTCGGTCTTACCGATTTGCACAACTTCGGTTGGACCGAAAAGTGCGGTCAATGGCCAGAGGCCAAATCGGTCATCCGAGAATGTAGAATCGGTCACACCGAGATGTGTTCGTGGAAACCTAACCCTAAAATTTTCACTCGAATTTTGTTCTAAGATCTAATCTGCTGGATAGGAAGATTTCAAACTTGGCAAGAAACCAGGCAAAACCTATCGTGCATTGAATCGAGGTTGAAGACGAGAGGATGAAACTCACCCAACTTGGTGGAGTTTCACCACGGCGGCAACGGCGCGATGAGATCGACCGCCGACGGCGATGGATACCAGGCGAGGGCGCACAGGCGACGGCGGAGACGATCCGGAGACCACGGCGATGGCAGCTAAGGGTTTGGGGGCGAGACGTTTTGAAGGAATAATCAACGCGCGCTGCCCTCGGGTATATATACCCTTCAGCTGTCGGTGGGACCGAGTTGGAAAACTCGGTGGGACCGAGATGGTTAACTGCAAGCAGTTACTCACATCGGTCACGCCGAAATTTGCAACTCGGTTTCACCGAGGTGAAAACTCTAGATCAATCCAAGTGATTTGATCATCTGATTTGAGTATATTGGTTTGACCGAAAATACTTAGAAGGTTTTGGAATTTAAGCTTTTGACGGATCGGTGGCTCCGAGTGCTCCTCACTCGGTCTGTTTGTCGTGGATTTGTCACGGCAGATGTCCTAGTATAAGGACTTAGTCGTGGAGCCATCGCTACGAGTTTACTTGCAGGGTTAAAGGCACACAAAGACACGAGGGTTTATACTAGTTCGCCCCTTCGATGAAGGTAAAAGCCTACGCCTAGTTGTGATGGAATTGATGTAGTCTCGATGGCTAGGAGCAAATAAGCCGCGCTAGGCTTGAGTTGTGGTTGTCGTCCTTGAACCGTCGCCGGTCGCCCCTTATATACATGGGTGACGCCCGTCGGTTTGCAGAGTCCCAACCGGTTCATATTCGTATCCCGGTTGGTATCTCTCTATTCCTAACTTACAATACAAGTATACATCAGGCCGGTTTACGGCTACAAGTTCTAAACCAACTACAGGCCTTGGGCCTTTCCATGATTATACTACTAGCGGAGTTAACCCGGCCCAAGTTTGGCCGGTTTACACCTAGTGGTAATATCCCCAACATTAGGCCCCAGACTGATTTGAACTGGTTCATGTCAATTCTTCATAGAACCTGCATCTTGGACATCTTCTTTGCTTGATAAACCGTCTCGTCATCATTGCTTTTGATCACTGTAAACCGGCATGGCATCGTTGCTTCTGGTCACTGTAAACCGGCATAACATCATCTTGGAGTTTATCCTTTATAACGCCTTCTTTAATGACCGTTCCTGGATTCCCGCACTTGACCTAGCTTTACTTCCTTATAAATAGGACCGAAGGGTCATTCTATTTTCCCCTTCGCTTCCTCTTCTTCTTCCTCGCGCCGCTGCCTTTGGAGCTCCGTCGTCATCATCAACGTCTGCTTCGTCCTTGGCCGCTGCATCAACCTGTTCGGACCAGAATACTGCGGCCTTTCTCCGCATCTCCTCCGTTTCCGGTAAATCTCTTACCCTTCTTCAGTCTGTTTTCTCGCCTTAGATCTGTTTCTAGGGTTCGAGCTTCATACCACGTTCTTCGTATGTTTTCGCTTCTCTAGTCTTTGAGCCGTGCTATGGATCCTGTTCTGTACCAAACGACGACTCCTGCATACCCGCTGCACTTTCTCAACTTAATGCCATAGCTTTTCTGCATATATCTACATATACCTTATAGTGCATTTCTTGCTTCTTCTTTACTTCTGTGACGCACTTCCTGTTTGCTGAAAACTCGCGTTTGATCCATAATAAACATGAAATCTTGTGAAACCTGTTTCTGTCCATTACCTTCGAAGCCAAGATTAGGCGGTTTAACCCATCATAGTAAAAAATTTCTAAACCGCACCAAAGATACCATTAGTCCCCTTGTTGAACCGCCACCATATCGACATCATATCATAACGATCGACTCAGAGGAAATGCCTCCGGTTTATCATAGTTTAAATCAACCACTCGCAAAAACACCTTCTTAAACCGGATCCTTCTCCTTGTAGATCTTATGATGGCCAAACAGGTGTACGAATGCAACTGGGTCCCTTCCCGCGTCTCTGAGACACAACTGAATGAGTTAGTGTCGATTGGCGCTTTAGATGACCGAAATACCATCCATTGGAGGGTTCCTGGAGAGGAGTGTCCTCCCACACCTCAGGAAGGTGAAGTTGTAGTTTTTGCGGATCACCTGTTCCGGGGTTTCAAACCGCCCGGGTCGAAATTTTACCGGGATGTAATGGCCAATTTTCAACTCCGGCCCCAAGATATCGGCCCCAACTCTGTTACCAAACTGTGCCACTTCCAAGTGCTGTCCGAAGCATACCTGCAGGAGGAACCCTCTGTTGAGCTGTTCAGGGATCTTTTTCACCTAAACCGCCGCACCGAATTCACTGATGGCCCCAATACAGAGTTGGGCGGTATGGCTATCCAGAAGAGGAAGGAGATCACCTATCCCCACGTCAAACTCCATACTCATCCCAAAGAGTGGAACGCGACTTGGTTCTACTGCAAAGACACTTCTCCTGAAGGTGAAAATCCTTTGCCTGGTTTTCGTCCAGAGCGGCTCAGCAACACTCATCCCTTTCCGCAACGACTGACTGCCAAAGAAAGAAGCAAATACGCTCCACAACTATCCAAGCTTCGGGCCTTCATGGCCAACGGTTTGACTGGGATCGATCTGGCACGCTGCTGGTTATCTTGGGGCATATTGCCTCTGAGCCGGCGCCCTGGTTTGATGTGCCAGTATACCGGCAGCGTTGATGACCCACTCCGACACACCAAACTAGAACTGTCCGAAGATGAAGTCACGGATTCCGTGAGGAAGATGCTGAATGAACCGGAGCACCTTTGTGCCCAAACCGGCTTGGCTCCTTACTGCACCTTCAACGCACCTCCTGCGGTAAGTCTCTGACTGTGTCGTCATTAAATACTGCTATTGCTTTCATACTTCCAACTCTCAATTATTTCTGATCCAGGGTGATAATCCATTTTGGAGCAAGAAACTCTCTCAAGACAAGGCGGATAAGGCTGGGCGGCCAAACCGGCCCAAAACAAAGGTTGTTAAGAAATCCCACAAGAGGAAAACCACGGCTTCGTCGATCCGCCGTCGATGATGATGTGGGTAATCCGGAACTTGATTCTCTTGGCTTGTTTTTTACACGTCTTATTGATGACGATGCTTGTCAGGATGACGCTGAAGCCAGCAACGCCGGATTTGCCGAGGTAACTATTCTCTCCTCCGATTCAACAAATTTGCCTTCACCGAAATTTCGCCGGGCAAACCGGAAAGTTAACTTTTCTCACCCCCTTGCTTACTTGGATCCCAAACTTCTTATGAAGACACAGCAGCATGAAGCCCGCCAAGACAACCCGCACAACGGACGAGTAGTTACCTCTGCGGTTTACCAAACAGCCCGCCCGAAAGCGCCGCACCGAGGTTTCCAACCTTTTATTACCTTGAATTCCAAAGCGGTTTATTCCGTCAACCTCTTAATCCGTCTGACTCCGATTATCAGGTCACTTCTCATTCATCATCTGGCGAATCGTCCGCCACTCAGCTTCCACCGTTGAAGATAGCTGTCGGGTAAGTCAAAATGGCCATACGTTTGTCAATTTCATCTGTAATGTATATGCCTTATTTCTGAATCCTTTGTTTCTTCAGAACCAAACCGAAACCCAGCAAGAAAGCTCGCTTGGAGAAAACAGCTGAAGAAGCTGCCGCTTCAGATCATGAGCAGGCGGCCGACCTCGAAAATGTTACCTTTGAAGACATTCCGAGTGATCCCCCGGTTCAAGAAGATGTAATTCCTGAGGAGAGGCCTGCGACTGTTTCAATGTCTGTTGATCCAGCCGCCCGCACTGTCCGGTTTGAAAATCCTCACAGCCCAACTGAAACCGGTGTGCCTACACGATCCGTCGAATCGAAGGATGACGACGTTGTAATCACTGGAACGGGCCACTCTGACCCGGGGAATGCTGCAACTCTAACCCGGCATACTGTGAAAGAGGACTCTTCTGCTTTTAACAAAGGAAAGTGGAATGTTGAGCTGGAAACATACGCTGCTATGAGTGCTCAAGACCTTCATTCCGGATATCTAAACCGGCTTTACAGTAGCCGTGATCATGAAGCTGGCTTGGTGAAACTGATGAGAGATAAGTTTGAGGTACCGCTCCTTTCCTTATTACCAATATAGTAATCCTTGTAGCCCCCAAGGGCCGGTTTGCAATCTTTGATCAAACTGGTACTTGATAGCTTTCTTTGATAGACTTTGCAATCTTCCCTCATAACCATCAGGGCCGGTTTAAATATGCATACTTAAACCGGCACTCCAAAAAATTTCCTAACGACACTTTAATAGAATCAAATAGCCATTAGCCCCCAAGTGCCGAGTTGAATACTCGTATTGAACTTGGGACTTTGCCATGTATCAGCAGTAGAAAAAATGAAGGTACATTAGCCCCCAAGTGTCAAGCATATAACTATGTTGTGTGGTTGAGACTTAAACTATAATTGTTGGCTGATCCTCATCACAATGCGCAGTGGACGTGAAAATCAAGGATGATCGGATTGCCGATTTACTGGTGGCATTGAAAACCCAAAGCAGCTGAGATGCACAAAGCCAAGAAAGAGCTAACCATTGCCTTTGACCGCTGCGGAACAAGTGAAGGACAACATGAAGAAGGAACAGCGATGCGGGCCACCGAAAAGGCCAACTTGCTTAAACGGGCCGAGAATGCTGAAGCTGCCCTTAAACCGGTGGTGGATGATCTGTCGGCCGTGAAGCGGCAAGTGCATTCTATGACAGCAGCCATCTTCGGTAAGTTCCCTGTTAATAAGTGCAATATGCTTTTCCTGCTGCCCCAGTATTCCGGTTTTAAAAATATCATGTCCTCATATGCAGGCACACGCGTTGGACACTTGGGTAATGACGTGCGGAAGAAACTGAAAGCTGTCTACACTTTAGTGGAGCAGCTATATACCGGAGCCCAGCGCGTTATTACCACAATATCACATAATAATCTGGCGCCGTCCCTGATCCAAGATACCTTGAACCGGCTATCCATCGTTCCTTCCCGGATTGAAGAGGTGAAGAAATCTGGTGCACGAACCGGAGCCATCAACGCCTTGATCCGGGCCAAAGCCTGGGTGCCGGATTTTGATCCCGTGGAAGCAGCTCAGGGCTATCCCAGTGTGAAGGAAGACGGCTCGGACTTTAGTGAAGAGGACTTGCGTGCAATAAACCGTGCAGTACGCCCACTGGCTTGTCAATTGGCAGAAGAAGCCGATTTAGAGCACTACCAAGCCCAATATAATGAGCAGAACAAGCGTATTTCCGCTCCAACCTTTGACCCGGAAAACTTGATCCCTCCAATCCGTAAGCACACTTACGCCCCTGACATTGAACCATCATCTCTGATTCACGAAGAGGCTGTTTTCCGAGCGCTGATGGGAATCGACTGGACTTCTGTGGATTTCCAGCCGATGGGTAGAGACGAGGATGCTGAAGCGGCGGAGGATGAAGAATAGTTTTGAACCGGTAACCGGTTTATCTCAAAGAACAATGATCTCATTCGGGCACTGTGTTGCCTTGTAATAGCTTTAGTCAAAACTTGCTGCCTGAGTATGCCTTCGTGCATCGAGGAAACTTTTATTTGATTCACTCCCCCTGCAACCAAAAGATTGAACCTCGGCGGCGGTGATACCGCCAGCCGGTTTATGGCATCCAATAGATTTTGTGTATGGAAAATCAATTAATATGTGATACAAATACCTGCCATACTTGGGCATGAAGCTGGCGTAGCCAATCTTGAAGCGGAGGTTTTTAAGCAACCATGACCATTTGGGGAAACAATAACTCCCTCATAAGCGTGCTGAATCAGCTCAAGCCCCCATGTTTCTCCATAAGGATGAACCGGAAGATGGTAAACCGGAAAAATAAAAACTTCGGTGTAATACCAAACCGTGTACTATCAGCTTGGTACTGATAGCTAAACCGGATAAAAATATTCGTCGAGTTGGAAACGCAACAAAAATCGAATACCAAATATGGCAACAAAGGCAATAACTCTTTGTAAAAGGAAAGCTTCATGGAGCTGGTCAGATGGCATTACCATGGTCGACGCAACCAAGCCCCGAAGGCGTAGCGATGGTGCTAGTCGGCCAGTCCCCAAAAGACTCGTGGCAAGTACGCCGCCAAGTGGCATGACATTGGTTCGGGTTCACCAAGCCTCAAGTGACGCTGGCCCTATTGGCCGACCAAGAGGCGTGACCGGTTCAGACGTGACCGTGTCCCCAATGATCTGGTGGCTTACGCTGTCAAGAGGTGTTGCGTTGGTTCGGATACTACCAAGCCCCTGTGATCTGGTGGCTTACGCCTATCAAGAGGTGTTGCGTTGGTTCGGATACGACCAAGCCCCCAAGTGATAAATATAACTGTCAAGGGGTAAACCGGAGGCCGCTTTAATAACAGAAGCACTCCATGTAACCACACATGAAAAGAAAGACAGAGACCCCGCTTTAGCTAAGGCCCTGATTTTTATTATATCGAAGATAATATATACATTGTCATGCTATGTACATAAACTGAGCCGATGACTCATGTGTAGTAAGGTCGAAGATGAGTTATATTCCACGGCCTGTTGGTCTCCTCCTCTGACGTACGTGAGTCTTTATGCTCTCGAATATCAACCAGATAGTAAGAACCGTTGTGTAGATTCTTGCTGACCACAAAGGGTCCTTCCCAAGGCGGGGATAGCTTGTGCATATCTGTCTGGTCTTGGATGAGACGAAGCACCAAATCTCCTTCCTGAAAGGCTCTGGTTTTAACCCGCGATCGTGATAACGACGAAGATCTTGCTGGTAAATCGCCGACCGAGCGGCTGCCATATCACGCCTCATCCAAGAGGGTCCAAAGCGCCCCGTCGTGCCGCTTCATTGTCCGCTTCAACATAAGCCGCTACACGGGCGAATCGTGCTCGATATCACTTTGGAGAACCGCTTACGCTCCATAAACCATGAAGAAAGGCGTGTAGCCGTGAGACCGGTTTGGCGTAGTATTGATACTCCATAGTACCGACGGAGCTCTTCAACCCAGCACCACGGTGTTCTCGTAATGGAACCGAAGTCGTGGTTTGATGCCTCGCAAGATTTCTGATTAGCACGCTCTGCCGCCCGTTGGATCGGATGTGCCATCGATGATACATCAAGCGGATATGCTCACGCTCACGAAATTCTTTCATAGCTCCCTTGGACAGATTAGTACCATTGTCGGTAATGATACTGTGTGGAAAGCCAAACCGGAAAATTACCTTTTTGATGAACTGCACCGCTGTTGCCGCATCACACTTACTGACCGGTTCCGCTTCAACCCACTTGGTGAACTTGTCCACCGCCACCAACAGGTGGGTCTTCTTATCTTTGGATCTCTTAAAAGGCCCAACCATATCCAGCCCCCAGGTCGCAAACGGCCACGTTATTGGGATCATCCGCAATTCCTGTGCCGGTACATGAGCACGCCTGGAAAATTTCTGACATCCATCGCACCGTTTGACCAAGTCCTCCGCATCAGCATGAGCAGTTAGCCAGTAAAATCCATGACGGAATGCCTTCGCCACCAGGGACTTTGAACCGGCGTGATGCCCGCAATCCCCTTCATGGATTTCTCGTAAAATTTCACAACCTTCCTCAGGGGAAACGCAGCGTTGAAACGCCCCTGAAACACTGCAATGATGCAACTCACCATTAAGAATCGTCATCGACTTGGAGCGCCGGATTATCTGCCTGGCCAGAACCTCATCGTCTGGCGATTCTCCTCGAGTCATATATGCAAGGTAAGGAACCGTCCAATCCGGAATAGCATGTAATGCCGCCACCAATTGAGACTCCGGATCAGGAATTGCCAAATCCGCTTCACCAGGGAGCTGAACCGACGGATTGTGCAAAACGTCGAGGAAGACATTAGGGGGAACCGGTTTACGCTGAGAACCCAAACGGCTTAAAGCGTCTGCCGCTTCGTTCTTCCGGCGATCCACATGATCCACTTGATAGCCCTTGAAATAACCTGCGATATTATCCACTTCTCGGCGATATGCAGCCATGAGAGGGTCCTTAGAATCCCAAGTGCCAGATACTTGCTGAGCCACCAGGTCCGAGTCACCGAAGCACTTAACCCGGCTTAAGCTCATCTCCTTAGCCATCCGGAGGCCATGAAGCAAGGCTTCGTACTCAGCTGCATTATTAGTACAAGGGAACATTAAATGGAGAACGTAACAAAACTTATCACCTCGTGGGGAAGTTATAACGACTCCAGCCCCCGAGCCTTCCAATTGTCTGGACCCGTCAAAATGAATAGTCCAGTATGTGTGATCCGGCTTCTCCTCTGGTGCTTGTAACTCCGTCCAGTCATTAATGAAATCAACAAGTGCTTGCGATTTCACTGCTGTGCCTGGTGTATACTTGAGCCCATGCGGCCCGAGCTCGATGGCCCATTTTGCAATCCGGCCAGTCGCCTCCCGGTTTTGTATGATATCACCCAAAGGAACTGAACTAACCACTGTAATAGGATGCCCTTGGAAATATTGTTTCAGCTTCCGGCTGGCCATAAAAACACCATAGACTAGCTTCGCCAATGCGGATACCGCTTGGACTCAATAAGTACCTCATCGATATAATAAACCGCCGTTGAACCAGATATTCCTTTCCTGCCTCCTTGCGCTCTACCACAATGGCTACGCTCACCGCTCGTGCATTGGCTGCCACATATAATAACAGCGGTTCCTTGTCAACCGGGGCCGCAAGGACAGGCGGATTGGCCAATTGCCGCTTTAGATCCTCAAAGGCTTCATCGGCATTTGGACTCGCATTTAAAATTATCTGCCTTCCTCAAAGATTCGGTATAAAGGGATGGCCTTCTCCCCGAGGCGGCTGATAAACCGGCTCAATGCAGCAATCCGGCCCGCCAGGCGTTGAACATCGTTGATACACTTTGGTTTAGCCAAGGAAGTGATGGCCTTAATTTTCTCCGGATTGGCCTCGATTCCTCTGTTAGACACCAGGAACCCCAATAACTTGCCAGCCGGAACACCAAACACACACTTGGCCGGATTAAGCATCATCTTATAAATGCGCAAGTTGTTGAAGGTCTCCTTCAAATCTTCCACCAGTGTCTCCTTTTGTCTTGATTTCACCACAATGTCATCTACATAAGCGTGCACATTGCGGCCAATCTGCGTATGCAAGCAATTCTGTACACACCGCTGATAAGTGGCCTGGGCACTCTTGAGCCCAAAAGGCATAGATATATAGCAGAAGGCTCCAAAGGGAGTTATAAATGCTGTCTTCTCCTGGTCCTTAACTGCCATTTTGATCTGATGATATCCAGAGTATGCGTCCAAAAAACTTAAACGCTCACATCCCGCCGTGGCATCAATAATCTGGTCGATGCGGGGGAGAGCAAAAGGATCTGCTGGGCAGGCCTTGTTGAGATCTGTGTAGTCCACACACATACGCCAGGTGCCGTTTTTCTTAAGGACCAGCACCGGATTAGCAAGCCACTCTGGATGAAACACCTCAATGATAAAGCCATCCGCCAGGAGCCTGGCTACCTCTTCCCCAATGGCCTTGCGCCTCTCTTCGTTAAACCGGCGGAGGAACAGTTTTACCGGTTTATACTTAGGATCCACATTAAGTGTGTGCTCAGCGAGTTCCCTCGGTACACTTGGCATGTCAGATGGCTTCCATGCAAAGATGTCCCGGTTCTCACGGATGAACTCGATGAGCGCGCCTTCCTATTTGGGATCCAGGTTGGCACTGACAGTGAACTGCTTGGATGAATCGCCTGGCACAAAGTTAACAAGCTTGGTTTCAGCTGCCGATTTAAATTTCAGATCCGATTCATGCTCTGTGGTAGGCTTCTTCAAAGGGGTCATATCTGCCGGATCAACATTGTCCTTATAAAATTTCAACTCCTCCGTGGCACAGACCGTCTCTGCATAAGCTGCATCTCCTTCCTCACATTCCAAAGCGACTCGGCGGCTTCCATGCACCGTTATTGTTCCTTTGTAACCCGGCATTTTGAGCTGCAAGTATATATAACAAGGTTGTGCCATGAACTTAGCATAAGCCGGCCGTCCAAACAAGGCATGATATGGGCTCCGGATTTTCACCACTTCAAAGGTTAGCTTTTCAGACCGGGAATCATGCTCATCTCCAAAGGCCACATCCAGGGTTATCTTGCCAATAGGATAAGAAGATTTGCCTGGCACTACACCATGGAACACCGTATTGGACGGTCTGAGATCTTTATCTGTGAGGCCCATGCGACGGAAAGTGTCATAATATAATATATTGATACTGCTTCCTCCATCCATAAGTACCTTAGTAAACTTATAGCCCCCCATCTGGGGATCTACCACCAAAGCCAGCTGACCCGGATTATCATCCCGGGGGGGATGGTCCTCTCTGCTCCATACGATAGGCTGCTCTGACCAACGCAAGTACCGTGGCAAAGCCGGTTCAACAGAATTTACTGCCCGTTTGTGAAGCTTTCGGTCCCGCTTGTCCAAGCTGGTTGTGAAAACATGATACTGCCCGCCATTCAACTGCTTTGGCTGGCTCGATAGCTCGATTGCTGCTGCTGCTTCTCTTGCTACCTTGATTACTCTGGTTATTGAAATTGCCCTGGTTATGCCCTGAACCGGAAGCTCCGTCCTGACCCGGCCCATGAAAACCGGATCCTGAACCACCCCCTGATCCCTGGTCATATCGGAAAGCATCGGAATTTTTGAACTCTTGCATGATATAACAATCTTTCCAAAGATGATTCGATGGGGATTCTTTCGTCCCGTGCTTGGGACAAGGCTGATTCAACAAGTAATTCAAACGGTTTGCACCAGTATTTGGACCCCGATTCGCCTTGCCTCTGCGCCGCGGGCCTCTGTCCTGCGCATTAGTGTTGGCTACGAAATCCGGATTACCATCAGCCTTGCGCTTGCCCCCGTTTCCATTACCCGCCGGTTTGAAATGCTGCTGCTTGGAGTTGCCATTCTTCTTTCCCTTCCCTGCTTCGTCATCAACTGCTTCAGGATCCTTGGTACTGTCTGAATCGGCATATTTTACCAAAGCGGTCATGAGGGTTCCCGTATCATTGCAGAACCGCTTCATACGTCCCAGCTTAAGTTTTAGAGGCTCAAACCGGCAGTTGCTTTCCAATGTGATGATCGCCGAGTCAGCATTGATCCGGTCAGAAGAGTGCAAAATCTCAGACACACGGCGTACCCAACGGGTTGTTGACTCCCCTTCTTCCTGAACGCAAGCTGCCAGGTCTACTATGGATTTGGGCTGCTTACATGTATCCTTGAAATTCTGGATAAACTGGGCCCGTAACTGACCCCATGAACTGATAGAATTGGGCGGCAAGCTTTTCAACCAAGTACGGGCTGTGCCCTCCATCATCATGGTGAAGTACTTTGCACACGCTGCCTCATCAACATCCAGCATCTCCATGGCCATCTCATAACTTTCAACCCACGCTTCAGGGGATAGATCTGCAGTGTAGTTTGGCACCTTGCGCGGGCCCTTAAAATCCTTAGGCAGACGCACATTGCGTAGAGCGGGGGTTAAACAGGGCACTCCCAGAGCAGATGCGACGCCTGGACCGGCAAAAGTGGTAGGGTGAACCGGTGTGTGTTGACCCGCATCATCCTGCGCTGCTAACTCGGCCTCCCTGCGTGCCCGGGCCCGGTCCACCACCTCCTGAGCATTACGAGCGCCGCCTATCTGGTGATTGCCCCGGGCCGCTTCACGGTCTCGTGCGTTACTTGACAGGGCCGGTTCATCCATGCGCCTGCTGTAACTTCGGCTTGGACGGGGCGTAGAGTGAATCCGATCACGGCTGTATGAATACGCTTCCTGCTGGATCAGTGCAGTCCAGAGAAGCTCCTTAACCCGGCGTGTCTCAACAGCTTGTGGGGAATCTCCTTCGACTGGGATCGCCTCCAATCGTGCGGCAGCCGCAACAAGGTTGTCCATAGGGTTAGAGTAATCCTGATGGCAGGCGCGATCTGTACTTCAGTTTTAACACCTCCTGCGACGCGCTCTGGTCAAGCATGAGTTTGTAAGCTTGTGCATCTAAAGCGGCCCGCTCTGCGGCCATGCGCTCCTTCTCTGCCGCTAGATCCGCTTTGGCTTGCGTGATCTGCTCTTTCACCTTCGCGATTTCTGCGTTATGGGCCTCCTGATCTGCAGGGTTATCCTCCGCCATGAGCGCTGCTAGCACGTCAAACAGATCTGACAAAACTTGAACCGGCGGACGCACCGGGCCTCTCGCCTCCCTGCCGCTGAACCGGAAAACATTGCCGCCAAGGTTGAAGAAAGGTTTGCAGCCTGCGTATCGCCATGAACACACCGATCCGGTTTAGCTGGCTTGGGGGTCCGAATCTCACAACGTCGGAATAGCCTGATCATATCATCCTGCAGCGGTACAATGACTCGGTCTCTCTGCTGAAGATTCATCACCGAGTAAACGACGGTCTCGCTACCGATGCTCAACCGCATCATACTCCCCTCCATGGGTGGCTCCAACGAAGACATGCTTCACGGCCGGTTTAGCCCGGGCTGGTCGCGCGCGATGAGCCGTCTCGACGAAGTCGGTGCAGGTGTCCGGCTCAGGTCCAAGCCCTCCGGTCTTGCCGATGAAAATGTGTATGCCGCCGAAGGGGACCCGGTATCCATATTCGATTGAATCGGTCTCCGGACCCCATCCAGCATCGTCGATGTAGATCCGGTCGCGACGACTCTTGGTCATCCGGCCCACGACGTAGCCTTCGAGTCCTTTGAGCTTGCCCTCCAAGATCGTCAAACCATCGTGCGATAGCCCCACGGTGGGCGCCAACTGTCGTGGATTTGTCACGGCAGATGTCCTAGTATAAGGACTTAGTCGTGGAGCCATCGCTACGAGTTTACTTGCAGGGGTTAAAGCGGACACAAAGACACGAGGGTTTATACTAGTTCGGCCCCTTCGATGAAGGTAAAAGCCTACGTCTAGTTGTGATGGAATTGATGTAGTCTCGATGGCTAGGGAGCAAATAAGCTTCGCCTAGGCTCGAGTTGTGGTTGTCTGTCCTTGAACCGTCGCCGGGTCGTCCCCTTATATACATGGGTGACGCCCGTCGGTTTGCAGAGTCCCGACCGGTTCATATTCGTATCCCGGTTGGTATCTCTCTATTCCTAACTTACAATACAAGTATACATCAGGCCGGTTTACGGCTACAAGTTCTAAACCAACTACAGGCCTTGGGCCTTTCCATGATTATACTACTAGCGGAGTTAACCCGGCCCAAGTTTGGCCGGTTTACACCTAGTGGTAATATCCCCAACACTGTCCGAAAAAGTCTTGTTCAAAGTTTGTGATATAAGCATGAATAGAGTTTGAGACAAGAAAGCATAGATAGCTAGGGGAGGAACTTAGGCATTCTTGTCCATCCATTTGGTCAAAAAGAAAAATCCAAAAGACCAAAGCAACAAATGGATGTCCTCGAATGGATTAAATCATGCATCCAACATGCTCACACAATAAGATAGCAAATGAAATACGTGTCAAACATGCACAAACAAAACTCTAGCTATTAGCACACACTTTGGCGATGACTAAGTCATCTATATATGAGTATATTGACTTAGGAGTCAAATGAGAACATTTGATCATAGGTCATACTCATCGTTTAAGCACAAGTGGGGTTACCACTTTTACATAAAGCATTAATGTGTTCACATCATTTGAAGATGCTTTAGCTCAATTCTTAAGAGCAAAGCTCCCCCTTGATGTGAGAACCCCTTTTAAAGGGTCAAACTAACCTTGGGTTGTCGTTGAAGACTTCATGTAGATGTTGAAGATGTGGATGCTCAATGTTGATGAAGATCATCAAGAGTTGGGAGCAATCCTTTGGATTCGGGCACTTTCAATACCTACATGGGTTAGTCCCACAAGGAACAAACAAGGATATCCATGGACATAGATTGAAGTACACAATAGATGATGTCCATGAAAGCAATGATTACCTTGTCCCTTGACTTACCAACATGATGGTTTGTGACTCCATGAACTAGTGCAAGATGTGGAAGTTGATTGCACAAGTTCTTGCCAAAATGAATGTGAGTGAAGTAAATTGGCGGAGTCACCCTCAAGAACTCTCTAGTTCTTCTTCTTCGGGATCCACATCATCTTGATGGGAATCCTTGGGGTAGTAGTTGAGCTTGTCGAAGTAGAACTTGAAGTTTCCTTGGGAACCCACTTGACCATGGCCTTGGGTGCTTCAATGAATGCATCAATCTCCTCTTGAAGCTTGTCCTTGCCTTTTAGCTTGTGGTCTTGTGGTGGAAGGTCATCTTGAGCTTGTTCCACATTGGAAGAAGTAGGATCATACTTCTCCTTTTGAGTAACAAATTTGGAGTGGGATATTGACCTTCTTCCCATTCAACACCCTCGGCGTTGAACCTTCGCTCAAAACCAATTCCTTGATTCTTCCGGTGTCTTCCTTGCTTGCGAACAATTTCCTCAAAGTTCTTGCTTCCGGCAAGGCTCTTGTAGACACCTTTCTCTATAATCCCTTTCAATAAACTATTTTCTTGCTCAAGTGAAACTTGGCTTGAAACATTGTTAGTGGAATCAAGAGAATTACTAGAAGTAACAACATTTGATTTAGCATGATTATTGTTACTACTAGATGAAGAATTTTTCTTATGCTTGTCATGCTTAGTTTTAATAGGTGGCAAGAAATTAGACAAGAGAAGTCGTTTGGCAAGATATGAGGAACTCTTCTTTCGAAGATCGTCATTGATAGCTTTTAGAAACTCATGTTCTTGCTCTAGATTGAGCTTCTCGAAACGTAGCTTCTCATGAGATCTTAGGAACTCTCTATGATCTTCTTGAGTTGTTTCATGAGCTAACTTAAGAGTGTTTAGTTCTTTAGTTAGACGCTCAATCTCCTTCATAGCATTGTCATTCGACTCTTCTCGACTATAAAGACTATTAGCATGTTCATCATTACTAAGCTCACTAGATTTGTCATGTAAAAGCTCATCTTCACCAAGCAAGTCATCTTCATCACTATCAAAGTCAATGAATTCAGGGTGTGATACCTTGGGGCCTTTTGCCATGAAGCATCTTCCAATTCCCTCATTTGGTGAATCAAACAAGTCATAGGAGTTGGAGTTGGAGGACACGAGAGCAAGACCGGCAACACCTTCATCTTGACTGTATTCGGAGTTGGAGTGATAGCTTCTTTCGGAGTGATTGTCGGAGTCGGAGCCGGAGACCCATTCACCAACATGAGCTTGATGTTTTCTTCTTGTGTAGCTCCTTGATGACTTGTCTTTCCTTTCCGAATCCTTGCTTCTCCGAGAGGATCTTCGTTCATAACGATCATCTCTACTCCTTCTCTCTTTTCGAGGTGACTCTTCTCTTGAGCTTCTTCTTCTTGGAGATTCTTCTCTTCTCTTGTGGGGGTCGAACACTCATTTGAGTAGTGTCCGGTCTTCCACAATTGTAGCAGATTCGATCACGACTAGAAGATCTCTTTTCATCATATGATCTAGACTTTGAGCTTCTTTCCTTGCTTCTACTCTTGTAGAATTTGTTGAAGTTCTTCACCATTAGGCTTATCTCTTCATTGGAAACCAGCTTGTCACTTGAGGTTGTGGGAGCTTCAACTGTAGCTTTGTAAGCACCACTTGACTTGTTGTGAAGCTCTTCCTTATCTTTAAGTGTCATCTCATGAGCAACAATTCTTCCAATGACTTCGGTAGGCTTGAGATTCTTGTAGTTTGGCATCATTTGGATCAAAGTGCACACGGTGTCATACTTTCCATCCAAAGCTCTGAGAATCTTCTTGATGATGAATCGGTCGGTCATTTCTTCGCTTCCTAAGCTGGCAATCTCATTGGTGATGAGAGCAAGCCTAGAGTACATTTCAGCGACTCCTTCACCTTCCTTCATCTTGAACTTGTCAAGTTGACCTTGAAGAACATCTAGCTTTGATTCCTTCACGGACTCGGTACCTTCGTGCATTTCGACCAAAGTATCCCAAATCTCTTTTGCATTCTCAAGACGGCTGACCTTGTTGAACTCCTCGGGACACAAAGCATTGAAGAGAATGTCACAAGCTTGAGCATTGTTCTGTGACATCCGCAACTCATCCGTTGTAGCTTCGCGATCCGGAACTTTTGCTTCCTCGAAGAACTCAACTTGCAAGCCAACACAAATAATGCCCCATGCGGCAGGGTTATGTCCAAGAATATGCATTTTCATTTTATGCTTCCAACTAGCAAAATTTGAACCATCAAAGTAAGGACCTCTACGAAAATTACCCTCACTAGACGCCATACTCTCCTAGGTTGTGAAACCAAGCTTATGGAGTCCAATGCAATGGAAACCAATCCAATGGAGACCAAAGCTCTGATACCACCTGTAGGATCGGAAGTATGTCTAGAGGGGGGGTGATTAGACTAGTTGACAACTTAAAAGTTTAGCCTTTTGATTAGGACAAGTTTTTAGCAAGTTCACAATGATGAGCAAGTCAAGTATCACCCTACACATGCAATTCTAGAGTAATGGCAGCGGAAAGTAAATTGCACATGTAGTAAATAAGAGGTGGAGAAGAGCAAACGCAATTTGGAGACACGGAGATTTTTCTCGTGGTTCCGATAGGTGGTGCTATCGTCAATCCACGTTGATGGAGACTTCAACCCACGGAGGGTAACGGCTGCGAGAGTCCACGGAGGGCTCCACCCACGAAGGGTCCACGAAGAAGCAACCTTGTCTATGCCATCATGGCCTCGTCCACGGAGGACTAGCCTTACTCGGGTAGATCTTCACGAAGTAGGCGATCTCCTTGCCCTTACAAACTTCTTGGTTCAACTCCACATCTTGACGGAGGCTCCCAAGCGACACCTAACCAATCTAGGAGGCACCACCTCCAAAAGGTAATAGATGGTGTTGGTGATGATGAACTCCTTGCTCTTGTGCTTCAAATGATAATCTCCCCAACACTCAACTCTCCTCACTGATTTGGCTGTGGTGGAAGAAAGGATTGAGTGGAAAGCAACTTGGGAAGGCTAGAAATCAAGTTTCATATGGTGGGAGTGGAGCAACTTGATCTCAACACAAGGGTAGGTAGTTTTCTTCTCGAAATGTAAGGTAGGAGTGGTAGTTCTTTCGATGGCTCTCTCCACGAATGAAGAGGAGGTGGAGGGTATTTATAGCCTCCACACAAAATCCAACCGTTACACACATTTGACCAATCTCGGTCGGACGAAGTTGACAACTCGGTGAGACCGAAAGTTCAAATCTTGTGAACGTTGGGATTTTCGTGGGACCGAAAATACAATCTCGGTTAGTCCGATTCTTCCAAAGACTAGGGTTTGCCATTCTTGGTGGGACCGACTTTCTCATCTCGGTGACACCGATTTGAGTACGTAGGTTCTGAAGGTTAGCAACACCAATTTCGTAAGACCGAGTTTGGAATCGGAAAATCCGAAATTTCTAGGGTTTGGGTATATGGTGAGGTGGTTCATCTCGGTGTGACTGAGTTTATGGAATCGGTGGGACCGAGATTACTTATGAGTTTATGTTGGAATGAAAGATTGCTGATAGTTTGAGAGATAAATCACTAAGCACTTTGAGCAACCAGATCATCATCATAACCTCATCCCCTTTAATAGTATTGGCTTTCCTATGGACTCAATGTGATCTTGGATCACTAAACCAAAAATGGAGTCTTGAGCTTTTGCCAATGTTTTCCTTAGCATTTTGAGGGTCCACATCATCAATCATTGCCATACCCATATCAATGAACTTTCTGAAATATTCTCAAGAAATAATTAGTTCAATGATATATATGTTGTTATTAATTACCAAAACCACCGGGGATTAGTTGCACTTTCAAAGACACCGTGTTGAATTTTACCTTACTGTAAAAGGATTTTGGTTGCAAGAGAAATAACAAGGATAACGTGGGTACTCCAGGCGATTTAACGAGGTGGCGACCACGAGGCGGTGCCATGTCCGCGGCCGAACGTAATGCGGCCGCGGAACGAGCTGAGCGAGAGAAACAGGAGGCGCGGGTGGCGGAGGTGCAGCAAGAGCTCCAGGCTCTCGTGGAAAAGCATGAGAGTTTGGAGCGCGACTCGAAGACTCGAGAGTCCGAGCTTGCATCGGCTCTTGAGAGTGCCAAAGCCGCAAAGGCCGAAGCCCATAAGGCCCTCCAGGAGATTGAGGCGGTGAAGAAAATAGTGGCGGGTAAGGCATTTTTCATGCAAAGCAAGCATGTGAATGTGAATTACCTGTTACTTACCCGAATTCGGAGCTCTCCAGGAGCGTTTGCATATCTGCCTTGCAGCGTGTCCGATGCTGCCGCATTCTACCGGGCCGAGGAGGGGAGCTCGACGGAGAAGCTCTTCTGGTCTCAGTATGCTGAGGCCGGACATCCGGTGCCCCTTAGCGACCAGCTGAAGTAGCTGGTTGAGCTCGACAAGGTAGCCGAACAGGCCATGAAGGGCCTCATAGTTCGGCTGTGGCCCAAGGAGGCCATGCCTGGGAGCTACTTCGGCCTGGTGCGGCGGCTGGTGGATGCGTGTCCCTGGGTGGAAGTCGTCAAGCAGTCCGCCTGCATTGAAGGTGCCTGTCGGGCCCTTGCCCATGCTAAAGTGCACTGGGGCAAGATGGACACTGAGAAGCTTCTAACGGACACGCCGCCGGCGGGCAAGGAGTATCGCACGCCCGAAATGCATTATAAGAGTGTCCTGAAGGGAGCCCGCGTGATTGCGGATGAGTGCTCCAAGGATATAATATTTGAGTAAAATCGCATTATGTTATCATGTGCACTAAAAACTATGTTCATATGCGCTAAGCAACGATTATTAATTTAAAATATAACCTTCTGTGCTGCCATTTATCAAATTTGAGAGATGGCAAGTCGTCGGCTTCAGCCCCCATGCCACTAGTGCTAGGGTGTTCGGGATAAACTTGAACGCTCTTGTTCCCATGTTTGGGTCCATCTAGGGAGACGCTCAACACAATGAACGAGGCAACCGGACTTATAATGCTTGAACACTCTCACTTAGCCATAGAATTCGATAATTTTAAATTTCGGCGAAGCCCCTGGTGTTCGGAAGACCGAGTTTGGGGCGCTATCCACGCCTGGGCCGGACAAAGCCGGTTCCTCGCTCTAAGCGGCATAAGTCTTTAGGGACTCGAAAAAACCTCTCGAACAGCGACCAGCTCTTGCCTTATCATGACGGTCAGTTTTAGCTTTCTCCACTGAGGCGCTTGCCCAGCTCAACCGGGGCGCAATCGCAGTCGTTCTCCCAGTGCTACCGTAGCCGATAAAACAGAACGTAAGGTACCAAAACATGGGAGCCGGGCAAACCCAACTATTGACCCAAGACATGATTCGGAGCCGATGCATATAATGCTATAAGTTCGGGGTGCCGCACTTGTGAAAGTGTTCGGACTTATCACACCATAACGCGGGGAACTTAATCCCCCGGTGTATTCGGCCGTACCAAAGTGTACGGATGCAACATGTCATAAACGAACATATATAAGAAAGAAATGTGATTATAAGCAAAAAGCGATGCATTGTTTATTCAGAAATACTGCCATGAATGCAGAGCGATACAAATAGTGCGGTAAGCAAGGGATTGGACTATTTTAACATGTCCCCCTCCAGGGGTAGGCTACGGAATGGTGTATTAAAAAGATTTAATGCTCGTAATGGAGACCACCTGAGTGTTCGTCATAGCCTTTCTCCTTCCCTGGCTGTTGCATCGTGAGTTCGGCAAGTCTACTGCCGGACAAGGCCTCTGGTGAATGGAGTCCTATGGGTAAGAAAAAAGAAAAAGGAAAAGACCGACGTACTTGGGAGCCCCTGGTGTGGTTAAGCCGCACTCTGGGCCTGTCGTGGTCGTGCCCCTCCCCCTATGCCCATGGTATCTCCAGAGCGTAATGATGTACGCGAAGGACTGGTCTTGCAATTATGCAAGGGCTGGGGTTGGGGCCGCATTGCTACGCGTGCTCGGAACGTGCCAGGTGGTCTTGTTGTATGTTACTCCGGTAGCGTTTGGCGTGTCCGCCGCTAAACGGCCGGACTCGAAAATTGCCTTAAGAGGCTGCTCTGTACTTCTGCCGCGAGAGCCGCTGTGTGCTCCTCCGTTCGGAGGGAGCGTTCAGTGTTTCCGTTGACCGTGATGACTCCTCGAGGGCCTGGCATCTTGAGCTTGAGGTATGCGTAATGCGGCACCGCATTGAACTTTGCAAACGCGGTCCGTCTGAGCAGAGAGTGATAGCCACTGTGGAACGGGACTATGTCGAAGATTAACTCCTCGCTTCGGAAGTTATCCGGGGATCCGAAGACCACTTCTAGTGTGGCTGAGCCTGTACAATTGGCCTCTACACCTGGTATGACGCCTTTGAAGGTCGTCTTTGTAGGTTTGATCCTTGAGGGGTCTATGCCCATCTTGCGCACTGTATCCTGATAAAGCAGGTTCAGGCTGCTGCCGCCGTCCATCAGGACTCTAGTGAGGTGAAATCCATCGACGATTGGGTCTAAAACCAATGTGGCGAATCCGCCATGGCGGATACTGGTGGCATGATCCCATCTATCAAAATTGATCGGGCAAGAGGACCATGGATTGAACTTCAGGGCGACTGGCTCCATCGCATATACATCCCTAAGTGCACGATTCCGCTCCCTCTTGGGTATGTGGGTTGCGTATATCATGTTTACCGTCCGTACTTGTGGGGGGAAACCCTTCCGTCCTCTACTGTTCGGTGGCCGGGTCTCTTCCTCGTCATCGCTATGCAGCCCCTTGTCATTGTTTTCGGCAACTAACTTGCCTGCCTGCTTAAATACCCAACAATCCCTGTTGGTGTGATTAGCTGGCTTTTCGGGGGTGCCATGTATCTGGCAAGAGCGGTCGAGTATTCGGTCCAAATTGGACGGACCCGGAGTAGTTCTTTTGAATGGCTTTTTCCGCTGACTGGGTTTGGAGGCTCTGAATCCGACGTTGACTGCTGTATCCTCAGTGTTATCGCCGTTAACGCGGCGTTTGTTTTTGTTTTGACGCGACCTGCCATTGCGGTCCTTGGTATCCGGACTGCCAGAATTTTTGCTGAGGTTGTTACTGCGGGCTAGCCAGCTGTCCTCCCTCGCACAGAAGCGGGTCATGAGTGATGTGAGGGCTGCCATGGATTTCGGCTTTTCCTGTCCTAGGTGCCGGGCCAGCCACTCGTTGCGTATATTATGTTTGAAGGCTGCGAGGGCATTTGCATCCGGACAGTCGACGATTTGATTTTTCTTTGTTAAGAACCGTGTCCAGAATTGTCTGGCCGATTCGTCTAGCTGCTGAATTATATGGCTTAGGTCATCGGTGTCTGGTGGTCGCACATATGTGCCCTGGAAGTTGTCAAGGAATGCGGCTTCCAGGTCCTCCCAACACCCAATTGACTCTGCTGGCAAGCTGTTAAGCCAATGTTGAGCTGGTCCTTTAAGCCTGATGGAGGGCCTAGAGGCCTCTCTGTCGCGGCCACGAGTTGGTCGGTCTGCCATATTGTGCGCTGGTGATGAAGGTCTATATGCCTCCTCCTCTAATTGGAGGAGCAAGTTGCATTTTGGGTATCTTTTGAAGGGGTGTTCGAGTTCATACTCTTCGGCCGCAAGGACTTCAGTCCATCTGTCGGCTAGCATGTCTTGATCAGCTCGGAGCTGTTGCTGCTTTTTCTTTAGGCTGTTTGCTGTGGCCATAAGCCTGCGTTTAAAACGCTCTTGTTCGACGGATCCCGGGCACGGCATTTAATTGCGTCGTTGAGGCTTGCCTCGTCTCTGGAGGGAGGCATGTAATTATCATCCTCTACCTCTTCATCTGCCGCTCTCTCGTGAGGGCAGGTGTCGGTGTCAAAACGGGCGGATCTCGGGTAGGGGGTCCCGAACTGTGCGTCTAGGCTGATGGTAACAGGAGACAAGGGACACGATGTTTTACCCAGGTTCGGGCCCTCTTGATGGAGGTAAAACCCTACGTCCTGCTTGATTAATATTGATGATATGGGTAGTACAAGAGTGGATCTACCACGAGATCAAGGAGGCTAAACCCTAAAGCTAGCCTATGGTATGATTGTTGTGATGTATGTTGTTGTCCTACGGACTAAAGCCCCCCGGTTTATATAGACACCGGAGGAGGCTAGGGTTACACAGAGTCGGTTACAATGGTAGGAGATCTACACATCCGTATTGCCAAGCTTGCCTTCCACGCCAAGGAAAGTCCCATCCGGACACGGGACGGAGTCTTCAATCTTGTATCTTCGTAGTCTTGGAGTCCGGCTGTCCGGACACCCCCTAGTCCAGGACTCCCTCAGTAGCCCCTGAACCAGGCTTCAATGACGATAAGTCCGGCGCGCATAATGTTCGGCATTGCAAGGCGGGTTCCTCCCTTGAATAATCCAGAGAAGATCATGAACACCAGGATAGTGTCCGGCTCTACAAAATAAATTCCATATTCCACCGTAGAGAGAATAGTGCACATAAATCCAATCTGCTGACGTATTTGGCGGCATGACATCACACCGCTACCAGGCCTTTACTTGAATCGTTTTTTATTATACCACCTCAGCACGTTTAGCGAAGCGGTTTCCTTGGCACGTCTTGTCGAAGCAGAGATCGTGCTCCCCTTATTCCGGGATTCTCATCAATACGAGCGTGGGTAACCCAACCGTGCCCGTCGCCATGCCTCCTCTATCAAAGGTGAATCCCGAACGGTCACGGAGACGGCTCTTGGTATTTTCCCCCTTTATAAGGGGACCAAGGCTCGTTTCTTTTTCTCAATCTTCCATCGAATCCTCTCCTTGCTCCAAGTTCCAACACCCAGAGCCCCAGATTCGAGCGCTTCGGATCTTCAACAATGTCCGGCTCCGACCTTCAGGGCGGGTGGATGCCCTCCTTCGTCACGGAGGAGGACGTGTTAAAGCTGCGTGAGGCCAAGTAACTGTCCTACGATATTTTGCACAGGTTGCCCGCCCGAGGGCAGGCCGTACCCACTCCCGAGCCCAGTGAGTACGTCGTCTTCGTATCCCACCTCCGTCGGGGTTTAGGCTTCTCGACGGACCCCTTCGTGAGAGGGCTCATGTTCTACTACGGGCTGGATTTTGACGACTTGGCTCCGGAGTCCATCCTCCATATTTCCGCATTCATTATTGTCTGTGAAGCCTTCCTCCGCGTCACCCCCCACTTCGGCCTATGGCTGAACACATTCAATGTGGAGCCGAAGATGATCGGGGGGCGTCAAGCGGAGTGCAGCGGGGCGGCCATAAGCAGGAGGGTCGATGCCCCGTGGCCCGAGGGATCCTTCCAAGAGGAACTCGGCTTGTGGCAGCAGGAGTGGTTCTATGTCACCGCTCCGAAGGGCAGCAAGCAAAAGCCGCCGCCTTCATTCCGCCCGGGACCTCCATGCCGATTGATGTCGTGGATCAACCAAGGGCTCAATTGGGGGCCGTCCGAAGACGTGCCCTTATTGCAGGGCCGGATTCGAGACCTCCAAGCGAGGGAGATCAATCCGGTGGTGGTGATGCAGGTCATGCTAATCAGGCGTCTTCTGCCCTGCAAACGCCGTCCTCTCCGGTTATGGGAGTTCAATCCGGAGAGGCCACGAATTCTCCAACACTTCATGGGTATGACGCCCGTGGAGATGTACAAGTTGTTCTTCGGACCGCAGGTGACGTGTCCGGAATTGACCGAGGACGCAGGCCTAAGCTGCAATCGCCCGCATACACAGGTAAGTAGCTCAGAGTCCGGACGTTCTGTTTGCTTTTCTGAAATTCGCCTTCTAACCCATTATCCTTCATCAGGAGTGGGTAGCGCGATCAAAGCTGATAAGGTGTCCGACCCCCCTCCCAGAGACCGCACCGGAGCCCGTGCTGGTCAGAATGTTGGAGGTCGCGCCCGTAGAAGGGGACGATGGGGAAAATGGAAGAGCTATCACCTTGCCCAAGGGGGCGCCTGAAGAGGGGGGGATCGACAATCCCTCCTTCTAAGGGGAGAAGAGGACCGCCTCCGAAGACCCGGAGGCCAAAGCCCCTAAGCGGGGGAAGAAATCTTTACCGGAGGGTCCTGCGTCCGGGGAAAGTCCGGACGTACAATCGTCTCTAAAGGATCAGCCCTCCAGCGAGCCATGAGTAAAAGGGGGGTTCATTAATGAGAAAATACCCTTATTTGTGCTTCTGTGGATGACCGAAATTTTTACCTTGCAGTTCGGATCTGCGGCCTTCTCAGATGAGTTCGTCTTCGGGGGATCTTCTTCCGGAGATGATGGAGAGCGAAATGCCTTCGTCTGCTGCGCCGTCGGATAGGGCGAGCGAGCACAAGTATCGCCACGGAGGGTATCCCAGTCCGGAGGGGCGGAGAGTTCGCGCCCACTAGTGTCCGCCGGGGAGTTGAAGAATCTGCTTGAGAGGGCGTCCATCTCAGAAGATCACCGTGCTTTGATGCGTATGGTGATTGGAAGGATTTCGTCCGCCGAAAGCGGATTGCATAATGCCGCCGAGTTTATCGACGGGATTTGAGGTACGCAAGAACGACGCACCTTTTTGACAGTTTGGCACATAGAAGTGCGCCCTGTATAGATAGTAGCCCCTGAGACTCGGTAGGTTGTCGAAAGCGACAGCGTGCCGAGGATTGAAATCTCAAGTAATGAATGTCACCGTTCCTATGCAGGTGGCGGATAGTCCGAGGGCTAGCCGGACTAGTGGAGTTGCCGAGTTAATGCGGCAACTTGACGTGGCGGATGCGGACATCGCGCTTGTCAACCGGCGACTTGACAAGTCGCAAGGTAAATGAATTCTCCACAGTCACTTATTTAAGGGAGTCAAAGCCCGCCTCTGATAATGTATATGCTGTGATACAGACGGTGCTGCTGCTGTGGAGAGCCTTCGGGCAGAACTTGCTCAAGCCAAGGAGCAAGCCCGAAGGAGTGATGCGGCTGCCTCGAGGGCAGCCGAGGATTTGAAAGCCGAAAAGGCTGCACACTGCCTAAGCAGGGAAAAGAAGGCCGAATTGGCCGTGAAATTAAAAGATGCTACCGACCGCAACGAGGCTCTTGAAAAGGAGCGCTTATCGGAGCGGGAAAACCTGGGGAAGGCCACCACCGAGGCCAAGGATGCCCGTTCTGCAATGCGGGCTATGAAGGAGGAGCTGCGCCAGGCCGGAGATATTGTGGCTGGCAAGCCGTTTCTGCTGCGTCGCCAGTTTACGGATCAAAAATATGCCCAGCTTGGCCAGCTGTGGGGTCCGGAGGATCCATATATGGATTTAGCGGCAAGTGCGGCTGATGTCGTTGAGCACTTTCAGAGCCAGAAGGATCACAAGACGGAAGAGCTATTTTGGTCTCAATTCCATAGTCCGGATCGTTCACTTCCGTTGACCGATCGGTTGGCCGAATGGGCTGAGCTAAATAGATTGTCCGGACTTGCCATGACTGATATCGTGGCTCATGTCTGGCCAGAGAGACCCAAGGCGACGAGCTATTTCGGCTTATTGCAGCAATTTCTTGGAGCGGTGCCACACATCAAGGAGATGAAGCGGTCGGCCTGCATAGAAGGCGCACGGATGGCCCTTGCCCGTGTGAAGACACATTGGACAGAGATGAATGCCACCGCTATTGTCGCCCAGGGTTCGGACGAAAGCCGGTTACCCGCCGAGCACTATTTTGGGGAATTTATGCGTGGCGCTCGTGTAATTGAGTCGCAGTGCTCGAAAAATGTCATGTTCAAATGAACGTTTTATCTTGTAAGACAATGCTTATGATGTAACCGCATTTTATACTTGTGCGTTCCAAGTATTAGAATATCTCCTATGCGGCCGTCTATGTATACATTTGTATAACTTGAAAGATTGCAGTCTTCGGCTTCAGCCCCCACGCACAAGGTGCGGGGGTGTTCGCAAAAAATAGCGCGTTTTCACACTTAATCCGACGTCTCGGTCCTGTTAAGGAGGTGGTAGCGTAGCGAACGAGCCAATCCAGACTATGATGCTTTATCACTTTCACTTAGCTAGTGGAGTTTGAGGGTGGGGCTACGATATAGCCCCTTGGGGCACCAGCTTCCGAATTCGGGCGCGTGTGTGCCTGACCGAAACAGTCCTTCATCAAAGCGAGAATTCTAAACATTCCGGTAGTCGATCGAGTGGTTGACCGGTCTCTCAGTATCATGATAGTCGGTTTTGGCTTTCTCTCGAGGTGCTCGCCCGGCGGCGGGGCACAATCGCATAGTTCTCCTTGTTCTGCGTTAGCCGATGATCGGAACATAAGGCAGCAAAACACAGGAGCCGGGCAAACCCAACATTTGACCAAAGACATGATTCGGAGCTGATGCATATAAGGCCTAACTCGAGACGCCGAACACTCCCTAAGGTGTTCAGTCTTTGTAATAATGGGCAGAACAATGCCCTAAGCCCCTAGTGTCCAGGTACGGGCATGGTCTTCTGACGCGGCCGATGCCAAAACATCATGCTCCGCTTTGGTTATAATGACGAACCAAGGGATTATAACAAAAAGAGACAGTAAAAAAGGTTTACGCAGGGTCTTAATCTGAAAAGAATCCTCGCGACGGGTCCCTACCGCGTCGCGCTACCGTGTCTCCGTTGTGCCGTTATCACGGGCGGGTGTGCACGTTGTTCATCTGTAAAAGAGAGGAACTTTAGCTTCAAAGGAACTTGTGCGAGAAAATATATCTGAAGGAAGAAATATAAATAAGTAAAGCGGAGTCTGTGTGAGCTCATTGTTGTTTGTCTTGCCGCAGCCCTTGTAAAGGGATGTGCGGCTAGGGAGCCCCTAGCTTACTTATGCCGGACTCGTCTAACCATGTCTGAGGTCTTTAAGTGACCCTCGCACTGAAATGATGCCACGTGGACCGGGCATCTTGAGTGTAAGAGACGCGTAATGTGGTATGGCGTTGAAACGGACAAAAGCCTCTCGTCCCAAGAGTTCTTGATAGCCACTTTTAAATGGGACGATATGAAAGATTAGTTTTTCGCGTCGAAAGTTGTTCGGTGATCCGAACACAACTTCTAGTAATAGGGAGCCTGTGCACTTGGCGTAAGGGCCTGGCATCACTCCTTTGAAGGAAGTGCGACTGTGTCGAATTTTAGTAGGGTCATCCCCAACTTGCGGATTGTGTTTGGATACAGCAGGTTTAGGTCACTGCCTCCGTCCATCAGGACTTGTGTAAATTGCCGTCCGTCGATTACAGGATCCAATATCAGGGCAGTCCATCCTGCGTTTCGAACGCTTCTGGAATAATCCAGGTGGTCGAAAGTGATTGGTTTTGATGTCCAATCTCTATGTTCTGCTGGCTTGGACCGTGCGAGACCCTTTTTAGAGGGTGCCGCACTATTTTTCCGTATTATCACATGAAATGAGTTTACTGCTTTGACCTCTTGTGGGAAAGTCTTTTGTTTTCCGGTGCTCTGCTGGTGGGGTTTGTCAACATCTTCGCGTGATGCGTCGAGCCCCTTGTGTTCAGCGTTTAGCCGGCCGGACTGTTTGAAAACCCAACAATCTCGGTGGGTGTGGTTTGCAGGCCTTCCGGGGGTACTGTGGATTTGACATACCTGACCCAAAATCTTGTTTAAATTGGATAGCTCATCGCTGTTATCCTTAAGGGGTGGTGTTTTGTTGTTTGTCCACGAGCTTTTGAATCCGGCGTTGACTGCCGTGTCCTTCGGGCTTTTCTCTTTATTCCGGCGCTGCTATTTTCTGCGCCGTGATTTTCCGTTTCCATCTCTGATCTCGGATGTACTTGGGTCGCTGGTGCTGCATCTTGCTATCCAGCTATCCTCTCCCGCACAAAAGCGGGTCATGAGGCTTGTTAGCGCGGACATTGTCCTCGGCTTTTCCTGGCCGAGGTGTCTGGCGAGCCATTCATCTCGGACGTTGTGTTTAAAAGTTGCTAAGGCTTCGGCGTCCGGACAGTCGACTATTTGGTTCTTTTGGTGAGGAACCTGTTCGAAATTCTTGCGCCGACTCTCCGGCTGTTGAGTTATATGACTTAGATCATCTGCATCGGAGGGCGCAGAAGTTCCTTGAAAATTTGCTCTAAACGCCCTCGAGCTCTTCCCAACTTCCAACAAGTGTTTTCCGGGAGGCTTTTGAGCCAATGACGGGCTGGCCCTTTGAGCTTGAGGGGTAGGTATTTTATGGCGTGGAGATCGTCTCCTCTTGCCATGTGTATGTGTAGTATATAATCTTCTATCCAGACTCCGGGGTCTGTTGTTCCGTTGTAAGCCTCTATGTTTATGGGTTTAAACCCTTCTGGGAATTTGTGATCCAGCACCTCGTTGGTGAAACATAGTGGATGTGCGGCGCCCCTGTATTTGGGTGCACTGATGTCTTCGGACACTTGGCGTGTTGTATTGCCTCCTGGGGCCCTCTTCTTTGGCCCATAAATCGACCTGGCTGGGCCATCTGTCCTTCCAGGGTCGTTAGTTGGTTTATATGCGGCACCGCTTTCAGATTTTGGCCTATCATCTGGCCATCTATCCGGCCAGGCGGCCTCTTTGTTTTCTGACTGTGGGGGCTCTATGGCCTCCTCATCAAATTCTGGCAGTAGCTTGCGTTTCGGGTAGCTCTCTGATTGATGGCCATTGCCGTATTTGTCTGCGGTTTTGAGCACTTTGCTCCACCTCATTGTGAGTGTTTCTTCCGCTGTTTTGAGCTTCCATTTTTCCTTCTTCAAGCTTCTTGCGGTGTTGACGAGTCTTTTCCACAGGTTTTTATTCTCCGGCGGTGTGTCCGGCGTGAGATCGTCCGGACTATTTTTTCCGCCGGGCCCGGACTAATTGTCTGACTCGTCTTGTTCGGACGGTTGCTTGTCGTCGTCCACTGGTTTGCCCTGCTATATTGCTGGGTCATTAAGAGCGCTGTTGTTGTCGAGGCGGGACTTAGGGCGGCGTCTGCGTCGCCGTTTTCGTTGTTTGTCGGCGGGATTATCTTCTGCCACGCCCCGTTGGTCCTCGTTGTCGCTTCCTTTTGGGGTATCCACCATGTATACGTCGTATGACGAGGTGGTCTTTACGCGCCTTATAGGCGCTGGTTCTTGTTCGTCTCCTGCATCGTCGTCCATGCCGTTGATGTCGTCGGAGTCGTAATCTAGCATGTCGGTTAGGTCGTCGACAGTGGCTACAAAGTGGGTGGTGGGTGGGATCTGAATTTCTTCGTCGTCCATATCCCAACCATCCTGGCCATAATCCGGCAGACTCTTGAATAGCGAGAGATGCTTTAGCGAATTTAGGATGTCGCCAAAGGGCGAGTGTTGGAAGATGTCCGCGGCGGTGAATTCCATAACCGGCGCCCAATCAGATTCGATTGGCAGGGGCGTGGGAGGTCCGGAGTCCGGCAAGGAGTCCGGCACCTCAGAGTCGCGAGTTTCGCGAGGGACAAGGCTAGTGTTCGGCTCCATCGCCGTGGAAGTTGAAGCCCCCGAGGTGGCGTCCAACCACCGGTCCTCGATCTGGGCGATCGGCTCCGAGCTAAGAGCCGGAGCGGACTCGTGTGCAGCCACCAAGGTACTGTTCGGCGGTAGAGTTAGATCATGCCCATCGTAACAGTGCGGCGCGCTTGGCTGTGGCTCGAGCCCGTCGAAGATCAAGTCTCCGTGGACGTCGGCCGTGAAGTTTAGGCTTCCGAATCTGACCTGACGGCCAGGGGCGTAGCTTCCGATCTGATCCAGATGGCCAAGTTTGTTAGCCCGCAGTGCGAAGCCGCCGAATACGAAGATCTGCTCGGGGAGAAAAGTCTCACCCTGGACAGCGTTGTTGATTGAAGATGTCATCGAGCCTATCGGTGACGACACAGAGGAACTCTCAATGAAAGCACCAATGTCGGTGTCAAAACCGGCGGATCTCGGGTAGGGGGTCCTGAACTATGCGTCTAGGCGGATGGTAACAGGAGACAAGGGACACGATGTTTTATCCAGGTTTGGGCCCTCTTGATGGAGGTAAAACCCTACGTCCTGCTTGATTAATATTGATGATATGGGTAGTACAAGAGTGGATCTACCATGAGATCAAGGAGGCTAAACCCTAAAGCTAGCCTATGGTATGATTGTTGTGATGTATGTTGTTGTCCTACGGACTAAAGCCCCCCGGTTTATATAGACACCGGAGGAGGCTAGGGTTACACAGAGTCGGTTACAATGGTAGGAGATCTACACATCTGTATTGCCAAGCTTGCCTTCCACGCCAAGGAAAGTCCCATCCGGACACAGGACGGAGTCTTCAATCTTGTATCTTCGTAGTCTTGGAGTCCGTGACGATGATAGTCGGCTGTCCGGACACCCCTAGTCGAGACTCCTCGGTGGCTTCTCCGTCCTCTGTCTGAATCTTCTTTGGAGGGGTTATCTTGACTTTACGGGGTGTTATTATCTCCGGTGCGGAATCTCCATTCTTCTTTGTGGCGGTATTTAGAGCGGCGCCACGACGCCGGCGCTTGGGCTGTTTCTTGGAGGAATCTGCCTCTGCTTTTCTTCGCCATTCCCATCCTTTGGGATGTCCACCATGTATATGTCGTATGACGAGGTGGTCTTCCAATGCCCGTGGCGCTGGTTCTTGGTCGCCTCCGCATCGCCGTCCATGTCGCCGATGTCTTGAGTCGTAATCTAGCATGTCGGTTAGATAAATGCGATAGTGGCTACAAAGTGGGTGGTGGGTGGACTTTGAATTTCTTTGTTGTCCGCATCCCAACCGTCCCCGACCGCAGATCCGCCAGGCTCTCGATAACGAGAGATACTTTAGCAAATTCAGGATGTCGTCAAAGGGTGAGTGCTGAAAGATGTCCGCGGCGGTGAACTCCATGATCGGCGCCCAATCAGATTCGATTGGTAGGGGCGCAGGAGGTTCGGAGTCCGGCAAGGAGTCCGGCACCTTGGAGTTACGGGCTTTACAACGGACAAGGTCAGTATTCGGCTCCATCGCCGTAAAGGTTGCAGCCCCCGAGGCGGTGCCTAGCCATCCGTCCTCGATCTGCGCGGTCGGCTCCAAATTAGGGGTCGGAGCGGACTTATGTGCGGCCTCCAGGGCACTATCTGGCAGCAGAGCTAAATCATGCCCATTGTGACAGTGCGGCGCGCTCGGCTGTGGCTAGAAACCGTCGAAGATCAAGTCTCCGCAGATGTCAGCCGTGAAGTTTAGGCTTCCAAATCTGACCTGATGGCCAGGGGCGTAGCTTTCGATCTGCTCCAGATGGCCAAGCGAATTGTCCCGCAGTGCAAATCCGCCGAACACGAAGATCTGTCCGGGGAGAAAAGTCTCGTCCTGCACTGTGTTGTTGATGATTGAAGGAGCCATCAAGCCTATCGATGACGATGCAGAGGAACTCTCAATGGAAGCACCAATGTCGGTGTCAAAACCGGCGGATCTCTGGTAGGGGGTCCCGAACTGTGCGTCTAGGCGGATGGTAACAGGAGACAAGGGACACAATGTTTTTACCCAGGTTCGGGCCCTCTCGATGGAGGTAAAACCCTACTCCTGCGTGATTAATATTGATGATATGGGTAGTACAAGAGTAGATCTACCACGAGATCAAGGAGGCTAAACCCTAGAAGCTAGCCTATGGTATGATTGTTGTAATGGTTGTTCATCCTACGGAAAAAAACCCTCCGGATTATATAGACACCGGAGAGGGCTAGGGTTACACAGAGTCGGTTACAATGGTAGGAGATCCACATATCCGTATTGCCAAGCTTGCCTTCCACACCAAGGAAAGTCCCATCCGGACACGGGATGAAGTCTTTAATCTTGTATCTTCATAGTCTTGGAGTCGGCCGATGATGATAGTCCGGCTATCCGGACACCCCCTAGTCCAGGACTCCCTCAGCGGGCAGGGGGAGTTCCAACTCCCCCATACCCATTCATCTCTTCCCATCACTTCATCTTTCTCACCTCGTCGGGTCTCCGTCTCCGGCCGCTCTCCTTGCATTCCGACCGGTGGGATCGATCCCCACCTCGCCCTCTTGCCATGGAACCAAGTATCTCCCTCCGTCCCTCTCTCTTTGCCCCATTGTTGTTAATCTAGGTTTTGGGAGATGCATGTATTGTTCTTGTGATATTTGGCCAAATCTTTGCAAGAGGAGATTGTTGGAGAGTGCTTGTGCGGTAGAGATGCTATTTGGTTTGATGCAATAGTGTAGTTTTGATCAACGGCCGATCTAGTTTTACGGATGTTCCTAGATCCGTTCTGGCCTATTCTTGCGTGTTATGTTCCGTGCGGTACTACCGCTCCTCCTGGAGCGGTACTACCTCTTGCTCGTGCGAGAACCACCCCGTGCGGTACTACCTCTCCTCTGGAGAGGTACTACCACCCAGTGCACGGAAGTAAAATTTTACTTTAGCTAGAGGCATAGTACTACCATGCCAACCCGGCACAGTACTACCGCGGCTAGATCAGATGTAAAATTTTACGTCCGCATCATGGCCCGGTACTACCGTTGAGTTCAAAATTCCACTATTTTGTCCAACCCAATTCATTTTTACTTGTTTTGTTTGGTTTTGGCCTTGGTCGTTGCATTAATCTTCTCGCTCTTCTTGTGTGTTTGGATTTGTGTGTCTATGGTGGTGGCTCCGGTTCCAATGCAAGGCGCTCAAATCCCAGTCGTGACACAAGCTCCAAGCAGCTTCGCAACCAAAAAGTTCCTGAGGGCTCTAGTGCCCCGCAATGTCGTGTCAAGCACACTGCCAACAAGCTCAAGGAGCCATCTGTCAGCATGGATGAAATGCCTCAAGGGGAGTTTCTGATTCGAAGAAAGCTCAACCCCTATGTCAAGGCTAGAAAACTCAGCAGGGGCAATGATTTGTTTTGGACCAAGTAGTAGAATCTCATCTTCTTAGATGTAATCAAGGGCAAGAAGAACATCTATGTGCCAGTTCAGTGGATTGACATGGATTATCTAAAGAAGAACCATGGATTCTTTGCTGAGGCTCTCGATTTGGTGGATCAATTTGGCTTTGAGGACATCATTACCTTCCATCTTGACTTTGACCCAGAGCTGGTGGCTCAGTTCTTTGCTTTTGTCCACTTCCACACGGATGAGAAGCAGACCATGACTTGGATGAAAAATGGCAAGATGATTTCTACTGAGTGGAAGAAGTTCATGGCTATGTTGAACATTCGTGATGAGGGCCTTGATGTGCCCATCGGTGCTGGCCCACATGCAAATGCAGAGTGTGCTAACAAGGACAAGCATCAACCTTTTTTCGTTGAGAAGACCCTCCCTAGTGGCAAGAAGTCCTTCGTTCTGAATCCGTTTCTTGGCCTCATGCACAGGATCTTCCGCAACTCACTTTTTCCTCGCATTGGCGACAAGGACAAGGTGCAATCCTATCTCGTGGACATGATGCTCATGTGTGAGGAGGCGCGTCACCATCAGGCTGAGCCTCTTGATGTCTCTCATATCATGTGGAGTGAGCTTCAGATTGCGGTGTTTCATCAGAAGGTATACCTATCTATGGCCCCTACTTGTTCCTCTTGTTCTCGAAGGCTTGGGAGAAGCTCTTTCTAGATGATGAGTTCCTTGCTCCCACCTGGATTCTCCATGAGCCCATCAAGCTATGATAGAAGAACCAGTGGGCTAACACCAGGACCCGGGCTGAGGCTGAGGCTGCACAGATGGATGTTGATGAGGAGGAGGTGCCTGAGGATACACTACTATGAAAAGGGCTATATATGATATGGCCACTAATGGCGCACCAGACATGTGGTGCGCCACTACTATATAGTAGTGGTGCACCATGTGTTGGTGCGCCTTTAGTGTGATAGACACTAATGGCGTACCAGACCAACGGTGCGCCACTAGTGACAATTTTTTTTTCCAAAAATACTAATGGTGCACCAGAGCACAGTGTGCCATTACTAGTTTTAACTAGTAATGGCGCACCAGCCACACAGTGCGCCACTATTATATTTTTTTGCAAAACTACTAATGGCGCACCAGAGCATAGTGCGCCATTACTAGTTTAACTAGTAATGGCGCACCAGCCACACAGTGCGCCACTACTATTTTTTTGCAAAACTACTAATGGCGCACCACCTGCTGGTGCGCCATTAGTAACCAGGGATACTAATGGCGCATTTGTAGGTGGTGCGCCATTAGTAACCTGGGACCAGCTAGATATTTTGGACAGCCACACCTACACACTCACTTTCCCCACTTCATTCTCTCCACCTCCTCCTCCAAGCATGTCTCGGTTTCCTCCTCCTCCTCACCTCATTTGCACCATAGATTCATCCAAATTAAGTGGTTAAATTACCTTTTTTGATAGGTAAGTAAGGGGAAAGCTATCTTTATGTTGTAGATCTACTTTTTTTCTCCCTCCAACAACGTGCACATGCACTTTTTATGGCCTAGCTAGATCTATGTATGTTTGTGGTGTTGCATATGTTTGTGGTGTTGCATATATGTTTGTGTTTACAGTGCGGTATTTGAAATCGATAGTTGCCAATATTTTGCGGAATGTTGATTCATTTCCGTTTAGCGAGAATTTTGGCACTATGCATCTTTTTGTCCTATTTTTTAGGCAAAGTCATGCCAAATTTTTTCTTGGTTCTAAAATATCGTTTTGCTCTACCCCGCAGGTGACCATGGTCCGCACGATGATCGAAGGCATCGTGAATAGGTTTTTGAGCTCTGCGAAGGCCGAGATGCTTCAAAAGAACGAGACGGAGATAAGATGTCTGTGTCAAAGATGCAAGCTGAGGAGCCTTGTGGACCCGGATTCCGTACAGGTGCAGGACCACCAGCTCTTGCGTGGTTTCATGGCTGGCTATCATTGGCAAGGTGATGAAGATGACTATGAAGTCGTCCATGGGGGCCGGGCAAGAAATGAGGAAGGGCAGCAAGACAACTGCGGCGAGGGCGGGCGAGAAGACGAAGAATCTCGGGACATGATCACTTAGTAGATGCGATACAGGTCATCATGTAGAAGATGCGGACATGATGATGAGGAAGATGCGGAGTAGGCGAAGGGCATGATCATGAAGATGAAGATCTTGGAGCGGACGGCGATGGACCATCGATGGGCTGGGTGCAGGACCCTCATATTCAAGAGCTGCTTCTCAAGCGGAGCGGATAACGCAAGAGCTGCCGAGAGAAAGCCAAGCTAGATCAACTAGAGATAGAACACGGTTACTCCATTGTATGAAGGATGCAGGCCGAGGATACCTGCACGAAAGTGGCGCTCATGGCTCACGGAGATGAAGGTAAAACACAAAATGACCGGCGCATGCCGGCGAGAACATGTCATTACAGCACGAACATCTTCCCAAGGGAACAAGTGCCCGACCAGTTCGAGGCGAAGAAAATGGTGTGTCCTCTGGATTTACCGCCGTGAAATACCATGTGTGCATGAACAATTGCATCATTTATCGGGACAAGCACGCGAGTCTACCATATATACGGTGTGCGGTGTCACTCGATATAAGAAGAGGAAAAGCTCCTCGAAAAGTGGTGTGGTACTTTCGATCACTCCTCGTCTGCGGCGGTATTTCGCGGACCCTAAGATAGCAAAGCTCCTGCGTTGGCAGCGGATAGGGAGGAGAAGAAGCGGGAAGATAGCATAAATGATCAGGAGATAAATAAAAAGACAAGATCTTTGAGTCACCCTAAGGATGGGAGCGGTGGCAGCGTTGAACTTGAACACCCGAATTTGGGAAGGATCCAAGGAACATTGTCTTGGGCGTGAGCACCGATGGAGTCATTCCGTTTGGCAGCGAGAAGCACACATAGCACCTGGCTGTGTTTGTGTGGATGTCAGCCTTCCCCTGGTTGTGCATGAAGAGGAAGTACATTCACATGAGTATGCTAATTGAAGGGCGAAACAACTAGGGAGCGACATCAATCATATCTGGGGTTCTTTGAAAGAGGAGCTAGACCGCTGTGGAAAACGCCATGTGTCGTGGGGCCTTGCAGAAAAGAATATTTCCCTATGAGAGCCGCATTACTCACGATGGTGCACGACTATCTCGATTCTGGATATGTCGTGGGGCAGGTCAGTCCATGATTTTACGGATCGTCGGTGCATGGATGACACAATGTATTGCCAGCTAGATAGAGATCCCAGGTCTTAGAAAACCGTGTTCATGGGACATCAAAGGTGGCTTCGCGACGATGACTCATGGAGGAAACGCAAGGATCTGTTCGATGGTGAAACCGAACCCCGAAGACGCCCACGTACGAGGAGCGGCGAGGAAATAGACGAGCTGTTGAAAAACTAGAAAGATTGCCCACTGCCGGGAAAGAAGCAAAAGGTGCCAAAGCTGGGAAAGAAGCGAAAGGCACCAGAGCCGCTGCTGAAGGTATGGAAAACGAGGTATGTTTTCTGGGACTTGCCGTACTGGAAGATCCACCATGTGCCTCACATCCTTGATGTAATGCATATCATGAAGAACGTGTGCGAGAGTCTGCTTGGTACCACTACAAAAAATACACTTCCGTGATGATACGTGTTTGTCACAGTAGGTCGCGTTTTTTGTCATGCATGTACATCCATTAAGATTTTATGGCAGAATCAAGATAGTCATACATGTGCTGTCGTAGAAGTGTTCCACGACATTACCAAAATTATCATCACGGAATTGTCCACTTCCATGATGATAAATCGCGTCCTGAAGTGCTTTTCGTCAAGGGTGACCGACATGTGGCATCCACCGTGTAGAACGCCTTTAAGCTATCGGGTCGGGTTTTGGATCCGATTACCCGTTAACAGCCCCAACCAATGGGGATTTTCCACGTGTAAAATCATCATTGGCTGGAGGAAACACGTGTTGGCTCACCGTTGGGACAGATGTCATCCTCTCATTGGACCGAAGGCGCCTATGATACGGTAACACGTGGCATGGCCCAACAGAGGCCCATTCCTGTGAAAAGGCTGGCCTGCTTGATTTGTTCAAAAGGTGGCGGGCCGGCCCACGGAAAGCCTGTTAACGGCCTGTTTGCATATAGCCCATTTACAGCCCGCTAACCTAGGGCCCGTTACACCCTATCCGAATTAGGCCCAGTAGAGTCATCTGCGCCATCCAATATGATTCCAGCCCGTTTTAACTTCCGGCCCATGTGTGGCCCATGACTTCTTTTGGCCCATATGAGGCCCTTTGTAACTCTTGGCCCATTAATGGCCCGTGGTGAAACTGGCCCGTAATGAACAGTGTATCACTTTATACCCATTAACGGCCCGTTATTCTGTTGGGCCGTTTGTAGCCCAAGTTATCTTTCGGCCTTCTCAGGGCCCATTGATTCTTGGGCTCATTTGCAGCATTCGGTTACATGCGGCCCGTTACTGTCATTTTGTGCTTGTGGGCCAAATTCAGCCCGTCGTTACAGTCGGCCCGTTTGCGGACCATTAATACGTTGGGCCATTTTCATGTCAAAAAGAACCTGTGGGCTGTTTTCATAGAGTTATCCAATACGGTCTATTAACGGCCCGTTATGGTCCACAAATTTTACGGCCCATGATTGGCGAAATGATGATATGCCCCATAGAAGGCCCATGGATCTACGGCCCGTATGAGGGCCATGGATCTACGGCCCGTAGAAGGCCCATGGGTAAATGCGGCCGTAGAAGGCCCATGGACCCTACGGCGTAGAAGGCCCATGGACCCTAAGGCCCGTATAGAAGGCCAATGGATCCTACGGCTGTATAGAAGGCCAATGGATCTCTGACGGAAGAAGGCCCATGGATCATCTGACTGCGGGGAGGCTCATGGTTACAACGATCATGTATTTCCATGATTATTTTGGCCTAGTTACCAAAAATAGGCTATTGTGGCCACTAGAAAAACACGGAAAAAAAGCGTAGTGACTACAAGCAAACAACTAAACAAGACAATAAGGAAATAAATAAGCAAGCAATTAACGCTAGCCTATTACGCTATTACACATATTACATCCACTAGGCATCAAAGTTAGCCACCGGTGCGAATATAGGGAACAAAGCAGCATATTACATACAGCGGCGTCAAAATTGGCCACGGTGCAAATAAGCGTGGCAGCAAAACAAGAGCATAACTAAAACAACCCGGAAGATCTCAAGAAATGTTATCACAGGTATCCACCATGCTGGCAATAAGCAGCAAGCTGATTAGCTTTGTCTGTTTGGCGCTAAAATCCTCCTCGCTTGTTTTACAGCGAAAGTATGCATCTGAATGCTCCAGGGACTTCATGATCATACGCTTCTTATCATGCACCTGACTGATCGATGTCTTTCGACTTGTAGTTGAGACTCAAGAAACCAAACTGATTAGACGGTGAGTTTGAATAGCTTGTGCAAGCGGTAGTGGCGATAACTTCGCACACTAAACCAAGACAGGGACTTTGGGGTTGTCTCACTTTGTCTTCAAGATAGTCGACTTAGCTGTTTTATCAGCTTTGTTGGAGACCAACAAGGATGTGTCACTATCTGAACCTTATCTGCATTACTTCCTTTACCATTGCTTAATAAGGCACTCTTCCCCAATATTACATCGACATTCTAAAAGAAGAAACAAGTAGACACATAACAAGTTTAGCATGTACTAGTATATGAAACTCATTTCGGTGAACCAGTTCATTAGTAAGGTGGACAGGATTAAACTACCAAGTCTTCTATTGCCAAGTACTAGTACATAATAAAAGCATCAAACAAACATATATCTATGTCCTATGGTCACTGCATTGTCTTGCCAAATCAAAATAGAGACACGGTTCAAATCATATCAGTTCAAGACAAAGCAGCAGTGAAAGAATACAAAGCATGGGAAACTACACGGCACAACAAGATTTCATATGGGTACCATGGGTCTACATGTAAAACAACACTATTGGCTCTGTTGTGATGCTAGTAATGTGCATGATATGAAAGTCAACTGTATACATAATTGAAATTGAAATCAAAAGAGCTATTGATAAGAGAAACCTATTAAAGAAACATGTGTGAACATACCTGTTGTGCCATTGGAGTTTCGATTGGATCCTTCAATTTTAAAAAAGTTTGTATCAGTAAATACAGTGATACAAGAGCAAAGCAATCATAGTTTAAAAAGGCGCGCCTAGGCTCTAGGCATTGGCAAAACGCATTGCGCATAACTACGCTTAATCTGTGCATAACTACACATAAGCATGCGCTTTGGTCAGTAAAGCGCAAGGCTGGCAAAACGCACAATTAACGCCTAGCGCTTTTTTGAACTATGATAGCAATGGAATCTTAAATTAGAACAGTTGTTCTTGAGGTTTAGGCACTTGTTCTACATGAGCAGTGCGATAAGAGACGCAAGAATATAATACTTAAAAATAGAAATGAGCTCATAGAACTTACCACATTCTTGGTTGGGACGATCTGAACAAAGCGTTCCCGATCATCGTCCGATAAATGTGTCTCGGAGAGCGTAAGGAATTTGATGAGTTTCTTTGCACTGTAATCACGTTTTCTTGAGTAATTACGATATTGCCACCAAGCATTCTTGAAGATAGCGAGAGGTATTAGCACAGGTTACCTCATCACATGCGATTAGAAACTATCGGTCAAAGGGACTCTCATAGCGATAGAGGCAGCGTCGGGTTAAGGAGCTTCTCCGGACGCGTTGATCGATGGGAAGCATACTCGTACGGCTGTGATCGGATTCCTCCGCCCGTCAAGCGGAGCTATAGCAGGTGCATGGATGAACCGGCCATATCGAGCAATCTGCGAGGCCGTGAAGCAGCCCGTGGCAATAACCCGGCAGGTGGTGTTCGCGATGCTCGGGATGTGGTGGACGGGCGGAGCGAAGAGAGGCCGAGTTAGCAGCACTGAATGATGCGGGTCAACTTACACCGGTTCGCCCTACCACCTCCACCGGACCAGGGGTCGCATCCGCTTTGGGAGTGCCTTGTTTAGTTCCCGCTTTACGTAATGTGCGCCTGCCCAAAGATTTCAAGGGTCCGCACAAGGTGCCGAATTACACCGCTGATTTATCTCCCGAAGCGTGGGTAGAGAGTTATGAGATGGCCATGGAGATGCTAGATGTGGATGAGACCGCGTGTGCGAAATACTTCACTATGATGCTTGAAGGCACGGCCCATACTTGGTTGAAGAGCCTGCCGCCCAATTCTATCAGCTCATTGGCCCAGTTGCGGGCCCGGTTTATCCAGAATTTCAAGGATACATGTAAGCAGCCCAAGTCCATAGTAGACCTGGCGGCTTGTGTCGGAAGGACGAAGAATCAACGACCCATTGGGTGCGCCGCGTTTCGGAAGTTTTGCACTCGTCTGACAGGATCAATGCTGACTCTGCGATGAAGCGGTTTAAGCCTTTAAAATTGAAATTGGGATGCATGAAGCGGTTCTGTAATGACATGGGAACTCTCATGGCCGCTTTAGTGAGGTATGTTGATTCAGACAGTACCAAGGATCCGAGGCCGATGATGATGAAGCGAGGAAGGAAAGAAGAATAGCAACTCAAGGGGCAGCGGTACAAACCGGCGGGTCATGGAAAGCGGAGGCAAAAGCGCAAAGGCGGATGGCAGCATGGACTTTGTGGCCAACACTAATGCAAAAGACGAGGGGCAGCGGCGCAGAGGTAAGCGGCAAATCGTAATGGGGCTCCCAATCCTACTTGAACCGTTTGAATTATTTGTTGAATCAGCCTTGCCCAAAGCAGGGACGAAGGAGGCGCCCGGCTAACCACCTCTGGAAGGATTGTTATATTATGCAGGAGTTTAAAACTCTAATGCCTTCGGTATGACCACGGGTCAGGTGGCGGTTCAGGATCCGGTTTCCATGGGCGAACCACGATGGAGCTTCGGTTCAGGTCTCAATCGAGGCGGTCACAACAACGGAATGTCGAAGCGGCCAGCAGCGATAGCAGCAGCGGTCGGGTTATCGAGCCAGCCAAAATAGTTGAACAATGGGCAATATCATGTTTTCACAACTAGCTTGGATAAGCGACGAAAAAGCTCCTGGCGGCGGTGAACTCTGTTGAACCGGCCTTACCACGTTACTTCGCTGGTTGGAGCAGCCTATCGTGTGGGCGGGAAGATCACCCGCCCGGGTTGATAATCCGTGCCGGCTAGCATTAGTGGTAGACCCTCGGTGGGGGTTATAAATTCACCAAGGTACTCATGGATGGAGGGAGCAGTATTAACGGACTATACTATGAGACATTACGCGCATGGGTCTAACGGACAAGGATCTCGGACCGTCTAATCGGTGTTTCATGGTGTGGTGCACAGCAAATCTGCATATCTGTTGGTAAGATAGCCTGGATGTGGCTTTTGGCGGCGAACCACGATTCTCGATCTGAAAAACTAACCTTTGAGGTGGTGAAGATCCGGAGCCCGTATCACGCCTTGTTTGGGCGGCGGCTTATGCCAAGTTCATGGCACAGCCTTGTTATATATACTTGCAGCTCAAGATGCGGGTTACAAGGGACCATAACGGTTCATGGGGCCGTAAAGGTAAGCTTTGGAATGTGAGGAAGGTGATGCGGCTTATGCGAGTCGATCGTGCCCGCGGAGGTTGAAGTACTATAAGGACAATGTTGATCCGGCGGATATGACCCCTTTGAAGAAGCCAACTCTGAGCATGATTGGATCTGAAGTTCAAATCGGCGGTGAGACCAAGCTTGTTGACTTCGTGCGGTGATTCGTCCAAGCAGTTCCTTTGTCGATGCCAACTTGGATCCCAAATAGGAAAGCGCGCTCATCGAGTTCATCCGTGAGAATCGGGACATCTTTGCATGGAAACCGTCTGACATGCCAGGTGTACCGAGGGAACTCGCTGAGCACATTCTTAATGTGGATCCTAAGTATAAACCGGTAAAACAATTCCTCCGCCGATTTAACGAAGAAAGACGCAAAGCCATTGGAGAGGAAGTGGCCAGGCTTTTACTAGCTGGCTTTATCATTGAGGTGTTCCATCCAGAGTGGCTTGCTAATCCGGTGCTGGTTCTTAAGAAAAACGGCACTTGGCGTATGTGTGTGGATTACACGGATCTTAACAGGGCTTGTCCAGCGGATCCTTTTGCCCTCCCCCGCATTGACCAGATCATTGATGCCACGGCGGGTTGTGAGCATTTGAGTTTTTTGGATGCATATTCTGGATATCATCAGATCAAAATGGCGGTTAAGGACCAGGAGAAGACAGTGTTTATTACTCCCTCTGGAGCCTTCTGCTATGTATCTATGCCCTTCGGGCTCAAGAGTGCCAAAGCCACCTATCAACGATGTGTACAGAATTGCCTGCATAAACAGATTGGCCGCAATGTGCATGCCTATGTGGATGATATTGTAGTCAAGTCAAGGTAGAAGGAGACACTGGTGGATGATTTGAAGTAAACCTTTGACAACTTGCGAGTTTACAATATGATGCTTAATCCGGCCAAGTGTGTCTTTGGTGTTCCGGCAGGCAAGTTACTGGGTTTCCTGGTGTCCAACAGAGGAATTGAGGCTAATCCGGAGAAGATTACGGCTATTACCTCCCTGGCTAAACCGAAGTGTATCAACGATGTTCAGCGTTTGGCGGGCGGATTGCCGCTAAGCGGTTTATCGGCCGCCTCGGAGAAGGCTATCCTTTGTACCAAATCTTTGAGGAAGAAAGACCATTTAAATGCAGGTCGAGCTCTTGATGAAGCATTTGAGGACTTGAAGCGGCAATTAGCCAATCCGCCTCTTCTTGCGGCTCCGATCGACAAGGCCACTACTATTATCGTGGCAGCCAATGCTCGGGCGATTAAGCGTGGCTATTGTGGTGGAACGCATAAGAGGCATGCAAGAATATCCGGTTCAGCGGCGGTTTATTATATCAGCGAGGTGCTTATTGAATCTAAGCAAAGGTATCCGCATTGGCGAAGCTGGTATATGGTGTTTTCATGGCCAGCGGAAGTTGAAGCAGTATTTTCAAGGGCACCCCATCACGATGGTCGATTCAGCTCCTTGGGTGATATCATCTGAGCACCGGAGGCGGCGGATTGCCAAGTGGGCTATAGAGCTTGGGCCACGGATTGAAATCGTACCTCGGACGGTGAAGTCTCAAGCACTTGTTGATTTCATCAATGGTATGACGGTTACAAGCACGGAGGAAGGCGGATCACACATATTGGACTATTCATTTTGATGGATCCGAGGCAATTGGAAGGCTCGGGGCTGGAGTCGTATTAACTTCCCCACGGGTGATAAGTTTTGTTATGTTCTCCGCTTAATGTTCCCTTGTACTAATAATGCAGGTGAGTCTGAAGCCTTGCTCCATGGTCTCCGGATGGCTAAAGAGATGAGTTTAAGCGGGTTAAGTGCTTGGTGACTCGGACCTCGTGGCTCAGCAGGTGTCGGCACTTGGGATTCTAAGGACCGCTCATGGCTGCATATCGTCGGAAGTGGATAATATTGCGGGTTGCTTCAAGGGTTATCAGCGGATCATGTGGACCGTCGGAAGAATGAAGCGGCGGACGCTTTAAGCGGTTGGGCTCTCGGCGCAAACGGTCCCACCTAATGTCTTTACGGGCGTGTTGCACAACCCGTCGGTTAAGCTCCTAGGTGAAGCGGTTTGGCTATTCTGATCCGGAGGCTCAATTGGTGGTAGCCACGCATGTCATTCGGATTGGACGGTTCCTTACCTTGCGTACATGAACGGGGAGAATTCTGGGAGGATGAGATTCTAGCCAGGCAGATAGTCCGGCGATCCAAATCTATGACGATTGTCAATGGTGAATTACATCATTGAAGTGTATCAGGGGCGTTTCAACGTTGTGTTTCTCCTGAGGAAGGATGTGAAATCTTAAGAGAAATCCATGAAGGGATTGTGGACACCATGCGGTTCAAAGTCTCACGGTGGCAAAGCGTTTAAATCACGGGTTCTCTTGGTTGACAGCGCATGTTGATCACGGAGGACTTGGTTAAGCGGTGTGATGGATGTCGAAATTTTCAAAGGCGTGCTCACGTGCGGCTCAAGAATTGAGGATGATCCCAATAACTTGGCCGTTTGCAACTTGGGGGCTAGATATGGTCGGACCCTTTAAAAGATCCAGGATAAGAAAACCCACCTTTTGGTGGCGGTTGACAAATTTACCAAGTGGGTTGAAGCGGGCACTGTCGGCCAAGTGTGATGCGGCAACAGCGGTGCAGTTCATCAAAAAGGTGATTTTCGGTTTGGCTTTCCACAGTATCATCGCGATAATGGTACCAATTTATCCAAGGCGCTATGAAGGAATTACGTGAGCGTGAGCACATCCGACTTGATGTGTTGTCGATGGCACACCCAGTCAATGGGCGAGCGAGCAGCTAATCAAGAGATCTTGCGAGGCATCAAACCCCGACTTATGGTCCCATTGCAAAGAACACCAGGATGTTGGGTTGAAGAACTACCATCTGTGCTATGGAGTATCAATACTACGCCCAACCGATCCACAGGATACACGCCATTTTTCATGGTCTACGGAGCAGAGGCAGTTCTCCCTAGTGATATCCGGCATGATTCGCCTCGTGTGGCAGCTTATGTTGAAGCAGACAATGAGACAGCACAGCAAGATGCTTTGGACCTATTGGATGAGGAGCGTGATATAGCGGCCGCCCGTTCGGCGATTTACCAACAAGATCTTCGTCGCTATCACAGTCGCCGGGTTAGAACCAGAACTTTTCAAGAAGGAGATTTGGTGCTTCGACTCATCCAAGACCAGACAGATATGCACAAGTTATCCCCATCTTGGGAGGGACCTTTTGTGCTCGAGCAGAATCACTGTGGGTCGTACTATCGATTGATATTCGAGAGCATAAAGACTCACGCACATCAGAGGAGGAGACCAACAGGCCGTGGAACATAGCTCATCTTCGGCCTTACTACACTTGAGCCACTTGCTCTATCTATGTACATATTATGACAGTGTATATATTATCTTTGATATAATAAAACCGGAGCCTCAGCTAAAGCGGGGTCTCTGTCTTTCTTATCATGCGTGGTTACATGGAGTGGTTCTGTTTTAAAACGGCCTCCGGTTTACCCCTTGAAATTTGCTTTCTTTTGATATATCACTTGGGGCTTTGGTCGCATCCGAACCAACGCGACACCTTTTGATAGGCGAAAGCCACCAGATCACATGGGGACATGGTCAAGTCTGAACGATCCGCCTCTTGATCGGCCTAAGGCCACAAAATCACTTGGGGGCTTGGTCAAACCCGAACCATTGCCACGCCTCTTGATTGGCATATATGCCACTGTTTCATTTTGGGACCTGGCTGACTTAAATCATTGTCACTCCTATTGGGGGCTTGATCCTGTCTGACCATGGTAACACCATCTGATCAGCTTAGTATAGCATATTTTTTGCAAACAGTCTTTATTATTGCCTTTGCTTCCATGTTATTTTCATGGCCTGTTTTTTCTTTGTTTTTGCTGTATTTCCTTTATGTCAACAACACCATTTTCTGGTTCAGCTGATGGATTTGATTCCCTTTTAATCCGGGGCAATCGGCCCGGTTTACCCTTCCTGTTAACATCATGAAGTAACAGAGAGGCTTAAAATGACCTAGCACAGTTTATACGGGAGCTATTTTCTCCCCCCCCCCCTTTTTGACGGTAACGGTTTGTACAACCTCCGCTTCAAGCCTGGCTAAGCCAGCTTCATGCCCAGATATGGCAGGTACTTTGTATCACCTTTTTTTGTTACATTGCTGATACATATATCAAGATCATAAACGGTGGCGGTATAACATGCCAAGTTCAAATTTTTGATTGCGGGAAGTATAAATTGAGGTTTTCCAACAAAAGCATCGAGTACTTATGCATGAAGGCATACTCAAAGCGAAGTATGGACTATCCTATTACAAGGCAACACGGTGCCCAAATAAAATCATTGTTATTTTGGAAGGATGCCAAAGACAGCTATCTAAACCGGCCACCGGTTCAAGCCTATTCATCGTCCTCCGCCGCTTCAGCCTCCTCGTCTCTATCCATTGGCTGGAAATCAACAGTGGTCTAGTCGATTCCCATTAAAGCTTGGAAAACAGCCTCTTCATGGATCGAGAAGGCGGTTCAATATCGAGGCGTAAGTATGCTTATGGATTGGAGGAATCAGATTCTCCGCTTCAAGGGTTGGGGCGGGCACTCGCTTGTTACGATCATTGTATTGTGCTTGATAATGTGTCAAGTCGCCTCTTGACTAATTGACAAGCGGAGGCGCCTTTGCGGTTTATTGCCCTCAAATCATCTTCGTTGAACTCGGAGCCGTCTTCCTTGAGCTGGGATAGCCTTGAGCTGCCTCCACAGATCGAAATCGGCACCCATGCCTTTGCGGATCAAGGCGTTAATGGCTCCGGTTCGCGCTGCAGATTTTTTCAGTTCCTCAATCCGGGCAGGAAGCATTGACAATCTGTTCAGAGTGTCCTGGATTAAAGAGGGTGCCGGGTTGTTATGAGAGGCTGTGGTGATGATCTGCTGGGCTCCAGTATACAGTTGTTCCACTAAGGTGTAGGCAGCCTTCAGCTTCTTCCGCACATCTGACCCCAAGTGCCCGATGCATGTACCTGCAACAATACAGGGACGGTCTCAAACCGGATTTATACGAAAGTAGGTTAAAGTTATCACAGAAGCTAAAAGGAGCTTACCAAAGATCGCCGCGGTCATGGAGTGTATTTGCCGCTTTACGGCCATAAGTTCATCCACCACCGGTTTAAGGGCAGCTTCAGCATTTTCAGCTCTTTTGGTTAAAGTGGCCTTCTCAGTGGCCCAATCAGCCCGCTCTTTCTTGTAGCCTTCCTTCAGCTGTTCAGCGATGCTCAAGGCGCTGGTTAATTCTTCCCTTGCCTTATCTGTTTCAGCCTGTTGGGTTTTCAAGGTCTCCTGCAAATCGGCAATCCGGTCCTCCTTGATTCTCACCTCGATCGCATCTGACAGACATTTAACTTTAAACAAGCGGTCCAAGAAATTGAAGTATCAACCCCATAACACGCTTATAGGCACGATACTTGGGGCTAATGCACCTTCAATTTTCATATATTACTAGATTGCAAAGTCCCAAGTTCAATACAGGTATTCAACTTGGCACTTGAGGCTAATGGCTATTTGATCAAATTATGTTCTAAGGATAGTTTTCTATCGGAGCCCGGTTTAATTATGCTAAGTTAAACCGCCCTTGGGAACTATATTGATGGATTTCAAAGTGTTGAGGATCGTATTCAAGTCGGTTTGTGAAGGCTACAAACCGGCCCTTGAGAGCTAGGAGGACTGATACAATGGCGATAAGTAAAGAAGTAAGTTACCTCAAATTTATCCCTCATCATCTTTACCAGACCAGCTTCACGATCACGGCTAGTATAAAGCGGTTTAAATAGCGGAATGAAGATCTTGGGCACTCGAGCAGCATATGTCTCGATTCAACATCCCATTTTCCTTTGTTGAGCGGAAAAATCCTCTTTTCGGTATGCTTGGTTAAGGTGACAGGATTCCGGGTTCAAAGGCCTACACGGTAATCACAACATCATCATCATCTTTGGACTCGCGGTTTGCGTTGGTGGGTCGGTTTGTCGGCCAGGGCTGTGGGATTTCTCAATCCGGACGGAGCTGGCGGTAGTCGGCCAGACTGAAGTGTTAATAGGCCTTTCTTCGGGAATAGCATCGTCTTGCAAAAGAGGGTCATTGGGAATATCCTCAGGAGCAAACGCTTCAAGATCTGGCGCTTTGTCATGTTCTGGGCCTACATCTTCTTCAGCCGCTTTATCCAGGCGAGCCTTCTTGCTTGGTTTAGGTTTGGCTCTGAAAGAAAAACAAAGAGTCAAGGAACAGCATAAGACATTACATAGTATACTGGAAGCATGTGTTCAGCTTAGCTTACCCAAGAACCGTTTTCAATGGTGGCAGCTGAGTGGCCGATGATTCACCAGAAGATGAATGAGAAGTAACCTGATAATCGGAGTCGGATGGATTAAGAGGTTGACGGAAGAAACCCGCATTAGGATTTAAATCAATAAAAAGGTCAGAGACCTTGGAGCAGCATTTTCGAACCGGACTGTTTGGTAAACCGGCGGAGGTAACTACAGCCCTTGTCTTGGGGTTGTGCGGAGAAACTTCATGTTCTTGAGTCTTCATAAGAAATTTGGGATCCAAGTAAGCAAGAGGATGAGAAAATTTAACTTTCGGTTTGCTGGCGGAATTTTGGCAAAGGCAAGATTTACGAATCGGAAGAGAATAGTTACCTCGGTGACTTCCGCATTGCTGGCTTGGCGTCGTCTGGCAAGCATCATCATCAATAAAGGCGTGTAAAAAGTAAGCCTAGTGAATCAAGTTCTACCTCAAGGTCGGGTTACCCACATCATCATCAATAGCTGGATCAGATGAAGCGGTGGTTTTTCTCTTGTGAGCTGGCTTCTTGATAACCTTGGTCTTGGGCCGAGTTGACCACCCTGCCTTCTCCGTTTTGTCTTGTGGAAGCTTCTTGCTCCAAAATGGATTATCACCCTGGTTCAGTGATAATTAATGTCGAGACGGATAAAGCGATAACAGGTTCAACAATAGAGCAATTAAAATTTTACGGTGGCGGTTTATTGAGTGGTGCGATAAGGAAGCGGACCGGTTTGAGCACGAGAGGTGCTCCGGTTCATTCAACATCTTCTTTACTGAATCTGTGACTTCATCGTCGGAGAGTTGGATTTTAGTGTGTCGGAGTGGGTCATCGACGCTATCAGTATACCTGCACATCAAACCGGAGCGCCGGCTCAGAGGCAGTATGCTCCATGATATCCAACAGCGTGCAAGGTCTATTCCCGTTAAACCGTTGGCCATAAAGGCTCGGAGCTTGGATAGTTGAGGAGCATATTTAATTCTCTCCTTGGCGCTTAGTCTTTGAGGAAAAGGGTGAGTGTTGCTGAGCCGTTCCGGACGGTGGCCAGGCAAGGGATTCTCATTGTCAGGGGAGGTATCTTTGCAATAAAACCAAGTTGCATTCCACTCCTTGGGGTGAGTATGGCGTTTAACGTGGGGATAAGTGATCTCCTTCCTCTTCTGAATGGCAATACCGCCCAATTCAGTATTGGGGCCGTCGGTAAATTCAGTGCGACGATTTAAATGGAAGCAGTCTCTAAACAACTCGACTGAAGGCTCCTCTTGAAGGTATACCTCAGAGAGTACTTGAAAGTGACATAGATTGGTAACGGAATTGGGGCCAATATCCTGTGGACGGAGCTGAAAGTTGGCTAACACATCCCGGTAAAATTTAGAACAAGGCGGTTTGAAGCCTCGGGCCAAGTGATCTGCAAAGACCACAACCTCTCCCTCTTGAGGTGTGGGAGGACATTCATTTCCAGGAACCCTCCAGTGGATCGTATCTTTGTTGTCTAAAGTGCCGATTAGGACCAGATCATCCAAGCGAGATTACGTGGCGAGAGGAACCCAATTGCACTCATATACTTGTTTGGCCATGGTGAGATCTACAAGAAATAGGTGATCCGGTTCAAGAATATGTTGAGTAAAAGAAGGTGTTGGTCTGAACAACGCTAAACCGGAGGCAATACCTATAAACCGGTTTTCTATGATGCGGCATCATATGGATTCTAGCGGTTCAATAAGGGGACTAATGGTATATACCGGTTTAATAACTTTTTTCTATGGTAAGTTAAACCGCCTGACTTAAACATCGGAAGCAATTGAAGTTGTGGACAGCTAGGTATGCAGAAACAGGTTTCACAACATCCTATTACAGCCGTGGATCTCTGACAAGCTCGGAAAAACGAGAAAATATTCGAAGAGTAAGGCGAGCGAGTGAACCATTGGCGGGTATGTGCATGAGATCTATGGACTTAGATGTGAAATTCTGAGCGGATGCTCAAAGATTGCTACTAAATGCAGCAGGGTTCACAGATTCATTCAAGAGTCGAGTACAGTATGAGCAAGCGGACGAACACAGCGAACATGAAAGCCTAAGAACAGATCTAGATCGGAAGAAAAGAAAGGTTCTTGGAAGCGGAGAAGGCGGAAGGACACGCAGTATACGAATGCGTTGAGAATGATCAATGACCCAAGATGAGGTAGAGGTCGACGGCGGCGGCGGAGCTCCAAGGCTGGCGATGCAAGGAAGACGAAGAAGAAGAAACGAAGGGAAAGAGAAGGAAATGACCCTTCGGTCTTATTTATAAGGCAACAGAGTTAGGTCAAACGCGCAAATCCAGGAGCTATTGATAAAGGAGGGCGTTATAAATGATAAATTTCATAATGACGTCATGCCGGTTTACAGCAACCAGAAATGATGACGAAATGGCGGTTTACCAATTACCAGAAGATGTCCAAGACAAGATTTTGGGAAGGATTGACATGAACCGGTTCAAATCAATCTGTGGCCTAATGTTGGGGATATTACCAATAGGCGTAAATGCGGCTTACTTGGGCCGGGTTAGCTTCATTTGTGGTATAAAGAGATGAAGGCCCAAGGCCTGTAGTTGATTTAGAACCTGTAGCCGTATACCGGCGTAATGTATAACTTGTATTGTAAGTTAGGAATAGAGAGGTACCGACCGGGATACGAGTATGAACTGGTTGGGACTCTGAGGACCGACGGGCGTCACCTAAGTTTATAAGGGGCGACCGGCGTGATTCAAACAGAACAACCACAACTCGAGCCTAGGCGAAGCTTGTTTGCTCCCTAGCCATCGAGACCACATCAATTCCATCACAACTAGACGTAGGCTTTTACCTTCATCGAAGGGCCCGAAATACTATAAACCCTCGTGTCTTTGTGTCCGCTTTAACCCCTTCAAGTAAACGCGTAAGCGATGGCTCCACGACTAAGTCCTTTCGCTAGGACATCTGCCGTGACAAATCCACGACAGTTTCCAAATCGGTCCTTCTCTATAGAGAAAAATGGGAAAATTTGCTGTATTATAACCATCATGGAGGTAGGATGTATGGGACGATGCAAAGTAATTGCCATGAATAACATTACTTACACATAACTCCTGGACAAACACCTGCAACTGGCATTTTCCTTCAACTTCAGCATAATATTTCCAAGATGGGAAGATCGCTTTATACGATTTAACAACATCGAATCGATAGATGCTAAACTACGACTAGCTGGTTGTGCTTCCTCCACGTGAATAGGCATACTAACTGGTGGAGTTGGGGTTCGCCGTGATAATCTTGGCCCTTTGGGCACTTGGAGCTGCCTTACTAACTGCTCTTGTTTGGGAGCTCTGTGGTGGAGATGGTGCTGTGTCAACAGGAACTGGGTTACTATCGGCTGGGGTTGGGGTTAGATTTGGTGAAGCTGGTTCTCTGTCCATCGCAGTAGGGGTACAATCTTCGAGAGTTTGGGTTATGTGTGGTAGGACTGGTTCTTGTGCATGTACAACCGGGGTACTATCTCCACCAAGAGGTAGCACTATTTTATTTGAAGACTGTGTTTTTATTCCGCTAGATACTGGCATCACCCGCTCCAATTCAAATGGCTGATAAACAGGAAACATAGTTGAATGTACAGACATTGTATGGGAGACAGATGCAATAGATAGTGTGGAGAAAAGAGGGCATGAAATAGTTGACATGTATATTGTTTAACTAAAACGGATAGCATGACATAATTTCACATATATGATGTCTATCTAAACTGGATATAATAGCATAACATAATTCAAAGATATGATGAATAACTAAACATGATCGCATGACATTATTCACCTACATGTTATCTAAGTAGTCAGGATCGCATCATTTAATTACATATGTGATTTATATGCTAAACAGAAGGCATTCGATATGATGTCTGAACTAAGAACATGGTGTTGAATATTGTGTATATGATGTCTAAACTATGCAATGCAAGACACCGTATGCATGATATGAGTAGTATAACCGTGCCAAGTTAGAGCATACACCTCAATGGGGGAATAGGACTGGTCATCTGTCTCTGAATCCATCTCTGAAGAGCTATCGGGACCCAACAAGAGATCTGCTTCGACAGGTACCACTGTCTGCTCTGAAGGCCTTGTTTTCACTCCAGATTTTTCCATCTCCCACCCAAATGGATGATTCACAGGAAGAGTAGTTTAATGTACAAACATTGTCGACAAATGGAAATGTAATGAAGAAAAGGATGAGCAAGATATCATTCAAATATACGATGCCTGGTTAAACAGGATGGCATTGCACATTTCACATATATTATGGCTGGCTAAAAGACATGAGACTGCATAATTCCCATATATGATATAGAAACTAAGCAGTGGCATTACGAACATGTCTAAACTAAGCGGATGACATATATGATGTCAAAAGTAGGCACTGCAAGGCAACATATGCATGATATGACTAACATCATCATGCCAAGGTAGAACAAACACCTTGGGGGTAAATAGGAGTGGTCGTGGCGTGCGAATCCGCCTCAGAACAGATATCTTCCTCTGGATTACAATCTGGAGAGGGGTGGGGAGGGTTTGCCATTGAACCCACCATGGAGCGATGTCTGCATGACATTGTATTGCCGTGCAAAACTCTTCTCTTTTTCTCTACTTGTTCAGCATGACTGTGTACAATATCTGACATGCATACGAAAAAATATGGTGAGATTATGTAAGGAGAGCATGCAGAAATTTAGAGTGATGGTAACAACCAGTGGATGGATGCAAAAATAATGATAGCAGGCTGATGATTGCTTTAAATTAATAAAAAAGACATGATGATTGCTTTACTATTTGTTTCCCACCCAAGATGAACAACATAGGCATACCCTAGGTGAACCAGATATTAGACAGACATACTATTCATTACTGCCTTGATATGTGCCCCACAACTAATTTAGAACTCAAGTTTAACATTAATTTGGACCTAACTTGGGAGTCCAAGAGCTGAACAGGACGATAAAGTGGCACGTAAGTTTAAGCAATGCATAACATAAGCAGAAACAAAAGAGTGTGACCTCTCTTGTGGACCCGTGTACTCCTCAGGTTCATCTGCTGAGTCGATGATGGTGATGCCGTTGTGGTGGGTGCCGGCGGCAGGGAAGGAGATCTGAGGCGGCGAAAGACGGCCAGGGGTCATGATGTCTGGTTTGGGGGATGCTTCTGTTGATGGAGCAGCTCAGGTGAGGTGGACGATGTCGCGGCATCAGCAGGACAAACCACACAAAGTTCCCTTCGACACGTACCTATAACTGAAGTAATTCTGTAAGGGCTCATTTGGCTTGCATGATTCTTAAAACGCAGGGATAGGAAAAACACCAGAATAGGATAGGAAAATGCACATGGTAAACAGAGCATTTGTAAACACAGGATTTCTGTCAACTTGGGTGTTTGGTTTACAGGAATTGGAAGAGCAAAGGAATGCAAAGAAACATGGCCAAAATAAAGTGAAACCATATGAAAGCGTGTACAATTAGAATGTTATTCTGGTACTAATGCACTTGGTCTTGTTTTCATGCATAGAATTTTGAAAGGTAGGTCCAGGTGGATGTTTTGCCTCATTCCTTTCAACAAAATGCATGAATAATTGAATAGTAGAGTGCCATTGGAAAATTCCCTATTGCTATGTTTTTCCGTTGAACCAAAATAGCCCTAATGGATTGACATGAATGTAAAGTAATTAGTGAGGCAACAAGTGTACAACCTCTTTGTCGTAGCCGTGTCGATCTCAGCATCATTGGATTGGTTGCTGAAGCAGTTGAGGCAGAGGTGGCTGGCGGAGGTGTGGAGGAAGATCTGAGGAATCTGTAGACGGCGTCTGTTGGTGTCAAAACCGGCGGATCTCGGGTAGGGGGTCCCGAACTGTGTGTCTAGGCGGATGGTAACAGGAGACAAGGGACACGATGTTTTACCCAGGTTCGGGCCCTCTTGATGGAGGTAAAACCTTACATCCTGCTTGATTAATATTGATGATATGGTAGTACAAGAGTGGATCTACCACGAGATCAAGGAGGCTAACCCTAAAGCTAGCCTATGGTATGATTGTTGTGATGTATGTTGTTGTCCTACAAACTAAAGCCCCCCGGTTTATATAGACACCAGAGGAGGCTAGGGTTACACAGAGTCGGTTACAATGGTAGGAGATCTACACATCCGTATTGCCAAGCTTGCCTTCCACGCCAAGGAAAGTCCCATCCGGACACGGGACGGAGTCTTCAATCTTGTATCTTCGTAGTCTTGGAGTCCGGCAGACGATGATAGTCTGGTTGTCCGGACACCCCTAGTCCAGACTCCTCGGTAGCCCCTGAACCAGGCTTCAATGACGATAAGTCCGTGGCGCATAATGTTCGGCATTGCAAGGCGGGTTCCTCCTTGAATAATCCGAGAAGATCATGAACACCAGGATAGTGTCCGCTCGCAAAATAAATTCCACATTCCACCGTAGAGAGAATAATGCACATAAATCCAATCTGCTGACGTATTTGGCGGCATGACATCACACCGCTACCAGGCCTTTACTTGAATCGTTTTTTATTATACCACCTCAGCACGTTTAGCGAAGCTGTTTCCTTGGCATGTCTTGTCGAAGCAGAGATCGTGCTCCCCTTATTCTGGGATTCTCATCAATACGAGCGTGGGTAACCCAACCATGCCCGTCGCCATGCCTCCTCTATCAAACGTGAATCCCGAACGGTCACAGAGACGGCTCTTGGTATTTTCCCCCTTTATAAGGGGACCAAGGCTCGTTTCTTTTTCTCAATCTTCCATCGAATCCTCTCCTTGCTCCAAGTTCCAACACCTAGAGCCACAGATTCGAGCGCTTCGGATCTTCAACAATGTCCGGCTCCGACCTTCAGGGCCAGTGGATGCCCTCCTCCGTCACGGAGGAGGACGTGTAAAAGCTGCGTGAGGCCAAGTACATGGCCCCACGAGATTTCGCCAGGTCGCCTACCGAGGGCAGGCCGCACTCCACTCCCGAGCCCGGTGAGTACGCTGCCTTCAGATCCCACCTCCGCCGGGTTTAGGCTTCTCGATGGACCCCTTCGTGAGAGGGCTCATGTTCTACTACGGGCTGGATTTTCACGACTTGGCTCCGGAGTCCATCCTCCATATTTCCGCATTCATTATTGTCTGTGAAGCCTTCCTCCGCGTCACCCCCCACTTCGGCCTATGGCTGAAGACCTTCAATGTGGAGCCGAAGATGATCGGGGGGCGTCAAGCAGAGTGCAGCGGGGCGGCCATAAGCAGGAGGGCCGATGCCCCTTGGCCCGAGGGCTCCTTCCAAGAGGAACTCAGCTTGTGGCAACAGGAGTGGTTCTATGTCACCGCTCCGAAGGGCAGCAAGCAAAAGCCGCCGCCTTCATTCCGCCCGGGAACTCCACACCGATTGATGTTGTGGGTCAACCAAGGGCTCAATTGGGGGCCATCCGAAGACGTGCCCTTATTGCAGGGCCGGATTCGAGACCTCCAAGAGAGGGAGTCAATCTGGTGGTGGTGATGCAGGTCATGCTAATCAGGCGTCTTCTGCCCTGCAAACGCCGTCCTCTCCGGCTATGGAAGAGCTATCACCTTGCCCAAGGGGGCGCCTGAAGAGGGGGGATCGACAATCCCTCCTTCCAGGGGGAGAAGAGGACCGCCTCCAAAGACCCGGAGGCCAAAGCCCCTAAGCGGGGGAAGAAATCTTTACCGTAGGGTCCTGCGTCCGGGGAAAGTCCGGACATACAATCGTCTCTAAAGGATCAGCCCTCCAGCGAGCCGTGAGTCAAAGGGGGGTTCATTAATGAGAAAATACCCCTATTTGTGCTTCTGTGGATGACCGAAATTTTACCTTGCAGCCTCGGATCTGCGCCTTCTCGAGATGAGTTCGTCTTGGGGATCTTCTTAGGAGATGATGGAGAGCGAAACGCCTCCGTCTGCTGCGCCATCGGATAGGGCAGACGAGCCTGAAGTATCGTCACGGAGGGTATCCCAGAGTCCGGAGGGGCCGGAGAGTTCGGCGCCCACTAGTGTCCAGCCGGGGGAGCTGAAGAATCTGCTTGAGAGGGCGTCCATCTCAGAAGATCACCGTGCTTTGATGCGTATGGTGATTGGAAGGATTTCGTCCGCCGAAAGTGGATTGCATAATGCCGTCAGGAGTTTACTGACGGGATTTGAGGTACGCAAGAACGACGCACCTTTTTGACAGTTTGGCACATAGAAGTGCGCCCTGTATAGATAGTAGCCTCTGAGACTCGTTAGGTTGTCGAAAGCGACAGCGTGCCGAGGATTGAAATCTCAAGTAATGAATGTCGCCGTTCCTATGCAGGTGGCGGATAGTCCGAGGGCTAGACGGACTAGTGGAGTTGCCGAGTTAATGCGGCAACTTGACATGGCGGATGCGGACATCGCGCTTGTCAACCGGTGACTTGACGAGTCGCAAGGTAAATGAATTCTCCACAATCACTTATTTAAGGGAGTCAAAGCCCGCCTCTGATAATGTATATGCTGTGATACAGTCGGTGCTGCTGCTGTGGAGAGCCTTCGGGCTGAACTTGCTCAAGCCAAGGAGCAAGCCCGAAGGAGTAATGCGGCTGCCTCGAGGGCAGCCAAGGAGTTGAAAGCCGAAAAGGCTGCACACTGCCTAAGCAGGGAAAAGATGGCTGAATTGGCCGTGAAATTAAAAGATGCTGCCGACCGCAACGAGGCTCTTGAAAACGAGCGCTTATCGGAGCGGGAAAACCTGGGGAAGGCCACCGCCGAGGCCAAGGATGCCCGTTCTGCAATGCGGGCTATGAAGGAGGAGCTGCGCTGCATCGAGATATTGTGGTGGCAAGCCGTTTCTTGCACATCGCCGGTTTACGGATCAAAAATATGCCCAGCTTGGCGGTTGTAGGGGTCCGGAGGATCCATATATGGATTTAGCGGCAAGTGCGGCCGATGCCGCTGAGCACTTTCGAGCCGAAGGATCACAAGACGGAAGAGCTATTTTGGTCTCAATTCCATAGTCCGGATCGCTCACTTCCGTTGACCGATCGGTTGGCGAATGGGCTGAGCTAAATAGATTGTCCGGACTTGCCATGACTGATATCGTGGCTCATGTCCGCCGAGAGACCCAAGGCGACGAGCTATTTCGCTTATTGCAGCAATTTCTTGAGCGGTGCCGCACATCAAGGAGATGAAGCGGTCGGCCTGCATAGAAGGCGCGCGGATGGCCCTTGCCCGTGTGAAGACACATTGGACAGAGATGGATGCCACCGCTATTGTCGCCCAGGGTTTGGACGAAAGCCGTTTACCCGCCCAGCACTATTTTGGGGAAGTTATGCGTGGCGCTCGTGTAATAGAGTCGCAGTGCTCGAAAAATGTCATGTTCAAATGAACGTTTTATCTTGTAAGACAATGCTTATGATGTAACCGCTTTTTATACTTGTGCGTTCCAAGTATTAAAATATCACCTATGCGGCCGTCTATGTATACATTTGTATAACTTGAAAGATTGCAGTCTTCGGCTTCAGCCCCCACACACAAGGTGCGGGGGTGTTCACAAAAAATAGCGCGTTTTCACACTTAATCCGACGTCTCGGTCCTGTTAAGGAGGTGGTCGCGTAGCGAACGAGGCAATCCGGACTATGATGCTTTATCACTTTCACTTAGCGATGGAGTTCGAGGGGGGCTACGAGATAGCCCTTGGGGCACCGCGCTTCTCTGAATTCGGGCGCGTGTGTGCGACCAAGAAACGGTCCTTCGTCAAAGCGGGAATTCTAAACATTCCGGTAGTCGATCGAGTGGTTGACCAGCCTCGTTGTATCATGATCGGTTTCGGCTTTCATCGAGGTGCTCGCCAAATTAACCGGGCACAATCGCAGAGTTCTCCGGTGCCGCGTTAGCCGATGATACGGGACGTAAGGCAGCAAAACACAGGAGCCGGGCAAACCCAACATTTGACCAACGACATGATTCGGAGCTGATGCATATAAGGCCTAACTCGAGATGCAGAACACTCCGTAAGGTGTTCGGTCTTTGTAATAATGGGCAGAACAATGCCCTAAGCACCTAGTGTCCAGGTACGGGCATGGTCTTCTGACGCGGCCGATGCCAAAACATCAGGCTCCGCTTTGGTTATAATGAGGAACCAAGGGATTATAACAACAAGAGACAGTAAAAAAGGTTTACGCAGGTCTTAATCAAAAAGAATCTCGCGACGGGTCCCTACTGCACGCTGCGCTGTGTCTCCGTTGTGCAGCTGTTATCACGGGCGGGTGTGCACGTTGTTCATCTGTAAAAGAGAGGAACTTTAGCTTGAAAGGAACTTGTGCAGTAAAATATATCTGAAGGAAGAAATATAGATAAGTAAAGCGGAGTCTGTGTGAGCTCGCTGTTGTTTGTGCGCGCAGCCCCTTGTAAAGGGATGTGCGGCTAGGGAGCCCTAGCTTACTTATGCCGGACTCGTCTAACCGTGTCCGGGGTCTTTAAGTGACCCTCGATCAAATGATGCCACGTGGACTGGGCATCTTGAGTGTAAGAGACGCCAGAATGTGGTATGGCGTTGAAACGGACAAAAGCCTCTCGTCCCAAGAGTGCTTCATAGCCACTTTTAAATGGGACGATATGAAAGATTAGTTTTTCGCGTCGAAAGTTGTTCGGTGATCCGAACACAACTTCTAGTAATAGGGAGCCTGTGCACTTGGCGTAAGGGCTCCGGCGTCACTCCTTTGAAGGAAGTGCGGTTGTGTCAATTTTAGTAGGGTCTATCCCCAACTTGCGGATTGTGTTTGGATACAGCAGGTTTAGGTCACTGCCTCCGTCCATCAGGACTTGTGTAAATTGTCGTCCGTCGATTACAGGATCCAATATCAGGGCAGTCCATCCTGTGTTTCGAACGCTTCTGGAATAATCCAGGTGGTCGAAAGTGATTGGTTTTGATGTCCAATCTCTATGTTCTGCTGGGTTGGACCGTGCGAGACCCTTTTTATACGGTGCCGCACTATTTTTCCGTATTATCACATGAAGTGAGTTTACTGCTTTGACCTCTTGTGGGAAAGTCTTTTGTTTTCTGGTGCTCTGCTGGTGGGGTTTGTCATCATCTTCGCTTGATGTGTCGAGCTCCTTGTGTTCGGCGTTTAGCCGGCCGGACTGTTTGAAAACCCAACAATCTCGGTGGGTGTGGTTTGCAGGCCTTCCGGGGGTACTGTGGATTTGACATACCCGACCCAAAATCTTGTTTAAATTGGATAGCTCATCGTTGTTATCCTTAAGGGGCGGTGTTTTGTTGTTTGTCCACGAGCTTTTGAATACGGCGTTGACTGCCGTGTCCTTCGGGCTTTTCTCTTTATTCCGGCGCTGCTCTTTTCTGCGCCGTGATTTTCTGTTTCCATCTCTGATCTCGGATGTACTTGGGTCGCTGGTGCTGCATCTTGCTAGCCAGCTATCCTCTCCCGCACAAAAGCGGGTCATGAGGCTTGTTAGCGCGGACATTGTCCTCGGCTTTTCCTGGCCGAGGTGTCTGGCGAGCCATTCGTCTCGGACGTTGTGTTTAAAAGCTGCTAAGGCTTCGGCGTCCGGACAGTCGACTATTTGGTTCTTTTTGGTGAGGAACCTGTTCCAGAATTTGCGCGCCGACTCTCCGGGTTGTTGAGTTATATGACTTAGATCATCTGCATCCGGAGGGCGGACATAAGTTCCCTGAAAATTTGCTCTAAACGCATCCTCGAGCTCTTCCCAACTTCCAACAGTGTTTTCCGGGAGGCTATTGAGCCAATGACGGGCTGGCCCTTTGAGCATGAGGGGTAGGTATTTTATGGCGTGGAGATCATCTCCTCTGGCCATGTGTATGTGTAGTATATAATCTTCTATCCAGACTCCAGGGTCTGTTGTTCTGTCGTAGGCCTCTATGTTTATGGGTTTAAACCCTGCTGGGAATTCATGATCTAGCACCTCGTTGGTGAAACATAGTGGGTGTGCGGCGCCCCTGTATTTGGGTGCACTGATGTCTTCGGACACTTGGCGTGTTGTATTGCCTACTGGGGCCCTCTTCTTTGGCCCGTAAATGGACCTGGCTGGGCCATCTGTCCTTCCAGGGTCGTTAGTCGGTTTATATGCGGCACCGCTTTCAGATTTTGGCCTATCATCTGGTCGTCTATCCGGCCAGGCGGCCTCTTTGTTTTTTGACTGTGGGGGCTCTATGGCCTCCTCATCAAATTCTGGCAGTAGCTTGCGTTTCAGGTAGCTCTTCGATTGATGGCCATTGCCATATTTGTCTGCGGTTTTGAGCACTTTGCTCCACCTCATTCTGAGTGTTTCTTCCGCTGTTTTGAGCTTCCGTTTTTCCTTCTTCAAGCTTCATGCGGTGTTGACGAGTCTTTTCTGAAGGATTTTATTCTCCGGCGGTGTGTCCGGCATGAGATTGTCCGGACTATTTTTTCCGCCGGGCCCGGACTGATTGTCTGACTCGTCTTATTCAGATGGTTGCTTGTCGTCGTCCACTGGTTTGCCCTGCTGTATTGTTGGGTCATTAAGAGCGTTGTTGTTGTCGAGGCGGGAATTAGGGCGGCGTCTGCGTCGCCGTTTTCGTTGTTTGTCGGCGGGATTATCTTCTGCCGCGCCCCGTTGGTCCTCGTTGTCGCTTCCTTTTGGGGTATCCACCATGTATAGGTCGTATGACGAGGTGGTCTTTACGCGCCTTATAGGCGCTGGTTCTAGTTCATCTCCGGCATCGTCGTCCATGCCGTCGATGTCTTCGGAGTCGTAATCTAGCATGTCGGTTAGGTCGTCGACAGTGCCTACAAAGTGGGTGGTGGGTGGGATCTGAATTTCTTCGTCGTCCGTATCCCAACCATCCTGGCCATAATCCGGCCAGGACTCTTCAGATGGAAGAGATGCTTTAGCGAATTTAGGATGTCGCCAAAGGGCGAGTGTTGGAAGATGTCCGCGGTGGTGAATTCCATAACCGGCGCCCAATCAGATTCGATTGGCAGGGGCGCGGGAGGTCCGGAGTCCGGCAAGGAGTCCGGCACCTCGGAGTCGCGAGTTTCGCGAGGGACAAGGCTAGTGTTCGGCTCCATCGCCATGGAAGTTGAAGCCCCCGAGGTGGCGTCCAACCACCGGTCCTCGATCTTGGCGATCGGCTCCGAGCTAAGAGCCGGAGCGGACTCGTGTGCGGCCACCAAGGTACTGTTCGGCGGCAGAGTTAGATCATGCCCATCGTAACAGTGCGGCGCGCTTGGCTGTGGCTCGAGCCCATCGAAGATCAAGTCTCCGCGGACGTCGGCCGTGAAGTTTAGGCTGCCGAATCTGACCTGACGGCCAGGGGCGTAGCTTCCGATCTGCTCCAGATGGCCAACTGAGTTAGCCCGCAGTGCAAAGCCGCCGAATACGAAGATCTGCTCAGGGAGAAAAGTCTCACCCTGGACAGCGTTGTTGATTGAAGATGTCATCGAGCCTATCGGTGACGACACAGAGGAACTCTCAATGAAAGCACCAATGTCGATGTCAAACCGGCGGATCTCGGGTAGGGGTCCCGAATGTCGCCTAGGCGGATGGTAACAGAGACAAGGGACATGATGTTTTACCCAGGTTCGGGCCCTCTTGATGGAGGTAAAACCCTATGTCCTGCTTGATTAATATTGATTATATGGGTAGTACAAGAGTGGATCTACCACGAGATCAAGGAGGCTAAACCCTAAAGCTAGCCTATGGTATGATTGTTGTGATGTATGTTGTTGTCCTACGGACTAAAGTCCCCCGGTTTATATAGACACCGGAGGAGGCTAGGGTTTCGTAGATTCGGTTACAACGGTAGGAGATCTACACATCCGTATTGCCAAGCTTGCCTTCCACGCCAAGGAAAGTCCCATCCGGACACGGGACGGAGTCTTCAATCTTGTATCTTCGTAGTTTTGGAGTCCGGCTGACGATGATAGTCCGGCTGTCCGGACACCCCCTAGTCCAGGACTCCCTCAGCGTCCAAGGCACTGCTCTGTTGTGATGGATCGTTCTATCGTTGGAGCAGCTCCGGTGAGCCGTAGGACGTCAAGGCTGAAGCATCACAAGACAGACATCGTTAATCTCAAGTGGGATTCTAATAGCCTCTCCAATAGATGATGTAAAATGGATGTAAAATTAACATCACCAAAAACCACCTGACTACAACAGATGAGGTAAAAACTGTTGACTCTGAACTTAGCTGTCGAAACTGAAATTTATCAGGAATCTGAATGCTACTTTAAACCGAACGCAATGGTAGCAAAGAGGCACTTGACATGTAGTTTAGGGAGGGCTGCAGTTCATCTTCAACCTGCACCCCCGAGCCGCCAGCCACCACCGGCGAACCATGCCCCAGCCCGCCGCCACCCCAAACAACTCGCCACCACCGCCTGCCAGCCCTCTAGGCCCCCACCCCCACCCTGAACCCTAAGATAGATAGTGGGTACCTCTCCGTCGAGCCCCCGTCCCCACTACGGGTGGTTCTCCCTTAACTCCGGCGAGCCCCCCCAACCCCTGAAAATCAACGGACCCAAAAGTCGATTCAGTCAGTGTGGCTTAATCGAAGCAGAGCAGCAGCACGAGCGAGGGGGAGAGCAGCGGCAGCAGCTGGGCGAGCGAGGGATCGAGCGAGAGCAGAGAGCAAAGAGCTGAAGCGAAGCGAAGCAAGCGAGCCGGGCAGCAAAGAACAGATCCGGCTGGTATGGACGCCGCCACCGAAGGGGCCTCGCACTAGGGGAGAGCCGCCGTGGAGATGTCACCCGCGGAGCCGACTTCAAGGTAGACGCTCCATGGGGTGCGGGATGGAGCACCGTCGGTGCCAGGAGGTCGAGTTAAGGAGAAGGTGTGATGCGATGAGTGTATAACCTCTTTGGGGGCACTGAGTAGGCCTCGGCTTTGTCCGAGCAGTCGGTGAGGATGCTGCGGTTCCGGTGGAGCAGGTTAAGGCGGTGCTGTGGGGATGGAGCTGCCGCGATAGACGAGGCGATCGTCGGAGCAGCTCCTTGGAGGTGGAGGACGGGACGGCTGAATCGGCGGGACGACGAGATGGACGACGAATCCTCATCCGGGGAGGTGGACGAGGGACGTCGAGCTATTGCGGTGGACAACATCGTCGAGGAAGAGGCTCCGGCTGGGCAGCGGTGACGTGGCGGACGGAGGAGGTGGTGTTTCACGGCTGGAGCGGAGAGGTTATGGCGGCCTGCGATTTCGAATGGCGAAAAGGGGGCGATTGGAGGGGGTGAAGCATGACTTAGGGACGTGGTTGTCCAAAATGTAGCGTGTGTTACAAAAGTACCCCCCACCGATTTGAACTAGCGGCCCTTTCGGCTCAGGGTTAGAAGGGGGATTTTGCGTGTTGAGATTTGGCAGCTGGAGGGAGTTTTCGCGCGCGTTGTAGTTTCAGGATAGCAAGGTGCGGGTTGTGAAGGCCCCAGTTTTGGGAACACGATATCTGAATTTTCGGGATATAACAAGACGCGGGTTGAATTTTAGGGACAAGCCTAACATGTAGTTATATTGTACTTGTACGTACCAAATCAATTCGCACTTCCCTCAACCAAAAAGAAAACAAAAAAATAAAACTATTCACACCACACAAAGAGAGAGTCTTGCCCCGTTTTACTATACAAATGCTATTCAAAGCTACTCCCTCCTTCCATCTATATAGGGCCTAATGCATTTTTCGATGCTAACTTTGACCAAATATTAGAGCAATGATATATGACATGCAACTTACACAAAGCACACCGTTAACTTCGTCTGTGAAAGGTTCTTTCGATGATATAATTTTCACATTGTGCATGTCATGTACTATTAATCTTGTCAATAGTCAAAGGCGGTCTTAAAAATCTCATTACGCCCTATATAGATGGAAGGAGGGAGTATGAATCCATGTTATGTCCGATTAAATTTTTTCGCTTGTTGTATAATGCATGTAACCTACTCATACCAACATTTTAGTGCACTCCAAATGTCCATACTACCGCTGCAATTCGAACTAAATTTGAATTTGTTTCTCTATTTCAATAAGAATCTACAATCATGATTGTTGCCAACTTCAACCATCATTCGTGTATTACCTTAATAACACATAACATGATAACTATAGAGATAGATATGAACCATGTGTACTACGTGAACTCGAATTCTATTTTTTGAATACACTTGATGTTGATTCCAAATAATAGTAATTTGATGTACTAACTATATATTCATAATCTAAACCATGTTCCATACGTACACCGTGTTTATCACACAAAGTATAGTGCCCCGCCCCCTACATTATGACAAGTATTTAGACCTGAGTTGCAAAAGCCACACATTAGCCCAAATTATAATCAATGTTCTACATTATGATATATTCTTCAAGTATCTGTATCCACTTTTTTATAATGAATTATGATCTTTGTTCGTCTTTTACACCTTCACGATCCTCTTCTATTTGTATCTATCTAGCGCTAACTTTCTATCGTGCATGCACACGCCCGCCCCCCTCACACACCCTTAGCGTCCCCTCCATCGCGCACGTTCATTATTTCTCTTTAGGTCGCCCACCAGCGGTGTGTGTAGGCCCCTGCTCCTTTTTCGCACACACGGTCGATATACCTCTCTAGCCAAGTGTGCCTACAACAAACACATATATACTTCCCGTCTTCTCTTCTCACCGTCCATACCCCCATATGTCCAATACGATTCCACGCAGGTGCACACTCCCGCCCCTCTTTTCATTAATCACATGCTTGCACACTCCTCCCCCTCGACATGGTAGGCCTCTCGCACCACCTCCTATCCACACCCTCTCCCCCTGTCTGCCTCTCCGGACCTTATTTGCTTCTAACACATGCAAGCGCATATATGAATCGCTACATATAGCCAGGTCGACTATAATTCGTTTTCACCAAGCACCGATACACTTACCTCGCTAGTTATGTCTCTCCGTTTCTCGGACACACGACGGTTGATCTTCCTATGTAGTTACGCATGCTTACCACAACCATATCTTCTCCCCTCATCATCCTTGAATACCTCCCGACCCGTCTCTCACACGCACGTTCATAGACAGACAGACATCCCCCGCCCTCTCTTATTGATATTGCACTCATACCCTCCATTTGTCTAGCAGGCCTCTCCCACCATTTGTGAGACGCCACTCCACCACCAACCCTCCGACGCTCTACCTTTGTATTTTTCCCAACCTTATTCCTCTACTACACATATCCATGGATGTCGATCGATCTCCCTCAATACATAGCTAGGTCTCTCTCCTTCCCCACACATATACTAGTCGACCGGTCTCTACCCCCCCACACACACACCGATAGTCGAACGTTGTAGGTAGGTATCCATGCCACGGAGAAGAACTGCACCTCTGCCCTCTCAAATTCCAGTAGGCCAGCCGCCCTGTATCTTTGACGTGGGCAAAAACTAATTCGATGGCACTCTTTATCGATCGTGCAGCCACACACTTCATCCCTGTTTTCAATTCTATCGATATCTCACGTCCATGACTCCATTTCACACATATTGCATATGTTACGTTTTTCTGATTGAGATATCATCAACACATTGCCTCTGTTTCGCACAAACCATCTCTCTCACACCCACCCACGTATGTACCTGCAACTAAAGAAGAAGTGCATGCAGGACTCACGTACTCACATCTCGTTCCCGGCCACACCCGCGCGGGTACACGGTGGAGTTCGTTTCTGTATGAAATGGCAGCCCACGTGATAATTTGACACATGTAGCAGTTGTTTACTCGAAGGAGGGTTGGGTACCACGCCTAGAATATAAAATGATTGCCGTGGGGAAAATGGAAAAATGGGTTTGTCTCTTGTCACACCATCTCACACAAGGCCGTCGTGGCCTCTCTCTCTCATCATTGGTCAGTGATCCGGCCGCATCCCGTGTGCCGGCGAAAAGGGAAGATGTGCATCGTCTCTCCGTTCGACGGTGTTGAGGCAGCTCGTCCTGATCTGCGGTACCCGCCGTTCTCTCTAACCAAGCTCCGGCGCGGTAGGGACTTTGCCACTTGCTCGCTGCCGTAGTATGGGCAGATCCCGGCCACCGGCGCCATCCTAGTAACATCCCGATGACCCTCAGGTACAGCTTCCTCCGTCCTTGCTCCACTGCCCATCATCCCACGTTGCTGCATGTGCATCTTCTTTAGTTGTTTTCTTAAATCGTATCTCGGCCGGTGTACTTTCCATCTTGCAATCTCGTCCTCAAACCATTTTTGATAAACCACCATGTGCTATCTTTCCCTTTTTACATGGAACATGCTTCTTTTTTGTTGGCGTATGTGTCTTCAACTCGTGTTATTGGGCAGTAGTTGTTTCCTTTCGACCTCCTTTTGCAAACAGGGCTATCCATTTTCACCTCGTTGCTATTGCGATCTTTTGGTGAACTGCACAAATCACTTTTCTGAAGAGTGTTTTGTGTAGTTCCGCCAAAATGTCACACGGGCAACGTTTTTACATTTCTGTTGGACTGCGGAAAGTGAGATTGGTTTTACTATCCTCCTCATCCAACTCCGTGCCTAATCTTCTCCAACAAGAAGTTAGTCCTAAAGAGAGATCGTAGAGGTGATCGCCTTCTATTTATGTGTGTTATGTTTCATCATCTAGTCCCACTATTATTGTAATCACATTGACTGGATATCTTTGCAAACAGGGATGGTCCGCCCGATTTTAGTGGAGCTGCACAAAATGATCGAATTGTGGTGTCCTTCATACACCTCTTTTTTGGCTACAGAGCTGGGTGAAACTGGCTGCCAAGCAATGAACACTGTGCCAAGGAAATGGAGCCATGCCTACGAACAGCATCGATCAATTATATTTTTTTCTTTATTTGTACACCTTCTCACAACTTTGTCTTCGCCAGATGTGAATATTGGCGCTGATCTGCGAACCATTGAGATGCATTAGCCATGGTAGTTTCATTTCTATTTGATGGAATGTTGTAACAAGATAATCTCAAGGCAAGACACATGAATCCTAAGTTGAAACCTTTTTTTCCTGCGGGAACCAGAGTTGAAACCTTCATAGCATCACAATACAATTTCATCAAAATTATGCGTACATATAAACAAATCCTGAAGGATTGATAGCAATGCCAGAAACAATTCAACTTCGTTTCACTGACATGTTGGACATCCTTCATCCGGCTCCACCTGCCATGCAGCAATATTGAGTGCACAACACAACTTCAGGGAAAGATTCACCCCGGTTGTTGCGCCGCAGTAGTAATGACTAGTGAGCAGTCAAATCACAGAGCCCGACCTTCGCCACAGTAAGTTGCTCGGACGAAGCAACCATCATTTCTATGTTCCTTGAATCCGCTAGTACTCCCATATTCCCATAGTAATAAGTTGCTCGGGCGAATCAGCCATCACTATATCCACTCACGTGTGATGACCACAGGAGCTATCCATTCAGATTGCATGTTAAAAAAAATAAAGGTCGATAACTAATGCGGCAAACTTTAAAAAAAACTAATGCGGCACCTCGGGCCAACGCGGCCAGATCGCATTTTGCACGAGAAATTACACACCATGTTTCGTTGACATGTGGTCCTGTTCCAACATATTAGTGAGATGACGGCGAGTAGTAGGAGTATTTTCAAACGGACGTGTAGGCCGGGGTGCCCCTTCGTGAACTGTGGCAAACTGGCAACCGTCCACCGACTCTTCGCCTTTCCCTCTCAATTTGGAACTGTTGTCGCACACTCTTCCTCTCCCTCCTCCATTTTCCTTCAGCCCTTCAACCTTTCTTCTGCCATTGTTCGATCGTCTTCTCCATGGAGGGAACAGGACAGAAACGACCCAGTTATTCTTGCCCCGATCTGAAAGATTACGTGGTGGAGGAACTCATTGATCGGTGCGACGTCATCACCTCGGCTAGCATGGAAGGTTCGTTCAAGCCCATTCTCGACTCAACTAATAACATCATTACAAGGAACCCAAGAGTCAAGAAGCGGTTTGATCTCCCCTATCTTCTTCGCCATCACCCTGATGACTGGCGCCGTCACGACGGAGGCCTCGCCCTGTGCAAGTTGATGCCGATTGATAATGATATGTATGATGTTAAGATGCCATCGCTAGAGGGAAAGGCTTGGGCAGGCGCAAATGGAGATTGGGTTGTTTACATTGGTCCCAAGTGCGAGTGGGAACTTGTGAATGTGTACACTCGTGACCGGGTTCCACTTCCAAAAATCTCAGCAGACTGCCCAGAGGTTGAGCACACCGGTATTGTACGCACGTTCAAATACAATCATGGTGACTGTCTTCTACGGAAGATAGCAATTTCTCGAGTTCCCAACCGCTCTTGGAATTACAACAACTATGAAGTTGTTGCTATCTTCGACAAGCTTGTTGCCGTCCTTGCTGGTTTGACTCGATGGATATTGCTCAAAAATCAGTTTCTGTACACGCATGAGTACTGTGATGCAATTCAATACGAGGGCCTTGTGTTTGTTGCCACCACTCGTGGCACTATTTTTGAATGGAATCGTTGTTTTGGTTCGTTTGTCTTCCACCGTAATTATAATTGTTTCATCCACATGCATGCGGGTTAGAAAGTTTCCCTTTACTAATTAACCTTCTTCTTGTGTTTCCAAGGTCCTGTGAACATTCCACCACCTATACTTGAAGATTTTTATAACCAGGGGGCGATGACGATGGTGATGATCACGAGCATGAGGACGATTAGCGCCCATATACTCTTTGGCGCCTGGCAACTAATTCCGATGAATCACCTCTTCTCGTGTGTATACAGCCCACTGATGATGTTACTGCTAAGGAAGCAGGTGTAGTCTCCTATGGTCGCACTCTCCGGACCTATTCCAACACCCGTTACATGGTATTCGGGATGGATACTAGTGTGCTAGCGCCAACACCTTCTCCTGATGCAAATTGATAGTCTTGGAAAACTTCGCTCTTCCTTGGACAAAACTATCGATGATGGTGAAAGGCGATCCAACTGCTGTTGACACAACGTTACTAGCACCATTTATGAGAAGCAATGTGTCTATACCTCGGACATTAGCGTGGTTCCCTACCACATCGATATAGTAGGCCCCTTCACTGGATGATCAGTCTGCGTTGGTCTCGAGATCGACAATAGATGGCCCGTCCCAGAGAACCACTTGTGGTTCAAAGCAAGCGTTTCCAACACCGAGGAATGGTTGAGTTGAAGTTCATTTCATTGCTTGTTATTTGTTGTGTGGTGAAAACTTTTGTATTTATAATGTATCCTCGTTGTCGATGTGGGTTGATGACATGTTGTATGTAATAAAATGATATGCCTGTGATAAACTTACTAAATTTATGAATGGCTTTGAGTTATACGTGAGTGAGTGGTGCGACGAGGCAAAAAAATATTTTCTGAATACATAATTGAACGTGCATTGCAACAGGTTATCGGATGAGGCCAATCAACAATAGTAGTACACTATTTGTACTAGCTTCACATGCTTCGCGCGTCGTGCGGGTGTTTTTACTGTAGCCATATTGTACGTAACCAGCACCTCGAATCCTCAATACTAGTACTATATAGTAAGTAGTAGGAGTAGTAGGGTGGCATGGGCCAGAACAAGCATTCACGTCCAGGAGTACAACACACGCCACCAGCACGACTTCCATCTAACACCATATTTCTTGGAGTCCGTCCTAGAGCAATCTCTTCAACCTCATCGTTTCTCTAACTCAGCCATCATGCGGCGGGCGAGGTGGGGGTTTGCCGATAGTCGGTTTCCTCAACTATGGTCCCACTTGTAAGGCCAACTCCAATGCTCTATCAATATATGGATGTACTCTTCTTCCCAATACAAAAACTTGCATCCATTCTACTCCCTCCGTTGCACAATACATGCCTTCTATTTGTCAAAATATATATGTATCTAGACATGTTTTAGTATATAGGTACATCCATTTTTGGACAAATGGAAGTCAAGTATTTTGGAATGGAGGAGTACCTAATAAAATTTTAAGTTAGCACAACTAGTCTAATCCGAGAGCACAACCAAGATTTGGTCGGGTTCTTCCTCCTTTTGCCGACACATGGGACATCCAGCATCCAGGTCGTGTCATGAAAGAAAATAGAGTGGTAGTTGAAGCCACGAGATGTGCATCTTAGGTTAAACGTAAATAGAATCTTACTACTCTCGAGTAACTCCAAAAGCAGCCACCAAGATCTTTATTGGATTTGTTTTCATCACCAAAGACGTTGAGGTGAAAGATGTGCGGGTTCGATGGGTCCTCTTGCGTTTTCAGCGACATGTGGGGCGCATGTGAGCAAGCAGACGATGGGCTCCAGCGTCCACCGGCTGGTGAGAAGAGAGATAGAGGAGGGCTGAGCACGGACTGCAGGAAATTTGTTCTACATAACCAGCACCTTGCGCTTGGCTCTTCGCCTCTTCCGGAAGTCGATGGTTCTCTGATGAGTGCTTGATGTCGACACCAAATGAACTGTTGCACGTCCACCGCTTGTAAGCAAAAGTTTCTCCTCGTGCTGCGAGCCACCGCGCACCCGTTGGCGAGGGAGAAGGCGTAATCAAGCTTCTCGTCGTTCTGCGAGTTGATGGGACACATCAAAGTTGTTTACTAGTAGTACGTACTCTCTCCAAAAAAGGGATGACCATGTCATTGCTACCATCCCGTACTCTGTCGTTGAGTACGTGCACTATTCACCTGCCATTCATGTACCATCGAGGAGAAAAAATATTGCATAGGTGCCATCAAAGTGCACGACTCACTTACGAAAAAGGGTTTCCCCCCGCTTCCCCCCCTCCCCCGCACGACTCACTTACGCACTGCTTATCTGATTATCTCCATTTTCTTGCATGACACGTGCACCTTGATGCTAGATGTCTCGTGTGTTGGGAAAAGGATGAACAAAGCTCACGTAAAAGAAAAGAGTTGAAGAGCATAGATTCCCGATGACCGAGGAGGAGCAAGGAACCTCACGGTGGAGCGTCTGCAAGGAACCTTGCGCGTTTTCCCCTGTTTTTTGCCGCCTACCCACCTATAAACAACTAAAAGAACATGAACTTTTCGCTAACCACTAGAAACGGTACATCATGATGCTAAGTTGAAGATGTTTTATACTCCCTCCGTTCCCAAATATAAGTCTTTTTGGATATTTCAATAAGGGACTACATACGAAACAAAATGAGTGAATCTACACTCTAAAATATGTCTACATACATCCGGATGTTGTAGTCTATTTAAAATGGCTAGAAAGACTTATATTTAGGAACGAAGGGAGTAGTTTATATTGAATTATTGATAACCATGCAACAAGCCACGCATGTACAGGACGCATGCAGCCACGCATGTACACAAGCCAACGCACTAACTACATCCAATCCAACTCATGCACATATGCGCACAACATGGAGCACACAACGCATGTACACAAGACATGCAAGCACACACGCTCAGCCGCAGAATGCACGTGAATAACACATGCACGCACACACACTCGGCTGCATGGAGGCGTGCGCCATCCGTGGCGACGTCGGTTAAATCGTGCTACAATGGCTTCGCCGCAACGCAGCGCATACGCATCTCTTGCAGCACCTCTTTGCCGTCGTTGCTCAACTACTAGTCGGAGACGAAGACGACCGCAACCTCGGCCTTAGAGCTAGCACCGATGGAAAAGCACGCACGCTGCACGCACATGAGCACATACGGAGTGCCCACGACGTGGTGGTGGTGCGTCCCCAGTCGCCTCTACTCCTTCTGCGCACGTTGTCTATCAAGGTGGCTGCATGCTAATGATGATGTGGGTGAGATCTTCTAGGACTCAGATGATGACAAGGAAAATTATGAGACACAAGGTCACGTACACCGTCAAGGTCCACGGTCAAGGGGGTGCTAGTAAGTGCTTAGGCTACTCATAGTGGGGAGTATCATATAGTAGTATCATGCAGATGATACTAGTGTATGATACTATCTCCATAGTGCATAGTATCATAAAGTAGTATCATAGGTGATCATATTTATAGCCATGCATGACACAAAGTAGCATAGCATTTAACATGATACGGTATCTACCTATTTTACTCTAACCCCCTCTCTCTTCTTTAATTGTGTGCCACATAAGCATGTTTGCTAGTCCCACGTGCATGTTACCGGTTATGTTACTCCCACTATGGCCGGCCTTAGATGTGCTTAGAGAAAGTACAATAGAGTTGAGTCAGCGGGCTATAAGGAATAAGCTATAGTATATTTCTGCTTAGTTGGAGGAAAGAGAAGAGGAGAGAGAAGGTAAGCGGGCTCTTCATGAAGAGCCAGCTCTAGCACGTGCTCCTAGGCACTTTGTGAGAATGAAAGGTGGGCCACAGAACAAAAAAGTAGTAGTACACTTGTTGGTGTCAAAACCGGCGGATCTTGGGTAGGGGGTCCCGAACTGTGCGTCTAGGCGGATGGTAACAGGAGACAAGGGACACGATGTTTTTACCCAGGTTCAGGCCCTCTCGATGGAGGTAAAACCCTACTCCTGCTTGATTAATATTGATGATATGGGTAGTACAAGAGTAGATCTACCACGAGATCAGAGAGGTTAAACCCTAGAAGCTAGCCTATGGTATGATTGTTGTTCTGTCCTACAGACTAAAACCCTCTGGTTTATATGGGCACCTAATTAAGAGGGTTAGGGTTACACAGAGTCAGTTACATGGTAGGAGATCTACATATCTGTACTGCCAAGCTTGCCTTCCACGCCAAGGGAAGTCCCATCCGGACACGGGATGAAGTCTTCAATCTTGTATCTTCATAGTCCAGGAGTTCGGCCAAAGGCTATGGTCCGGCCATCCGGACACCCCCTAATCGAAGACTCCCTCAGTAGCCCCTGAACCAGGCTTCAATGACGATGAGTCTGGCGCGTAGATTGTCTTCGGCATTGCAAGGCGGGTTCTTCTCCAAATCCTGTGTACCTGTTGAATAGCATCCAGCTTCCTGTAAATAGTGCGCTCCTCGGCTTCCACGCCCAATAAAGGCCATCTTCCATGTGTTGAACGAATGCGAAAAGCCAGGGTATTTTTACATTTACCCCCCTAGCTGCGCAAATGAGCTGCCTATAAAAGAGACGAGGATCTAGATCCGAATCACACCATCCTCCTTGGCGTTCATCGAGCGTGTCGGCAATCCATTCCATCATGGACAGTCGACGCGGCTCCTCCTCTCGCCCTCCCAGCCCTCTGCCTGGAGATTGGGAGAGATGCTCCATCCCGCACAGCGAGTTATTGATGCTCCAAACCAGGGGATTTCTTCCCCCGACCTTCATGGTTCCGGTTCGAGCCGGACTCGCCACCTATAAGGGCGGGAAACAAGCGGAGAGCGTCCCCAGCCCCTCCATAGGAGAGCGGGTATGCTTTGTCTCTTATTTGATAAGAGGGCTCGGATTTCCAATTCATCCGTTTCTGCGGGGCTCCTAGAATTCTACGGCCTCCAGTTGCACAACCTTACGCCTGCCTCCATTTTGCATATCGCGGGCTTTGTGGCCCTTTGCGAGCTGTTTTTGGGCATCGAGGCTCATTTTGCGCTGTGGAAGAAGCATTACGCCTTGTGCCCGTTCTCAAGAGGGGTCAATATATCAAGTGGGCGGGGCGAACTATGGTGCATCACGGGACGGATATCTATCCGGAACCCGAAGAAGGCGTCCAAGACCGGCCTTGAATGGTTTTATATAGAAGATGTCCCCGGCGGACCTGTTGGATCGGCCTCCCCGAGTTCAATAACGCTCCTTTGAAGAAAGCGCCTAAGTGGCGTCCACGGAGCCCCGAAGGAAAATGACAGGGGCGTCCCTTTCACGATGAGCGAATAAGGTTGTTAGCTCATTCGGACTGGCCATGATCGGGTCATGGCCACATGCATTATCTTGAAGTGCAGCCGCTCCAAATAGAGGCCACCGAGGAGTCTGGACTAGGGGTGTCCGGACAGCGGACTATCATCGTCCGCCGACTCCAAGACTACGAAGATACAAGATTGAAGACTCCGTCCCGTGTCCGGATGGGACTTTCCTTGGCGTGGAAGGCTAGCTTGGCGTCGGATATGTAGATCTCCTACCATTGTAACCGACTCTGTGTAACCCTAGCCCTCTCCGGTGTCTATATAAACCGGGGTTTTAGTCCGTGAGGACACAACATCCATTACAACAATCATACCATAGGCTAGCTTCTAGGGTTTAGCCTCCTTGATCTCGTGGTAGATCCACTCTTGTAATACACATCATCAATATTAATCAAGCGGGGCGTAGGGTTTTACCTCCATCAAGAGGGCCCAACACAGGTAAAACATCGTGTCCCTTGCCTCCTGTTACCATCCGCCTAGACGGACAGTTCGGGACCCCCTACCCGAGATCCGCCGGTTTTGACACCGACATTGGTGCTTTCATTGAGAGTTCCTCTGTGTCGTCACCGATAGGCTCGATGGCTTCTTCAAACAACAACGCCGTCCAGGGTGAGACTTTTCTCCCCGGACAGATCTTCGTGTTTGGCGGCTGCGCACTGCGGGCTAATTCACTTGGCCATCTAGAGCAGATCGAAAGCTACGCCCCTGGCCGTCAGGTCAGATTTGGAAGCCTAAACTTCACGGCCGACATCCGCGGGGACTTGATCTTCGACGGACTCGAGCCACAGCCGGGCGTGCCGCACTGTCATGATGGGCATGATTTAGTTCTGCCGCCGGATAGTGCCTTGGTGGCCGCACACGAATCCGCTCCGGCCCTCAGTCTAGAGCCGATCGCCCAGATCGAGGACCGGTGGCTGGACACCGCCTCGGGGGCTGCAACTTCCACGGTGATGGAGCCGAACACTGACCTTGTCCCTATAAAACTTCGTGACTTGAGTGCGGACTCCCTGCCGGACTCCGAACCTCCTGCGCCCCTGCCAATCGAATCCGATCAGGCGCCGATCATGGAGTTCACCGCTGCGGACATCTTTCAGCACTCGCCCTTTGGCGACATCCTAAATTCGCTAAAGCATCTCTCCCTATCTGGAGAGCCCTGGCCGGATTATGGCTAGGATGGTTGGGTTGCGGACGACGAAGAAATTCAAGACCCACCCACCACCCACTTTGTAGCCACTATCGACGATCTAACCGACATGCTAGACTATGACTCCGAAGACATCGACGGTAAGGACGACGATGCGGAGATTTAACAAGAACCAGCGCCTCTGAGGCACTGGAAAACCACCTCGTCATCGACATATACATGGTGGACACCCCAAAAGATGGGGACGGCGAGGAAGCGCGGAGGCAGATTCCTTAAAGAAACAGCCCAAGCGCCCGGCGTCGTGGCGCGCTCTAAATCCCGCCACAAAGAAGAATGGAGATTCCGGCACAGGAGATAATAATACCCCAGATAGTGCGAAGACAATCCCTCCTGCAAGATTCAGCGCAGGAGGATGCGTACAAGCCCTCACGAGAGCGGCGGGGCGAAGAGGTCGAGGATGATAATTACATACCTCCCTCCAAAGGCGAGGCAAGCCTAAAGAAAAAGCAGCAGCAGCTTCAAGCTGATCAAGACCTGCTGGCCGACAGATGGACCGAGGTCCTTGCGGCCGAAGAGTATGAACTCGAACGCCCCTCCAAAAGCTACCCAAAACGCAAGTTGCTCCCCCGATTAGAGGAGGAAGCATACATACCTTCATCACCAGCGCTGTCTGGCCGACCGACCACCCGTGGTCGCGACGAAGAAAGCATCCAGGTCCTCCACCAAGACCGTACCCAGCATCGCTCCAAAAGTGAAGCCAGAGGAGCGCACCGGACTTGCGAGATATATTGGAGGACAAAGCAAGACAATCCAGATCTATCTATGGATCACGTGGGCACCCCACGACCCACGACAAATACCGTCGAGCCGGATACAATAACCCCGGTCGGGCCGAACACAGCAGACAACGCTCCCTTGAGCTACGTCGTGATATTGCTCAATACAGAGGCGCCGCACACCCGCTATGCTTCACTGACGAAGTAATGGATCATCAAATCCCTGAAGAGTTTAAACCCGTAAACATTGAATCCTACGATGGCACGACAGACCCCGCGGTTTTGATCAAAGATTATCTCCTTCACATCCATATGGCCCGCGGCGACGATCTCCACGCCATCAAATACCTCCCGCTCAAGCTTAAAGGACCAGCTCGGCATTGGCTTAACAGCCTGCCCGCGGAGTCAATTGGGTGTTGGGAGGACCTGGAAGCCGCATTCCTCGACAACTTCCAGGGTACATATGTGCGACCACCAAACACTGATGACCAAAGCCACATAATCCAGCAGCATTTAATCGGCGAGCAATTACGAAACGGTTCTTAACAAAGAAAAATCAAATCGTCAATCTGTCCGGATCACGAGAGGCCCTCGTAGCCTTCAAACATAACATCGCGATGAGTGGCTAGCCCGGCACCAAGGACAGAAGCGCCAAATCCATGGCAGCCCTCACATCATTAATGACCCGCTTCGTGCGGAGAGGATAGCTGGCTAGCTCGCAGCAATAACCTCAAAGAAAATGCTGGCAGTCCGGACACAAAGGACCACAATGGCAGGTCGCGTCGAAGCAAAACAAGCGCCGTGTTAACGGCGGCGACAAGGAGGATCTGGCGATTAACGCCAGATTCGAGGCTCTAAACCCGTCGTGAAGAAGACATTCAAAAGAGCTACTCCGGGTCCGTCCAATTTGGACCGAATACTCGACCGCTCATGCGAGATACATGGCACCCCCGAAAAGACAGCTAATCACACCAACAGAGATTGTTGGGTATTCAAGCGAGCGAGCAAGTTAATTGCCAAAAACAATGACAAGGGCTGCACAATGACGACGAGGAAGAGACGACCGCCAAACAATAGAGGACGAAGGGTTTCCCCCACAAGTGCGGACGGTAAACATGATATACGCAACACATATACCCAAAAGGGAGTGGAAGCGTGCACTAAGGGACGTATATGCGATGGAGCGATCGCCCTAAGTTCAATCCATGGTCCTCTTGCCGCTCACTTTCGATCAAAGAGACCATCCGACCACTATCCGCCACGGTGGATTCGCGCGTGGTTTTAGACCCAATCGTTGATGGATTTCACCTCACGAGTCTGATCGGCGGCGGCAGCTTTGAACCTGCTTTATCGATATACGGTCGCAAGATGGGCATAGACCCATCAAGGATTAAACCGACAAAGACGACCTTCAAGGCGTCATACCGAATGTTAAGGCCAATTATACGAGCTCGATCCTGCTGAAGTGGTCTTGGATCCCGGATAATTTCCGGGCGAGGAGTTAATCTTGACATAGTCCCATTCCGCAGCGGCTATCACGCTCTGCTTTCGAGGCGAACGCGTTACGCAAAGTTCAGCGCGTGCCGCATTACGGATACCTAAAGCTCAAGATGCGAGGCCCTCGAGTCATCACGGTCAGCGGAAATCTGAACGCTCCCTCGAGCGGAGGAACATCTGGCTCTCTCGCGGCAGATCTGAGCAGCCTTTTAAGGCAATTTTCAAGTCCGGCCGTTAAGCGGCGGACACTGCCAAACGCGCCGGAGCAATATCAATCAAGACCACAGCACGTTAGAGCATCGCAGCGTAGCAATGCGGCCCCAACCCCAGCCCTCGCATGATCGCAAGACCAACCCTCCGCGTACATCATTACGCTCTGGAGATACCATGGGCCTCGGGGGAGGGGCACGACCACAATAGACTCAGAGTGCGGCTCGACCACACCAGGGGCTCACAAGTGTGTCGCTCTTTTTTATTATTTTCTTTCTTTGTATACACAGGACTCCGTTCACCAGAGGCCCTGTCCGGCGGTGAACCCGCCGAACCCACGATGCAACAGCCAGGGAGGAAAGAAGGCTGCGACGAACACTCAGGTGGTCTCCATTACGAGTATTAAATTTGATTATATACACCAGTCCGCAGCTCACCCCTGGAGGGGGACATGTTTAATTAGTCCAATCCGTTTCTTACCGCACTATTTGTATCATTCCGCACCCATAGAAGAATCCCTTGAATAAATAATGCAGCACTTTTTGCCTGTAATGGCATTACTTTACATATATGTTTACTAATGACATCTTGCACCCGTATATTTTAGTATGGCGAATACACGGGGGCTTATGTTCCCCGCATTATGGTGTGATAAGTCGAACACTTTCACAAGTCGGCACCGAACTTATAGCATTATATGAATCGGCTCGAATCATGTCTTGGGTCAATAGTTGGGTTTGCCCGGCTCCACGTTTTGGTACCTTACGTTCCGTTACATCGGCTAAGGTGGCACTGGGAGAACCACTGCGATTGCGCCCGTTTGAGCTGGGCGGCGCCTCGATGGAAAAGCTAAAAGCTGATGTCATGATAAGGCGAGAGACTGGTCGCTGTTCGAGAGGTCTTTTCGAGTCCTTAAAGACATATGCCGCGTTAAGCGAAGAACCGGATAATGTCCGACCAAGGCGTGGATAGCGCCCCGAACTCGGTCTTCCGAATACTAGGGGCTTCGCCGAAATTTAAAATTATAGAATTCTATGGCTAAGTGAGAGTGTTCAAGCATTATAAGTCCGGTTGCCTTGTTCGTTGTGTTGAGCGCCTCCCTAGATGGACCCAAAAATGGGAACAAGAGTGCTCAAATTTATCCGGAACACCCCAGCACTCGTGGCTTGGGGGCTGAAGCCGACGACTTGCCATCTCTCAGATTTTATAAATGGACGCACAGAAGGTAATATTTTAAATCAAACAAGCGTTGCTTAGCGCATAAGAACAAAGTTTTCAGCGCACAGGATAATACATAGCGAGTTTACTCAATAATTACATCTTTGGGGCACTCATCCGCAATCTTGCGGGCACCCTTCAGGACAGTCTTATAGTACATCTTGGGTGTACGATACTCCTTGCCCGCTGGTGGCGCGTCAGTGATGAGCCTTTCCGCATCCGGCTTGCCCCAGTGCACCTTTGCGCGGGCAAGGGCCCGACAAGCACCTTCAATACAGGCTGAGCGCTTGATGACCTCCACCCAGGGGCACGCATCCACCAGCCGCTGCACGAGGCCGAATTAGCTCCCAGGCATGGCCTCCTCCGCCACCTTGTGGAGCTCGACCAGCTGCTTCAGCTGGTCGCTAGAAACACCGGATGGCGGCCTCGGCGTCTTGAGACCATAAGACCTTCTCCGTTGAGCTCCCTCCTCACCCGCGGTAGAATCTTGGCGACATCGGATACACTGCGAGGCAGATCTACAAACGCCCCTGGAGAGCTCCGAATTCGGGTAAGTCTCAGGTAGTTTACATTAACATGCTCGCTTTGCATGAAAAATGCCTTACCCGCCGCTATTTTCTTCATATCTTCAACTTCCTGAAGGGCCTTGCGGGTCTCGGCCTTAGCGGACTTGGCACTTTCGAGAGCCGAGGCGAGCTCGGACTCTCGAGTCTTTGAGTCGCGCTCCAAACTCTCATGCTTGTCCATGAGAGCCTGGAGATCTTGCCGCACCTCCGCCACCCGCGCCTCCTGCTTCTCTCGCTCTGCCCATTCCGCAGCCGCATTGCGTTCGGCCACGGACACAGCTTCCTTCAGGGTTGCCACCTCGTTCATGGCCCCTGCAGTACCCGCGTTATCCTTGTTATTTTTATTGCAACCTAAATCCTTTTTTGTAAGGTAAATTTTCAAAGTGGTGTTACTCACCTTCTTTGTCCTCGAGCTGCTTCTTGGCACGGCCGAGCCCTTGCTCGGACCGCTCGAGATCCTGCTTCAATGCACCGACCTCTGCAGTCAGTGCGGCAGAGGTCAGCAGCGCAGCCTGCAAACCCATATTGACATAATTTTTAGCAACCTGCGTATATCTTCTTTAGATCCTCGGTCGGCTTTTCTTTCCGAACACCGAACCGAGCATCGAGGCTCTTGTCTATGCGGTATTACATTACATAATTTTAACTTCTTACCTCAAAGCTGTTAGAAGGCTGCTGCGAGCTTCAGTCGGCCCGCTCTTGGCGAGCTGAACCTTCGAATCACCACACTCATGATAGTGCGGTGTCCTTCCTCGATGGAAGCGCCTTTGAGCACCTCCAACAAGTTGTCCGCGCCTCCGGTTGGGCCAGGGGCCGCCCGGTGTCCGGTCTTGCCCTTCTTGCGAAGGGCCTTTGCCGAACCATTGCAGGTTTGGCGTGAGTCCGGCGCAAAGTCCGGAGGCTGCCTTGCGGCGCCTCCGGAGCCTCCTCTTGATGGGTCCTCTCCTGGGATCCCACCTCGGCGTCCTCGGCGGCACGAGGGTGGAGGCGTCGGAATGGAATTCACATCCAACGGCCAGCGACCCACTTTCGGCGAAGCGGGAGATCATCGTCGGCGGACTGCAGGCGATATCACGGCATTAGAAGGACACTATCGACACAAAAGAAATTGCAGATCATTCAGGAATCCGGATACTTACGATCTACGCCGAGGCTGGCCCTTGAGGCCACTCTTCATCGCCAGCGTTGGTGTTGGCGGAGCCGTCCGAGGAATAGTTCTTCCCTCTTGGACCCTTCGGCCTCCCCTGTTGGGAGGCCTTCCTCTTCTCTCTCCTCCTGCAGGAGAGAGTCTTCTTCCTCCTCCTCATCTTTGGGGAGGAATCCGCCTCAGTCGTCGGACACTGAAAACAGGAACTCTTTCGAGTACCCATGGCCACCTTCTTGGCCTTCTTCTCCGGCACCACGTGCGGTGCGGAACCAGCAGCCCGCTAGGCAGGCGTCCACTGGTCTTCGGCATGGGAGCCGGCGGGCGAGCTGCTCGGCCTTCTTCATCCATTCTGTCAAAGGAAAAGGGAAATTGAAACCGCTTAGGGTCGAACTATTAACAACAAGTGTCTCGTAAAGGGTAGAATCACTTACCTCGTCACCTGGGCGCTGCGAGTGAAATCCGCGATCTTCCGTCATGGATCACGGGGCTTCGCGCCCTTAAACAGCACCCTCCAGCGCCTTCAGACATTGTGTCGAAGAGCCCGCTCAGCGCTGGTGTTGTGCGGATCAAATTCCACAGGTTGAATGCCGTGCTTGGCATGGGAGAATCCGCGGACGAGCATGACTTGGACCACATTAACAAGCTGAGCTTCTTGTTCACCAGCTTGGATCTGGGCTTGGAGTCCCGTCGGCTCCTTGAATTACCCCATAGCAAGCCCTTCTCTTTCCGGGAGGTGAGCTGCAGGATACCAGATCTGAACTTCGGGGCCGCCGCCCACTCGAGGTCGCGGCTCGGTGATGTAGAACCACCCGATGCCACCCCTTGATGGATTCCACGAAGGCCCCTTCAAACCAGAGGACGTTGGGCATCTTGCCCAACATGGCGCCTCTGCACTCTGCCTGTGTGCCCTTCACTACCTTTGGCTTGACGTTGAAGGTCTTGAGGCACAAGCCGAAGTGGGGCTGAATGCAGAGGAAGGCCTCGCACACGACGATGAACGCCGCGATGTTGAGGATGAAGTTCGGCGCCAGATCATGGAAATCCAGGCCGTAGTAGAACATGAGCCCCCGGACAAAGGGGTGAAGTGGAAAGCTCAGTCCGCAGAGGAAGTGGGGGAGAAATACGACCGTCTCGTGGGGCCTGGGGGTGGGGATGAGCTGTCCCTTGTTGGGCAGCCGGTGCGCGATGTCGCCGGAAAGGTATCCGGCGCTGCGCAGGTTGGCGATGTGCTCCTCCTTAACGGTGGAGGCCAACCATTTACCTCCCACTCCGGACATGTTCGGAGAAGGTTGAGATGAGATGCGCGAACTTGGGCGCTGGAGCTCGAGTGCGTGGAGATGAATAAGCAAAGGAGGAAGAAGGCGTAGGTGAAAAGGCGGATCCTTATCCCCTTATATAGGCGGACGAAGACTATACGTCCCCACCGGCCTGGTAAAACTCGCTTATCTCCCAAGCGCCACCATCAATGGCGCGGTTGGGTTACCCATGTCCGTATTGATGAGAATCCCGGAATAAGGGGAACACGATCTCTGCCGACAAGGCGTGCCAAGAAACCGCTTAAGCTAAACGCTACCGAGGTGGTATAATAAAAACAATTCAAGAAAAAGCTTGGTAGTGGTATGGCGTCATGCCGCAGAATCGTCGTGATTGAACTTGTGCACATATTATTCTCTCTACGGTGGAATGTGGAAATTATTTTGCGAGCGGACACTATCCTGGTGTTCACAATCTTCTATGGATTATTCAAAGGAGGAACCCGCCTTGCAATGCCGAACATTATCTTGTCGGACTTATCGTCATTGAAGCCAGTTCGGGGCCACTGAGGAGTCTGGACTAGGGGTGTCAGGACAGCGGACTATCATCGTCCGCGGACTCCAAGACTACGAAGATACAAGATTGAAGACTCCGTCCGTGTCCGGATGGGACTTTCCTTGGCGTGGAAGGCTAGCTTGGCGTCTGGATATGTAGATCTCCTACCATTGTAACCGACTACTGTGTAACCCTAGCCCTCTCCGGTGTCTATATAAACCGGGGTTTTAGTCCGTGGGACACAACATCCATTACAACAATCATACCATAGGCTAGCTTCTAGGGTTTAGCCTCCTTGATCTCGTGGTAGATCCACTCTTGTAATACACATCATCAATATTAATCAAGCGGGGCGTGGGTTTTACCTCCATCAAGAGGGCGAACACAGGTAAAACATCGTGTCCCTTGCCTCCTGTTACCATCCGCCTAGGCGGACAGTTCGGGACCCCCTACCGAGATCCGCGGTTTGACACCGACATTGGTGCTTTCATTGAGAGTTCCTGCGTATGTCGTCACCGATAGGCTCGATGGCTTCTTCAAACAACAACGCCGTCCAGGGTGAGACTTTTCTCCCCGGACAGATCTTCGTGTTTGGCGGCTGCGCACTGCGGGCTAATTCACTTGGCCATCTAGAGCAGATCGAAAGCTACGCCCCTGGCCGTCAGGTCAGATTTGGAAGCCTAAACTTCACGGCCGACATCCGCGGGGACTTGATCTTCGACGGACTCGAGCCACAGCCGGGCGTGCCGCACTGTCATGATGGGCATGATTTAGTTCTGCCGCCGAATAGTGCCTTGGTGGCCGCACACGAATCCGCTCCGGCCCTCAGTCTAGAGCCGATCGCCCAGATCGAGGACCGGTGGCTGGACACCGCCTCGGGGGCTGCAACTTCCACGGTGATGGAGCCGAACACTGACCTTGTCCCCTATAAAACTTCGTGACTTGAGGTGCGGACTCCTGCGGACTCCGAACCTCCTGCGCCCTTGTCGAATCCGATCGGCGCCGATCATGGAGTTCACCGCTGCGGACATCTTTTCGGCACTTTCGCCCTTTGGCGACATCCTAAATCGCTAAAGCATCTCTCCCTATCTGGAGAGCCTGGCGGATTATGGCTAGGATGGTTGGGTTCGCAGACGACGAAGAAATTCAAGACCCACCCACCACCCACTTTGTAGCCACTATCGGCGATCTAACCGACATGCTAGACTATGACTCCGAAGACATCGGCGGTAAGGGCGGCGATGCGGAGATTTAACAAGAACCAGCGCCTCTGAGGCACCTTTGGAAAACCACCTCGTCATCGACATATACATGGTGGACACCCCAAAAGATGGGGACGGCGAGGAAGCGGCGGGCGCATTCCTTAAAGAAACAGCCCAGCGCCCGGCGTCGGGCGCCGCTCTAAATCCGCCACAGCAAGAATGGAGATTCGGCACAGAGATAATAATACCCCGGATAGTGCGAAGACAATCCCCTCTGCAAGATTCAGCGCGGGAGGATGCGGCTCAAGCCCTCACGAGAGCGGCGGGCGAAGAGGTCGAGGATGATAATTACATACCTCCCTCCAAAGACGAGGCAAGCCTCAACGACGACGACAGATGGACCGAGGTAGGTAGCCCCTACCTAAAGAAAAAGCAGCAGCAGCTTCAAGCTGATCAAGACCTGCTGGCCGACAGATGGACCGAGGTCCTCGCGGCCGAAGAGTATGAACTCGAACGCCCCTCCAAAAGCTACCCAAAACGCAAGTTGCTCCCCGATTAGAGGAGGAAGCATACATACCTTCATCACCAGCGCTGTCGGCCCGACCGACCACCCGTGGTCGCGACGAAGGCATCCGGGTCCTCCACCAAGACCGTACCCAGCATCGCTCCAAAAGTACGGCCAGAGGAGCGCACGGACTTGCGAGATATATTGGAGGACAAAGCAAGACAATCCAGATCTATCTATGGATCACGTGGGCACCCCACGACCCACGACAAATACCGTCGAGCCGGATACAATAACCCCGGTCGGGCCGAACACAGCGAATAACGCTCCCTTGAGCTACGTCGTGATATTGCTCAATCTGAGGCGCCGCACACCGCTATGCTTCAGCGACGAAGTAATGGATCATCAAATCCTGAAGAGTTTAAACCCGTAAACATTGAATCCTCGATGGCACGAGCAGACCCGCGGTTTTGATCAAAGATTATCTCCTTCACATCCATATGGCCCATGGCGGCATCTCCACGCCATCAAATACCTCCCGCTCAAGCTTAAAGGACCAGCTCGGCATTGGCTTAACAGCCTGCCCGCGGAGTCAATTGGGTGTTGGGAGGACCTGGAAGCCGCATTCCTCGACAACTTCCAGGGTACATATGTGCGACCACCAAACACTGATGACCAAAGCCACATAATCCAGCAGCCAGACGAATCGGCCAGGCAATTCTGGAAACGGTTCTTAACAAAGAAAAATCAAATCGTCAACTGTCCGGATGCAGAGGCCCTCGTAGCCTTCAAACATAACATCCGCGATGAGTGGCTAGCCCGGCACCAAGGACAGGAAACGACGAAATCCATGGCAGCCCTCACATCATTAATGACCCGCTTCTGTGCGGGAGAGGATAGCTGGCTAGCTCGCAGCAATAACCTCAGCAAAAATGCTGGCAGTCCGGACACAAAGGACCACAATGGCAGGTCGCGTCGAAGCAAAAACAAACGCCGTGTTAACGGCGACGACAAGGAGGATACGGCAGTTAACGCCAGATTCCGAGGCTCTAAACCCGGTCAGCGAAAGAAGACATTCAAAAGAGCTACTCCGGGTCCGTCCAATTTGGACCGAATACTCGACCGCTCATGCCAGATACATGGCACCCCCGAAAAGACAGCTAATCACACCAACAGAGATTGTTGGGTATTCAAGCAGGCAGGCAAGTTAATTGCCAAAAACAATGACAAGGGGCTGCACAGCGACGACGAGGAAGAGACCTGACCGCCAAACAATAGAGGACAGAAGGGTTTCCCCCCACAAGTGCGGACGGTAAACATGATATACGCAACACATATACCCAAAAGGGAGTGGAAGCGTGCACTAAGGGACGTATATGCGATGGAGCCAGTCGCCCCTAAGTTCAATCCATGGTCCTCTTGCCCGCTCACTTTCGATCAAAGAGACCATCCGACCACTATCCGCCACGGTGGATTCGCCGCATTGGTTTTAGACCCAATCGTTGATGGATTTCACCTCACGAGAGTCCTGATCGACGGCGGCGTGCTTTGAACCTGCTTTATCGGGATCGGTCGCCAAGATGGGCATAGACCCATCAAGGATTAAACCGACAAAGACGACCTTCAAGGGCGTCATACCGATGTTAAGGCCAATTATGCAGGCTCGATCACACTGAAGTGGTCTTGGATCCCGGATAATTTCGGGCGAGGAGTTAATCTTGACATAGTCCCATTCGCGGCGGCTATCACGCTCTGCTTTCGAACGAACGCGTTCGCAAAGTTCAACGCGGTGCCGCATTACGGATACCTAAAGCTCAAGATGCGAGGCCCTCGAGTCATCACGGTCAGCGGAAATCTGAACGCTCCCTCGAGCGGAGGAACATCTGGCGGCTCTCGCGGCGGAAATCTGAGCAGCCTTTTAAGGCAATTTTCAAGTCCGGCCGTTAAGCGGCGGACACGCCAAACGCGCCGGAGCAATATCAATCAAGACCACAGCGCGTTCGAGCATCGCCGTAGTAATGCGGCTAACCCCAGCCCTCGCATGATCGCAAGACCAACCCTCCGCGTACATCATTACGCTCTGGAGATACCATGGGCCTCGGGGAGGGGCACGACCACAATAGACTCGAGTGCGGCTCGACCACACCAGGGCTCACAAGTGTGTCGCTCTTTTTATTATTTTCTTTCTTTGTATACACAGGACTCCGTTCACGGAGGCCTGTCCGTGATGAACCCGCCGAACCCACGATGCAACAGCCAGGGAGGAAAGAAGGCTGCGACGAACACTCAGGTGGTCTCCATTACGAGTATTAAATTTGATTATATACACCAGTCCGCAGCTCACCCCTGGAGGGGGACATGTTTAATTAGTCCAATCCGTTTCTTACCGCACTATTTGTATCATTCCGCACCCATAGAAGAATCCCTTGAATAAATAATGCAGCACTTTTTGCCTGTAATGGCATTACTTTACATATATGTTTACTAATGACATCTTGCACCCGTATATTTTAGTATGGCCGAATACACCAGGGGCTTATGTTCCCCGCATTATGGTGTGATAAGTCCGAACACTTTCACAAGTCGGCACCCGAACTTATAGCATTATATGAATCGGCTCGAATCATGTCTTGGGTCAATAGTTGGGTTTGCCCGGCTCCCGTTTTGGTACCTTACGTTCCGTTACGCCGGCTAAGGTGGCCTGGGAGAACCACTGCGATTGCGCCCGTTTGAGCTGGGCGGCGCCTCGGAGGAAAGCTAAAACTGATGTCATGATAAGGCGAGGACTGGTCGCTGTTCGAGAGGTCTTTTGAGTCCTTAAAGACATATGCGCGTTAGCGAAGAACGGATAATGTCCGACCAAAGGCGTGGATAGCGCCCGAACTCGGTCTTCGAATACTAGGGGCTTCACGAAATTTAAAATTATAAATTCTATGGCTAAGTGAGAGTGTTCAAGCATTATAAGTCCGGTTGCCTTGTTACGTTGTGTTGGCGCCTCCTAGATGGACCCAAAAATGGGAACAAGAGTGCTCAAATTTATCCGGAACACCCGGCACTTTCGTGGCTTGGGGGCTGAAGCCGACGACTTGCCATCTCTCAGATTTTATAAATGGGCCTTGAAAGGTAATATTTTAAATCAAACAAGCGTTGCTTAGCGCATAAGAACAAAGTTTTCAGCGCACAGGATAATACATAGCGAGTTTACTCAATAATTACATCTTTGGGGCACTCATCCGCAATCTTGCGGGCACCCTTCAGGACAGTCTTATAGTACATCTTGGGTGTACGATACTCCTTGCCCGCTGGTGGCGCGTCAGTGATGAGCCTTTCCACATCCGGCTTGCCCCAGTGCACCTTTGCGCGGGCAAGGGCCCGACAAGCACCTTCAATACAGGCTGAGCGCTTGATGACCTCCACCCAGGGGCACGCATCCACCAGCCGCTGCACGAGGCCGAATTAGCTCCCAGGCATGGCCTCCTCCGCCACCTTGTGGAGCTCGACCAGCTGCTTCAGCTGGTCGCTAGGGGGCACCGGATGGCCGGCCTCAGCGTACTGAGACCATAAGACCTTCTCCGTTGAGCTCCCCTCCTCACCACGGTAGAATGCGGCGGCATCGGATACACTGCGAGGCAGATCTACAAACGCCCCTGGAGAGCTCCGAATTCGGGTAAGTCTCAGGTAGTTTACATTAACATGCTCGCTTTGCATGAAAAATGCCTTACCCGCCGCTATTTTCTTCATATCTTCAACTTCCTGAAGGGCCTTGCGGGTCTCGGCCTTAGCGGACTTGGCACTTTCGAGAGCCGAGGCGAGCTCGGACTCTCGAGTCTTTGAGTCGCGCTCCAAACTCTCATGCTTGTCCATGAGAGCCTGGAGCTCTTGCCGCACCTCCGCCACCCGCGCCTCCTGCTTCTCTCGCTCTGCCCGTTCCGCGGCCGCATTGCGTTCGGCCGCGGACACAGCTTCCTTCAGGGTTGCCACCTCGTTCGTGGCCCCTGCAATACCCGCGTTATCCTTGTTATTTTTATTGCAACCTAAATCCTTTATTGTAAGGTAAATTTTCAAAGTGGTGTTACTCACCTTCTTTGTCCTCGAGCTGCTTCTTGGCACGGCCGAGCCCTTGCTCGGACCGCTCGAGATCCTGCTTCAATGCACCGACCTCTGCAGTCAGTGCGGCAGAGGTCAGCAGCGCAGCCTGCAAACCCATATTGACATAATTTTTAGCAACCCTGCGTATATCTTCTTTAGATCCTCAGTCCGGCTTTTCTTTCCGAACACCGAACCGAGCATCAGGGGCTACTGTCTATGCGGTATTACATTACATAATTTTAACTTCTTACCTCAAAGCCTGTTAGAAGGCTGCTGCAGGCTTCGGTCAGCCCGCTCTTGGCGAGCTGAACCTTCTGAATCACCACACTCATGATAGTGCGGTGTCCTTCCTCGATGGAAGCGCCTTTGAGCACCTCCAACAAGTTGTCCGGCGCCTCCGGTTGGACGGGGGCCGCCGGTGTCACGGTCTTGCCCTTCTTGCGAAGGGGCCGCCTGCCGAACCATTGCAGGTTTCGGCGTAGAGTCCGGCGCAAAGTCCGGGAGGCTGCCTTGCGGCGCCTCCGGAGCCTCCTCTTGATGGGTCCTCTCCTGGGATCCCACCTCGGCGTCCTCAGCGGCACGAGGGGTGGAGGCAGTCGGAATGGAATTCACATCCAACGAAGCCAACGACCCACTCGACGAAGCAGGGAGATCATCGTCGGCGGATGCGAGCGCAGATATCACGGCATTAGAAGGACACTATCGACACAAAAGAAATTGCAGATCATTCAGGAATCCGGATACTTACGATCTCTTTGAGGCCTGGCCCTTGAGGCCACTCTTCATCGCCAACGTTGGTGTTGGCGGGCCGTCCGGGGAATAGTTCTTCCCCTCTTGGACCCTTGGCCTCCCCTGTTGGGAGGCCTTCCTCTTCTCTCTCCTCCTCCTGGAGAGAGTCTTCTTCCTCCTCCTCATCTTTGGGGAGGAATCCGCCTCAGTCGTCGGACACTGAAAGCAGGAACTCTTCGAGTACCCATGGCCACCTTCTTGGCCTTCTTCTCCGGCACCACGTGCGGTGCGGAACCAACAACCCGCTAGGCAGGCGTCCACTGGTCTTCGGCATGGGAGCCGGGCGGGGCGAGCTGCTCGGCCTTCTTCATCCATTCTGTCAAAGGAAAAGGGAAATTGAAACCGGCTTAGGGTCGAACTATTAACAACAAGTGTCTCGTAAAGGGTAGAATCACTTACCTCGTCACCTGGGCGCTGCGAGTGAAATCCATGATCTTCCGTCGCGGATCACGAACTTCAGCGCCCTTAAACAGCACCCTCCAGGAGCCTTCGTACATTGTGTCGAAGAGCCCGCTCAGCGCCTGGTGTTGTGCCGGATCAAATTCCCACAGGTTGAATGCCCGTGCTTGGCATGGGAGAATCCGGCGGACGAGCATGACTTGGACCACATTAACAAGCCTGAGCTTCTTGTTCACCAACTTACGGATCTGGCTTGGAGTCCGTCGGCTCCTTGAATTACCCCATAGCAAGCCCTTCTCTTTCCAGGAGGTGAGCTGCACAGGGATACCAGATCTGAACTCGGGGGCCGCCGCCCACTCAGGGTCGCGCGGCTCGGTGATGTAGAACCACCCCGACTGCCACCCCTTGATGGATTCCACGAAGGCCCCTTCAAACCAGAGGACGTTGGGCATCTTGCCCAACATGGCGCCTCTGCACTCTGCCTGTGTGCCCTTCACTACCTTTGGCTTGACGTTGAAGGTCTTGAGGCACAAGCCGAAGTGGGGCTGAATGCAGAGGAAGGCCTCGCACACGAGATGAACGCCGCGATGTTGAGGATGAAGTTGGCGCGGATCATGGAAATCCAGGCCGTAGTAGAACATGAGCCCCGGACAAAGGGGTGAAGTGGAAAGCTCGATCCAGAGAGAAGTGGGGAGAAATCGACCGTCTCGTGGGGCACTGGGGTGGGGATGAGCTGTCCCTTGTTGGGCAGCCGGTCGCGATATCGCCGGAAAGGTATCCGGCGCTGCGCGGGTTAGCGATGTGCTCCTCCTTAGCGGTGGAGGCCAACCATTTACCTCCCCTCCGGACATGTTGGAGAAGGTTGAGATGAGATCTTGCGAACTTGGGCGCTGGAGCTCGAGTCGCGTGGAGATGAATAAGCAAAGGAGGAAGAAGGCGTGGGTGAAAAGGCGGATCCTTATCCTTATATATAGGGACGAAGACTATCGTCCCCACCGGCTGGTAAAACTTCGCTTATCTCCCAAGCGCCACCATCAATGGCGCGGTTGGGTTACCCATGTCCGTATTGATGAGAATCCGGAATAAGGGAACACGATCTCTGCTTGACAAGGCGTGCCAAGAAACCGCTTAGCTAAGCGCTGAGGTGGTATAATAAAAACAATTCAAGAAAAAGCTTGGTAGTGGTATGGCGTCATGCCGCGAGAATCGTCGGCAGATTGAACTTGTGCACATATTATTCTCTCTACGGTGGAATGTGGAAATTATTTTGCGAGCGGACACTATCACAGTGTTGAGAATCTTCTATGGATTATTCAAAGGAGGAACCCGCCTTGCAATGCGAACATTATCGCGTCGGACTTATCGTCATTGAAGCCAGGTTAGAGGGCTCTTGAGGAGTCTGGACTAGGGGTGTTCGGACAGCGGACTATCATCGTCCGCGGACTCCAAGACTCTGAAGATACAAGATTGAAGACTCGTCCCGTGTCCGGATGGGACTTTCCTTGGCATGGAAGGCAAGCTTGGCGTCTGGGATATGTAGATCTCCTACCATTGTAACCGACTCTGTGTAACCCTAGCCCTCTCCGGTGTCTATATAAACCGGGGGGTTTTAGTCCGTAGGACACAACATCCATTACAACAATCATACCATAGGCTAGCTTCTAGGGTTTAGCCTCCTTGATCTCGTGGTAGATCCACTCTTGTAATACACATCATCAATATTAATCAAGCAGGACGTAGGGTTTTACCTCCATCAAGAGGGCCCGAACCTGGGTAAAACATCGTGTCCCTTGCCTCTTGTTACCATCCTCCTAGACGCACATTTCAGGACCCCCTACCCGAGATCCGCCAGTTTTGACACCGACACCACCCTATGTGGGATTTCAACGGGGAGGATGATGCCACCCGCTGCGGCCGTAAGGGGCCGGGATCGGTCGCCGATCTGATGAAGATCTTGTCCGCATTGTACAAGGGAGAAGAGGAGGAATTCCTCCACGTCAAATCCACAGGACGGATTTTCTATGCACAACCCTCCAAGCTGGGTAAGCGGACATTTATTTTTTCCTATCCGATCCATACTCCCATAGTCAAGTATCTCATTTTGTGATTTCGGCGCAGGAACTGCGCCGGGCCGTAAAGGATATAAACAGCCCGCCTCCACAACCCGAGGATCCGGAAAATCCGACCTCCCAAGAGGATCCGGACATATCGGTGGAGCTGATCGACGGGGTATTTCACCAACTGAGCATCGATAATGCCTTGGTCGCCATTACGGCCGATTACCCCAAAATACTTCCCGCCTCATAGGTAACTGAGACCGAAGTCCCAATACTTTGAAAACGACCCATCCGTGCGTGTTTTTGATCACCGTATACCAATGGTGTCTCGCAAGGGGTGCCCTTGAGGCAGGAGGCCGAGCCCGCGGTGGCTAGCCAACAAAGGATAGCACGGCCCAGCAGGCTAAAAAGAAGTGCGGTCTGGATCGAAACACCGGCGCAATGGTATGGCGTGTCACCATATTCCCAGGTTTGATTCCTAGAAGAAATACTAACGCTCGTGCTCTCTTCAGGAAAAAGAGCACTCGCCGGACTATATCCGAAGAGGTTGCCAATCAATCCTCTGCTCGCTAGGCTCCAAAGCCAGGTCCAGAAGCGGAGGCGAACACGAGGCGTGCGTCAGATGCTCCTCCGACAGAGGATGCCGACAGGTTATCTGCCACTAATTCCGAGGTGGAGAGTGCCATGAATCATAGGCGTCGCCGGACAGTTCTTCGTGACGCATGTTTCTCCCCAGAGGTGTTGGATGCTTTCAATTCGGGAGATGCGCACCTCCGTGCCGCTCAAAATGGTCTAGCCAGAGCCACGGGCGGTATGTAAAAGACATCTGGTGAGAAAATTTGATAGTTATATATGCGGTAGCCCCGAGACTTGAAATATTTAGAATAACTGATTTAAGGATCATTTATTGTGCAGGATCTTACGGAAAAGAATACCCAAATGTCCCAGGAGCTGGAGGAGTGCAAAGCCCAACTTGAGGCCGCACTAGCCGCAGCGGGGGAAGCCAAAGAGACCCCCTCTGGTAATATATGCTTCAAAAGAGAAGTAATTTGATAAGTGCGGCATGTGTATAAATCTGACAATAATATTGCAGAAGGCGCCGGGATAGATTTGGACAAGCAATAGCTCTTGCACCGGTTAAAGGCCGGCGAGAATGTGCTTACAAGGGTGAGGAAAGAGAAGAATAATCTCCAAGATGCCAACACCCAGCCGGGTGAGGAACTAAAAGATGTTCGTGCCCAACTGTCTGACTCTGTTAAGGAGAATCGGCGGCTTCGATGCGGCATTTTTAGTAAGTGCTTGAACGAACTTTGAAAAAGAGTTCGGCGAGGAAGTCGACTAACTGAGTTATGTTTGTAGGTGTGCTCACAGGCGGTCCTGCGTAGGAAATGCCCGGTTCTACAGGTGACCTTCTTCCCGAGCTCTTGCAACTACACGAACGAGTTCGGCAGGTGATGAAAGGCGTCGCCCAGGCCTTGTGGCCAACTGTCTCCCTGCCTGAAGGCCTTGGAGAGCTTGCAGAGAGGCTTCAAGGAGCGCGGCAGCGCTTCCGCTTATGGAAGATATCGGCCTGCCATCAAGGTGCCAGGGAGGCCTGGGCCATGGTGAATACGCGGTACACGAAGGCTGACCCAAACCACATGGCCGAGGTCGGACCTGCGGGGCCCGATGGGAAGGAGATCCCTGTGAGCTTAGTGTACGGCCAAGTAGAATTGGCCGCAAAGTATTCCCAATAGGACTGTAAACTAGACAACCTGCTGGATGGCATTGAAGAGGAATATGCCCAGTCAAGTTGACTATGTAATTTAAGATGACATGTAAAATGCCTTCTAGCCTGATTGTAGATAGTTTGTCATAGCGGACCTTTTCTCTTCAACCTCGAGACCCAATAGTCCGGAGTGTGTCCGAATACCCTCGCGGTTATATAAGAACCGGGGCATGCGTGGAGACCAGGCGTAGGGGTCATTAGTGCTTTATCAGACAAGTGCCCAACTAGTTATGTTATATTACATGGTTAGTAAGAAACAACTTCCAGGGAGAATAGTTCCGTTAGGGGTTCCTTTCCCCGGGAGGCATGCCCTAAAGTGCATGTCCGGACTGTGAAAAAGCAGAAAAACATCTGGGGGCAGATAATAAATAGATAAGAAATTGTTTTTTAATTTACCGACCGAATATTCCCTTAAGAACGCTAGCTTTCGGCTTCACCCAGTCTGAGGTACACATCCGGCTGACCCGGCAGTAACAATCGCAAGGTGCTCCCTTTACCGCCTAGCCGAACAATCGGGAGCGTGGGGGGTAAGCACAGAGCGAGCAACCCAGCTTGGCCAAAACTTAAGTCACATCGATGCATATAATGGTGAATAAAAGGTACATCTGGAAGTGTGACACATGTGTTGGGCATGAAGCCCGTATAAATAAGCTTCTGTTAAAGAAGCCCCCAGGTATAATGAGCGCGGATAGCGCGTCAAGTGTGTGCGAACAATGCGCGAACAAGCTTTCAATGGCAGTAATAGGAAAGGAGGGAGAAGGAGAGAAACGGAAGACAGCTAATATGTAAAATATAGATGGAGGAAGGAGACGAACTCGGAATCCGGCGCTAGGCGTAGAATCTTCGGACACGGGCTGCATTCCATGGGTTCGGCTCGAGTCGGTTATCCGATGCATCTCGCAGACGGTACGCTCCACCAGTCAGGACTTGGTCGATCATAAAGGGACCTTCCCATTTGGGCTTGAGTTTGTCCTTTTTCTTGTCCGGCAGGCGTAGAACTAACTCGCAAACGTTGTAAGTTTTGGCCCGTACTTCTCTACTTTGATATCTTCGAGCTTGTTGTTGATAGAATGTGGAACGGGCTTTTGCCACGTCACGCTCCTCCTCCAATGTGTCCAAATTGTCCTGCCGATCGAGCTTGGCTTCTCTTTCTTTGTACATGCGCATGCGAGGTGAGTCATGAATTATGTCACAGTGCAGAACTGCCTCTGCGCCGTATACCATAAAGAATGGTGTAAATCCGGTGGTGCGATTCGGAGTGGTTCGCAGCCCCCAGAGTATGGAGTCGAGCTCCTCTACCCAGTGCGTGTTAGATTCCTTGAGGGAACGCACTAATCTGGGTTTGATGCCGCTCTTTATTAGACCATTCGCTCGCTCGACTGGACCGTTAGTTTGAGGGTGATAGACTGAAGCATAGTCGAGCTTGATGCCCATGTTTTTGCACCAGAGTTTAACCTCGTCGGCCATAAAGTTCGTGCCATTATTAGTGATGATGCTATGGGGGACGCTGTAATGGTGTACGACCCCTGATATGAAGTCTATCACCGGTCCGGATTCGGCCGTCTTAACAGGTTTGGCCTCCATCCATTTGGTGAATTTATCCACCATGACCAGTAGGTATTTTTGCTTGCGGTTTCCTCCTTTAAGGGGTCCAACCATATCAAGCCCCCAGACCGCGAAGGGCCAGGTTATGGGTATAGTTTTGAGGGCGGTGGGTGGCATGTGGCTTTGATTAGCAAAGAGCTGGCAACCGACGCATCGTTGGACTAAGTCCTGAGCATCTGCCCGGGCCGTCGGCCAATAAAATCTTGTACGGAAGGCCTTGCCTAGAAGGGCCCCGGCTACGGCGTGGTGCCCGTCGAGTCCGGCATGAATTTCAGCTAGAAGGTTCCGCCCTTCCTCTTCGGAGATACACCTTTGAAGGACTCCGGTTGTGGTTTTCTTGTAAAGCTCTCCCTCATGGACCTTATAGGCTTTGGATCGCCGCATTATGCAGCGGGCCTCGTTTTGGTCCTCGAGAAGTTCCTGCCTGCTTAGGTAGGCTAGGAATGGTTCCGTCCACGGGGTGATGACTGCCATTATTACGTCGGCTGAGGATGTTACTTCGTTGGCAGGACCACCAATTGTGTCAGAATGTTCGGTGTCAGGAAGTGCGGTTGGGTCCGGGTTGTTATTTCCGGACTCCCCCTCCCATAGTACGGATGGCTTGAACAGCCTCTCTAGGAAGATGTTGGGAGGGACGGCATCGCGCTTTGCGCCAATGCGTGCCAATACGTCTGCTGCATGGTTGTTATCCCGGGCTATATGGTGAAATTCAAGCCCCTCAAACCGAGCTGACATTTTTAGTACGACGTTGCGATAAGCTGCCATTTTCGGATCCTTGGCATAGAAGTCTCCATTTATTTGGGATATCGCGAGGTTCGAGTCCACGCGCACCTCTAGGCGTTGAATGCCCATGGAGACTGCCATCCGGAGGCCATGTAGAAGGGCCTCGTATTCGGCTGCGTTGTTGGAGTCCGTATACATTATCTGGAGTACGTATTGAACTGTATCTCCGGTAGGGGGCGTCGAGCGATGCCCCCAGACCAGCCAACATTTTGGAGCCGTCAAAGTGCATGATCCAGTTGGAATATGCGCCGTACTCTTTAGGGAGTTCGGCTTCAGTCCATTCGGCGACGAACTCGGCCAAAACTTGTGACTTAATAGCTCGCCGTGGCTTATAGGTTATGTCGAACGGGAGGAGCTCAATGGCCCATTTGGCAATCCGGCCCGTCGCGTCGCGGTTCTTTATAATGTCATTAAGAGGTACTTCGGAGGCTACTGTTATCGAACACTCTTGAAAGTAGTGTCGCAGCTTCCGGGATGCCATGAACACCGCGTATGCTATCTTTTGATAATGCGGGTACCGTGACTTGCATGGGTTAGGACAGTGGACACGTAGTAAACTGGTTTTTGTAGGGGGGAACTTGTGTCCGTCCGTTTCTCGTTCGACAACGAGTACCGCGCTCACAACTTGATGAGTTGCCGCGATATATAATAGCATTGGTTCGCCCACGTTGGGTGCGGCCAGGACCGGATTTGTTGCCAATATGGCTTTTATTTCTTCGAGTCCGGCCGTAGCAGCATCCATCCACTCGAAGTGTTCGATGTGTCGGAGGAGGCGATAAAGGGGTAATGCCTTTTCTCTCAAACGGGAGATAAAGCGGCTTAGAGCCGCCACGCATCCCGTCAATTTTTGTATTTGTTTGAGGTCCTTTGGGATATCAATTGTGTGAGCTCGGATCTTGGCTGGGTTTGCTTCAATTCCTCTACGGATACAATGAAGCCCAAGAGCTTTCCGGCTAATGCGCCGAAAACACATTTTTCGGGTTAAGCAATGTCGTATGTTGGAGATTATCGAGCGTGAGCCTCAAATCGTCTACTAAAGTTTCGGCGTGCTTGGTTTTGTGACCACATCATCTCGTATGCCTCCACCATTACGCGATCTGGTTTGCGGACATGTCTACGAATCATCGCTGATATGTTCTTGCGGCGTTTTTGAGCCCAAAGGGCATTGTGTTGAAGCGAGAATGGGCCGTATGGGGTGGTGAATGCCGTTGCGGCTTGGTCGGGTTCTGCCATCTTAATTTGATGGTAGCCGGAGTATGCGTTGAGGAAGCACAATGAATCGTGTCCTGCGGTAGCGTCGATAATTTGATCAATGCGGGGGAGGGGGAAGGGATCCTTTGGGCAAGCCTTGTTAAGGTCCTTGAAATCGACGCATAGGCGCCAGGATTTGTCCTTCTTTGGTACCATCACCAGGTTTGCTAGCCAGTCCAGATGTTTTATATCTTTGATGAATCCGGCCTCCAATAGTTTGGCTAGCTCCTCTCCCATGGCCTATCTCTTGGGTTCGGGGAAACACCGAAGAGCTTGTTTGACTGGCTTGAATCCTTTTAGGATGTTGAGGCTATGCTCGGCCAGCCGGCGTGGGATTCCTAGCATGTCTGAAGGGTGCAAGGCAAAAATGTCCCAATTTTCGCGTAGGAATTCTCGTAGTACGGCGTCTACATCAGGGTTTAATTGTGCCCTGATGGAGGCCATTTTTGTAGGGTCCGTTGGATGGACATGGAACTTGACTATTTCGTCTGGTGGTTTAAAGGAGGTGGACTTGGATCTCTTATCGACTATCATGTCGTCCCTATTCACCGTGGAGCGCAGCACAGTGAGTTCCTCGGCCGCTAGGGCTTCGGATAGTGCCTCAAGGGCCAGTGCCGTTGTCTTGTTTTCGGCGCGGAGTGCTCTGTCCGGGTCACTAGCAAGAGTGATAATTCCATTGGGCCCGGGCATTTTGAGCTTCATGTACCCGTAATGGGGTATAGCTTGAAAAATTGTGAATGCCTCTCGCCCTAATAGAGCGTGATATCCGCTGCTGAACGGGGCCACTTGGAGCGTGACCTCCTTGGACTGTAATTGTCCTGCGTGCGAACACCACATCGGTGTGATTTTTCTGTCTGACATGCTTCCCGTAGGGATTATTCCTCTAAAGGTTGTGCTGCTTCGCTCAATGCGGCTCTAGTCTATTTCCATTTTACGAGGGTTTCCTCGTAAATGAGGTTCAATCCGCTGCCACCGTCCATGAGTACCTTGGTAAGCGGCCGTCCACTATTGGGCCGAGGACCAATCGGTGGTGCTCGGGCTATTCGAATTTTGGTTAAATCACGGCATTAAAGGTAATAGCCGTGTCCTCCATGGATTTATTGTTGCTACTTGGTAGACTTCAGCAAGGCTGCGGAGTGTTCGTTTCCGCATATTATTTGATCTGAAAGTCTCAAAAGACTGTTAATACCGTATTGGTATCCTTGGGCTGGTGCTCGGGTTAGAAGCTCTTAGCCACTTTTGGCCACTTTTTGTAGTATCCAACATGCTCTAAGGCTATGAGTTGGAGTGGCGCCCTCTGTACTATGAATTTTGCGGGGTCCATTGAGCCATCCTTCGATCGGTTCCATGCCCTATAGAGGTTTTGCTTTTGGTGTTTAACCCAGTGCACAGCCATAATGCACCCTTTATTTGGATTGGGGTTGTATTGGGGCGGATTGTCCCAAAATTTGATTTCGGTTTTCGAGCGCTTTCCATCGCATACAGTACTTCGTACTATGGGCGCCAAGTCAGTGGCGTGTAATTTCCTGACGACTTACGGCGTTAAGTTCCTTATCCGTGCAATTATTGCAAAAGAATGAAATTGTGTCCTCCTCGCGGCAGATCCTTTATCCTGTTCATAACCGGGGAAGCGGCCCGATAATGGTGTCTTGTTTCTGCGGGCTCTTGCGGTTGGGATAGATCGCTTATGTTTGGGTGGGCGGGTCGGATTAAATTGAACCCCATCAATCTAAGGCGAGGGCCAAGTTTCGAATTTGGAAGCTTGGGTTCTTGGATGTTGTCCAATGAATCTAGCTTCGCTGCTGACTTTAGGTTCAGGGCTTGAGTGACGTCCTCCCCTCCGAGGAATCCGGCATGGAGGGATCGGGAATCCGGACATAGCTAGTCCTTAAAATAGAGGAAGGGTTGCCGTATTGTTCCTCAACCTCAGCAACGTGGTGGGTAACCTGGGGAGAGTTGATCTCTCTCAGATCGGGTTTAGTCCCAATCTGATCGTAGTCTGTGCGCGACTCCTAGAGGCGGCGTCACGATCCAAGCTTCGTTTAAGGAAGAAGCTCCATCGGATCTAACTTTCGGCGAGTTCAAGCTAACGTGAAGATTGCTTTCGATGACCCAAGAACTCATCGTCTGCTTGGCGGCGGCGGACGGCGGTCATAAAAAAACCGCCTAGCGAAGAGTTTGGCCGATAGCTAAAGCTCCTTTAACAGCATGTGTCGTCTTTAAAGGCGGGATGAGGCATCCTACGGATGGCGGCAGCCGAAGGAACTCTCAATGAAAGCACCAATGTTGGTGTCAAAACCGGCGGATCTCGGGTAGGGGTCCCGAGCTGTGCGTCTAGGCGGATGGTAACGAGAGACAAGGGACACGATGTTTTTACCCAGGTTGGGCCCTCTCGATGGAGGTAAAACCCTACTCTGCTTCATTAATATTGATGATATGGGTAGTACAAGAGTAGATCTACCACGAGATCGAGAGGCTAAACCCTAGAAGCTAGCCTATGGTATGATTGTTGTTACATCCTCTGGGACTAAAACCCTCTGGTTTATATCGGCACGAAGAGGTTAGGGTTACCTGAGTCGGTTACAATGGTAGGAGATCTACATATCCGTATTGCCAAGCTTGCCTTCCACGCCAAGGAAAGTCCCATCCGGACACGGGACGAAGTCTTCAATCTTGTATCTTCATAGTCCAGGAATCCGGCCAAAGGCTATAGTCTGGCCATCCGGACACCCCCTAATCCAGGACTCCCTCAACACTCTTTTGATCTACTATTGTACATGTTGACTATAAGATGGGCTGTAGATGACATGGCACTGGCTTATAGCCAGCAGCTGGCTATACTATCAATGCTCTTGAGATGAGGTGCTAAGTGCATTAAATGGCTTAGTAACTCAAGTCTTCAATGCATAGGTGCTTAGTTTATTGGTGCCACATCATATTTTATGCCTACGTGGAAGGCTTAGCAGCTATACATGGTGGAGCACTGGGAGAGGCCAAGGCTGGTCATAGTGGGGAGTAACTTGTACTGTAACATATTACTATGTTACTCTAAACATCTCTATAAAACGGAAAGGAGGGAGTAGCAACATAGACTAGTGTCATATGCAGAGTATGGGAGCACATGATATTTCCCCGTCCGGACCGATCCAAGTTGGCTTCTCACCTTCTTGGCCCAACAAAAACCCCTTCCCCATCCCGCGCGCGCTTCCAGCCGGTGCCAGCTGAGCCCGCCGCTCCACATTGATGGCAAGTCGAGGCGGACTGACCTCTCCTTATACTGCCGTTGAGCGGTAGCGCCGACCTTACCGCCCGCTGCCTTGCCGGCATTTCAGACTACACCGTGGATAGTAACTTTTAGAGCAAGTACTACAATTAGATGACATAAGCAGGCTATAAGGATTTAAATATAGTATTTGTGCTTAGTTGAAGGAGAGAGAAGAGGAGAGAGAAGAGAAGCGGATTGTAAACATGTAGCCGGTTGTACTCCAACATACTTTGTGAGACAAAAGATGGGGCCATTATTAATGATATTGTATTATACTAAAGGGCCTAACGGACGCCTTAATTACTCCGTTCTTTTTAGACAAACCTTGGTGGGGCTATTATTGACTTTTTTTGAGCTATTATTGACTTGGACGTGGGGTTTGGGGGCCAAAGGCCTACTATTATACTCGCACGACCGACCTGACATGCTCTACCCTAGCCGCTGTTGTATCATATGGTTTCGCACCATTCGGATCTTAAGCGCCGCCACGCAATTCTTCTCAGCCCTCCTTCCGGTGTGCCTTTGCGAGAAGGGACAGCGATCCTCGAACCCGCCTTCGTGATCACATGCGGGAGAGGCGATCAGGTTTTAGGGAGCACACTCCTGTGGCTGCTGCCGGCGACGACTTCCTCAAGGACAGCCTTCTTCCCGACCTCGGTAACCTCTTCATCAACGACATGAGTGACAACATCAACCACATCGGTTCTGCTCATTTATCACGGTATGTGATTCTGTCCTCTGGTTTAGTCCGCATCATTACTTTGATGTTTGCAATTGTCGTCATGATCTATTTACTGCTGATTCGGATTAAATCTCATACTAAATTGCTCATATATTCAACAATCCAATCCAAAAACCTGATCACAGGCAATTTACTCCGAGTGGTTTTGCTGCAATTTTGAAGCCACCTACTTTTAAGGGGGTGCAATATAAAAGGTGGCGCACAAGAGCAGTATATTGGTTTCAGATCACATACTGCTATGAAGCCACTAAGGGTAAGCCTGAGGGTGATCTTAATCCTACACAGCAGGAAGCTTTTTAGAACATGGATACCCTCTTCAAAGCCGCCCTGCTGAGTGTTCTTGACGATTCCATTGTGGATTCATATATGTTGTCTGACAGCGGCAAAGACATGTGGGCTGTGCTCGAGGCCACGTTTGGGCCCTCGGGCGCTGGCAACGAGTTGTACGTCATGGAGCAATTCGGTGACTACAAGATGACTGATGAGCGCTCTGTTGTTCAGCAGACTCATGAGATCTGATCACTCTCTAAGGAACTTGAGTACTTTAAGTGTGTGTTGCCGGACAAATTTGTTGCTGGGACCATCGTTGCCAAGCTTCCACCTTTGTGGAACGTTTTGCTACTTCTCTGAAAAACAAGAGACATGAGTTTCCTGTTTTGGATCTCATTAGCACTCTTGATTTTGAGGAGAAGGCGAGAGAAAAGACACGTGCTCGAATTACATTGAGGGAGCTTCTAGTGCCCACATGGTACACGAGAAGAACTTCCAGCCCAACCAGCCCCAAAACAACAAGAACAAATCTCAGGGGAAAGGCAAGTTTGATGCAAAGAACAAGCCGTCACATTCTACCAACTTCAAGAAGAATTCTCATAACGGGAAGGGATACAAACCTCAATTTTGGTAGCATCGCACAAAATTTATATGGCTGCATCTACCTGCTGTCAGCTAACCTCATGGTGCTCCAGGTATTCCTACATTCTTAACTAGGTACAATGACCACCACAAGATGAAATTAGCTTATTCATACGTTGATTTGCTGAATGCAGTGCGGAACGATGCTGTCATGTGTGGAGGAGCAAACAAGCAGTGCAGCCAAAGGTGGAAATCAACCAAGGACTTATGAAATTATATGTAAACTTCCTCAGGCAGGTCAGTATCCCCTTCGTCTAGATGATCGTGCTTTGTCATGCCGAGCTATTGATATGTGCTACTGTTTGGCAACATCGTTTAAGTATAGCTACTGTTTTCCTATCTTTTCAGATTCAGCACAATGAATATGATATCAGGGGAACTGCACAATATGGACCCATGTTGAGTCATCTCTATTGCCTCATGTGTTTGCTGCAAATGTGTCAGCATCAATTGCAAGATGTGGCAGCTAGCTAGCTGTGGAGTTGCCAACATGCTCAAAGTGCTCGCAACATTGAGAAGAAACAAGCATGCCCGAGAAAATTAATGTGTGCTGTGAGGAGGCCCTTTGCTTAGAAAGCATCGACTGATTTTCTTTATTTCCACACCTTCTCATAGCTTTGTATATTGGTTATAGTATGGTGAATCATTGAGATGCATAGACATGCTGAACTTTTGTTCTTGAATGTTAGTTTAATGTGAGTGTCGCATCGATACCACATCCTCTAATTTGGTGGATGCACAAAGAAAATAAATCTCCTTAATTTACTCCATAACCACCCTATTAAATAGGCCTAGTAACAAACCAGGCGCATGCACGATGGCGGTGGGCACATGCATCCTGCATGCATGGCCGGTCGGCCAAGCCCATCGCCAGCTCAATCTGCAACAACACAAAAGAATAGGCGGTTCTTGAGCGAGTAGTTAGTTAGTCACGGGCCTTATAAACATGAACAGCTTGCTCTCCCGCTTTTGTCTCCCCACCCAATTCCCCCTCCTCCCCAATCTTCCTCACTCGTCCAGAAAACCGCGCTCACCTTCTTCCTCACTCGTACAGAAAATGCATGCTCCTCTTCTTCCACTCCTACAGAAATCCCCATCCCTCCTTCTTCCCCATTCGCACTGCCACTTGGCTCGTCTCTGGCTACTCTGCTCCCCGTGAGCTCGGCGCGACGCCCACAAGGAAAATGGAGTCGGCTGGCCCCAACGCCAAGAAGATGAGGCCCCCGCCAGCGGCGATGCCGGTTGTAGATCCCGCACCCGGTAGCGCGGGGAGAAGCGGTGAGCCCCCCCCCTCCCCCACCCGTATTATAGGAACCGGTAGAATCTACGGTGGACCGCATCAGCGATCTCCCGGGCGTCATCCTTGAGGAGATCATCTCGCTTCTCCCCACCAAGGATTGCTACCGCACACAAGTCCTCTCAACTCGGTGGCGCCCTCTATGGCGCACCGCGCCCCTCAATCTCGGCTGTCGTCAGATATCTGTCCTTCCTGAATTTAATGTCATCAGAGCAATTGTCTCTTCTCACCAGCAGGGCCCCGTTCAATGCCTCTGCATCCCGACAAGCTACCTGCTATCCATACCCAGCAAGGTGGACGCTTGGCTGACATCCCCTGAATTCAGAAAAATCCAGTAGTTTGAGTTCTACCATTACCACGAACATACCAAAAATTCGTGCCCACACCACCGTTGTCCATATTGCGGTTTTCCTCCTCTCTCCACACCGCCACCTTCGCCCGGTGCCATCTACTAGACGATCTGGTACAAATGCTACGACTCCCACTGCTAAACAAACTTTCGCTGGTGGTGGTTTATCTGTCGGAGGCCTCACTGCACAGCATCATCCACTCCAGTTGCCCTGCCCTGGAGCGCTTGTTGACTGTTTTGGGAATAGAAATCGGTATCAGTTGTCTCCAAAAAAAGTCACCTAACCATAAAAGCATTGGAATTTGTTTTAAAGGACAGCAGCTCATCATCGAAGATGCCCCTTCACTTGAAAGGTTGCTCCTTCATAATTGTTATACACCTTTAGAAATAACTGTCGTCTCTGCGCCCAAACTAGAGACCTTGGGTGTAATTTGTGACCCGTTTAATAATCACAAGGAGTTGGTGTTTGGCTCCTCACTTTTTCAGGTACCGTATATTATTATCTACACATTTGTAATCATATGCTGCATTTTTCATTAGTGCGCATAAGTTTTATATCATCTTGGAGTACACTTCGGGTACTAATATTATGTTATATGCTCAATGAAGAGTTCGTCCATTGATAGCCTATAAATGCTGCTGGGTTCTATCAAGATCATCTATATCAGAATGTATAGTTTTGATCTGGACATAATTATTGGCTTGCTGCAATGCTTTCGATCTCTGGAGAATTTATACATAGAGGTGATGATTTCAAGCACATTGAAAGCCCGTATATATTGTACTAGAATTAACTGTTTAGCTGTCGTTCTTTCGACATACTCTTTTTTCAGACCTTAACTGTTTTCAATCTTCATGTCTACTTAGGGAGAACCACATGGAGAAAAACATATAACCAATTGTTGGCGTAATAAGCACAAGGATTTTCTCAGTTCTCATGAAATTCGTTTGAGGACAATAACGATGGGACAATATGCATCCAATCAGGCAAACAGAAGCTTTGTCACATTCTTCCTATTGCACGCGAGGTTACTATTGTCCATGAGGCTTAATTTTTACAGCAAGAGATTTCTCACGGACGAACATGTTGAACAGCAAAAAAAAGAAGTTTCAGGTGGACAAATGGGCTTCTAAGCGTGCTCGGCTTATATTTCCAATAAGTTGTAGACATCCTGAAATAAATTTTTTTGCACAGGATATTGATTTTATGGATCAGACCAATCCATTTGTTTGTGACTGCCAAAAAGAGTGGTTGGGTTAGATGTTACTATCATGTTCAATCTGGGTTTTGTCTAAAAATTTGATGAACAATTAATCCTTGGGCTTTTTGTACCATTTGTATGCTTGACTTGCATGTTGTTGCCCTCGTACTCCCCTCCACCTGCCACTACACCGCTGCATCTTCCATGGCTGCTGTTCATTCTCGTCCGAGGCCTTGCCGTCGTTCTCCGCCTTGGTTAGCTCGCTGTGCCCACCACCGTCTGGCATTGTCAACATGGTCAACAACCAAGAGGAATCGAGGAGATATTTGTGCGTGGAGAGGTGACGATGAGGACCCACGGGTCATTGCATTTATAGCAGGTGCCTCGTTATTACAAGCCAAAAAATACATACTCTTAATTGTTTGACAACTAGGTTCCACGCCATTGTCGTCAATAAACGAGAAAATTACACAACGAGCGGCTAACACCAGGGACCCAGCAGCTCGCCCAGTTGTTTTTCAGTTTGAGCGGAGCTCAAGCTACAGCGTTGTCTTGAGGCTGTGGCCCGTCTATGCGCTTACGCTTTTATTAAGCACATGACGAGCCCAGTTGGTATACTTTTTCTTTCTGAAATTGGCTAGCCCTGTTCTTTTTTTTTGGAGAATACCAAAACCGAGGCCTACTTGCTTTTCGCAGCCTTGCTGGGCTACAAATCTTTCAAGACGAGGAGGAATGTAAGTAGTAAGAAATGGGCTTCCCCAGAAAACGGGCTATAAGTTGTAAGAAATGGGCTGTAAATTTTTAAACCAAAGCCAACCGGCAATTGCATTAAAATATCATTTTTTTTCAAGATTTCTCTACTCTCTACTCTTATAAAAACCAAAGCCAACCGGCAATTACATTAAAATATCATTTTTTTCTCCCGCAAGATAAACTACTCACACAAATGCATCTTCATGTTCCGTGCAACGAACGGGCAACTTGCTAGTTAAGATTCTAAATTCCATTCATTTTTTGCAGAGAATTGTTTTTTGAATTTTATTTTGATATAATTTTTTGAAAACTATTTTTAACGTGACTCGAAATTTTGAGATTAAAAGAGTTCGGACCCCACCGAAATATGCAAAATTTAGTTGAATTTTTAGTAGTGCCAGAATATATAGTGCGTAATGCTAATAAAAAGAATATGGGCTTCAAATATCCTTAAGAATTAGCAAATGGGCTGTAAATTATTGAAAATAATGGCTAATGGGTTGTATGCTATTTTCCACAGATTTGGAGGCTGACTTCTGGGCCTACTAGGTTGATGACGATGTTGTCCTAAATTTTTTTTTTTGGCAGTCACATGAGGCTTTGTCAACTTAGTCAACACACAGCGATGGTGTTGGATGTCCATCCAACAGCCGCGTCTTCTTCAATCTCGATCTTCTGCTCGGCCGCCCAAACTAAGCGCCGGTGGGACTGCTGCTCCCTCCTCCACAGTGGCTGGCTGTCTTTGCCTTGAGCCATCCCTCTAACCACCCACATCCTGTTATTTTCGGCGATGTCGGCCTCACCCGCAACCGACCGATCGGCGCTTCGTTCTCCCCTCGGCGTGGCCATCCGCTGCGGTGGCTTTGCCGGCTCCGGGTGGTTCTCTTCCTGGGCCTCGCCCTCGTCCACCGTGTTTGTGCTCTCGGCGTGGCGTGGTGAACATAATCGACAAACAACAGCCATCGGAAGAGGCTGACGGGAGAGAACCCCACGGAAAATGCCTCCTTATTCTGCGCAAAATAATGATTCCTCCACGATAGCTGGGACCCACGGAAGGGTCTCTGAATTCATAAAAAAATGTTCCCCATTGTCGGCTCGGACCCACGGAAATGCCTCCTTATTATGCACAAAAAATGAATACTCCCCACCTAGCTTGGGACTCACCTTGGTGGGAGGCTGACTTGTGGGCCTACTAAGTTTCTACGGGGCGGAGGGCTTTGTCAACTTAGTCAATATGAATGACTCTAGCTCCAGTGACCGTACGATGTCCATCCAATGGTCGCAGTGCTTCTTCAACCTCTGGTCTTCGTGCTCTAGCCGCCCAAAGCATCGCCGGTCATGCCGCATGCTCCTACCTCCCGTGGCCGGCTGTGATGCCGCAGAGGCCTCACTGCCCCCTACTACTCCCACCGCTCGCCAGGCCATCCCTCTACTCACCCATACCCCCTGTTATTCTGCGGCGACGGCAGCCTCACCCTCGTACTCCTCTTCCCGTGGGCATCCACTGCTGCGTCTTCCCCGGCTCCGCGTCGTCCCCTACCTAGGCCTCGTCGTCGTCCACCGCCGTGGTGCTCTCGGCGCGGCGTGGTCAATGTGGTCAACGACCGACTTCCATCAGAATAGCACTGTGCGTGGAGAGGCTGATAGCTGGGTCCACGGCGGCCGCAAGGAAGTGCCTCCTTATTACGCGCAAAATAATTATCCCTCCACCTTACAGCAGGGACCCACCGGACGGGCCACAAGTATTTCGCGAAAAAACGTTTCCCTCATGACTGCTGGGACCCACCAGCTACATCTTCGCACACAAGGAAGTGCGTCCGGGCAAAAGAAAACCAAAACGATTCGCCCCCCTGACTGCTGGGACCCACCAGCTACACCTTCGCAGGCAAGGAAGTGCCTGACAGTCGGGACCCACCTGGTCGAGCGTGCGTGGCGTTGTCATTCTGGTGTGACGTGTGCGTACATATATCTTGGTGGATGTAGAAGCGCCGCGTAGCATGTACACATCGTCTGATGGCGAGGTGCAAGAAAGAAAAATCTGACCCGTGTGTGTACATCTGGCGGGGTCTCGAAACGCCTACTCGCGCATATATGCGGCGAGGGCTCGTGTACATGGCTAGATCGGAACCGAAGCGGCATCGTCGTCGTGTTCATGGGGAAACAGCGGAATGTGTCGTGGTCAGGGAAGCGGCGAAATCGTCATGTTCATCGGGAAGCAGCGAGCGCGTGCGAGCCAACCGGGCTGGGTCGGAGCGGAATGCGTGGTCATGTTCGCCGGGAGGCTTGGATGGAGCAGGCGAAGAAGCGAGGCTGGCGTCCGCACAATGGAGAAGCGGACCTCCTACATTGGAGCAGGGTCCTGTTGATCGGGAGGGTGTGGCGTCTGACAAAAGCGGAGAAATGGACCTCCTCACGGTCGAAGCAGGGTCTGTTGATCGGGAGGGGTGTGGCATACAAAAATTGATGAAACGGACCTCCTACGGTCGAAACGGGGGTCCTATTGATCGGCAGGGGTGTGGCGTACCGCAAAATGGATGAAACGGACTTGTGTTGGAGCGCTACGGTCGAAATGGGGGTCTCGTTCGCCGGGAGAAGTGCAGCGTGCATAAGCAGGACTCCATGGGATCTTGTTCATCTCCACCGTCGACCTCCTCCAGCCTCCACGGGCTCCTGTTCATCCAGCCTCCACCACACGCTACTCCACCGGCTACTGTTCAACCACCCCTCCACCATCTACTGTTCATCCAGCCCTCCACACCACGTCAACCACCCCTCCACGGGCACCCCTCCACCATTTACTGTTCATCCAGCCCTCCACACCAACGGGTCCTATTCATCCAGAGGCAACGACACACGCTCACTTTGTTCATCAACCCCCCGCAGCGCTCCTGTTCATCAATCGATCGGCTTGATTAGCGGCGATGGCGAAGAATCGCTCAATCGGGTTCGATTAACACCATCGATCGATCGCTCGGGTTCGATGTCGTAGCTGCAATGCAAGCAGCTTCGGGTTCGATTAGAGCCCAACGCCTTGCTCGGGTTCGATTACAATAACGCCTACGCACACCGCAGCGTCGTGTCTGCGAGAAAGCAGCGCATCGCTTTCGGCCCCGACTTCCCACGTAACAAGCAACTCCCGAAATTTTCCTCCCCTCGCTTCTACCACGGTTTTTCCATCATGGGCCCAAAGAATGTCATGCAGCTGCATCTCCGTCCGCCGGGATGAAAGCCCATTTTCTATCACGATTTTTTGTCATAAGTAAGGAGCCCACCACATCTATGATGATGCGGGTTTTATCACAATTATCGTCATAGAAGTGTCATACGTATGACAGAAAAAAATCGTTCGTCCCAAAATGTCACGGATGTGTCTTTTTTTTGTAGTGTACCCTGCTCAACATGCTAGAGAGGACCAAAGATGGGCCGAAAGCAAGGGCAGACTTGAAATCAATGGGCATCAGGGAGGAGCTTCACACTAATGATGATGATGATGAAGTGACGCGGGACCACGAAAAGTCATCGCAAAGTCAAAAGGCCAAGAAGACCGGAAATGACTTCCCTCCCGCGTGCTTCACTCTAAGTCGGGAGGAGATCGATCAGTTTTCACCTGCCTCGTGGGAGTAAAACTTCCTTCTGATTCTGGAGGAATATAAGCGAATACCTACACTCGGTGACGAAGTTCAGCGGGATGAAGTCTCACGGTATCGCGTCTTGATGGCGCGAATACTTCGGTTGCAATCCATGGGATCATGGGCGCGCCGCGTCCGTGAAATGCTATTTGGCCTATGCAACTTTTTGGCGTCATCTCTCGGAAGTCGGTTGGCGTGAGGCAACTTCGAAGGCTCGAGGAAGAGATCGTGGTGATACTATGCGAGCTTGAGATGTACTTCCGCCCGCATTCTTGACGTTAAGGTGCATCTGCTGGTCCGTATCGTGGAGGATATCATCCAACTCGGGCAGCGTTCTGCCGCACGCATGATGCGTTCGAAAGGATGAATGGTGTCATCAAGGATATGTTAGCAACATGTCACGTCCAAAGGAAGCATAGCCGGGGCTTTCGACGAAGTGCATCTCCTCTTGCATGAATTATCTAGGAATTGAGAACCCGTTGGTGCGCCCGTCAGCGGGCACCTCGGTAGGCTCATTGGATGGGGTCACCGTGAGGTCGCCCGAAATGCATGTCGACTTGGTCGACTCGCCGACTTTGAAAGAGCAAACCTAGTTGTGCTACAACACATAGGCGTGGTCGATCCTTGGGTGGTAGAGCACAAAACCTTTATTGAAGATGTACAATGGCCAAGAGACCAACGGAGGATGGATGGAGATATAATCAAAGAGCACAACTCATGTTTCCGCGTTGGTTCAACGAAAGCTTACATCGTACCCTTTACATGAGGATTCTTTCGCGGAAGAACAACTCATATTAAGCCTTGTCACTGGTAGCGAGCACAACCTATTGACATATGAGGCGTCACGATATCAATGGCTACACATTCTACACGAGGAAAGGACATGAAGCGATGGTTATCGAGAACTCGAGGTAACGATGGAATCCTACACGATGCGACAAGGGCGGATACTCTGAGAAGGATCGAGGAGATCTGGGGAGCTGAGCTCTGTTGGAGAAAGGTCGATGTTACGTGTCGAGATGGGCCAAGAGTGTCATAAAAGAAGACGGTATTTCACCACCATGGTTATACCGAAGCCAAATCAAGACCGCGGTATAAGCGTCACCATGAAAAATGAGGCATGGGTCTGGCTTCCCAAGTGGACCAATGCTTCTTCATTACCGACCCGTCAAAGCCTAGTCGTGTTGTCGTGAGGAGAGGCAAAAAGAAGATCATCGGAATGGATGGAGTCGCCAATGAGCAAGACTTCGACAAGTACGGCGACCCGAAGATGGAACATGACGACGATGATGAAGTACCAGCATACACCACAAGAAGAAGCAAGACCACCCAACCTAAAGGACGTCCGTTCAAGAGAAGAACTCCATTTACAAAAAATAAGGGCAAGAAGATTGTGAACAGATAGCTAGCTAAGATCGATTGTATTTAATTGTAGCCTTCATTTCTCGATTGTATTTCATGGGCACTTTTTGAACTCATGAATATTTTTAAATTTCATGGGCACTTTTTGAATTCATGAATATTTTTTCAAATTTGATGATATTGAATATTCATGAGGACACTCGATCCACCGCCCACCGGACTGACAAGCGCGCGGCTAACCATCCACCGCCGACCCAACCATCCCACCGCCGGCAATGCAGGGGTGCGGGATGGCGACCGCCCGTGACCCACGAAGCCGCGTGGCGCCCGGCCTCCCCACGACCAGCAGGCGCCGGGAGGACCGCCGTCGTCTTCCTCTTCGACTACGAGGACCCGAACGAGCTCGGACGCCTCGAGCCATCCCTTCGACGCCCGCCGATTTCCTCCGCCTCGGCCACCATCGCCACCACTTGACGCCGAATTCGCGCCGCCTCGACTAGCTCCGGCTACCCCGAGTCGCCCTCAACCTCCCCAGTGAGCACCCGAGCCACTTCTCCTCTTCCCCCTCTTGATTTCCTTCTGATGTGTTCTAGTTCATGCATCGTGTATGAGTTGGTGTCGGCGATGCAACTTAAACGTGTGCTGATTTTTTTTCTTCGAAATTTGAGTTTAGCTTGGGGAGAGAAAGCAGTGGTTCTTCAGCCTGAATATCTCTTGCACTAGTTAGTTCTAATTTTCTTTTTGCTAATTTCCTAAGCAGTTCCATTGAATTGCAGCGACTGAAGATTATTATTTTTAGCTGACTGAACAGATATCCCGATGTGTTACGCTTGTGTGCGCACATTTTATTTCTTCTGATTTGCTTTAGAGATTGATTCCACTAATTACAGGCATGAATCAATCTCTTTGTGAAAAACTTAGTGAAAGTATATAACCTAGAAATTTGTTTCATAACTTTGTGGTAGTAACTCTGTCATGTTCAATTCAGTAAGCTAAAAATCTGTTTCAAAACCAATGTGACTTTCAGTTTGAATACATATCTATTGCATTAGCAATGTAAATCATATTAGTTTCAGTAAGTAATCATACGGTTTCGATTTAAGTTTCTTTATAGCTTAGTTTAATCTACAAGGTGTTAAACTGATTACACATACTTGAAGCGGGTACACCATTTCCCTTTCAATCTTTTTCTATGTTTAATATACACAATATAAACTCCCGCGTGATGCGCTGCTGCTTGCCTGCTGGCTGATGCCGGCTGCTGATGCTTCATACTATTGTCGCTACTGCTGACTCTTGTTGCTTATACCTTTATGCAGCTGTTTTTGCTTCTTCTTTGTCACGCTTCGTTGTTTTCTTGATGCTCCTCCATCTACTTAATCGTCCCTTGCCGCCCGTAAAAACCAACCTAACTGCTTGTCTCTGGTTATATGCCGCCCCGTAAAAAATTTGGTTCCTCCATCTTATAGTAATCATGCAGCTTGACCGGAAGCCTTGACTGTTGCCTTTCTATTTTGCTGAAAATTTCACACAGGAAATAAATAAATGAAGAGCAGCAAGTTTTACTATTTTCCCACAATCTCAAGTTTCATACATGTCATGTTCCTGCATTCTAGTTTGTGGCAGCCAAACGCTACTACCGTGGCATCTCATGTTTTCACTAATGCTATGCTGCTGTTCTAACTGGTTTCATTAATGCTACGCTACGCTGTAGGTGTAATTTGCCATCTATGAAAACATATGCTCTTGCATTTATATTCCTGGTACTCATTATTTCCTTGCCTAACAGGAAGGTCTGCTTCCTGCCCTGCTCCACTAGATGCTTCGGGGAGAGACCCATTGGCGGTAAATCTTTTTGTTATGTGCAAATATTTAATATATGCATCCATGCTAGTCTTCGAGTTTTGTAGTCTGTTGTGCCTTCATTGGGGTTTTCATGGATTCAACTGATGAGATTTTTTTTATAAAAATCTATCTTCTATCGGTAATGCCCTAGCTTATCTGCTATCTGTAATGCCCTAGATTTTTTATAAAACTGTAGAATATAATATTGAAATATTGGGGAGCCTGGTTTATGAACCAGTTTCTTAGTCTGCCCTAGCTTCATTACAGTTTTTATTGATTGCAATATTGGTGAGCATTATGCTACTGTTATGAGTACCCTCTCATCAATATTGGTGAGCATTGTGCTACTTCTTGTCTCAGATTTGTGATGCTTCTGCTATACTACTTGCTGACTGTAAGATAACTTACGTGTGGACGAGCCTAGCACAACTAGCTATTTGCATACTTGATAGTTCCTCTTCTGAAGATATGGGTTAACTTTCTGAACCTATGCACACTAAACCAAGTATTTCTAGATTTCTTTGTGCGAGTTAACTTACTAAACAAATGCTTATGGCATCAAGTATTAGCTAGAGTTCTTTGCTTAAGCTGTTGTCCATACAAGAATCTGGGCCATTTGGTTCAGTTTCTACCAGCAACAACACATTATGAGGGCCAGATGTGTAACATTTTTCTTATGAATATATGGTCTTCCAACAGTAACAACATTTTCAATCTAAAGTCCATTGGCCATAGCACACTCATGCATCAGGATGATGTACACCGCATGGGTATTAATAATAAAATGGTGAATGTCGATAATGAAAACTCCGAAGGTATGATGTACTTCAAGACCGGTAAATCAAGTGGGTAAATAGACGCTGTTGCTGGACTATATGTTCTGGACTATATGTTCATTGGTACTATATGTTCAGAATGAGTTAACTTGTTATCATTTATCGAAATTCATAATATGCTGAACTATATGTTCATTGGTACTACTTGTGATGCTGCTGTTGTACTACTTTGGAATTTTGTCAACTTGTGTATGCGTCGCGATAGATGCAACGACACCTATGGGGCGCCGCGTGGGGGCGGCCCTCGTGTGTTGATGCAGGGCGGAGGATGCAGAGAGAGCGATCGGCGGCGGCAGCCTTGGTGATTTACCCAGCCGGGCGCGATGGTGGCGTAAAACCCTCTGCTGCCGTGTTGTATTGCGCAGGGAGCTGAAGAGTAGCTACCCAGCGTCGCGAATCATGAAAGAGTCGAGTCTCGCGAGGTTGCCAATAATCGGAACCTCCCGAGAGTAGTGAATGATCGGAACCTCGGAACCCCTCTCGTTGTGCATGGGCCTCCTTTTATAGGGCAAGGGGTCACCGGCAGTGTCAGCGTGGGGTAGAGGGTAAAAGCGTAAAAAGGTGGTGGTTGAAGCGGTGCGGGAGCGGTCGCAGCTACGATTGCATGAGCGATGGATTCTACCTACTTTTGGCGAGGGGACAAGAGCATTAAATGCCGTCGCCGTCGCCCCAAAAGCTCCGCCCTTGCGTCTCCGTTTGCCGCGGCGATGGAGCCACCACCGTGGAGTGCCACCGCACCCCCATGCTGCGCAGCCATCCGCCACAGCGTCTCGGAGAAGGCTAAAAGCGTGGCGTGGGCGGATGAAGCTGGAGTGCGAACACATGCGCAGCTTCGGCAAGTAACTTGCGGGGTCTTGAATCTTCTTGGGCCGGGAGCTTGTCGGGCTTTGTGGCTTCTGCGCTCCCGGGCCCTTCTTGGGACGCGTATGGCGCCAGGCGTGTCTTCTGCGACATGGCCTTCGGTCTCCCAGCGAGCTCCTCTCGCCGAGGACTTGCGTGAGTGATGTAGTCTTGAGCACAGAGCGGCCTTCCGGCAAGCTCCTCTTGCGGGGTCTTAACTTCTGTCTTGTACACTTTGTTCTGAATGGCTTGGTAGGGAGCTGGAATGGTCTCCGGCAAGCATTTGGTGGATCAGTGCGAGGAGCTGCGGCTGCCCGTGCACAAGTTGAAGTCTTGAGGTACCCCTACCTTAGCTACCAGCACAGAGCCCGGGCCTGGGCCATACAGTGCCAGCGCTGTTGGGCCAGGCCAAAAGCGTCTGCAGGTAGCCTTGAAGCCCATGGCGCGTCGAATCCACTTCGCCCTGCCGCCCCTCCGTGCAACAGCAGCGTCGATTCTTGGCGTCGTGGGATGGGGCGTGCACCGTCCTTTAATGGGGAAAGCGGGCGCCCCCACTTCCCCATAAAAGCGAGAGGAAGCGGTAGCAGTTCCCTCCATCGCTTTCATTGCCTCTTCTTCCTCTGCCGAAAAACCTCCTTCGCTCGCCTCCGCACCTCCTCCATTGTTTCTTTCGTTCGCGGCGTCGTCGGATTCTCTGCCCTCCTTCCCTCGCCGCCCCCGCCATGGCCCCGAAGACCAGGAAGGGGAAGGAGAAGGCGGAGAAAGCTAGGAAGGAGAGATCCGGCAAGCGGAAGAAGCTCGCTTCGAGATGCGGAGGGAAACGTCGTCTTCCGCTTGTGGCTCGGCGTGGAAGAACTCTGGGCCAAGTATTTCTTGTTCTGGTCCAAGAGGACCTCGGCGCATCCTCGGACCAGGGCTCATCCGGCCGCCACCATGGACAACTACACTGGCGGGTACTATTTCTTCGCACCTTTCTTCCACTGCGGTCTTTGTCCTCCTTTCTCTGAATTCTTCTGTGACATCATGAACACATACGGCTTCCACCTCCTTGATTTCACCCCCAACGCTGTCCTCACAATGGCGGTTTCGCACATATGTCGCGAAAACTTCATAGAGATATACCCAAATGTAGCTCTGTTGGGCATTTCTTTACTCAGGAAGCGAGCGGCTCCCCCCCTCTCGGAGGGATTTCTTGGGTTTTCGTCTGAACTTGAAGAGGTCGTGCTTGCGGGGAGCTCGCGTCAAGTGGGAAGAGTGGCGTCTTGAGTGGTGCTGGATCATCGAAGGCGAGCGCGATCCTTTACGCGCCGCGCCTGGCGCCATTCGCGCGTGGCGAGATTGGAAGCGAGCTGGATTGAGACGACGTCAAGCTCGATGTCGCCCTCATCCGGATCGCCGTCTCCGACAAAGCGGGGCTGTCCATTGCGGCGATGGTGCTGACTTCCTCCGCCGCCGCATCGCCCTCTCCAAGACGAGAAAAAGGCGGCTGGGGAGTTGGCGCGCGGGATATAATGAGGCTGCGCACCGGGCTGAATTCCAACTTCACGACGTTGGAGCTGAGAGGGATGGTCCGAGAACTCTTCAAATACGACCCGGCCCGTCCAGAGTGGTTCAGGCTTCCCCGGGGGGTGGTACCCCTCTGTAACAACTCAGCTCGGGATCGCCTTGTCGCCATGATGCCCGCGTGCGACTCACACGGCGTGGAGCGCTCGTGGATCCCGCCCGAGCCATCAGAAATCCTTGACTTCTTCGACACCCTCGAAGAGGTAGCGAAGAACAAGGACGAGATTCGGCAGCTGACACGGGACACCACGGACGAGGAGCTTGCGTACATAGCTTCTCGGGCGAAGAGCCCGCCCAGCAGCGGGCGGGAAATCGACTACTCGCCCGAGGAGGAGGCTGCGGAGAGTCCTATCAAGCGGGCGGCGGAGATCTGCGACTGCTGCAGCTTCCTCTGGCACGCTTCGCGGGGTCCCTTCTCTGAGGCACTCTGGGATCCCGGAATCGCGGTGAGTCGCGGCAAGTGGTGGTGCTGTCGGAGAAGCTTGGCGCCTCGAGGCGCGAGTCGCCGAGGCGGAGGCGCCGGGGAAAAAAGTCGCATGGCGGCGCTGGGCTGGGCTGAGCTAGCCCGAGGAGGAGGTGGAGGGCGCCGCGGCCGCCCGAAGATGCAGCGGGTCCACGGACCTTCTGACAGCGACCTCTCCTCGTCGTCGGAAACATCCCGCCGCGGCGAGCCCGGCGTTCCCGCTGAAGCGCCTCCGCAAAGCGGCGGCGGAGCAGTACACAAGCCCCGGCAACTACCGGCTCGCCGGGCAGCATAACTTCCGGGGTAGCCAAATCGCGCCAGGCGACGGCGCCTGAGCAGCGGCGGAGCGACCCGTCGCGAGCCCACGGCAAGGTGCCTCGCGAGCGGGCGCCGGGTGGACAGGGGTCTTCTTCGGCGGGCGGCGGCTCCGCCGCTCCTCGGGCCCGGCAGCTGCGAGGCTGGATTTTCGCAGCCCCCAGCCCGAAGCCGCCAAGCGCCGAAGGGCCTCCGCCTCTGCTCCTCGGCGCCGGCGCAACCGGGTGCGATATGACTTCTCCGCTTTGGCGGGGCGGCGAGGAAGAACAGGGTGAGTACGGAATCCTCGTCTTCTTAAATTTCGCCTTGATTATTGTCGTGGCTAATCTCATTCTTGTGCTGATTTGGGACCTTGGTGAGCAGGCGGGAAGAGCCAAGGTGCCGTGGCGAAATCGCAGACGACCCGCCCTTGAAGCGGCGAAGCGTCTTGGAGGCAAGCTTGCGGACCAGCGTCGTCCCAAGGCAGCCCAGTAGCCCCAGCGTCGTCTGGGCCCGCTTCCGCTTGCGGTAGCGTCGTCAAAGCTTCATCTTGTTCCAATATCTTGATGTGTTTTTCGACATGCGCGAAGATGGAGCCGCAGCGGGAGGAGCATCCGGAGTCGCCCTCGAGGGCGGCCCTCCATCCCGCCAGGTCGGACTCCCGGCAAGGGAGGCGTCCGCCAAGGCGGAGTACTCCGCCAAGGGCGAGTACCCCGTCAAGAGCGAGCAACCCGACGAGGGTGGCCACCTCGCCAAGGGATAGTTCCCCGGCAAGGGAGCCCGCCGATGACGACGTCCGCCAGGGTAAGTTCTGCGACTTTGTCTTCTTGGTATTGTCTCTTTTTGGACATTTGCTTGAACTTCTTTTGCTTTCTCTTCTTCTTCAAGATCCTCCTCCTTCCCCCGAGCGGACGGAAGTCGTCATTGAGGAGGAGGAGGATGGGCATGGCAGTGGCGGCAGCGCCCCTGTCGTCGAGGAGCCTTGGCCCGCCGAGCCGCCAGGCCTTGTACGAGGCTGCCTCGGCTGCAGACCTGCCGCCGGGCAGGCGGCGGCGACGCCCAGCGCGGAGGCTGCGGAGGCGTCAAGTCTGCGCCGCCGCCGACCCCTCCGCCCGGAGAAAAACGGCTGGCTACTACTTGAAGCCCCCAATGGCGTCTTCATCCAGATCCGTGGGGTTCCTCGTCCTGACTCCAGCGGGGGCGAGGCCTTGCACGGGAGATCCTTGCCTCTGCGGGCTTGAAGGTCGTCGAGGGCCCGGCGGGGCGGCGGGCCCGATGAGGCTGCTTCACCAGCTCCTGGCCCTTACCGGGCAGACGGTAGCTTCGCTTCGGGAGGCCCTTGCCGACAAGGCCGCCGAAGAGATGGAGGCGGCGGAGCTCAGCGCCGCCAACAAGGCTGCTCTCCGCGAGTGGCGAGAAGCGCCGAGCAGCTCGCCGGGCAGTATGAAGGGTGGCTCTTGGAAGGCCGAGGCGAAGAGCAGCAGGCTCGCGGAGTGGAGCTGTCCGGCGAAGGAGCTCAACCAGCGAAAAGTTGCCCTCGGCCCACGAGAAGACCTCGCCGTTCGGGAGCAAGCCCTTGGCGGGAGTTGAAGAAGCGAAAAGCGCCCTGGCGGCGGCGAGCCGCCCGGGAAAATCTCGCCCGCCAAGGTCGCGCAATGGAGGAGCTGTTGAAGGTGGACTCGGAGAAGATCGCGCGCTCACCACGGGCGCGAGAAGTACCTCACACAGCAACTCGAGCTCGAGTGCGCCTTCTTTGAGAGAGGCGGCAGCTGAAGGCGCCAAGGATTCGTCGAGGATCTTGGCGAAGGTTTACTATTTGAAGGACTCGCTTCGGCGCTGCCGGGTCCAGAGACCAAGCTGAAGGAGGAGCTCGCGAGGCGATCCTTAGTGGCGGCGCCAACAAAGCAGCCGAGATTTCCGTCGCATTGTTGAGATATGGACCGAAGACTTGGTGTCTTCTGCGTCCGCCATTGACGGCGCTCTTTGGAGCTGAAGCTGGAGCATCTCATCTACTCCCGGATCGAACCTCGCTCCGGCGCCAAGCTCGATCTCTTCTTCGAAGTCGCGCCAGCTCTTGCAAATCTGCGGAGAAGATCGCGCCTTCGCCGAGGCGCGCCCGGTGTCGCGTGGGAACCATGGAAGCGCGTCTTGTGAAGATCGTATACCGTAACCCGGTATAAACCTCTCCAACGTCCTCGCAGCTTGCCGGCCGGCGCGACATGGAGGCCTTGAAGAACAGGTCGCCCACATCATCGCCAAGGTGAACAAGATCCCGGGGAGGGAGGCGACCCGCGTGGACTAGGCCTCTTTACCTTTATTTCCTTTTGTTGCTGCACAGTCGCTATGAACTCATTAGTCATCGCGACAAGTTATCCTTGTAAGATATTACCTTTATTACGATTAGCGGATCACGGTGTCATCTCTTTTGCCTTGATCCTCAACCGCGCGTTTTAACTGCGCTTCTAGGAGTCTTGCGGCAAGGAGCCCTTGCGGGTCTTCAGCGTCAAAACTTCGAAGCAGCCCGCTAGCTCTGGTCTCCCGGCAAGCAACCTTGCCATGGCTTGCCATAGCGCACCTATCTTGCGGCGGGCTCGAAAGCGAAACAAGGGTGCAACCCTTCGCCGCGGCCCACTTAAGTCGTTGAGCACGCTCGAAAACAAGATGAGGGTGCGGCTACCCACAGGTAGGTTCCTCCGAGCACAAGTTTTCCACACGAAGTGAGGTTGTTCAAGGAAGGCAACTTAAAAATTTAAGATTTTGAGCTGCTCTCCGGCAAGCTGCTCTTCGGCAAGCTGCTCTTCCTTGAACAGCACTTGGTTGATCTCCTCCACTTCCTTCCCCCGGCAAACTTGCGCACGAGGAATGTTTCTTTTGCTTAAGAGACAAGGAAAAAGAAGGAGGAAAAAGCATATGGCCTTTCGGCGTGCTATTGCTTGCCGGATATGTGTGTCATACGAAAGATGCCAAATAACTCATGCAAATAGCAAAGAAGAGCATGGGAAAAGGCAAATAATCGCAAAACACGGAAACTTTATTGCTGCACGGGGTCTGCGCCCGGCTTTGTACAAAGGGTTACATGCAACTGCGGCAAAGCTTTTGTACAAAAGGTGGTTGCGGGCGGATCACGGCAACCCGCGCCTTACGGGTAAAACTTGCGAAGATGCTCTATGTTCCAGGAATTACTCACTGGCAAGCCTTCTTCGGTCTCGAGTCGGACAGCGCCGGGCCTCGTGACTTGTCTCACCCGATAAGGGCCTTCCCACTTCGGCGTCAACTTGTTGGAATTCTTGGCGGACTGAACACGCCAAAGAACAAGGTCGCCTTCCTCGAGACTCCTGGCTTTGACCTTGCGGCTATGGTAGCGGCGCAAGGCTTCTTTGTATATCGAGCAGCTCGTCTGAGCAGCACAGAGCGTCCCTCCTCGGAGCAATCGTCATCTTGTCGCGATTGCTCTTGCTCAAACTCATCATAGCGAGCACTCGAGGAGATCCGTATCTGATTCCGTGGGGAGAACTGCTACGCTCCATAGACTAGAGCAAAGGGTGTCGTCCGGTGGCTCGATTTGGTGTCGTTCGATGGACCAAAGAGCCGCCGGCGCTCCTCTATCAATTTCTTCCGCGCTTGCGCGGCACTGTGAAAGTTCTTGTCTTGAGTCCGCGCAACACTTCAGCATTGACTCTTTCTGCTTGACCGTTGCTTCTTGGGTGAGCAACAGAAGCGAAACAGACCTTGGCGCCAAGGTTTTGGATGTATTGCATGAAGGTGCGGCTAGTGAATTGTGTACCGTTGTCGGTGATAATCCGGTTAGGGATCCCAAAACGGCACACAATCGACCTGAAGAACTTGACTGCTGACTGTGCTGTCACCTTTCTCACTGGCTCTACTTCTGGCCACTTTGTGAACTTGTCGATTGCTACGTACAAGTACTCAAAGCCCCCGACAGCACGGGGGAAGGGGCCGAGGATATCGAGCCCCCAGACCGAGAAGGGCCAGGATAAAGGGATTGTTTGGAGAGCTTGAGCTGGCTGATGAATTTGCTTTGCATGGAACTGGCACGCTTCACACTTGGCTACTAGTGCCGTTGCATCTTGGAGGCCTCTGCCAAAGAACCCTTGCGGAAAGCTTTCCGCAAGTGCCCTTGCGCCAATGTGGTGGCGCATATGCCTCCATGTATCTCTGCCAGGCAACTTCGTCCATCTTCCACGGAGATGCACTTGATCTGACACCATTGAGCCTTCTTACATGCAGCTCGTTGTCCACGAACTGGTACATACTTATTGTCTGGTTATCTTCTCTATTTCTTCCGGGTCGTCGGGAAGTTCTCCATTTGCAGAAGCAGACGATCTGCTGCGCCCATGCCGGAGCTTGGGGCTCGGCAGCAGGACTAAAGGCATGAGGGCAGCTGCGAGGAACCTCTGCTTCTCTGCAAAGATCTCTGCAGCTCTGCGGGCGAAGGTCCCGGCAAGCTTGCGAACAAAGCTCGTCGGGAACACTTGCTTCGATCGCTGCAGTCGGAGGATCGGCAGGAGCAAACTGTTCCTCAGTATACTATTGTTGACCTTGGGGACTTTGGCGGTGGTCTCAGGGAGATCCGCCGGCAAGTAGTCACCGGCGACCAACTTTCTCTTCTTGGTCTGCCCAATTGATGGTGTAACGGAGGGTTGAGTCAACTTGAGTAAGAAGGTCCCTGGTTCCACAGGTAACTTCATTGAAGCTAATTTTGAAAGGCCATCTGCGATCTCATTTTGAGCTCTTGGAATGTGCTCCATCTGCAGACCTTCAAAGCGCTCCTCAAGCTTCCTCACCTCATCTACATAAGCTTCCATCAAGGGGCTCTGATAGCTCTTGTTAACTTGCCGGACCACCAACTGAGAATCTCCCCGCACGATCATCTTCTTGATCCTAAGTTCGGCCGCAATCCTGAGGCCGGCAAGCAAACCTTCATATTCGGCAGTGTTATTTGTCGCTTGCTCTCTTGGGAAGTGCATCTGGATGACGTACTTGAGGTGTTCTCCGGTTGGTGCGATGAGTACGACGCCGGCACCGGCGCCTTGCAGCGAGAAGGCACCGTCAAAGTACATTACCCATTCATTTGTTGCTTCTTATGCGGGGTACTTTCGTCTCTTGAACCGTCATCGGTGTTGGGGTCCATTCTGCTATAAATTCTGCCAAAGCCCGGCTCTGTATAGTTGAAGTACTTTCGAACTTGAGTCCAAAGCTTGACAACTCTAGTGCCCACTCAACGATCCTGCCTGTTGCCTCTGGGTTGTGCAATATTCTTTTTGGCGGAAGCGAGTGACTCTGTTATCTCGTGTGCTTGGAAGTAATGGCGCAGCTTTCTCGAGGCCATGAGGAGGCCGGAGCAGCTTTTGCACACAGTATCTTGACCTAGCCCCACGGAGAAGGGAGCTTACAAAATACACTGGGCGCTGCACCATCTTTTTCCGCACCTCATCCTGTTCTGTGAGACTTGTCCTTGTCGGGTCGAGCTTGCCGGGCAAGTACCACCTTGTCGCTGGACTCACTTGCCGGAGATGCAGCCTCCTCGTCGGACTCCCTCTCCGCTACTAGCGCAGCACTAACCACTTGGTTGGTTGCCGCTAGGTACAGCAGCAACTTCTCTTGTGGTTTAGGTGCGACAAGTATAGGGGTGGAAGACAGGTAACATTTCAAGTCTTGCAGCGCTGCCTCCGCTTCTGGAGTCCACTTCATGGGCCCTGCCTTCTTAAGGATTTTGAAGAAGGGAAGGGCGCGCTCTGCAGACTTTGAAATGAACCTGCTGAGGGCAGCCACACAACCTGCGAGCCTTCTGACATCCTTGACCCGCCTTGGGGCCTGAATCTGCTCAATGGCCTTAATCTTGTCGGGGTTGGCTTCGATCCCTCTCTGTGACACGAAGAACCCGAGAAGCTTGCCGGAGGGGACCCCAAAGACGCACTTCTCGGGGTTCAACTTTAGGCTGTATCTTGCGCAGGTTACGGAATGTCTCTTCCAAATCTTGAATCGGTGTATCCTTGCTCTTGCTCTTCACCACGATGTCATCCATGTAGCTTCTACATTTACGTGGATCTGTGGCTCAAAAGCAGTATACACTACCCTTGCGAATATTGATCCTGCATTTTCAGTCCAAATGGCATGCGTATGAAGCAATAGGTGCCACATGGAGTAATGAGCGATCTTCTCTTCATCCTCCTTGGCCATGAAGACCTGGTGATAGCCTTGAGTATGCATCAAGAAAGCGAGTAGCTCACATCCGGTGTGGAGTCAACAATCTGGTCAATCTTGGCGGCAAGGGAATGGATCCTTGGGGCATGCTTTATTCACATCAGTGAAGTCTATACATAGCCTCCATTTCCCGTTGGCCTTGCGCACGACGACTGGGTTTGCTAACCACGTCGGATGGATCACACCTCTAACTAGGCCTGCTGCCTCTAGCTTCTTGATTTCTTCGCTGATGAACTCTTGGCGCTCTACGGCTTGCTTCCTTACTTTCTGCTTGACGGGCCGCGCATGAGGGCAAACGGCTAGCTTGTGCTCAATCACCTTCCTGGGAACACCGGGGATGTCAGATGATTGCCATGCAAACACATCGACATTCGCCCGCAGGAAGGCAACGAGCGCGCTTTCCTATTCTGTCGTCAGCGTGCCACGATGGTGAAGGTACCACCAGTGCCGTCCTCCTTGGCGGACACCTTCTTGGTTGCTGGCGGGGCAGCCATTCCCTTTTTACCCTTGCCGGTGGAGCTCGACGGTGCGTCCTTGACAGCAGCGCAACACTCCGAAAGGGTGCTGTTGCCGGAGTGGGTCCCGGAGCGCTTGCCGGACTTGGTCTTTGTCTTCTTTCCCCCGGGGGCTTCAGCGGCAAGTGCATCCTTGTCGGCCGCTGCTGCCGCATCCCGGTAGATCTTGTCGGTACAGATAAGCGCGTCTTTCTTGTCGCTGTGGGCGGTGATGACGCTTATCGGCCCGGCATCTTGAAACGTTATGGCGTAATGGGAAGCTGCCATGAACTTGGCGAGAGCGGGGCGGCGAGTATCCGTTGTATGGCAGCGGAATATCGGCGACGTCGAAAGTGACACGCTCGGTCCTGAAGTTGACCTCCCCGCCAAAGGTCACCGGCAAGGTGATCTTTCCCTTGGGCTTGCTCCGTCCCGGGTTGATTCCTTGGAAGGAACCGGTCTCTTCGAGCTCGCCATCTTGAATTTGGAGTTTCTTGATCACAGCAGAGGAGATCAGGTTGAGCCTGGCTCCGCCGTCAACCAACATCTTGGTGACCTTGAGGTTGCGGATGGTGGGTGAGACCAGCATCGGCAAACACCCGACCGCGGTGGTGCGGTCGGGGTGATCCTCGAGATCAAAAATGACGGGCGTGCTGGACCATTTGAGGAGCCTGCGCGACTCCACGGGTGGCTCTGCTGCATTCACCTCACGTGCCCACTGCTTTAGTTGGCGGTGGGAGGTGTGCAACGAGGCGCCACCGTCGACGCACAGGACCTCCGTGGCCTTCTGGAACTCCTGTTCACTGTCATCCTCATCCTCCATATCTTCGTCGCCATCTTCTTCATCCTTATCGCGGCTCCGAGAAGGTCGATCACCTTGTCGCCGCTTGGCCTTGCCGGGGGGTCCTCCCCGACCAACGAACGGCCGCTTCTTGCTTGGTTCTCCCCCGCCACCTTGGGCCCTTTCCTTGTCGCGCCTCTCGTACTCAGCTTTTTGTTGCTCGACGAGGTAGTCGACGCGCTTGCAGTTGTAGAGGTCGTGGCCCTTGGTGCGGTGGATTTTGCAAGATCTTGCTTGCGGGACCGCCCTGCTTTGTCGGCTACGCCACGAGGGCAAGCTCCGTGCGGAGTTGCCAGCCTGTGTTTGCTTGGCGGAGCCTCCTTGCCGGACTTCTCAGCGGCAAGCACCTGTCCCTTGTTCTTCTTCCGCAGTTACGCGTTGGCGCTTCCTTGCAGGCGGCGTCGTCGAGTCGCTTCCTCCTGCGCGGCGTCCTCCCGAGGAGCCTCCCCTCCTCAGCGTGCGCATTTGTCACCGAGCATAAAGCTCGCCGACATCCCGGATTTTGGTCATCGCCATCTCTTGGCGCATGCGGCGGTTACGCCGCGTTACGGTGGAACGCGCTGATAACCGCAGCGGTGAACGTCGAGATGTTGTGCTGCACATGATGAAGCGTTGGATGTACTTGCGCGAGGATTCTCCTTCTTTACGGGCGAAATGTGGAGGTCACTCTCTGGCCGTGGGTGCTGTGGCGCGCGGTGAAAGCGCCAACAAACTGGTGGCAAAGGTCCGCCCGAGAAGAAATGGAGCCCTCCGGCAAGTGCATAAGCCAAGAGCGAACGTTCGGCCTAAGCACGAGCGGGAAGTAGTTCGCCAGAACCTTCTCATCGCGCCCCCCGGCAGCCTACACGGCGATGGTGTAGACACTGAGGAATTCTGAGGGGTGCGTCTTGCCGTCGTACTTCTCCGGCACGTCGGGCTTGAAATTCTTCATGCTCGGCCACTGGACGCGCCGCAGCTCACGGGTGAACGCAGGGCAGCCTGCCGCGTATGGCAAATCGCCTGGCTCGCCGGGGGCGCGCGCGTCGACAGTGCTCCCAGCCCTCTGGTCAGATTGTCGCCGAGTCTCTCGGCGGCGCTCGATCGTGGTCCGAGCGTCTTCCTGTCGCCGCTCATCGAGGACCTGGCGTTGATCCCGACGAGCCCGCGGGTCCGACGATGCCGTGGAGCCGTCGTCGGCGTGGTTCCGGCGGGGCGGCGTCTTTCGCTTCCGCGGCGGGGAGTGCACGGTGGTTGCACCCCCGGCGGTCCGGTTGCCGTTGGCCTTCGTCTTCTCAGCTTGTCGTGGCCGTGAGGCCGCAGGCTGTTGTTGACGGTCGTTGTTGGCGAAGGCAACCAGGCTTTGGATGGTGGCCCTCCAGTCCTCGGCCTTGTCCGCCGCTGGGGAAGTTGAGAACATTGCGCTCTTGTGGCGCTTCGCAGAGTGGAGAAGCACGGAAGCGGCGGTGCGAGGCGGGGACGCTTCGGGCTTCTGCAGTGTTAGAAGGAGCAGGTCCCCCCCCGGCGCCTTTGCTTTGCCCGTGTCTGGACGGGGGTTCGGAACATCCCGCGAGCCTCCGGCGCGTCCAGGCTCCAACAGGCGGATACCACCCCCTGTGGTATGGCGCTGCTGGGTCGTCGTGTGTTGAGATGGGCGTGGGTCTACGGAGGCTGAGGCGCGGTCGTCCGCCCTGTCCCTGGACCTGGTGGCGCCGCGAGCGCCCTCGCCGGCGTCCACCCTTCCACCGGCGTCTTCCCCGCCCACCGTTGGCTCAGGTGGCGGTGGGGAAGACGGAGATGGGTCTGCGACCCTCGAAGCTCTCGTCTTCGGGGCCATGGCGCAGTTGTCGATGAAGTCGCTGTCGAAACCGAAGAAGCTGATGGAGAGCGCGGCCGCGCGAACGCCGGATCAGGTCCGCACAACCTCGACGCCCCCTACCTGGCGCGCCAAAGATGTCGTCGCGCGATGGATGCAGCGACACCTATGGGGCGCCGTGGGGGCGGCCCCTTCGTGTTGATGCGGGGCGGAGGATGCACAAGAGCAGATCGAGGCGGCAGCGGCGCGGTGATTTACCCAGCCGGGCGCGATGGTCGCGTAAAACCCTACTGCTGCTTCGTGTTGTATTGCGCTTCGGGAGCCTGAAGAGTAGCTACCCCGAGCGTGCGAATCATGAAAGAGTCGAGTCTCGCGAGGGTTGCCAATGATCGGAACCTCCCCGCGAGAGTAGTGAATGATCGGAACCTCCGGAACCCCCTCTACGTTGTGCATGGGCCTCCTTTTATAGGGCAAGGGGTCACCGACAGGTGTCAACGTAGGGTAGAGGGGTAAAAACGTAAAAAAGGTGGTGGTTGGAGCGGTCGGGGACAAGGCAGCTACGATGCATGAGCGATGGATTCTACCTACTTTTGGCGAGAGGGACAAGAGCATTAAATGCCGTCGCCGTCGCCCCAAAAGCTCCGCCCTTGCGTCTCCGTTTGCCACGGCGATGGAGCCACCACCGTGGAGTGCCACCGCACCCCCCATCTTCTTGACCATCCGCCACGCGTCTCTGGAGAAGGCTAAAAAGCGACGCGTGGGCGGATGAGCTGAGTGCGAACGCATGGCGCAGCTTCCCCGGCAAGTAGCTTGCCGGGGTCTTGGTCTTGCCGGGCCCGGGAGCTTGTCGGGCTTTGTGGCTTGCCGCTCCCCGGGCCCTTGCCGGGACGCGTATGGCGCCGAGGCGTGTCTTCTGCGACATGGCCTTCTGGTCTCCCCGGCGAGCTCCTCTCGCCAGGGACTTGCGTGAGTGATGTAGTCTTGAGCCTGGAACGGCCTTCCCGGCAAGCTCCTCTTGCCGGGGTCTTAACCTTCTGTCTTGTACACTTTGTTCCTGAATGGCTTGGTAGGGAGCTGGAATGGTCTCCGGCAAGCATTTGGTGGATCCAGCTGCGGGGAGCTGCGGCTGCCCGTGCACAAGTTGGGGTACTGAGGTACCCCTACCTTAGTACACCGACAACTTGTGATGCTGCTGCTGTACCCCGAGAGGCCCTTGAGTTTGCCGGAATGTCGATTAACTTCCGTTCCGGCAAATTCGGGTACTCCATATGTCCTATTTAGCGAAGGTCATGCTGAAATTTTCCGTGAATTTTAGCATGACTTTCCTAAAAATAGGACATATAGAATACTGCGACTAATCGTGGGCAGGGTATCTCAAGATTTAATTAAGTAGGATCAATCGCCCTTTATTCTTGCTACACTAAACCATAGGTGGCAATAGAGCCAAGTGATTAAGCCCAACTTAGAATTCTCCTTCCCTTTTCTTGATAGGGTATATTATTAGAAGATACCCATATATATCAGTCAACCTAGGGTGCCTCGGCATCGATAAACCCTAAATGATGAAAACTTAACTTAGCATTTAGGGTGCCTCAGTGTCGACAAACCCTAAATTATAAAACCTTGGCTTTTAGGGTGCCTCGGTGTCGATAAAAACCTAAATGATGAAAGCTTAGGCTTTTAGGGTGCCTCGGCATCGACAAACCCTAAATGATAAAAGCTTAGCTTTTAGGATGCCTCTGTGTCGACAAACCCTAAATGATGAGACCATGATCTTGTTCCTTGACAATAACCAACTTTTTGACCAATTTTCTTCCTATTTAGAGCGGAGCATGGCCCACAACGATGAGGCCGGCGGTTCGGGCAAGCAATTCTGGGAGCTGTCCCAGGAGATGGAGGAAGAACCTCACCGCTATGAGGATGCCGCGGAAGACACCGATCCTGACTACACAACCCCTAGTGGCGTCGGGGATGACACCACTGATGGTGCCGTTGAGGATGCCACCACTGATGATGGCAGCGCATGCACATATGGCAGCCAACCGAAGAGGCAACGGAAGGACCGGCGCTCGAACGTGCTCGGCACCGTCAAGGAGGAATTTACTAAAGTGAACTCCGACGAGCATCCAACGGCGCCCAAAGAATTAGTCAAGGGGTACTCGGTTCAGCTCAGGTGCATTCTTCGGAGCACCGTCTCGATCAACACAGAGAACCTAAGGCATAAGGACCGAGGGAATTTGCACAGCCTCCTCTTCACGAAGCTGCACGAATGATACAAGTTCCCCGCTGACTTTGTAAACATACGCCTCTCAGGGAATAAAGTGAACAGTGCCGCCCTCACGAGGATGAGCACGTCCATGTCTACTTGGAGAAGCGCGATGAAGAAAATGATTGACAAAGGTGATAGTTATGAGAAGATCAAGGCAAAATATCCTTCGATCAGCGAAGATGACTACAAGGAGTTCAAGATCAAGTGCGAGAGTAGCACAACCGTGGAATCAAGTCAGTGGGGGAAAGAAATGTGGGAGTTGAATTTAGGGGTCCACCAACTCGGTCCCGGCGGTTACAGAGTGGCGGAGCCTATATGGGACAAGAAGGACGCGGAGCGTGCCGAGCAAGGCCTACCGCCCCGCTTCGAGAAATACCGTGACAAGCAGACCAGGAACTTTGTCAGGGCCCGGTACAAGGAGGACCCGATAACAAAGGAGCTTACCACGGATCCGAAGACCAAGGCGCTTGAGCTTGTTCTGGTAAGGAATACACCCCCGCGTAATTAGCTCCATATGGTTGCATTCTAATTAATGAAGCCAAATTTCTAAATGGTTCACATTCCTTCTGCAAGAGACTAAAAGCAGTAGCGCGGGGTCATCTCAGATCTCCCCTTGGGACAGCACTCTAAATAGGGCGTTGAACGTAATGAAAAACAAGGATAAGATCAGTAAGCCGACGTCAGCTGGTCGTGTGGCCGGCAAAGGCTTGTCCACAAAATGGTCATCATACTATACAGCTGGTGGGCGAAAGGAGAAAAAGACCAGCTCGGAAAGCCAGTCGCGCGAGGTTAAAGAACTCAAGGCACAAGTGGCGCGGATTCCGGAGATTGTCAAAGAGCAAGTGCAACAACAACTGGGAACGACGCTCACCCCCATGGTGCCTACCTTGATTCAGAGGCTGACGACGTGGATTGCAGGCGGCCAACAGGGGCCTCCCCTGGTTCCCAGCTTCACGGCCAGCAACTCGCACAACGCGCAGGGGACGCCATTGGTGTCTCCGGCGGAGGCGGTATTCGTATCTCCGGCGCCGGCACGGGCATTGGAGCTTAATGAACCCAGGTGTACGCCGGCCGGCACCTCGCCAGCAAGCGGCCCCTCCATCAGTTGCACGCCCGCCGTTGGCGGTGCCTCGACATTAGTCGAGCTCGACGGCATCACGGTAACTAAGCCTCTCGGCTGATGACTTCATCTCCTTGCCTTTGACTGGGCATCCCTGACGCCCTACATGTTTTTGCAGGGCACCGCCGACGTTCCATGCACTCTCCTGCACTTCGTGGGCGGCGAGTTGATCGATGTTGCCAAGGGCAAAATCGTTCAACTGGGCAACCTCGTGTTCCACGGTAATCCGATGCCACCCACCATGTATAGGGTTGAACTGGTTCGGGTGCTGCCAGGCTGCGACGAGTTGTTACCTCCGATTCGACCCGCTGGGGCCGATGAAGATGATGTGATGACCCTCAGCGCCTGTGTAAGCTGGCCCCTTCTTTGGCTGAAGAGCCAGATTCATTTGGGGGCGGGGGACACCAACCCACAGACAAGACTGCCAATCGTGCCGGTGCCAAGCCATGGCAAGACCGCCGCAACGCTACCGGACATGCCGGACATCCCTATGGCACAGGATCCGGACATGCATATGGCACAAGATCCGGACAACGACGACAACGACGACGGTACACTTACCAACGTCGATAAGTACTTTGCCGAACATGGGTACGGTGACGAATTCTGCGGGCCTCCTTCTCAACAACCCAACCTTGAAAAAGACGACCGCGATCTAGCTGGTACCGCGGAGAAACCCAATTGCAATAGGCGTCATCTGGCGTTCAGTTCTCAGGAGACGCCTCTAGCTGCCGCCTTCACCGAGCCTCAGATAGCTGAGGTGCGAAATATTATCAGCCCCAACACACTCAAGAAGGCGGTCTATGAGCAGAACTCGATCCCATTACAGCAGATGAAGAAGAAGGGGCGGAAACGAAAGAATGACAAGGGTGCCGGTGCTAGCCAGCCGGCACCGAGTATGATCCATGCTCAGGACGGGCCACCTTCACCTAAGGATATCTCTAGGAGGGTGCATGTGGCGGGTAGGGCGATGCTACCGACAAATCTGCTCAATGCTGCAACCGGTGCTATGCGGAGTCTGCATGACAATGTTCTTTCTTTGGAGAAGCGGCGTCTCTCCCAGAATGATGTGGCATACCCAGTTTTCATGGCCAAGGTGCCAGAGGGCAAGGGCTTTGTGGATAGCGCCATCGGGGGTACGATCGTCCTGCGGTTTGATGACATCTTCGCTATGTTTAACCTTCATCCGCTGCACTACACCTTCGTTCGGCCGTTTTCGCTGAGTATGGAGATGCAGATCATTAGAGACAAGACCACGGACATCGGGATAGTCGACCCCTTCTACATGTGTGCCAAGATCTTGGGCAGCACTGGGGACCGGCAAGTCGCGAGTTCACACCTCGAAGGCGTCATTATGGCAAACCCAGATAAGGATAACTTCCTCTTGCCTTACTTTCCCGAGTAAGTCATCCCCTCACCGCCCCGTAACATATGATTTCTTCGATTTCGATCGTTCTTTTTTTCTAACATTCCGTGTTTTGTCCAGTGACACACATTGCACACTCATCCTCTTAAGCCCGAAATATTCCATGGCCAAGTATTTCGACCCGGACTGTGAGTCGAAGATAGACTACACAAATATCAAGAAAGTTCTTGATGATGCTCTCCCCGGCTATGCCAGATCTGGAGGCACCTTTAAGAGGCCAGTTCGTAGGTACGGCAAGCACGTGTTCACCCACAATACGACGTTCCCCTGCGTCAAGCAGCCGCCTGGCGGTCAGAAGGGTGCCTACTACGCCCTCCATCACATGCGGGCGATCGTAAGGGACCATAATCACCTTCTACTACCAAATAATCTCAAAGATTGGGCCACACGATTGTCGGCAATCCAGGACGCGGACATCAGACAAGAATTCTTTCGCATCCAGTCGGAGTTTGCGGAAATCATCCATCAAGATGTCCTTCGTACCTCGGGGCAGTTCTACCTCAGATATCAACCGTCCAACAGTGAGATAGAAACAACGCTACAAATGTAGGCTGACAATGCCCGCAATTTCATGACCATCACGAAAGACGGCGGCTTCATCCATGCTCCGGTCCCGTGAGTCGAGTCGAATGTAGTGATGCTATGTAGTTCAGAATTGTCGATTGGCTCATGTTGTAATATTAAACTTTAATGAACTTGTATGTCTCTTTGGTTTGGACAGTCATTCAACTTATATGTAATCGATGCTATTTATTAGTAGGACCATGAATCATGCTATTAATGTGTTGTTTTTCTCTTCCGATCCTTTTGTTGCATACTTATATATTGCTTATGTATTGTCTGTGAATTGTTACTAACATTTTGTTTGGCTAGTGCATAGATATGCCGTCGTATGTCGTGTACAAGGGTAAGGTTCCCGGAGTTTACGATGACTGGGAGGAGTGTCGGAGACGGGTTCACCGTTTTAGTGGTAACAGTTACAAAGGGTACACCACTAGGGCAGAGGCGGAAGTTAGATACGCGCGCTATCTAGCGGGAGAGAGGAGGGAGCGCTGGAGGAATCGGATGAAGACCAGTTTCATCGCGATTATGCTCATCGTGATGACCGCAACTCTCTTCTATGTGATGGTAGTTTAGATGATCGATATCGACTTGTAATGTGAAGACAAACTCGCTACTCGCGGTTTCGAGACTTGTATTGTTATAACTTTGTTCGGTATTTGAAATTCGGAGACTAATATGTTGAATTGTATTCGGAGACTAATCTTCTATTGTATTCGATAAATCTGCTGTTTATATGTTGTGCTCTCTATATTATGTGCAGAAATATATTTTCTAACCTGTGCAAATATTAGAAAAGAAAAAAATCCCTAATATTCATACTAATGGCGCACCACTCAGCACACTAATGGCGCACTGCAGAAAGGACACCAATGGCGCATCACCTCCTAGTGCGCCATTAGTATGCCAAAGCACATGGGTAAATATGGCCCCTGGGAGGCATACTAATGGCGCACGTTGGGCTGTACTAATGGCGCACTGCGTGGTGTGCCATTAGTATACCAGATACTAATGGCGCACCAGGGGTGCACCATTAGTATTTAATTATGATGGCGTGGTGCTAGTGGCACACCTGTAGTGCACCATTAGTAGGCAAAACAGGTGCGCCACTAGCAGGCCTTTTCCTAGTAGTGATAGCTCTGAGGGGGACACTCCTCCCTCTACTGATCCATCTTGGGCTAAGAAGCTCAAGGCCAAGATGAAGGCTCTGTTCTGTATGCGGGCCAAGGGACAGTACAAGGCTCATGTGAACGCCAAGATGGCTTGTCGTCGCGACAAGGCTATTATGAGGCAGGTTGGTCTTGAGGTTGAGAGTGGCTCCGAGGAGAGGATCACAGATGATGAACCATGGATAAGATAGAACTACAGGTGGAGTGAGTCTGAGGAGGATACTGGAGTTCGCTCTTCATCCCGTGCTGCAGAGGAGTCTGAGGAGGAGGAACGTGACTGGTGATGCATTGGAGTTCCACCACCACATGTGTCATAGGTGTCCTCTCTGCCTTTTTGGTGTCTCGATGCCAAAGGAGGAGAGAGTGTAGGATTTGCGAGTCTTGTGTTGAGTATTGTGTCGCTTTGCTTTCGTTCTGTTGAACCTTCATTGCTTTGGTTTGTTGGTTTGTGGTTGTGTTCGTTGAGACCAGGAGACTATCATATGGTGTGAGACATATGCACTCAAGCTTATCTTATTGTCTAGTATGTTTAGTAGATTGTGAGCTTACGTTATCTTGTGCCCTCTACTTCATGCTCACTTACTTTACCTTGCCTCCATGCTTTTTGTCACTTATATTGTTGCAAGTTTTGTCGTGTCTATAAAATATAGGGGGAGTGTTGATCCTAGTCTGTGTGTCGTGCAGTCCAAAGCATATCTATAGAGTGCACACATCTAGGAGGAGTTTGTCTATATTTTGTAGATGTTGGGTTTGCTTATGTTCATTTTATATCCTTATGTGCAAATCTCGTATTGTCATCAATCAACCAAAAGGGGGGAGATTGTAAGGGCATATTTCTCCCTATGCGGTTTTGGTGATTGATGACAATGCATTTGCGGACTAATCGTGTGCATTGAGCTTTTCAGAGATCTCATGTCTAGGCACAAGATGATTCGGTGCCCCTCGGAGCCTATCGATGATGGTGGTTTTCTACGTTTCTTTTCGGTGGATTTGAGTTGTAGGAAAGTCGTACTATTAAGAGGGGGTCCGCTTCGAAAAGGTTAGGGTGGAATCAACATGTACACGTCTGTTACTTTGCACCACCTTTCCTTCGCTTCATTGGAGCACCAGTCGTTCAACCTTGTCTATCTAAAGATGAAGGCCTCCAAAGTGCTATAGTTTCTGTGGCATGCGGTAGTACTGCTCAAGGGAGTAGTAGTACTGCAGCTGCCCATGGTAGTACCGCCAAGGTATGCGGTAGTACCGCTCCTCCCAAGCAGTAGTACCGTGGCCTCCAGCCCAAAACACTAGCATGCACGGAAGTAGGAGCGGAAGTGATTTTTTACTTCCACGCCCTACGCGGTAGTACCGCTCCCTGGGAATGGTAGTACCGTGCCGGATTTTGGCATAGACCAGATCTCAGCGGAAGTGGCCACGGATGTAATTTTATTAGTCTGTGCCTTCCCAACCCAGTTGAAACCTACTTTGCGGTAGTACCGCAAGGGCTCGCGGTAATACTTCTCCAGCGGTTCTACCGCTCGTTGCTATACGCAACAAGGCCTCGTCTGGTCTCTGCCGCGCGAGGAGTAGTACCGCACGGCCTAGCGGTAGTACCGCAAGCTCCTGCGGTAGTACCGCGAGGCTGCGCGGTAGTACCGCATGTCACGGGCTAAATAAGTGGGTAACGGTTGGATCTTCCCCCCCCCCCCTGTAACGCCCCGAGACCGATGCTCCAGAAGACTTCCAGCTACTCCGAGTTTCATCGTGTGATTTGTTTTGTTTGTTGCATCTCTTGCATTGCATCATGTCATCATGCCATCATTTCATTAATTTTAAAAACTCAACTAAATAAATGGCATGGATCTTTGATCCATTTAAATCGAGGGAATTCACATGGTGATTCTCTTTAAAACATATCCTCTCGATATTTAGAGAGATATCATAAATATTCCATTTTCGGAATCACCCATAACACATATGCACCGTTCTTCAAATTTCCTTTTATCCTACTCAACTTCTTTTCTTCCTTTGGGGCCTTTTAGTAAAATTGAGTTGCAATTTTACTCTACCCATTAATGTTCCAAATCTGCCCATAAATCACATCTATTGTGTAGGGTCACCTCCTATAATTTCAACCCATTTGAAGTTCATTTGAATGGGTTTCGAAATTCAAACTTGCCGAGTTAAATCCAACGTGTGTGGATTTTACTTCCTCCAAAAATTGTCAGGCCATTTTTGTCAAATTCCTCATATTTTTATGACTCTGGAAAAGTTGTCCTCCTGCCCAAATTCTTCCTCTAACCTCCTCTTCTCTCTTTTCTTTATCTTTATTTCTCTGTTTTTTTAGGGAAAAGGAAATAGGGGAGAGGGAGAAGAGAATCCAGCCCAGCTGGGCCTCTCGCCGGCCCATCCATCTCCGAGGCCCACCTAACCCCCTCCTAACCCTAGCCCGCATCCATCTCTCCCCTCGTCCTCCCTCCAGCGCTGCATCGCTCGACCCCATCGCCCGCTCCTCCCTCCTCCCGTCGATCCCCATCTCCTCCTCTCCGTCCCTCCAGCGCCGCCAGCGCCCGGCCTCCTCTCCATCTTCCTCGCCCTCCACCCCCTCGCGCGACCAGCGAGCCACACGACCAGCGCCAGGAAGCCGCGCCCGCGCCCGAACCCTCTTCGCCCGATCCCCTCGCGCTCCGCCCGCTCCTCCCATCGTCCTCGACCCACCTCAATTGCGCCACCAGACCCCCGCCTCCTCTGCTCGCGAGCCTCACCGTCTGCTGCCCCTTCGCGAGCTCCCCATGGCCGTGCCTCCCATCGCCAGCTTGTTGCTCCCTGCTTCTCCTCCAAGCCGAGCTCTCCTTTGCCGCCTGCGCCCTCAAGTTCCAGCGTCGCCTCATCGTGCCGCCCGCTGCTTCGCCCCGGGTCCACACGCCCATCGCCGGAGGTCGCCGTCCCGCGCCTGGATCCGCTCCCCTCTGTTCCCTCCGCCGCCAAGTTCCTTGCCGGTGCCGCCGCGTTAACCTTCCGCTGCCCTGCGTGTCTGCAATGCGCGAGCGAGGAGACGACTGTGTCGACCGCCTCTTCGCCAAGTCCCATCTCCCCTCCAGCCGGTCTGCTACCTAGCTTCCCCGACCCGAACTGGCCCGGATCCGGCCATATTTGACGCCTTGGGTCGCTCGCCATGGACGCTTCTGCTCCATCGCTGGACGGCTGCTTCTTCGCGTGCCTCTGTTCATCGAAGTTGTCACGACGAGCCCAGTGACTGCTTCCTGCCGCAGACGATCACCATCGCCTCCTTGCTGTTGCTGTTGACGCCAAGTTCCCCTACGACCGTGTAGGACTACGGGGATTCACTGAGTACCCCTTCGGACACACCAAGTTCGACTACACTGCGAGACCCGAAACGCCAAGTACCACGACATCCATGTTCGTCTACGGAACGTGTACATCTACACCGCCAAGACCGGACCGACAAGTACCCCGACGTCGCGTGTACCACTACCGTCGACCTGAACATCTACGAAAACGTGTACAACTACCGTCGCCGTGAACAACTACTTCCTCTACGACCGCTACGAGAACGTCTACTTCCTCTACATCGTACCGAACTCGTTCTGCCCGAGAACGCACGCTTCGAAGGTATAGCCCGAGACGACCGCGATGAGATGCCCTTGCTTGTATGAGATGCCCGTTTTTGCATCGTGTCCGTTTGTCACTCGTTTCCATGCCACTATCCGTGGGAACCCGGTTGCCGGGATCACCCCACCATCTTTTGCATGTTCCGCACATCCGCACACTTGCTCTTTTGCACCGGTATCTCAATGAGTTATCGGATCACCGATATGTTGCCGTGGCACCATTTTCGTTTCGCCGCCGTGGCACCCTTTTCGTTTCGCCGCCGTGGCACCTTTTTTGTTCCGCCATGGCTACAAATGCTTCATATCATGCTCATGTCAACATTTTCATAAAAATTGCATAAAACTTGCATATGTCATCCGCATCATGATAACAACAATTTAAATGATTAAAAATTGTTGTTGCATTAAATTACTAAATAACATGGGGATTTTCCGGAAGAGTTGTTTGTTGTTCCGGCCTCATTTAAACTTGCCTAGATAGGAAGTTTTCATTTGCTTCACCCTCTTGCCATGCTTAACAACAGTTAATATTATTGGGTAGCATAACCGAGAGAGAACTAAATAATTGCATGTGGTGTTTCGTCAATATGCAACTCGTTGCATATTGAGCTCCACTTAACTTGTAGTTTTGTTTGCCGCACTTTGCCATGCCATACCTCATTAAACCGGACATGCATCATACTTGGTTGTGCATCATGCCATGATTATGCGATGGTTGTTTACTATGTTGTTTGCTTCTTTCCGGTTTGCTTCTCTCGTTAGCTTCGGTTTCGTTCCGGAGTTGTGAGGATCCGTTCGACTACGTCCGTTTGTCTTCTTCATGGAATCGTTCTTCTTCCTTGCGGGATTTCAGGCAAGATGACCGCTACCTTGGATCTCACTACTATCATTGCTATGCTAGTTGCCTCGTTCTTTCGCTATGTTGCGCTTCCTATTACCTGTTTGTCCAACCATCCCAAATTGCCATGAACCTCTAACCTTTGACACCATCCCTATGCAAACCGTTGTTTGGCTATGTTACCGCTTTTGCTCAGCCCCTCTTATAGCGTTGCTAGTTGCAGGTGAAGTTGAAGATTTCTCCATGGTGGACAGGGTTTATGTTGGGATATCACAATATCTCTTATATCATTAATGCATCTATATACTTGGTAAAGGGTGGAAGGCTCGTCCTTATGCCGGGTGTTTTGTTCCACTCTTGCCGCCCTAGTTTCCGCCATACCGTGTTATGTTCCCGGATTTTGCGCCCCTTACGCGGTCGGGTGATTTATGGGACCCCTTGACAGTTCGCTTTGAATAAAACTTGTCCAAAGAAGGCCCAACATTGCCTTTTACCATTTGCCTCACCACCACCTACTTTTCCCTTGGGAGTAATTAACCCAACAGTCATCTTTATTCAGCCCCAGCCCCCCCCCCCCCGGGCCAATGCTTGTCTAAGTGTTGGTCCAAACTAGAGCGCTTTGCAGCGCCACCTCAAGGAAACTTGAGGTCTGGTTTTAGTTGTACGGACTGCTCATCCGGTTGTGGCTCGAGACGAGATACGCTGCTACTATCGGGATGTCGGCACACCGGAGGCTTTGCTGGTCTTGTTTTACCATTGTCGAAATGTCTTGATGTACCGGATGCCAAGTCTGATCGGAGTGTCTCGGTGAAGGTCTATTCCTTCGATGATCGCGAGAGCTTGTCATGGGTTGTTGGGATACCCCTGCAGGGTATAAACTTTCGAGAGCCGTGCCCGTGGTTATGTGGCAGATGGGAATTTGTTAATGTCTGGTTGTAGACAACTTGACACTTGATCCGAAATAAAACGCATCAACCGAGTGTGTAGGCGTGATGGTCTCTTCTCGGCGGAGTCCGGGAAGTGAACACGGTTTCTGGGTTATGTTTGACGTAAGTAGGTGTTCAGGATCACCTCTTGATCATTGCTAGCTTCACGACCATTCCGCTTGTTTCTCTTCTCGCTCTCATTTGCGTTGGTTAGCCACCATACTTGCTTAGTCGCTGTTGCAACCTCACCACTTTACCCCTTCCTTTCCCATTAAGCTTTGCTAGTCTTGATACCCATGGTAATGGGATTGCTGAGTCCTCGTGGCTCACCAGATATTTCCAAACCAGTTTGCAGGTGCCTATGTTACCGAGCAGGTGACGCAACCAAGCTCAAGGAGGAGCTTGATGAAGATCGTGTCCTTTGTGTTGTTTTGTTCTAGTTGATCAGTAGTGGAGCCCAGTTGGGGTCGATCGGGGACCTTTTGTCGCATTTGGGGTTCTTCTTTTATTTTGGTTCCGTAGTCGGACCTTGATTGTATCTGGATGATGTAATGCTTTATTCATGTAATTGTGTGAAGTGGAGATTGTAAGCCAACTATGTATCTCTTTCCCTTATGTAATACATGGGTTGTGTGAACATTACCTCACTTGCGACATTGCTTTCAATGCGGTTATGCCTCTAAGTCGTGCTTCGACACGTGGGAGATATAGCCGCATCGAGGGCGTTACACCCCCCCACTATATAAAGGGGGCCTTCTTCCCCAAGTTGGCCACCTCTTCCCTCCCCAAGCTCCATTGTTGCTCATAGCTCCATTTTCGCTCGGTCTCTCTTCCTAGCCAATCAAACAAGTTGATTTTACAGGGTTTGGTTGAGAAGGCCCCGGTCTACACTTCCACCTAGAGAAACTTGATTCCCCCCACTAATCCCTTGCGGATCTTGTTACCCTTAGGTGTTTGAGCACCCTAGACGGTTGAGGTCACCGCGGAGCCATATTCCATCGTGGTGGAGCTTCGTGGTGTCGTTGGGAGCCTCCAATTAAGTTGTGGAGATAGCCCCAACCTTGTTTGTAAAGGTTCGGTCGCCGCCTTCAAGGGCACTAATAGTGGAATCATGGCATCTCACATTGTGTGAGGGTGTGAGGAGAATATGGTGGCCCTAGTGGCTTCTTGGGGAGCATTGTGCCTCCACACCGCTCCAACGGAGATGTACTTCCTCTCAAAGGGGAGGAACTTTGGTAACACATCCTCGTCTCCACCGACTCCACTCTTGATTATCTCTCACCTTTACTTGTGCAAGCTTATATGTGTTGTATCCTTTGCTTGCTTGTGTGCTTGTTGTTGTTGCATCATATAGGTTGTTCACCTAGTTGCACATCTAGACAACCTACCTTGATGCTAAGTTTAATTTGGTAAATAAAAGCTAAAAATTGTTAGTTGCCTATTCAGCCCCCCCCCCTCTAGTCAACCATATCAATCCTTTCAAGCACCACTACCAGTACTGATAGGTTATTGGAAAGGCTGTTGGTACTGCACCAGGACATTTTGTGGTGGCATGTAAGGGAAATGGAACTGAGGTTGCTGCATCCAGGGAGCCATTTGGGGGAACTGGTAATTAGAGGAAGGAAAACTAGGGTAGATCTGGTTCATAGCTAGGTGTAATATATTGGAAGAACTAGCTCTGAGAGTAACAATGGGAGCATGCTAAGAAGGCAATGGTGAGGACATGGGCGCTCGAACAGGATTCACCTGAGCAGCCACAGGTTGTTGCGCACATGGACTGGAGGGCGAGCAGAGTTGTTGCGGCTACGGCCAGCTCCATAGCTCCCCCTCTAGCGCCTTGATTCTGCCCAGCCCAAACCATCTTCTTGACAATATATAGCAACAAATGGGAGTTTCCCAGTCTTCTGAGACCAAAAATCACGTGAGAAGCTAAATTGCCTGGGCTCGAATAGGTGATCTGAGGGACCGTCAGGAAACAATCTACAGCAGAGTACTCTACCTTAGCAAACAAATCATGACGAATTCAGACTAGAGTATTCGGCGCGCGGCGCCGGCGCATGGGATGGTGACGAACCCTAGCGGCCTGGGGATCAAGTCCATGCGCAGTAATGGGAATATATGCCACGAGACTAGGTCGACGACTGCTTCCCAGAATCAACGATCGGGATCATGGGAGGACTAATACATCTCCAACGTATCTATAATTTCTTATTGTTCCATGCTATTATATTATTTGTTTTCGATGTTTAATGGGATTTAATATGCTCTTTTATATTATTTTTGGGACGAACCTATTAACCGGAGGCCCAGTGCCAGTTTCTTTTTTTTTTGCCTATTTCAGAGTTTTACAGAAAAGGAATATCAAACAGACTCCAAACAGAACGAAACCTTCGCGAGGATCTTTGTTGGACCAAAAGCAATCCAGAAGACTTGGAGTTGAAGTCTGGGACTCTACGAGGCGGCCACGAGGCAATAGGGCGCACCTGTGGCGCCCCCCCCCACCCCCACCCTCGTGGGCCCCTGGTAGCTCCACCGACGTACTTCTTTCGCCTATATATACTCTTATACCCTAGAAACATAAGGAGGAGCCACGAAACCACTTTTCCACTGCCGCAACCTTCTGTATCCGTGAGATCCCATATTGGGGCCTTTTCCAGCGATTTGACGGAGGGGGAATCGATCATAGAGGGCTTCTACATCAACACCATTGCCTCTCTGATGAAGCGTGAGTAGTTTACCACAGACCTTCAGGTCCATAGTTATTAGCTAGATGGCTTCTTCTCTCTCTTTGATTCTCAATAAAAAGTTCTCCTCAATGTTCTTGGAGATCTATTCGATGTAATACTCTTTTGCGGTGTGTTTTCCGAGATCCGATGAATTGTGGATTTATGAATTTGATTATCTATGAATATTATTTGGTTCTTCCCTGAATTCTTATATGCATGATTTGATATCTTTGCAAGTCTCTTCGAATTATCGGTTTAGTTTGGCCTACTAGATTGATCTTTCTTGCAACGGGAGAAGTGCTTAGCTTGGGTTCAATCTTGTGGTGTCCTTTCCCAGTGACAGTAGGGGCAGCAAGGCACATATTGTATTGTTGCCATCGAGGACAAAAATATGGGGTTTATATCATATTGCTTGAGTTTATCCCTCTACATCATGTCATCTTGCCTAATGCTTTACACCGTCCTTATGAACTTAATACTCTAGATGCATGCTGGATAGCAGCCGATGTGTGGAGTAATAGTAGTAGATGCAGAATCGTTTTGGTCTACTTGACACGGACATCATGCCTATATTCATGATCATTGCCTTAGATGTCATCATAATTATGCACTCTTCTACCAATTGCTCGGTAGTAATTTGTTCACCCACCGTAATACATGCTATCTTGAGAGAAGCCACTAGTGAAACCTATGGCCCCCGGGTCTCTTTTCTATCATATTACATCTCTTTTATTTACGTCGCATCTCATTTATTATTTTGAAATCTTTACTTTCCAATCTTTACAACAAAAATACCAGAAATATTTGCTTTACTATCTCTATTAGATATCACTTTTGCGAGTGACCGTGAAGGGATTGACAACCCCATTATCGTGTTGGTTGCAAGATTCTTGATTGTTTATGTAGGTACTATGTGACTTGTGTGTCGTCTCCTACTGGATTGATACCTTGGTTCTCAAAACTGAGGGAAATACTTACGCTACTTTGTTGCGTCACCCTTTCCTCTTCAAGGGAAAACCTACGCATGCTCAAGAGGTAGCAAGGACACATCCAATGGTCATTCTGTCGAGAGAGGCTGACCCTTGGGCCCCGCCCACACCCATTCCGCCTCCGCTCATCCCCAATTCTTGTGGGGGAGGCAGCACGAACAGCGGCAGTGTCAGCGATCTCCGACGCCCATATGTCAAACTAGCACCTAAATTACGATGCAAATTAGAGGCAGCATGGTGTTCACAAAACATACGAGACCCAGGAGTAGGAGCCGTCTTAGGATTGGTCGAATCTCAAATTTGAACAACCTCCACATCCTCCACTGAATCCTTTTTTTGACAATGAAAACAGCAGGAGAGGGTCCTACTGTAGTTTTTATTAAATGTTAATCGAGGGTTAACATAGTAACATCAAGGTGGTTTTACAAGAGGCATTACAAGGATGGAAGGGACTAGCCACTTGGGCCAGTACCCAAAAAAGAGCAAGTAAAACAAAACAACTAAAGAAATGAGTGTGCTACAACTGTGAGAGACTCTTTGTAACCTTCCAAGAAGGTTAAGCTTTGAGCATTTATTCTATATCCTAAAATCACACAGTCCTCTTTGAGTTTCCTTAGCCAATCAAGATGTGAGTCCACCTCCCCTTCAAATATCCTTTTGTTTCTCTGCTTCCATATATTCCAGGCCAAGGTGATAATTTCCTTAAACAACGGTCACTGCCAGCTTTCTTTAGATCGATCATGTCTTGTTTGCATATCATGTTGATTGCCCCAGTCAATACCCAATATCTCCAGCATCTAGTGGCAAAGGTGCATTCATAGAATAGGTGGTTATTTGTTTCCAAAACACCAAGGTCACAGAGTGGGCAGTCATGGTCTTCACCAATATTAAAATGCCGTCTAGGCAATAAATATGTGGGTGTTAACTCTGTCAAGGAGCATAAGCCATGCAAAAACCTTGTGCCTCATGATGCACTTGGATTTCCAGATTGAGGTTAGAACTTGAGGTGCTTCCACATTCCTGATCATGAAATCATAGAATTTTTTTGGCTTGTACTTTGTGTCCCCCCAACACAAAATCCATTCATCGGTGGCCATCGGTTCCAAAGATATACCATTCATTGTTGCCTGGAGATCATTCATTTCTGCCCTGGCTTCCAACGATAATGGTAGCATGAAGTTTTCTTCTAGCAGGTTGTTGTTGTAGAATTGGGCCAATGAAATATCCTCGTCCTTGGCAAATGAGAATAGATGTTCATGAGTGTGCATTAGAGGCTGCTCATCCAGCCAAACATCCTTCCACAAAAGAATTGTGTCTCCCGCAGCCGGGATACAAGTAGCAATCCCGCGATATATATCCATCAGAGAGAACACATCACGCCACCAGAAAGATCCACAGTTTGGGTTGGCGTGTGGAGGAGTTTCATCCAAGTAGTAGGCATCCCATATAATCATCACCCAAGGAGTGTCCTGATTGTGAATGAATTTGTGTAGATATTTAATCAGCAAGGCGTTCTTTTGAATCTGCAGGTTGATGACACCGAGGCCACCTTTCTTTTTAGGGTGGCAAACTAGATCCCAAGCAGCAAGCGAATGTGTTTTGGCATCCCTGTCAATATCCTTCCTCCATAAACAGTGTCTTCTTGCTCGGTCAAAGATTTCAATCAGCTTGAGAGGTAGCTTCAGGACACACATAGCAAAGGAGAGCAATAAAGAGAGCGCTGAGTTGATAAGCTGCACACGTTCTCCATACGACAACCAAATGGCGGTTCCAGTCAATCTTCTCTCTATTCTGTCAACCAACGGTGTTGGGGATATTACCACTAGGTGTAAACCGGCCAGCTTGGGCCGGATTAACTCCGTTAGTGGTATAAGCAGAGAAAGGCCCAAGGCCTGTAGTCGGTTTAGAACTTGTAGCCGTAAACCGGCCTGATGTATAACTTGTATTGTAAGTTAAGAATAGAGAGATACCGACCGGGATACGAGTATGAACCGGTTGGGACTCTATGAACCGACGGGCGTCACTCGTGTATATAAGGGGATGACCCGGCGACGGTTCAGGGGAGAGACAACCACAACTCGAGCCTAGGCGAAGCTTATTTGCTCCCTAGCCATCGAGACTACATCAATTCCATCACAACTAGACGTAGGCTTTTACCTTCATCGAAGGGGCCGAACTAGTATAAATCCTTGTGTCTTTGTGTCCGCTTTAACCCCTTCAAGTAAACCCGCTATGATGGCTCCACGACTAAGTCCTTACGCTTAGACATCCGCCGTGACAAATCCATCGATAGTTGGCGCCCACCATGGGGCTATCGCGACGATGGTTTGACGATCTTGGAGGGCAAGCTCAAAGGACTCGAAGGCTACGTCGTGGGCGGATGACCAAGAGTCGTCGCGTCGGATCTACATCGACGACGCCAGATGGGGTCTCGAGGCCGATTCAATCGAGTACGGATACCGGGTCCCTTCAGCCGCATACACGCCATCGGCAAGATCGGGAGCTCGGGCTCGAGCCGACATCCGAACCGACCTCGCTTGAGACGGCTCAGCGCGGCGCGACCTGCCCAGTCAAACCGCCGTGAAGCATGTCTTCGCGGAGTCATCCACGAGGAGAGCACGACGCCGTTCGTAACACGGTAGTGAGACCGCTGCTTATTCCGCGATGAATCTTCAACAGAGAGGCCGAGTCATTGTACCAGCTGCAGGCGATATGATCGGGCTGTTCCGACGGCGACAAGATTCCGGACCCCCAAGCCGTTTAACCGGTTGAATATCCATGGCCGTACGCAGCAGCGAACCACTCTTCAACCGCAGCAGCGATGCTTTCCGGATCAGCAACGGCAGCGGCGGCGAGGCGAGGAGGCCCGGTCGCCCGCCGGTTCAAGTTCTATCAGATCTGTTTGATGCACTAGCTGCGCTTATGGCGAGGACAACCCGGCGGATCAGAGGCTCATAATGCAGAAATTGCGAAGGTGAAGGAGCAGATCACGCAAGCCAAAGAGGATCTAGCGCCGAGAAGGAGCGATGGTCGCAGAGCGGGCCGCCTGATGCCGAACTACAAACTCATGCTTGACCAGAGTGCGCCGCAGAGGTGTTGAAGCGAAGTATAGATCACGCCGCCATTAGGGTTTGATCCTAGAAATCTCTTTCGCACTCCGGAGCCGGACCCAGAATCCGCCTCAAAGACAGGAGGCAAACCGGATTGAGGCGCCAGGAGCAGGAGCGACGGTCCAACCACGCCTGATGGAGCCTCCTCAGCAGAATATGGTGGTTCCTCCACCGCATGCATACCCCTGTGTCATTATTCTAATCCTATGGACAACCTTGTTGCGGCCGCCGCACGATTGGAGGCTATCCCATCGAAGGAGATTCCCCAAGCGCTTGAGACGCGCCGAGTTAAGGAGCTTCTCGGACTGCGCTGATCCAGCAGAGGCGATTCATACAGCCGTGATCGGATTCATTCTACGCCTGGCCCAAGCCGGAGCTACAGCAGCGATGGATGAACCGCCATATCAAGCAACGCTGGACCGTGAAGCGCCCGAGGCAATCACCGATGGGTGGCATTCGTGATGCTCGGGAGGTAGTGGACCGGCCCGCACGAGGGAGGCCGAAGTTAGCGGCAGATGACGCGGGTCAGCATACACCGGTTCGCCCTACCACCTTCGCTGTCCAGAGCCGCATCCGCTTTAGGGGTGCCTGCTTAATCCCCGCTTTACGCAATGTGCGCCGCTTAAACACTTTAAGGGTCCGCAAGGTGCCGAATTACACCGCTGATCTGTCCCCAAGCGTGGGTTGAAAGTTATGAGATGGCCATGGAGATGCTAGATGTCGATGAGACGCGTGTGCAAAGTACTTCACCATGATGCCGGAAGGCACAGCTCGTGCTTGGTTGAAGAGCTTACCGCCCAATTCCATCAGCTCATGGGCCCGCTTATGGGCCCGGTTTATTCGTAACTTCAAGGATACGTAAGCAGCCCAAGTCCATAGTAGACCGGGCGGCTTCGCCCGAGGAAGGAAGAGTCAACAACCCGCTGGGTACGCCGTGTTTCGAGATTTTGCATTCCTCCGACAGATCAACGCCGACTCGCGATCTTAACATTAGAAGGCAACCGCCGTTTGAGCCTTTAAAATTAAAATTGGGGCGCATGAAGCGGTTCAGAATGACATGGGAACCCTCATGGCCGCTGGTGAAGTATGCTGATTCGACACGATACCAAGGATCCCGAGGCTGATGATGATGAAGCAGGAAGGGAAAGAAGAACGGCAACTCAAGGGGCAGCAGACAAACCGGCAGGTCATGGAACGGAGGCAAGCGCAGCGGATGGCAACCCGGATTTCAGAGCCAACACTAATGCACAGATGAGGGCAGCGGCGCAGAGGCAAGGCGAATCGGGCCAAAATCCTAATACGAGCCGCTTGAATTACTTATTGAATCAACCTTGCCCCAAGCACGGACGAAGGAGTCCCCATCGAACCATCTCTCGAAAGATCAAGATATTATGCAGAGTTCAAAACTCCAATGCTTTCGGTATGACCAGGGTCAGGCGGCGGTTCAGGATCCGGTTTCCACGGGTCGGGTCACGATGGAGCTTCCGGTTCAGGTCTTAATCAAGGAAGTCACAATAGTCAGAATAATCAGGGTGGCCAGCAGCAGGAGTCGGGTTATCAGAGCCAACCAAAGCAGTTGAATAGTGGGCAGTATCATGTTTTCACAACTAGTTTGGACAAGCGCGATCGGAAGCTTCACAAGCGAGCAAGAACTCGTTGAACCGGCCTTGCCGCGTTATTTACGCTGGTCGGAGCAGCCTATCGTGTGGAGCGAGAGGACCATCCCCGGGTTGATAATCCGGTCACCGGCATTGGTGGTAGACCCTCGTGGGGGCTATAAGTTCACTAAGGTACTTATGGATGGAGGAAGCAGTATTAATATATTATACTATGAAACTTTCCGTCGCATGGGTCTAACAGACAAGGATCTAAGACCGTCCAATACGGTGTTCCATGGCGTAGTACCAGGCAAATCTGCTTATCCTGTTGGTAAGATAGCCCTGGATGTGGCTTTTGGAGACGAGCACGATTCCCGGTCTGAAAAGCTGACTTTTGAAGTAGTAAAAATCCGGAGTCCATATCATGCCTTGTTTGGGCGGCCAGCTTATGCTAAGTTCATGGCCCGACCTTGTTATATCTACTTGCAGCTCAAAATGCCGGGTTACAAAGGAACGATAACGGTGCATGGAAGCCGCCGAGTTGCTTTGGAATGTGAGGAAGGTGATGCAGCTTATGCAGAGGCGGTCTGTGCTACGAGAGGAGTTGAAGTTCTATAAGGACAACGTTGATCCGGCAGATATGACCCTTTAAAGAAGCCAACTACGTAACATGAATCGGATCTGAAGTTTAAATCGGCACCGAGACCAAGCTTGTTGACTTCGTGCAAGCGATTCGCCCAAGCAGTTCATCGTCGCCAACCTCGATCCCAAATAGGAAAGCGCCATCGAAGTTCATCCGTGAGAACCGGATATCTTTGCATGGAAGCCATCCGACATGCCGTGTACCGAGGAACTCGCCGAGCACACACTTAATGTGGATCCTAAGTATAAACCGTGAAACAGTTCCTCCGCCGGTTTAACGAAGAAAGGCGCAGCCATTGAGAGGAAGTAGCCGTGCTTTTGGCGGCTGGCTTTATTATTGAAGTGTTTCATCCAGAGTGGCTTGCTAATCCGTGCTGGTCCTTAAGAAAATGGCACTGGCGATGTGTGTGGACTACAGATCTTAACAAAGCCCGTCCAATGGATCCTTTGCCCTCCCGCATTGATCGATTATTGATGCCACGGCAGATGTGAGCATTTAAGTTTTTGGATGCGACTGGATATCATCGATCAAAATGGCGGTTAAGGACCAGGAGAAAACAGCGCTTATAACTCCCTTTGGAGCCTTCGCTATGTATCTATGCCTTTTGGGCTCAAAAGCGCCTGTGCTACTTATCGGCGGTGTGTAGAATTGCTCGCATACCCAGATCGGCCGCAATTTGCATGCTTACGTGGATGATATTGTGGTGAAATCAAGACAAAAGGAGACACCGGTGGATGATTTGAAGGAAACCTTCGACAACTTATGATTTACAAGATGATGCTTAATCCGCCAAGTGCGTTTTTGGTGTTCCGCAGTGTTATTGGGGTTTCGTGTCTAACAGAGGAATTGAGGCTAATCCGAGAAAATTAAAGCTATTACTTCCTTGGCTAAACCGGTGTATCAATGATGTTCAGCGTCTGGCGGGCAGAATCGCTGCGTTGAGCCGGTTTATCAGCCGCCTCGGAGAGAAGGCCATCCCCTTATACCAGATGCTGAGGAAAACAGATAATTTCGCTCGAGTCCGCCACGACGAAGCATTTGAGGATCTAAAGCGGCAATTGGCCAATCCACCTGTTCTTGCGGCTCCGGTTGACAAGGAGCCACTGTTGTTATATGTGGCAGCCAATGCTCGAGCAGTCAGTGTGGCTATCGTGGTGGAGCGTAAGGAGGCAGGCAAAGAATATCCGGTTCAACGGCCGGTTTATTATATCAGTGAGGTGCTTATTGAGTCCAAGCAAAGGTATCCGCATTGGCAGAAGCTAGTCTATGGTGTCTTTATGGCTACCGGAAGTCAAGCAAGATTTCCAAGGGCACCCTATCACAGTGGTTAGTTCAGCTCCTTTGGGTGATATCATATAGAACCGGGAGGCGACTGGCCGGATTGCCAAATGGGCCATAGAGCTTGGGCCGCATGGACTAAAGTATATACCACGCACAGCAGTAAAGTCACAAGGACTTGTTGATTTCATTAATGACTGGACGGATTTACAAGCACCAGAGGAGAAGCCGGATCACACGTATTGGACTATTCATTTCGACGGATCCAGGCAGTTGGAAGGCTCGGGGGCTGGAGTCGTTTTAACTTCCCCACGAGGTGATAAGTTTTGTTACGTTCTCCGTTTAATGTTCCCTTGTACTAATAATGCAGCTGAGTACGAAGCCTTGCTCCATGACCTCCGGATGGCTAAGGAGATGAACTTAAGCCGGGTTAAGTGCTTTGGTGACTTCGGACCGGTGGCTCAGCAAGTATCCGCACTTGGGACTCTAAGGACCCGCTTATGGCCGCATATCGTCGAGAAGTGGATAATATTGCAGGTTGCTTCAAGGGTTATCAAGTGGATCATGTGGATCGCCGGAAGAACGGCGGCGGACGCTTTAAGCCGTTGGGTTCTCGCCAGAACCGTCCCGCCTAATGTCTTTTGGGACGCCTTGCACAACCCATCACCCAGCTCCCCGGTGAAGCGGATTTGGCTATTCCCGATCCGGAAGCTCGGCTTGGTGGCAGCATTACATGCTATTCGGATTGACGATTCCTTTTCTTGCGATATGACTCGAGGAGTTGCCGAAGATGAGATTCGCCAAACAGATAGTCCGCGCCCAAATCTATGACGATTCTTAATGGTGAGTTGCATCATTTCAAAGGTATCGTATGCTTTCAACGTTGTGTTTCCGAGGAAGGCTGTGAAATCTTAAGAGAAATCCATGAAGGATTGTGGACATCACGCCGTTCAAAGTCCCCGTGGCAAAGGCGTTTAAATCACGGATTTTACTGGTTGACCGCACACGCCGATGCGGAGGACTTGGTTAAACGGTGTGATGGATGTCGAAATTTTCAAGGCGTGCTCATGTACCGCACAAGAGTTGAGGATGATCCCAATAACGTGGCCGCTTGCAACTTGGGGCTAGATATGGTCGGACCATTTAAACGCCCAAGGATAAGAAGACCCACCTGTTGGTGGCAAGTGGACAAATTTACCAAGTGGGTTGAAGCGAGCTCAGCCGCCAAGTGTGATGCGCAACAACGTGCGCTTCATCAAAAGGTGATTTTCCGTTTGGTTTTCCACACAATCATTATCGATAATGGTACTAATTTATCCAAGGGTGCTATGAAAGAGTTCTGTGAACGTGAGCACATCCGCTTGACGATCATCGCGGCTCACCCCACCCAATGGGCAGCGTAACGAGCTAATCAAGAGATCTTACGAGGTATCAAACCCCGCTTATGGTTCCGCATGAGAACACCAGATGTGGGTTGAAGAGCTACCGTCGGTGCTATGGAGTATCAATACTACGCCAAACCGTCCACCGGATATACACCGCTTTTCATGGTCTACGGAGCGAGGCAGATTTCCGGTGATATCCGCACGATTCGCCTGTAGCGGCTTATGTTGAAGCGACAACGAGACGGCACGGCAGGACGCTTTGGATCTATTGGATGAAGAGCGTGATGTGGCAGCTGCTCGTTCGGCGATTTACCAGGAGGATCTTCGTCGTTATCATAGTCGCCGGGTTAGAACCAAAACCTTTCAAGAAGGAGATTTGGTGCTTCGCCTCATCCAAGACCAGACAGATATGCACAAGTTATCCCCGCCTTGGGAAGGACCTTTTGTGGTCGCAAGAATCTACACAACGGATCATACTATCTCGATTGATATTCGAGAGCGCCAAGACTCACGTACATCGAGGAGGAGACCAACAGCCGTGGAATATAGCTCATCTTCGCCTTACTACACTTGAGTCATCGGCTCGGTTTATGTACATATCATGACAATGTATATATTATCTTCGATATAATAAAACCGAGCCTCAGCTAAAGCGGGTCTCTGTCTTTCTTATCATGCGTGGTTACATGGAGTGCTTCGCTTTTAAAGCGCCTCCGGTTTACCCTTGACATTTGTTTTTATCACTTGGGGCTTGGTCGTGTCCGAACCAATGCAACACCTCTTGATACGCCGAAAAGCCACTAGATCATTTGGGGACACGGTCACGTCTCAACCGTCACGCCTCTTAGTCGGCCAATAGGGCCAGAGTCATTTGGGGCTTGGTCGAACCCAACCAATGTCATGCCACTTGGTCGGCGATCGCCAAGAGTCTTTTGGGGACCTGGCCGACTGGCACCATCGCTACGCCTTCGGGGGGCTTGGTTGCGTCTGACCACGGTAATGCCATCTGACCAGCTTAATAAAGCTTTTCTTTTGCAAAGAGTTATTGCCTTTGTTGCCATATTTTCTCATAGTTGGTATTCGATTTTTTGTTGTTGCGTTTTTTAACCCGACAAACATTTTTATCCGGTTCAATTGTCAGTGACAAATTGACAGAACACGGTTTAATCTTACGCCGGAGTTTATCTGCCCGGTTTACCTTCTTCCTGTTAGTCATCATTGAATAACAAGGGGGCTTGTGCTGATTCAGTACGGTTTATATGGGAGTTATTCTCTCCCCGCTTTACAGACGGTCATGGTTTTTAAAGCCTCCGCTTCAAGTTTGGCTACGCCAGCTTCATGCCCAGACACGGAAATATGAATCAAGCAAAAGTTTCACTACTTATGCACGAAGGCATATTCAAGCGCAAAGTTTTAACTAAAGTTATTACAAGGCAACACGGTGCCCAAGTGAGATCATTGTTCTTTGGGTAAACCGCCAACGACAGATATTTAAAACCGGCCACCGGTTCAAGTCTGCTCTTCATCCTCCGCCGCTTCAGCCTCCTCGTCTCTACCCATTGGCCGAAATCCACAAAGGTCCAAATGATTCCCATTAGCGCTTGGAAAATAGCCTCTTCGTGGATCAGAGAAGACGGTTCAATATCAGGAGCGTAAGTATGCTTACGGATTGGAGGGATCAGATTTTCCGCTTCAAAGGTTGGGGCAGGCACTCGCTTGTTTTGATCATTGTATTGTGCTTGATAATGCTCCAAATCGGCTTCTTCGGCCAGTTGACAAGCTAGAGGGCGATTGCACGGTTTATAGCCCAGAAATCCTCTTCATTAAAATCAGAACCATCTTCTTTAACACCGGATAGCCTTGAGCTGCTTCCACAGGATCAAAGTCTGGTACCCATGCCTTGGCTCGGATCAAGGCGTTAATGGCTCCGGTTCGAGCAGCAGATTTTTTCACCTCTTCAATCCGGGCAGGAAGCATGGACAGCCGGTTCAGAGTATCTTGAATCAAGGAAGGTGCCGGATTGTTATGTGAGGCTGTGGTGATGATACGCTGGGCTCCGGTATATAACTGTTCTACTAAGGTGTAGACAGCCTTCAGTTTCTTCCGCACATCATTTCCTAAGTGCCCAATGCGTGTGCCTACAAACAGTAAACGGTTAGTTCTGAACCGGAGTAATGATACAGCAGGTGCAACACATCATAATTGTTCAAAGGAAGCTTACCAAAGATTGCCGCAGTCATAGAGTGTACTTGCCGCTTTACGGCTGTCAGATCGTCTACCACCGGTTTAAGGGCAGCTTCAGATTTTCGCCCGCTTGATCAAATTGGCCTTCTCGGTGCCCCGATCCGCTGTTCTTTCTTCAAGCTTTCCTTCACTTGTTCAGCAGTGTTCAAAGCATCGTTAACTCTTTTTGGCCTTCTCTGCTTCGACTGCTGGGTTTTCAAAGCCGCTTGTAAATCGGCAATCCGTCATCTCTCGATTTTCACCTCACTTTGTGTATCGATAGTACGTTCAGCCAGAAATTCAAAATAGTCAAAGTCCCAACCACACAACACAGTTATATGCTTGGCACTTGGGGGCTAATGTACCTTCGATTTTTACATTATTACTAGATGACAAAGTCGCAAGCTCAATACAAGTATTCAACTTGGCACTTGGGGGCTAATGGCTATTTGATCTAGCAATGTTTCCAAAGGCAGCTTTTATTGAAGTACCGGTTTAAATATGCACAGTTCAACCGACCCTTGGAGCTATGCAGGTAGATTTCAAAGTTATTAAGGAATATAGTCAAGTCCCGGTTTGATCAAGATTACAAACCGGCCCTTGATGGCTACAAGGACTGATATACTGGTGGTAAGGAAAGGAGTGAGTTACCTCAAACTTGTCCCTCATTAACTTGACCAGGCCAGCTTCATAGTCACGGCTAGTATAAAGCCGGTTTAAATAGCCAGAATGAAGGTCTTGGGCGCTTAAAGCAGCATATGTTTCCAGTTCGACATCCCACTTTCCTTTATTCAGGGTGGAAAAATCCTCTTTCACAAAGATGCCCGGTTAAGGTTGCGAGGTTCCCGGTTCAGAGCGGCCCATACCAGTAATCACAACGTCATCATCTTTCGACTCGACGGATTGTGTGGGCACGGCCGCTTTAGTAGCAGGACTGTGAGATTTATCAAACCGGACGGTGCTGGCAGGTGGATCAGCAGAGACTGAAGCATTGACAGGCCTTTCTTCAGGAATAACCTCATCTTGAACCGGAGGATCATTGAGAATGTCTTCAGAGGCAAACTTTTCAAGATCCGGCGCTCTCTCATGGTCTGAGGTGGCAGCTTCTTCAGCCGTTTTATCCAAACGGGCCTTCTTGCTTGGTTTCGGTTTTGTTCTAAGAGACAAAGAGTCAGAGAAAAAGCATATCCATTGCAAAATATATTAGAAGCATATGGCCGGTTTAGCTTACCCGACGGCTATCTTCAATGGTGGTAGCTGAGTGGCCGAGGATTCACCAGAGGATGAATGGGAAGTGACCTGATAATCGGAGTCGGACGGATTAAGAGGTTGACGGAAGAAACCTGCTTTGGAATTTAAAGCAATAAAAAGGTCGGAGACCTCGGAGCGGCGCTTTCGAATCGGGCTGTTTGGTAAACCGGCAGAGGTAACTACCTGACCGCTGTGCCGGGTTGTGCGGCGAGCTTCATGTTGTTGTGTCTTCATAAGAAATTTGGGATCCAAATAAGCAAGAGGGTGAGAAAAATTAACTTTCCGGTTTGCCTGGCGAAATTTTTTTAAAGGCAAATTTGCTGAATCGGAAGAAAGAATAGTTACCTCAGCGAATCCTGCGTTGCTGGCTTCAGCATCATCCTGACAAGCATCATCATCAATAAGGCATGTAAAAAGCAAGCCAAGAGAATCAAGTTCCGGATTACCCACATCATCGTCAATGGCCGGGTCAGATGAAGCAGTGGTCTTTCTCTTATGGGCTGATTTCTTGACAATTTTTGTTTTGGGCCGGGTTGGCCACCCTGCTTTCTCCGCTTTGTCTTGGGAAAGTTTCTTGCTCCAAAACGGATTATCACCCTGGTTCAGAAGTAATTAAATGTTGGATACATGAAGCAGTAACAGGTTTAATAACGAAGCAACTAGAAACTTACCGCAGGTGGTTTGTTGGTGGTGCAATAAGGAGCTAGACCGGTTTGAGCACAGAGGTGCTCCGGTTCATTCAGCATCCTTTTATCGAGTCCGTAATCTCATCATCGAAAGTTCGAAGTTTTGTGTGTCGGAGTGGGTCGTCGACGCTGCCAGTATACTGACACATCAAACCGGAACGCCGGCTCAAAGGCAGTATGCCCCAGGATAACCAGCAGCGTGCAAGATCAATTCCAGTCAAACCGTTGGCCATAAAGGCCCGGAGCTTAGACAGTTGCGGGGCATATTTGCTTCTATCTTTGGCGCTTAATCTTTGAGGAAACGGATGAGTGTTGCTTAGCCACTCTGGACGAAAGCCAGGTAAGGGATTTTCATCTTCAGGAGAAGTGTCCTTGCAATAAAACCAAGTCGCATTCCACTCTTTGGGGTGAGTATGGAGTTTGACGTGGGGATAGGTGATCTCCTTCCTCTTCTAAATAGCCATGCCACCCAATTCCATATTGGGGCCGTCGGTGAACTCAGTGCGACGGTTTAGATGGAAGAGGTCTCTAAACAGTTCAACAGAAGGTTCCTCTTGCAGGTATACTTCAGATAGTACTTGAAAGTGGCATAAATTGGTGACGGAGTTAGCCAATGTCACGGGACGGAGCTGGAAATTGGCCAACACGTCCCAGAAATTTTGAACCGGCGGTTTGCAGCTCCGCCAGTGATCTGCAAAGACCACAACTTCTCCTTCCTGGGTGTGGGAGGACATTCTCTCCGTGGACCCTCCAAAGGATCAGTATCTTTGTCATCTAAAGCGCCAATCGAGACCAGATCATTCAACTGTGACTCGGTGACGCGAGAAGGAACCCAGTTGCATTCATACACTTGTTTGGCCATGATAAGATCTACAAAAGTAATTGATCCGGTTCAAGAGCGTGCTTGTTACAAAGTGATTGATCTAAGGTATGATAAACAGGAGGCAGTGTCTATAAATCGGTTTCTTGTGATATGATATCAGATGGGCTCTGGCGGTCCAACAAGGGGACTAATGGTGTATCTGTGCCGGTTTAGCAGTTTTTTCTTATGGTGAGTTAAACCGCCTAATCTAGGCTTTGGAAATAATTGAAGCTATGGATAGTTTGCAGAAACAAGTTTCACAAGATCCCATGATTGCTACGGATCAAATGCAGGTTTACAAAAAACAGAAAATATTTCACGGAGGTAAAGCAGAAACAGAAGTGGACCATGAGGCAGATGTATATGCAGAAGATCCATGGGATTAAGATGAGAAAGTACAGCGGATGCGTAGGAATCGCTATTAGTACAGTACAGATTCACAGTGTGGTTCAAAGTTAAAAGGATAAACGGAAACGCACGAAGAACACGGTATGAAGCTGGAACCCTAAAAACAGATCTAAGTCGAGAAGGGGAAGAAGCTTACCGGGAATGGAGAAGACGCGGAAAGAGGCCGGAGTATTCTGGTACGTTCAGGTCGATGCAGCAGCCTAGGACGAAGCAGAGGTCGACGACGATGGTGGAGCTCCAAGAGCAGCGGCGCGAGGAAGACGAAGAAGAGGAAACGAAGGGAGGAAAGAAATGACCCTTCGGTCCTATTTATAAGGCAGCCAAGCTAGGTCAAGCGCGTGGATCCAGGGACTGCTATTAAAGAAGGCGTTATAAAGGATCATATTTCAGGATGACGTCATGCCGGTTTACAGTGACCAGAAGTAATGACAACATGGCGGTTTACCAAACAACAGAAGATGTCCAAGATACAAGCTTTGTGAAGGATTGACATGAACCAGTTCAAATCAATCTGGGGCCTAATGTTGGGGATATTACCACTAGGTGTAAACCGGCCAGCTTGGGCTGGATTAACTCCGTTAGTGGTATAAGCAGAGAAAGGCCCAAGGCCTGTAGTCGGTTTAGAACTTGTAGCCGTAAACCGGCCTGATGTATAACTTGTATTGTAAGTTAAGAATAGAGAGATACCGACCGGGATACGAGTATGAACCGGTTGGGACTCTATGAACCGACGGCGCACTGCGTGTATATAAGGGGCGACCGGCGGCGGTTCGAGGAGAGACAACCACAACTCGAGCCTAGGCGAAGCTTATTTGCTCCCTAGCCATCGAGACTACATCAATTCCATCACAACTAGACGTAGGCTTTTACCTTCATCGAAGGGGCCGAACTAGTATAAATCCTTGTGGCTTTGTGTCCGCTTTAACCCCTTCAAGTAAACCCGTTGCGATGGCTCCACGACTAAGTCCTTACGCTAGGACATCTGCCGTGACAAATCCACGACAAACGGCATTAGATCTTTTAGTGTGGGTTTATTAGTTCCGAGAGGGAGACCGAGATATGTGAAAGGCATTGTCCCCACCTCACACCCAAACACTCTGGCTAAGTCAGAGACTTTCTGATCGTCCACATTGATTGGCATTAGTTGAGACTTGGAGTAATTAATTTTCAGACCAGTGGCATGATAAGCCACAAGTGTAGGAGGTCAATTGTAGCCTCTTTCGATAAGTAAGAGTGTCGAACCCAACGAGGAGCTAAAGGTAGAACAAATATTCCCTCAAGTTCTATCGACCACCGATACAACTCTACGCATGCTTAACGTTCGCTTTACCTAGAACAAGTATCAAACTAGAAGTACTTTGTAGGTGTTGTTGGATAGGTTTGCAAGATAATAAAGAGCACGTAAATAAAAAGTAGGGGCTGTTTAGATAAAGAAGCAATAAAGTAAATATAGCGAGTGTGAAAAAGTGGTGGTAGGAGTTGTGAAATTGACCCTAAGCAATTGACTACTTTACTAGACCGATAGCAAGTTTTACGTGGGAGAGGCATAAGCTAACATACTTTCTCTTATTGGATCATATGCACTTATGATTGGAACTCTAGCAAGCATCTGCAACTACTAAAGATTATTAAGGTAAAACCCAACCATAGCATTAAAGCATCAATTCCCCTTTATCCTATACGCCACAACCCCCTAACTCGAGTTTATGCTTCTGTCACTCAAGCAACCCACTATAAGCGAATCATGAACGTATTGCAACACCCTACAGCGGGAATCCCTCAGGCTTGCGCGACACGGAGGGCACAATAGGACAGCAACATAACCACAAGCAAATTAAACCAATCATAGCAATTCATCAATCACCGATAGGACAACAAAAATCTACTCAGACACAATAGGATGGAAACACATCATTGGATAATAATATGAAGCATAAAGCACCATGTTCAAGTAGAGGGTACAGCGGGTTGCGGGAGAGTGGACCGCTGAATATAGATGGGGCAAGGTTATGGAGATGTTGGTGAAGATGATGGAGGTGCTGGTGTAGATCGCAGTGATGATGATGGCCCCCGGCGGTGTTCCGACGCCATCGGAAGCAAGGGGGAGAGATCCCCCCTTCTTCTTCTTCTTCCTTGACCTTCTCCCTAGATGGGATAAGGGTTTCCCTCTGGTCCTTGGCTCCCATGGCGTGGGAGGGGCGAGAGCCCCTCCGAGATTGGATCTGTCTCTCTGTCTCTCTGTGTTTTTGCGTTCTCAGATTCTGCCCTTGCACCGTTTCTTATATATCCGGAGATCCGTAACTCCGATTGGGTTGAAACCTTCACCTAGATTTTTCTCCAAAAATTAGCTTTCTTGCGGCAGAAGAAGAGCGCCAACCGCCTTATGGGGTGCCCACGAGGTCAGGCGCGCTGCCCCTGGGCACACACCCCGCCTCGTGGCCCCTCGGCACTGCTCGCGTTAATTCTTCCTCGGAAGAATCATAAATATTCCAAAATATTCTCCATCCATTTTATCCCGCTTTGGAACTGCTTGATATGGGGTTTCAAAAAACATAAAACATGCAACAAACAGAACTGCACTTGGGCATTGGATCAATATGTTAGTCCCAAAATAGTATAAAAAGTTGCCAAAAGTATATGAAAGTTGAATTATATTGGCATGGAACAATCAAAAATTATAGATACGACAGAGATGTATCAGCATCCCCAAGCTTAATTCCTACTCGTCCTCGAGTAGGTAAATGATAAAAATATAATTTTTGATGTGGAATGCTACCTAGCATAATCTTGATCATGTAATCTTATCATGGCATGAATATTAAGACATGAGTTATTCAAAGCAATATTCTATCATTTGACATACAAACGATAATACTTCAAGCGTACTAATAAAGCAATCATGTCTTTTCAAAACAACATGGCCAAGGAAAGTTATCCCTACAAAATCATATAGTCTGGCTATGCTCCATTCTTCACACAAAATATTCAAATCATGCACAATCCCGGTTTTAGCAAAGTAATTGTTTCATACTTTAGTATTCTCAAACTTTTTCAACTTTCACGCAATACATGAGCGTGAGCCATGGATATAGCACTACAGGTGGAATAGAATATGATGGTGGAGGTTGTGTGGAGAAGACAAAAAAGGGAGAAAGTCTCACATCGACGCGGCTAATCAACGGGCTATGGAGATGCCCATCAATTGATGTCAATGCGAGGCGTAGGGATTGCCATGCAACAGATGCACTAGAGCTATAAGTGTATGAAAGCTCAAACTGAAACTAAGTGGGTGTGCATCCAAGTTGCTTGCTCATGAAGACCTAGGGCATTTGAGGAAGCTTGTCATTGGAATATACAAGCCAAGTTCTATAATGAAAATTCCCACTAGTATATGAAAGTGACAACATAAGAGACTCTCTGTATGAAGAACATGGTGCTACTTTGAAGCACAAGTCTGGAAAAGGATAGTAACATTGCCCCTTTTCTTTTCTTTTCTTTTTTCTTTATTTTTTTTCTTTTTCCTTAGTTTTTTGGATGTGCTTCTTTGGCCCCCTTTTTTTATTTAGGCTTCTTTGGCCTCTCTTTTTTTTCCTTTTTTCATGGGGCAATGCTCTAATAATGATGATCATCACACTTTTATTTACTTACAACTCGATATTACAATGATATTAGAACAAAGATATGACTCTATATGAATGCTTCCGGTGGTGTACCGGGATGTGCAATGATCTAGCATAGCAGTGACATCAAAAAATGGACAAACCATGAAAACATCATGTTAGCTATCTTACGATCATGCAAAGCAATATGACAATGAATGCTCAAGTCATGTATATGATTATGACGGAAGTTGCATGGCAATATATCTCGGAATGGCTATGGAAATGCCATGATAGGTAGGTATGGTGGCTGTTTTGAGGAAGATATAAGGAGGCTTATGTGTGATAGAGCATGTCATATCATGGGGTTTGGATGCACCAGCGAAGTTTTCACCAACTCTCAAGGTGAGAAAGGGCAATGCACGATACCGAAGAGGCTAGCAATGATGGAAGGGTGAGAGTGCGTATAATCCATGGACTCAACATTAGTCATAAAGAACTCACATACTTATTGCAAAAATTTATTAGCTCTCGAAACAAAGTACTACACGCATACTCGTAGGGGGGAGGTTGGTAGGAGTTAACCATCGCGCGCCCCCGACCTCCACACAAAGGATGGCAATCAAAAAATATCTCATGCTCCAACTTCGTTACATAACAGTTCACCATACGTGCATGCTACGGGAATCACAAACCTCAACACAAGTATTTCTACTAATCCACAATCACCCACTAGCATGACTCTAATATCACCACCTTTATATCGCAAAACTATTGCAAGGAATCAAACATATCATATTCAACGATCTACAAATTTATGTAGGATTTTATGACTAACCATGTGAATGACCAATTCCTGTCATCTCTCTAAATTGATATAAGTGAATCAAGAGAGTTTAATTCTTTCTACAAAATATGTGCCCACGCTCTAACAAATATAAGTGAAGCATAAGATCATTCTACAAATGGCGGTTTTATATGTGAAGAGAAACAGGCAATCCAAACTTCAAATGATATAAGTGAAGCACATGAAGCATTCTATAAAGCCATACTCAAAGGATATAAGTGAAGTGCAATGAGCATTCTATAAATCAACCAAGGACTATCTCATACCAGCATGGTGCATAAAATAAAAGTGAAAACTAAATGCAAAAGATGCTCCAAGACATGCACATATCGCATGAACAAAACGAATCCGAAAACATACCGATACTTGTTGAAGGAAGAGGGGGTGCCTTCCGGGGCATCCCCAAGCTTAGACGCTTGAGTCTCCTTGAATAGTTACTTAGGGTGCCTTGGTCATCCCCAAGCTTGAGCTCTTGCCTCTCCTCGTTTTCCTCATATCGAGACCTCCTCGATCAAACACTTCATCCACACAAAACTTCAACAGAAAACTCAGTAAGATCCGTTAGTATAATAAAGAAATTCACTACTCTAAGTACTGTTGCAAACCAATTCATATTTTGTTTTCGCATTGTGTCCACTGTAATATAGCTTTTCCATGGCTTAATCCACTGATAGAAATTGATAGTTTCATCAAAACAAGTAAACTATGCATCAAAAACAGAATCTGTCAAAAACAGAACAGTCTGTAGAAATATGAACATTCACCATACTTCTGGTACCCCAAAAATTCTACCCGAATTTGGAAAAATAAACAATTTGTATAGAAAGACAGTGCAAAAATAATCAAAACCATTTCACGTTCGAGTAAAAAATGTAAAATCGTGCACTGCAGCCAAAGTTTCTGTCCTGCACCATAAAAACAAACAAGCATTGTAAACATCCTAAAGGCAAACCTTGGCACATTATTTTTATAATACAATGGAAATGTAAAAGGGGATAATTATTTTTGTTGAAAAGTTTCTGTAATCAAGATTCACAAAGTTTCCGTGATCATGAACAAAGTTCAAGGAGCTCTCCCACTTCAACAATGCTTGTCTTTCTTACTTTCACTTTGCTTTTTGAAAAATTTTGGTTCCCCTCTTTATTTTTTTGTTTTTAGACTATATAAAAGCACTCAACAGAAATAAATGACTCTCTAAAACTTCCGGGTTGTCTCCCTGACAACGCTTTCTTTAAAGCCATTAAGCTAGGCATGTAGTGCTCAAGTAATGGTTCCACCCGGATCCCAAGGTATATCAAAGCCAATTTTAATTAACAATGATTTGTGATTTAGTAGTGAGCACAAAGTAACCTATATCATGCAACAACAAAGTCTAACTCTCTTCCTATGCATCAGCATGTCATAAAAGAACAATTCATGCACACATAGTAAAGGCCAATGCGTAGTATAGGCTGTTTTTTGCAATTTTATCGTGTTAGAAACATAGAGGGGTGGAGATGTAGTTCCTCTCTCATAATAATTGCAAGTAGTAGCAGCAAGTACATGCATATTATATCTATCAAAATCATCATGTGTAGTAGTAAAACGCAACCCATCAATATAATGCTTAATAAGGGCAAACTTCTCCGATATAGTGTAGTCGGGAGAATTCAAAAAGATAATAGGACTCTCATGCATGGGTGCAATAGCAACAATTTCATGTTTAACATAAGGAACTATAGCAAGTTCATCTCCATAAGCATCATTCATACTGGCATCTTGGCCACAAGCATAGCAAGCATCATCAAAAAGGTATATTTCAAAAGAATCAACGGGATCATGACAATCATCATAGCAATCATCCTTTGGTAAGCACGAAGGGAAATTAAACAATGTATGAGTTGAAGAGTTACTCTCACTAGAAGATGGGCACGGGTAGCTAATCCGCTCTTCCTCCTTTTGGTCTTCGCTCTCCTCATCATCTTTTTCATCCAATGAGCTCATAGTTTCATCAATTTCTTCTTCCATAGTCTCCTACAAAATATTAGTCTCTTCTTGGACAGCGGAGACTTTCTCAATAAATGCATCAATATCGGAATTGTATTCATAATTCTCATAACAATATTTAAGTATAGCAAAATTTTCAGGTCTGTAAACAGCATCATCAAGATTTTCACACTCTTTAAACAAAGATTCAATCTCATAAGCACCCATAAAAGCAATCAATTATTCTATTTGTTCCACATCATAGTAATCATATATACCATTATCATAAGAAGCTAAGGTTTCATTATCATTAAAGTTGCATGAAAAGGGAAGGTGTGGAGCCTTCATCCTAGAGCAACAAGTATAATCATATCTCAAGCATAGTTGTCGAGCATACCAATGCAACATATAAATTTGATCCCATAATAGTTTCCCTTTTTGTGTCAAGCGATAATCCCTAAAGTATTCACGTTGATCCAACGTGTCTCCCATAACATAATTGACTGGGGTTTTCTCAGGATTATAAAAGTAGTACATAATGTCTTTCACATAATGAGCATCGAGGGTTTTAGGAGGTTCCCCATCTCCATGAGTAGCAAGTAAACCTAATTTTTTTGGTATTTCCCGTTCCATATCCATAACTAAAGATAGAGAACAACTTAGAACAGAAAATAAAAATTACTAGTGATAAAGCAAACAAGTACACACGAGAATATTCACCCCACGCTATGACTCCCCGGCAACGGCGCCAGAAAAAGGTATTGATAACCCACAAGTGTAGGGGGGTCAATTGTAGCATCTTTCGATAAGTAAGAATGTCGAACCCAACGAGGAGCTAAAGGTAGAACAAATATTCCCTCAAGTTCTATCGACCACCCATACAACTCTATGCACGCTTAACATTCGCTTTACCTAGAACAAGTATGAAACTAGAAGTACTTTGTAGGTGTTGTTGGATAGGTTTGCAAGATAATAAAGAGCACGTAAATAAAAAGTAGGGGCTGTTTAGATAAATAAGCAATAAAGTAAATATAGCGAGTGTGGAAAAGTGGTGGTAGGAGTTGTGAAATTGCCCCTAAGCAATTAACTACTTTACTAGACCGATAGCAAGTTTTATGTGGGAGAGGCATAAGCTAACATACTTTCTCTTCTTGGATCATTATGCACTTATGATTGGAACTCTAGCAAGCATCCGCAACTACTAAAGATCATTAAGGTAAAATCCAACCATAGCATTAAAGCATCAAGTCCCCTTTATCCCATACGCCACAACCCCCTTACTCGGGTTTATGCTTCTATCACTCAAGCAACCCACTATAAGCGAATCATGAACGTATTGCAACACCCTACAACGGTAATTCCACATGCTTGCGTGACACGGAGGGCACAATAGGACAGCAACATAACCACAAGCAAATTAAACCAATCATAGCAATTCATCAATCACCGATAGGACAACAAAAATCTACTCAGACATCATAGGATGGCAACACATCATTGCATAATAATATGAAGCATAAAGCACCATGTTCAAGTAGAGGGTACAGCGGGTTGCGGGAGAGTGGGCCGCTGAATATAGATGGGGGAAGGTGATGTAGATGTTGGTGAAGATGATGGAGGTGTTGGTGTAGATCGTGGTGATGATGACGGCCCCTGGCGGCATTCCGGCGCCACGAGAAGCAAGGGGGAGAGAGCCCCCCTTCTTCTTCTTCTTCCTTGACCTTCTCCCTAGATGGGAGAAGGGTTTCCCCTCTGGTCCTTGGCTCCCATGGCGTGGGAGGGGCGAGAGCCCCTCCGAGATTGGATTTGTCTCTGTGTCTCTCTCTATTTCTGCGTTCTTAGATTCTACCCTTTCACCGTTTCTTATATATCCGGAGATCTGTAACTCCGATTGGGTTGAAACCTTCGCCCAGATTTTTCTCCAAAAATTAGCTTTCTTGCGGCAAAAGAAGAGTGTCAACCGCCTTACGGGGTGCCGATGAGGGTCAGGGGCACGCCCCCTGCCTCCCTGAGGCACGCCCCCTGCCTCGTGGCCCCCTTGGGCACCGTCTCGCGCTAATTCTTCCTCCGGAAAATCATAAATATTCCAAAAATATTCTCCATCTGTTTTTATCCTGTTTGGAATCCGTTTGATATGGAGTTTCTGCGAAACATAAAACATGCAACAAACTGGAACTGGCACTGGGCAGTGGATCAATATGTTAGTCCCAAAAATAGTATAAAATGTTGCCAAAAGTATATGAAAGTTGAATAATATTGGCATGCAACAATCAAAAATTATAGATACGATGGAGACGTATCATGGCACGAGCATAAGAGTCTAGAATTGCTTTAGTTGTGATAAGATCCTAACCATTAGTAGGCAGACCAATTAAAGTGTCGTCGGCATATTGGATGACTGGGAAGTTTTCCGATGCGGGCTGATTGATCGGCAAATTAATTAGCCCTTCAGACCGGGCTTTATTGATTAGGGATTGAAGAAGATCTGCCGCCAACACGAATAACAAGGGTGATATCAGGTCCCCCTGTCTCACTCCCCATTTGCATTTAAATTCCTTACCAGGTATGCCGTTTAGAAGAATGGATGAGGAGCCCGAGTCAAGCAGCATCTTGATCCACATGCACCATCTATCATCAAACCCTTTGCATTTAAGCATTTTTAAAATGAACTCGTGCTCCATCGTGTAGAACGCTTTTAAAAAGTCAAGTTTCAGGATTACTATCTCATTGCCAAAATGCTTGCATTCATGTAGATATTCGAACGCCCACCCTAGGCAATCTTGAATTGTCCTGATTTTTATAAAACCATATTGATTACAATGCACCATTTTTAGAATCCAACCTTGAAGCCTTTCTGCTAGGATCTTTGTTATAACTTTGAGCACACTATTTAACAAGGATATTGGTCTATAGTCGTTCACCGTTTCTGGAGTCAGTTTCTTTGGGATCAAGGTAATGAGTGAGGTTTTTAAGCAGTTGTGGTTTATCTTACCTTCCCAGAAATCCTGACACAACTGATAGAAATCTTCCTTAATAATGACCCGACAAAATTTTAAAAAAAGTCCATTAAAACCATCCGGTCCTAGTGCACGATCGGCTGGGATCAATTTTATGACATAATCTATCTGTTCCTTGGTGAAAGGGACTGAGAGTTCTTCCAGACCTTGGCATTTGTGCACCGGCGCAGATAGATTGAAGTCAAAATCAAGTTGATTAGACCCCATTCTATTTTTAAAGCACTCATAGAAATCAGTCGCCTTTTCCTCATGATTTTCAATAAGATGTCCATCTCGTAACAGCAGATTAGTGATAGAGTTCCTGCGTAACCTCTTAGTGGCACGAGCTTGGAAATATTTATAGTTTTCCTCTCCTTGAACTGCCCAACGAAATGTGCATCTCTTTTTCCAGTACTCACTTTGGTATTTTAAAAGTCTGAGCAAATGTGCTTTAAGAATGAGTCTGAAATTAGCCTTAGGAGTGGATAATATTCTGATTTCCTCCAAATTGTCAAGATGTAGTAAGATTTTATTGCAGCTCTCAGTAAGAAGTTTGAGTTTAGATATGGATTTACTCCATCTCTTTAGAGCATATCTTAATCTTTTCAGCTTAGCAGAGATTTTAGTGGCACTAGATGAAGCTTTAATAGGGGCTGGCCAAGAGTCTTTTACCACTTGCATGAAAGTAGGGTGAGAGGGCCAAAAAATTCAAATCTAAAAAGTTTACATCTAGGAACAACAGTATCCACTGATGAAACACAAGGTACATGGTCAAAAATTGGCCGAGCAAGAGTTTTTACCACAGTGTTTGGGAATTTCAAAATCCATTCCGGGGAGGAAAAAACCAATCCAATTGCTCCAACAATGGAGTTTGCTGCATGTTACTCCATGTATACTTTCCCCTTTAATAGGAATTTCCAATAATGCCAAAGAGCTAATAATTTCATTAAATTTAATGACATCATCCACATTTCCACCTAGCAAATTTCGGTTGTCTAAAGATCTCATAAAGTTGAAATCACCCATGAACAGCCATAAATCATTCCCTTCAACATTTAAACTCTCCATCCATTAAGTAAACGAATCCCTCTCAGGTCCATCACATGGTCCATAGATGTTCGAAAGTAACCAAGTATCATTTGTTTGAATGAAGTCAATCTGACAGTAATAGCAAAAGAAAGTGAGGGAGTCCTGGACTAGGGGGTGTCCGGATAGCCGAACTATCATCATTGGCTGGACTCGAAGACTATGAAGATACAAGATTGAAGACTTTGTCCCGTGTCCGGATGGGACTTTCCTTGGCGTGGAAGGCAAGCTTGGCGATACGGATATGTAGATCTCCTACCATTGTAACCGACTCTGTGTAACCCTAGCCCTCTCCGGAGTCTATATAAACCGGAGGGTTTTAGTCCATAGGACACATAACAATCATACCATAGGCTAGCTTCTAGGTTTTAGCCTCCTTGATCTCGTGGTAGATCTACTCTTGTACTACCCATATCATCAATATCAATCCAGCAGGAGTAAGGTTTTACCTCCATCGAGAGGGCCCGAACCTGGGTAAAAACATCGTGTCCCTTGTCTCCTGTTACCATCCGCCTATTAGACGCACAGTTCGGGACCCCCTACCCGAGATCCGCCGGTTTTGACACCGACAGTAGAGAGCCCGTACAATGCGCATATAGGCCTGGCATTGCTCCTTTAAAGGAAGTGTTGCTATGGCGTATTTTGGTTGGGTCTATCCCCATTCTGCGGATTGTGTCCTGATATAGCAGGTTTAGATCACTGCCGCCGTCCATTAGGACTTGTGTAAATTGCAGTCCGTCGATTATAGGATCTAATATCAGGGCAGTCCATCCTGGCGAGCGTTGTCCTACGGACTAAAGCCCTCCGGTTTATATAGACACCGGAGGAGGCTAGGGTTACACAGAGTCGGTTACAATGGTAGGAGATCTACATATCCGTATTGCCAAGCTTGCCTTCCACGCCAAGGAAAGTCCCATCCGGACACGGGACGGAGTCTTCAATCTTGTATCTTTGTAGTCTTGGAGTCCGGCGGATAATGATAGTCCGGCTGTCCGGACACCCCTAGTCCAGACTCCTCAAGAGCCCTCGAACCAGGCTTCAATGACGATAAGTCCGGCAAGATAATGTTCAAGCATTGCAAGGCAGGTTCCTCCCTTGAATAATCCAGAGAAGATCATGAACACCAGGATAGTGTCCGCTCGCAAAATAAATTCCACATTCCACCGTAGAGAGAATAAAATGTACACTTAGTTCAATCTGGCGACGATTATGCGGCGTGACATCACACCGCTACCAAGCCTTTGTTTGAATCGTTTTTACTATACCACCTCAAAGACGCTTAGCGGCGCGTTTCCTTGGCACGCCTTATCGGCGCGTAGATCGTGTTCCCTTATTCAGGATTCTCATCAATACGTGCGTGGGTAACCCAACCGCTCCGTCGCCACGCCTCTATCGAAGGTGAATCCCAAGCGGTCACGGAGACGGCCCTTGGTATTTCATCCCTTTATAAGAGGACCAAGGCTCGTCCTTGTTCTTCAATCTCGCATCGAATCTCTTCCCGCTCCCGCCCAACACCCGAGCCTCAGATTCGAGCGCTTGGATCCTCAACCATGTCCGCTCCGACCTCCGGGGCGATGGATGCCCTCATCCGCCACGGAGGAGGACATATTGAAGTTACGTGAAGCCAAGCACTGCCCACGAGGTTTCAAGACAGTTACCTGCCCAAGGGCAGGCCGTGCCCGCCCGAGCCCGTGAATACGCTGCCTTCAGATCCCACCTCCATCGGGTTTAGGCTTCCCGACGGACCCCTTCGTGAGAGGGCTCTGTTCTACTATGGGCTGGACTTTCACGACTTGGCTCGAGTCCATCCTCCACATCTCTGCATTCATTATCATCTGCGAAGCCTTCCTCCGTCCTCCCCACTTCGCCTGTGGCTGAACACCTTCTAGGTGGAGCCAAGATGATCGGGGCGTCAGCGGAGTCGGTGGGCGACCATAAGCAAAAGGCCGATGCCCGTGGCCGAGGGTTCCTTCCAAGAGGAGCTCGGATTGTGGCAGCAGGAGTGGTTCTATATCATCGCTCGAAGGCAGCAGCAAAAGCCGCCGCTTTTATTCCGCCGGGACCTCCACGCCACCGATGTCGTGGGTCGACCAAGGGCTCAATTGGGGCCGCCCAAAGACGTGCCCACCGCAGGGCCGGATTCGAGATCTCCAAGCGAGGGGATCGACTGATCAAGGTGATGCGAGTTATGCTAATCGGGCATCTTCGCCTCGCAAGCGCCGTCCTCTCCGTCTATGGGAGTTCAACCCGGAGGGACCTCGGATTCTCCAACACTTTATGGGTGCGACACCCGTGGAGATGTACAAGTTGTTCTTCGGACCGCAGGTGGCGTGTCCGGATTTAGCCGAGGACGCAGGCCTAAGCCGCGATCGCCCGGATACTCAGGTAAATAGCTCCGAGTCCGGACATTCTGTTTATGTGCCTTTCTAGAGTTCGCCTCCTAACCCCTTATTCCTTACAGGAATGGGTGGCGCGATCAAGGCTGATAAGGTGTCCGGCCCCCCTCCCAGAGACCGCACTGGAGCCCGTGCTGGTCAGAATGTTGGAGGTCGCACCCATAGAAGGGGGCGAAGGGGAAAATAGAGGAGCTAATATTTCGCCCAAAGGGGCGCCCAAAGAGGGGGGAATCAAGAACCCCTCCCTCCAAGGGGAGAAGAGGACCGCCTCCGAAGATCCGGAGGCCAAAGCCCCTAAGCGCGGGAAGAGATCTTCACCGGGGGGTCCGGCGTCCGGAGAGAATCCGGACGCACAATCATCGCCAAAGGATCAGCCCTCCAGCGAGCCGTGAGTATGAAAAATGGAATTAATTAGTAAGGAAATGCCTTCATTTGTGCTTCTGTGACCGAAATATTTATATTGCAGTTTGGATCTGCAGCCTTCTCAGATGAGTTCGTCTTCGGGAGACCTTCTTCCGGAGATGATGGAGAGCGATACGCCTCCGTCTGCAGCGCCGTCAGATAAGGCGGGCGAGCCTGAAGTATCGTCACGAGGGTATCCCGAGTCCGAGGGGCCAGAGTTCGGCACCCACTAGTATCCGCCGAGAACTAAAGAATCTGCTTGAGAGGGCGTCCATTTTAGAAGATCACCGTGCGTTGATGCGTATGGTGATTGGAAGGATTTCGTCCGCCGACAGCGGATTGAGCAATGCCGCCATGAGTTTGCTGGCGGGATTTGAGGTATGTGAGACTGATGCACCCATTTGTCTTTTAACAGTTTCGCACATAAAAATGCGCCCTGTATAGATAGTAGCCCCTGAGACTCGGTAGGTTGTCGAAAACGACAGCGTACCGAGGATCGAAATCTAAAGTAATGACCTCTGTCGTTCCTATGCAGGTGGCGGATAGTCCGGGGGCTAGCCGGACTAGTGAGTTTGCCGAGTTAAGTCGGCAACTTGACATGGCGGATGTGGACATCGCACTTGTCAACCGGCGACTTGACGAGTCGCAAGGTAAATAAATTCTCCGCAGTCGCTTTATGTAAGGGGGTCGAAGCCCTCCTTTGATAAATTATATGATGTTGTACAGACGGTGCTGCTGCTGTGGAGAGCCTTCGGGCCGAACTTGCTCGAGCTAAGGAGCAAGCCCGAAGGAGTGACGCGGCTGCCTCGAGGGCGGCCGAGGAGTTGAAAGCCGAAAAGGCTGCGCACTGCCTAAGCAGGGCGGAGGTGGCCGAATTGGCCATGAAAGTAAAGGATGCTACCGACCGCAATGAGGCTCTTGAAAAGGAGCGCTTATCGGAGCGGGAAGACCTGAAGAAGGCCACCGCCGAAGCCAAGGATGCCCGCTCTGCAATGCGGGCTATGAAGGAGGAACTGCGCCAGGCAAGAGATCGTGGCTGGCAAGCCTTTTCTGCTGCGTCGCCGGTTTATGGATGGAAAGTATGCTCAATTTGAGCGGCTGTGGAGTCCGGAGGATCCGTATATGGACTTAGCTGCAAGTGCGGCCGATGCCGTTAAGCACTTCCGAGCCAGGAGGATCACGAGACGGAAGAGCTATATTGGTCTCAATTCCACAGTCCGGATCGCTCACTTTCGTTGACAGACCGGTTGGCCGAATGGGCCGAGCTAAATAGATTGTCCGGACTTGCCATGACTGACATCGTGGCCCATGTCTGGCCAGAGAGGTCCAAGGCGACGAGCTACTTCGACTTACTGCAGCAATTCCTTGGAGCGGTGCCGCATATAAAGGAGATGAAGCGGTCGGCCTGCATCGAGGGCACGCGGATGGCTCTTGCCCATGTGAAGACTCATTGTCCGGAGATGGATGCCACCGCTCTTGCCGCCCAGGGTTCGGATGAAAGCCGGCTCCCTGCCGAGCACTACTTCGGGGAAGTTATGCGTGGCGCTCGTGTAATAGAGTCGCAGTGCTCGAAAAATGTCACGTTCAAATGAACGCATTAGCTTGTAAATCGATGATTATGTTACAACTGCTTTTTATACTTGTGCGTCTCAAGTAGTAAAACTTCTCCTGTGCGGCCGTTTACGTATACATTTGTATAACTTGAAAGATTGCAGTCTTCGGCTTCAGCCCCCACGCACAGGGTGCGGGGGTGTTCGCAAAAATAGCGCGTTTTCACACTTAATCCGACGTCTCGGTCCTGTTATAAGGAGGTGGTAGCGTAGCGAATGAGGCAATCCGGACTATAATGCTTTATCACTTTCACTTAGCCAGTGGAGCTCGAGGGTGGGGCTACGATATAGCCCTGGTGGCATCGCCCTTCTCGAAGTCGGGCGCGTGTGCTCTGACCGAAACGGTCCTTCGTCAAGCGAAATTCTAAACATTCCGATAGTCGATCGAGTGGTTGACCGATCTCTCGCTATATCATGACGATCGCCGGCTTTCATCGAGGTGCTCGCCAACGAACGGGGCACAATCGCAGAGTTCTCCGGTGCCGTTACCCGATGATACGGAACGTAAGGCAGCAAAACACAGGAGCCGGGCAAACCCAACATTTGACCAAAGACATGATTCGGAGCTGATGCATATAATGCCTAAGTCGAGACGTCGAACACTCCCTAAGGTGTTCGGTCTTTATAATAATGGGCAGAACGATGCCCTAAGCCCCTAGTGTCCAGGTACAGGCATGGTCTTCTGACGCGGCCGATGCCAAAGCGTCAGGCTCCTCTTTGGCTATAGGAAGAAACCAAGGGAGAATAACAACAAGAGACAGTAAAAAAGGTTTACGCAGGGTCTTAATCTGAAAAGAATCCTCTCAACGGGTCCCTACTGCACGTCTGCGCCTGTGTCTCCGTTGCGCCGTTATCCTGGACGGGTATGCACGTTGTTCATTTGTAGAAAGAGAGGAACGTTTAGTTTTAGAAACAATTCGTGCAAAAAATATGTGTAAAATAAGAAATATAAATAATTAAAGCAGGGTTTGTATGAACCCGCGGTTGTTTGTGCGCGCAGCCCCCTGTGAAGGGGTAAGCGGTTGTTCGTCTATCCGAGTCCGGGGTCTTTAAGTGACCCTCGCACTAAAATGACACCACGCGGACCGGGCATCTTGAGTGTAAGAGATGCGTAATGCGGTATGGCGTTGAAGCGGACAAAGGCCTTTCGGCCCAAGAGTGCTTGATATTCACTTTCAAATGGGACGATATGAAAAATTAATTCTTCTCGTCGAAAATTGTTCGGAGATCCGAACACGACTTCTAGTAATATGGAGCCTGTGCACTTGGCGTAAGGGCCTGGCGTCACTCCTTTGAAGGAAGTGCGGCTGTGTCGGATTTTAGCAGGGTTTATCCCCATCCTACGGATTGTTTTTGAATACAGCAGATTTAAGTCGCTGCCTCCGTCCATTAGGACATGAGTAAATTGTAATCCGTCTATTATGGGATTCAATATCAGGGGAGTCCGTCCCGTATTTCGAACGCTTCTGGAATAGTCCAGGTGGTCGAAAGTGATTGGTTTTGATATCCAATCTCTACGGTCTGCTGGGTTGGACCGCCAAGCTCTTTTAGAAAGTGCCGCACTATTTTTCCGTATTATCACATGAAGTGAGTTTACTGCTTTGACCCCTTGTGGGAAAGTCTTTTGTTTTCGGTGCTCTGCTGATGGGGTTTATCTTCTTAAGCTGACGCGTCGAGCCCCTTGTGTTCGGCATTTAGTCGGCGGACTATTTGAAAACCCAACAATCCTGTGGGTGTGATTTGCGAGCCTTCCGGGTACTGTGGATTTGACATATCCGACCCAAAATCTTGTTTAAGTTGGACAATTCATCACTGTCTTCTTTAAGAGGCTGTGTTTTAGTATTGGGCCGCGAGCTTTTGAATCCGGCGTTGACTGTCGCGCTCTTTGGGCTTTTCTCTTTATTCCGGCGCTGCTCTTTTCTGCGCCGTGATTTTCTGTTTCCATCTCTTATGTCGGATGTACTTGGGTCGCTGGTGCTGCATCTTGCTAACCAGCTATCCTCTCCCGCACAGAAGCGGGTCATGAGGCTTGTTAGTGCGGACATTGTCCTCGGTTTCTCTTGACCGAGGTGCCTGGCGAGCCATTCGTCTCGGACATTGTGCTTGAAAGCTGCTAAGGCTTCGGCGTCCGGACAGTCGACTATTTGGTTCTTTTTCGTAAGGAACCTGTTCCAGAATTTCCGCGCTGACTCTCCGGGCTGTTGAGTTATATGACTTAGATCATCTGCATCCGGAGGACGGACATAAGTCCCTTGAAAATTTGCTCTAAACGCATCCTCGAGCTCTTCCCAACTTCCAACAGTGTTTTCTGGGAGGCTTTTAAGCCAATGACGGGCTGGCCCTTTGAGCTTGAGGGGTAGGTATTTTATGGCATGGAGATCGTCTCCTCTGGCCATATGTATGTGTAGTATATAATCTTCTATCCGCACTCGAGTCTGTTGTTCCATCGTAGGCCTCTATGTTGATGGGTTTAAATCCTGCTGGGAATTCATGGTCCAGCACCTCATCGGTGAAACATAGTGGGTGTGCGGAGCCCCTGTATTTGTGTGTGCCGCTATCGTCGGACACTTGACGTGTTGCCTTGCTTCTTGGGGCCTTCTCCTTTGGCCCGTAAATGGACCTGGCTGGGCCATCTATCCTTCCGAGTTCGTTGGTGGATTTATGTGTGGCGCCGCTGTCATAATTTGGCCCGTCATCTGGCCGTCTATCCAACCAGGCGGCCCCTTTATTTTTGGACGGTTGAGGCTCTATGGCCTCCTCGTCGAATTCCGGTAGCAGCTTGCGCTTCGGGTAGCTCTTTGATTGGTGGCCATTGTCGTACTTATCTGCGGTTTTGAGCACTTTGCTCCATCTCATTCTGAGTGTGTCTTCCGCTGTTTTGAGCCTCCGTTTTCCTTCTTGAGCTTCTTGCGATCTTGACGAGTCTTTTTGAAGGTTCTTGCTCTCCGTGGCGTGTCCAAATGAGGTCATCTGGACTGTTATTTTCACTGGGCCTGGACTGATTATCTGACTCGTCATGTTCGGACGGTTGCTTATTTGCATGTTCGTCGTCCACTTGTGAGCCCTGCCGTATTGCGGGCTCCTTGGGAGCGTTGTTGTCGTCGAGGCGGGATTTAGGGCGACGTCTGCGCCGCCGTTTTGGTCGATTGTCGGCGGGGTCATCTTCTGCCGCGGCCCGTTGGTCCTTGTTATCGCTCTCCTTTGGGGTGTCCACCATATATATGTCATGTGACGAGGTGGTCCTCCCGTGCTTTATATGCTCTGTTTTTTGTTCGTCTCCGGCATCGTCGTCCATTCCGTCGATGTCTTCGGAGTCATAATCTAGCATGTCGGTTAGGTTGTCGATAGTGGCTACAAAGTGGGTGGTGGGTGGGCTCTAAATTTCTTCGTCGTCCGTACCCCAACCATCCTGGCCATAGTCCGGCCAGGACTCTCCTGATAACGAGAGATGCTTTAGTGAATTCAAGATATCGTCAAAAGGCGAGTATTGAAAGATGTCCACGGCGGTGAATTCCATAACCGGCGCCCAATCCGGATCGATTGGTAGGGGCGCGGGAGGTTCGGAGTCCGGCGAGGAGTCCGGCGCCTCGGAATCACGAGTTTCGCAGGGGACAAGATCAGTGTTCGGCTCCATCGCCGTGGGCGTTGAATCCCCCGGGGCAGCGTCTATCCACCGTCCCTTGATCTGGGCGATCGGCTCCGGGCTAATGACCGAAGCGGATCCGTGTGCGGCCACCAAGGCACTGTTCGGTGGCAGAGCTAAATCATGCCCGTCGTCCACAAAGGCGACGCTTGCTATGTGGCTCGAGTCCGTCGAAGATCAAGTCTCCGCGACATCGGCCGTGAAGTTTAAGCTTCGAATCGACTGACGGCGGGCGTAGCTTCGATCTGCTCCAGATGGCCAAGAGAATTGGCCCGCAGATGCGGCCGCCGAATCTGAAGATCTGTCCGGGAGAGAAGTCTCACCACTGACAGCGTTGTTGGTTGAAGATGCCATCAAGCCTATCGGTGGCGACACGAGGAACTCTCAATGAAAGCACCAATGTCGGTGTCAAAACCGGCGGATCTCGGTAGGGGTCCCGATCTGCGCGTCTAGGCGGATGGTAATAGGAGGCGAGGACACGATGTTTTTACCCAGGTTTGGGCCCTCTCGATGGAGGTAAAACCCTCGTCCCGCTTGATTAATATTGATGATATGGGTAGTACAAGAGTGGATCTACCACGAGATCAAGGAGGCTAAACCCTAGAAGCTAGCCTATGGTATGATTGTTGTAATGTATGTTGTCCTACGGACTAAAGCCCTCCGGTTTATATAGACCTTTGGAGGAGGCTAGGGTTACACAGTCGGTTACAATGGTAGGAGATCTACATATCCGTGTTGCCAAGCTTGCCTTCCACGCCAAGGAAAGTCCCATCCGGACACGGGACGGAGTCTTCAATCTTGTATCTTCGTAGTCTTGGAGTCCGGCGGATAATGATAGTCCGGCTGTCCGGACACCCCCTAGTCTAGGACTCCCTCATCTACCACTAGAGGTTGTGTTCGGCTAAGCCGACAACTACCATCGCAAAAAGCTAGTCTTCCACATCGCCCCATTTAAAAGTAGCCATCAAGCACTATTGGGACGCGATTCGCCTCCTTTAACGCAATACCGCATTATGCAGCTCTCACACTCAAAATGCCCGGTCCACGCGGCATAATCTCATTAAATGGAAACCTCGAGTGTTCCTCGAATAAGGAAGAAAGTGAGACTGCCTTGACAACCACACATTAATACGGCTTTTGCCGATCAAAGCCCCCAAACAGGTCATTCCGACCCCGAACACGGTTAGGCGAGTCCGGCGCAAATAAACAAGGGGCTCACCAGCCGCGTACCCCCTTACAAGGGGCTGCACGCATGTACCATAAGAGACAATAAAGCTCAATCTTATTTGTTTTTTGAACTATACTCTGTTTATACATTTTTCGCACGATACTTTTTCACAATAAGTTCTCCTCTTTTACAGATGAACACCGTGCTACGCCTGTCCAGGATACGGCACAACGGAGACACAAAGCGTGAAGCGTGCGATGAGGGACCCGTTACAAGGATTCTTTTCAGATTAAGACCCTGCGTAAACCTTTCTTACTGTCTCTTGTTGATACACATCCCTTGGTTCCTCACTATAACCGAGGAGGAGGCTGGTGTTTTGGCATCGGCCGCGTCAGAAATTTTGCGTGTACCTGGACACCAGGGGCTTAGGGCATAGTACTGCCCGTTTTCATAAAGACCGAATACCTTAGGGAGTGTTCGGTGTCTCGAGTTAGGCCTTATATGCATCAGCTCTGAATCATGTCTTTGGTCAAATGTTGGGTTTGCCCGGCTCCTGTGTTTTGCTGCCTTATGTTCCGCTCTATCGGCTAACGCGGCACCAGGAGAACTACTGCGATTGTGCCCCGGTTCGTCCAGGTGAGCACCTTAGTAGAGAAAGCCGAAAACTGATTGTCATGATATAGCGAGAGACTGGTCAACCACTCGATCGACCACCGGAATGTTTAGAATTCCTCCGCTTTAACGAAGGACCGTTTCCCGGTCAGGCACATACGCTCCCCGAAATTCGGAGAGCACAGTGCCCCTAGGGGCTATATAGTAGTCCCACCATTGAACTCCTATGGCTAAGTGAAAGTGATAAAGCATTATAGTCCGGTTGCCTAGTTTGCTACGCTATCACCTCCTTCACAGGACCAAGACGTTGGATTAAGTGTGAAACAGCTATATTTTTTGCAAACACCCCCGCACTATGTGCGTGGGGGATGAAGCCGAAGAGTGCCATCTTTCAGGTTATATACACATATACATTAACGGCCGCACAGGAGGAATTTCAACACTTGAACGCACAAGTATAAAAAAAGCCCATATATTACATTTGAAGCATGGCTTCACAAATCATACATGTCATTTGAACATAACATTTTTCAAGCACTGCGTCTCTATTAAACGAGCGCCCTGCAGGACTTCCCCAAAATAGTGCTCGGCTGGTAATCGGCTCCTGTCCGAGTCCTGGGAAGCAACGTCGGTGGCCTCCATCTCTGCCCAGTATGTTTTGACATGGGCGAGCGCCATCCGTGCACCCTCTATACATGCCGACCGCTTCATCGCCTTGATATGCGGCACCGCATCAAGGAACTGCTGCACCAAGCCAAAATAACTCTTCGGCTCGGGCCTTTCCGGCCACAGATGAGCCACGACACCCTTCATGCCAAGTCTGGACAACCTATTCAGCTCAGCCCACTCGGCTAACCGATCGGTCAATGGAAGTAAACGCTCCGGACTATGGAACTGCGACCAAAAAAGCTCTTCCATTCCGTGATCCTTCTGGCCTCAGAAGTGTGCAACCGCGTCTGTGGCACTCGCCGCCAAATTCAGATAGGCATCCTCTGCACCCCATAACTGGCCCAACTAAGCATACTTCGGATCCGTGAACTTCCTACGCAGCAGAAAGGGCTTTCTAGCCGCAATATCCCCGGCCTGACGTAGCTCCTCCTTTATAGCTCTCATCGCGAGCGGCATCCTTAACCGGCGGTGGCCTTCTTTAGGTCCTCTTGCTCCGCTCGGCATTCTCTTTCAAGAGACTCATAGCGGTCGGCAGCATCCTTGACTTCTACGCCATTTCGCCATTTCCTCCTACTTGACCATGAGCGGCTGTTCGCTTTTAGCTCTTGACGCCTTCAAAGCAACCGCGTTACTTTTCGCCTTGCTCCTTGGCTCGGGCAAGCTCGCGAAAGGTCCTCCATAGCAGCGCATCATCGCATTAAGCATCGTGTAGTAAGGCATGGGCGTCAAGCTCCTTACCAGTTCGAAAAAGCCACATACCTTGTGACTCGTCAAGTCGCTTATTGACCAGCGATGTCGCATCCATAGCGTCTGGTTGCCGCTTTAGTTCGGCAACTCTATCGATCCGGCTGGCCACCGAACGCTCCACCCCCTGAATAGGAAGGGCGACATCTTAACACTGAGATTATGATCCTCGGCATGCCGTCACTTTTGACAACGCACCGAGTCTCAGGGGCTACTATCTATACAGGGCGCATTCTATATGCAAAACTGTCAGAAGGTACATCATTGTTGCGTACCTCAAACCCCGTTAGTAAAATTCTGACGGATTCGTGCAAACCGCTCTCAGTGGATGAAATCCTTTCAATCACCATACCCATTAACGCACGGTGATCTTCTGAGATGGATGCTCGCCCGAGCAGATCCTTCAGCTCTTCCGACCGCACACCAGTTGGTACCGGACCTCCCGGCCCTGCCGGACTCAGGGAAACCCTTCGCGACGACACCTCGGGGTCGTCCGCCCCGCCTGATGGCACGGTAGATGGAGGCGTTTTGCTTTCCATCATCTCCGGACGAAGATCCCCCGAAGACGAGCTCTGCTGAGAAGGGCTGAGATCCGAACTACAAGGTAATAACTTCGGTCATCCTCAGAAATAAAAACAGGGATGTCTCTTATTACAGTACTCCCTTTTCTACTTACGGCTCGCTGGAGGGCTGATTCCCTTGGGGAAATAGTGTGGCCGGGGCCCCTCCTGGCGTAGGACCCTCTACCGAAGATTTCTTCCCCCGCTTTGAGGCCTTGACCTCCGGATCTTCAGAAGCGGTCCTCTTCCCCCCTTGAAGGGAGGGATTCTTGATCCCCCCTTCCTTAAAGGCCTCCTTAGTGGAGGCAGTAGCTCTCCTGTTCCCCCCTTCGTCCTCTTCCAAAGGCATAGCCTCCAGCATCTTGGTTAGCACCGGATCCGGCGCGGTCTTAGGGAGGGGCGCCGGACACCTTATTAGCTTTGCTTTTGCTATCCACTCCTGTTCAAGGAACAGCTCTTTAAAGGGCAAGTAGTATGATAAATGTACGGATAGCACGTCCGGGCACAGGAACTACTTACTTGAGTATCCGGGCGATTGCAACTCAGACCGGCGTCCTCGGTCAAGTCCGGACACATCTCTTGTCGTCCGAAGAACAGTTTATACATCTCCACGGGTGTCACACCCATGAAGTGCTGGGGAGCTCGTGATCCCTCCGGATTGAATTCCCACAGGCGGAGAGGGCAATGTTTGCAGGGCAGAAGACGCCGAATCAGCATAACCTGCGCCACTACGACCAGATTGATCTCCCTCTCTTGGAGGTCTCGAATCCGGCCCTGCAATATTGGCACGTCCTTGGACGGCCCCCAGTCAAGCCCTTTGTTGACCCATGACGCCAGCCGTTGTGTAGGGCCCGCGCGAAAGGCAGGTGGCGCCACCTGCCTGGTGCCCCTAGGAGCGGTGATGTAGAACCACTCCTGTTGCCACAAGTCGAGCTCCTCTTGAAAAGAGCCCTCGGGCCATGGAGCATCGGCCCTCTTACTTATAACTGCCCCTCCGCACTTTGCCTGTCGCCCCTCGATCATCTTCGGCTCCACATTGAAGGTCTTGAGCCACAATCCGAAGTGAGGGGTAGTGCGGAGGAAGGCTTCGCAGACAGCAATGAACAATGTGATGTGGAGGATGGACTCCGGAGCCAAGTCATGGAATTCCAGCCCATAATAAAACATGAGCCCCCTCACGAAGGGGTCCATCGGGAAGCCTAAACCCCGACGGAGGTGAGACATGAACACGACGCTCTCACCAGGCTCGGGAGTTGGAATGACTTGCCCTTGGGCAGGCAGCCTATGCAAAATCTCGCAGGTTAGGTACATGGCATCTCTCAGCTTCAGCACGTCTTCTTACGTGACGGAAGAGGGCATCCACCGGCCTTGTAGGTCGCAGCCGAACATTGTTAAAGGTCTGAAGCGCCCAAATCTAGAACCTTAGGTGTTGGAACTCGAGGCGAGGGGCGGATTCGATTGAGATTGAAGAAAAGGAACGGGCCTTGGTCTCATTATAAAGGGGGTAGAATACCAAGAGCCGTCCCCGTGACCGTTTGGGACTCGCCTTCGATGGAGGGTCGTGCCAACGGGCACGGTTGGGTTACCCACGTCCGTATTGATGAGAATCCCGGAATAAGGGGACATGATCTCTGCTTCGGCAAGACGTGCCAAGGAAACCGCTTCGCTAAACGCGCTGAGGTGGAATAATAAAAACGATTTGAGTAAAGGCTTGGTCGTGGTGTGACGTCACGCCATGAAATCGTCGTGATTGAACTTGTGTGTATATTATTCTCTCTCTGGTGATACGTGGAATTTGTTTTGCGAACCGGACACTATCACGGTGTTCAAAATCTTCTATGAATTATTCGAGGAGGAACCCGCCTTGCAATGCCGAAGACAATATCTGCGCGGGACTCGTCGTCATTGAAGCTGGTTCGAGGCTCTTGAGGAGTCTGGACTAGGGGTATCCGAATAGCGAACTATCATCATTGGCGGACTCCAAGACTATGAAGATACAAGATTGAAGACTTCGTCCCATGTCCGGATGGGACTTTCCTTGGTGTGGAAGGCAAGCTTGGCGATCACGGATATGTAGATCTCCTACCATTGTAACCGACTCTGTGTAACCCTAGCCCTCTCCGGTGTCTATATAAACCGAGGTTTTAGTCCATAGGACACATAACAATCATACCATAGGCTAGCTTCTAGGGTTTAGCCTCCTTAATCTCGTGGTAGATCTACTCTTGTACTACCCATATCATTAATATCAATCAAGCAGGAAGTAGGGTTTTACCTCCATCGAGAGGGCCCGAACCTGGGTAAAAACATCGTGTCCCTTGTCTCCTGTTACCATCCGCCTAGACGCACAGTTCGGGACCCCCTACCCGAGATCCGCCGGTTTTGACACCGACAGAAAGCTTATGCACAACTTGTCCTGAGAATTGGCTACTACACCAGATAATAATGAGACCACCCGAGCACCTACTGAAGGGACAAACTCAAACTTGTCAAACCTTATTGGGCTACATTTTCTAATATATGAGTGATAAAACTCTGTTTTTCGTCTCTTGTAAGCACACAATCGAACAGTTCGATTCATCAATTTTGTTACGCAGTGCATCACATTACGTATTGTTGGGGAACGTAGTAATTTCAAAAAATTAACCTACGCACACGCAAGATCATGGTGATGCATAGCAACAAGAGGGGAGAGTGTTGTCCAAGTACCCTCGTAGACCTAAAGCGGAAGCGTTATGACAACGCGGTTGATGTAGTTGTACGTCTTCACGATCGACCGATCCTAGTACCGAACGTACGGCACCTCCATGATCTGCACACGTTCAGCTCGGTGACGTCCCACGAACTCCGATCCAGCAAATTGTCGAGCGAGAGTTTCGTCAGCACGACGGCGTGATGACGGTGATGATGATGCTACCGACGCAAGGCTTCGCCTAAGCACCGCAATGATATGACCGAGGTGGATTATGGTGGAGGGGGGCACCGCACACGGCTAAGAGATCAATGATCAACTTGTGTGTCTATGGGGTGCCCCCCTCCCCCGTATATAACGAAGTGGAGGAGGGGGAGGTGGCCGGCCTCCTAGGCGCGCCCCAAGAGGAGTCCTACTCCCACCGGGAGTAGGATTCCCCCCCCCCCTTCCCTAGTTGGATTAGGAGAGAAGGAAGGAGGAGGAAGGAGGAAGGAAAGGGGGGCCGGCCCCCCTCCCGATTCAGATTAGGCTTGGGGGGGCTCGCCCCCTCCTTTGCTCCCTTCTCCTCTCTCCCACTATGGCCCAATAAGGCCCATATACCTCCCGGGGGGTTCTAGTAACCTCCCAGAACTCCGGTATATGCCCGAACTGACCCGGAACTATTCCGACGTCCAACTATAGTCGTCCAATATATCGATCTTTATGTCTCGACCATTTTGAGACTCATCGTCATGTCCATGGTCATATCTAGGACTTCGAACTACCTTTACTACATCAAAACACATAAACTCATAATACCGATCGTCACCGAACTTTAAGCGTGCGGACGCTACGGGTTCGAGAACTATGTAGACATGACCGAGACATGTCTCTGTCCAATAACCAATAGTGGAACCTGGATGCTCATATTGGCTCCTACATATTCTATGAAGATCTTTATTGGTCAAACCACATAACAACATATGTTGTTCCCTTTGTCATCGGTATGTTACTTGTCGGAGATTCGATCGTCGGTATCTCAATACCTAGTTCAATCTCGTTACCGGCAAGTCTCTTTACTCGTTCCGTAATGCATCATCCCGTAACTAACTCATTAGTCACATTGCTTGCAAGGCTTATAGTGATGTGCATTACCGAGAGGGCCCAGAGATACCTCTACGACAATCGTAGTGACAAATCCTAATCTCAATCTATGCCAACTCAACAAACACCATCGGAGACACCTGTAGAGCACCTTTATAATCACCCAGTTACGTTGTGATGTTTGGTAGCACACAAAGTGTTCCTCTGGTATTTGGGAGTTGCATAATCTCACAGTCATAGGAACATGTATATGTCATGAAGAAAGCAATAGCAACATACTAAACGATCAAGTGCTAAGCTAACGGAATGGGTCAAGTCAATCACATCATTCTCTAATGATGTGATCCCGTTCATCAAATGACAACTCATGTCTATGGCTAGGAAACTTAACAATCTTTGATTAACGAGCTAGTCAACTAGAGGCATACTAGTGACACTCTGCTTGTCTATGTATTCGCACATGTACTAAGTTTCCAGGTAATACAATTCTAGCATGAATAATAAACATTTATCATGATATAAGGAAATATATAAATAACAACTTTATTATTTCCTCTAGTGCATATTTTCTTCAGTCTCCCACTTGCACTAGAGTCAATAATCTAGATTACATTGTGATGATTCTAACACCCATGGAGTCTTGGTGTGGATCATGTTTTGCTCGTGAGAGAGGCTTAGTCAACGGGTCTACAACATTCCGATCCATATGTATCTTGCAAATCTCTATGTCCCCTTCCGACATTTGATGACGGATGGAATTGAAGCGTCTCTTGATGTGCTTGGTTCTCTTGTGAATTCTGGATTCCTTCGCCAAGGCAATGGCTCCAGTATTGTCCCGATGCACTAGGTATGACACCTAGATCGGATATGAACTCCTTCATCCAGACTCCTTCATTTGCTGCTTCCGAAGCAGCTATGTACTCCGCTTCACACGTAGATCCCTCCATGACGCTTTGCTTAGAACTGCACCAACTTACGGCTCCACCATTCAAAAAATATGTATCTAGTTTGTGACTTAGAGTCATCCGGATCAGTGTCAAAGCTTGCATCGACGTAACCATTTACGACGAGCTCTTTGTCACCTCCATAAACGAGAAACATATCCTTAGTCCTTTTCAGGTATTTCAGGATGTTCTTGACCATTGTCCAGTGATCCACTCTTGGATTACTTTGGTACCTCCCTGCTAAACTAATAGCAAGGCACATATCAGGTCTGGTACACAGCATGCATACATGATAGAGCCTATGGCTGAAGCATAGGGAACATCTTTCATTTTCTCTCTATCTTCTGCAGTGGTTGGGCATTGAGTCTGACTCAACTTCACACCTTGTAACACAGGTAAGAACCCTTTCTTTGCTTGATCCATTTTGAACTTCTTCAACACTTTATCAAGGTATGTACTTTGTGAAAGTCCAATTAGGCGTCTTGATCTATCTCTATAGATCTTAATGCCCAATATATAAGCAGCTTCACCGAGGTCTTTCATTGAAAACTCTTATTCAAGTATCATTTTATGCTATCCAGAAATTCTGTATCATTTCCAATCAATAATATGTCATCCACATATAATATTATAAATGCTACAGAGCTCCCACTCACTTTCTTGTAAATACAGGCTTCTCCAAAAGTCTGTATAAAACCATATGCTTTGATCACACTATCAAAATGTTTATTCCAACTCCGAGAGGCTTGCACCAGTCCATAAATGGATCACTGGAGCTTGCATACTTTGTTAGCATCCTTTGGATCAATAAAACCATCGGGTTGCATCATATACAACTCTTCTTCTAGAAATCCATTCAGGAATGCAGTTTTTAAATCCATTTGCCAAATTTCATAATCATAAAATGCAGCAATTGCTAACATGTTTCAGACAGACTTAAGCATCGCTACTGGTGAGAAGGTCTCATCGTAGTCAACTCCTTGAACTTGTCGAAAACCTTTCGCAACAAGTCGAGCTTTGTTGACAGTAACATTACCGTCAGCGTCAGTCTTCTTCTTGAAGATCCATTTATTCTCGATGGCTTGCTGATCATCGGGCAAGTCAACCAAAGTCCACACTTTGTTCTCATACATGGATCCCATCTCAGATTTCATGGCCTCAAGCCATTTCGTGGAATCTGGGCTCATCATCGCTTCCTCATAGTTCGTACGTTCATCATGGTCAAGTAACATGACCTCCAGAATAGGATTACCGTACCACTCTGGTGCGGATCTTACTCTGGTTGACCTACGAGGTTCGGTAGTAACTTGATCTGAAGTTTCATGATCATTATCATCAGCTTCCTCACTAATTGGTGTAGGGATCATAGGAATTGATTTATGTGATGAACTACTTTCCAATAAGGGAGCAAGTACAGTTACCTCATCAAGTTCTACTTTCCTCCCACTCACTTCTTTCGAGAGAAACTCCTTCTCTAGAAAGGATCCATTCTTAGCAACAAATATCTTGCCTTCGGATCTGTGATAGAAGGTGTACCTGAAGGAAATATGCCCTAGAAGCAATAATAAAGTTATTATTTATTTCCTTATATCATGATAAATGTTTATTATTCATGCTAGAATTGTATTAAGCGGAAACATAATACATGTGTGAATATATAGACAAACTTAATGTCACTAGTATGCCTCTACTTGACTAGCTCATTAATCAAAGATGGTTATGTTTCCTAACCATAGACATGTGTTGTCATTTGATTAACAGGATCACATCATTAGAAGAATGATGTGATTAACTTGACCCATTCCGTTAGCCTAGCACTTGATCGTTTAGTATGTTGCTATTGCTTTCTTCATGACTTATACATGTTCCTATGACTATGAGATTATGCAACTCCCGTTTACCGGAGGAACACTTTGTGTGCTACAAAATGTCACAACGTAACTGGGTGATTATAAAGGTTCTCTACAGGTGTCTCCAAAGGTACTTGTTGGGTTGGCGTATTTCGAGATTAGGATTTTTCACTCAATGTCGGAGAGGTATCTCTGGGCCCTCTCGGTAATGCACATCACTTAAGCCTTGCAAGCATTGCAACTAATGAGTTAGTTGCGAGATGATGTATTACTGGAGCGAGTAAAGAGACTTGCGTAACGAGATTGAACTAGGTATTGGATACCGACGATCGAATCTCGGGCAAGTAACATCTTGATGACAAAGGGAACAACGTATGTTGTTATGCGATCTGACCGATAAAGATCTTCATAGAATATGTAGGAACCAATATGGGCATCCAGGTCCCGCTATTGGTTATTGACCAGAGACGTGTCTCGGTCATGTCTACATTGTTCTCGAACCGTAGGGTCCGCACGCTTAAAGTTACGATGACAGTTTCTTTATGAGTTTATGTATTTTGATGTAGCAAAGGTTGTTCGGAGTTCCGGATGTGATCACGGACATGACGAGGAGTCTCGAAATGGTCAAGACATAAAGATCGATATATTGGAAGCCTATATTTGGACATCGGAATCGTTCCAGGTGAAATCGGCATTTTACCGGAGTACCGGGGGTTTACCGGAACCCCCAGGGGGTTATTGGGCCTACATGGGCCTTGAGGGAGAAGAGAGAAGGAGGCAGGAGGTGGCCGCATGCCCCTCCCCTTCCTAGTCCGAATAGGACAAGGGAAGGGGGGCGGTGCCCCCCCTTTCCTTCCCCTCTTCCTCCTCTTTCCCCCCTTCTCCTTCTCCAACTAGGAAAGATGGCGCGCCCATCCTTGGCCGGCCGCCCCCTCCCCTTGGCTCCTTTATATACGGGGGCAGGGGGCACCCTAGAACACACAAGTTGATCTTCGTGACCATTCCTTAGCCGTGTGCGGTGCCCCCCTCCACGATATTACACCTCGGTCATATTGTAGCGGTGCTTAGGCGAAGCCCTGCGACGGTTGAACATCAAGATCGTCACCAAGCCGTCGTGCTGACGGAACTCCTCCCCGAAGCTTTGCTGGATCGGAGCGTGGGGTGCGTCATCGAGTTGTACGTGTGTCAAGAACTCGGAGGTGACGGAGTAACAGTGCTTGGATCGGTTGGACCGGGAAGACGTACGACTACTTCCTCTATGTTGCATCAACGCTTCGCTTGGTCTCACGAGGTGCGTGAGACAACACTCTCCCCTCTCGTTGCTATGCATCACCATGATCTTGCGTGTGCGTGGGAAAATTTTTGAAATTACTCGCTCCCCAACAAAGGTATCGAGCCTAGGTTTTATCGTTGATGTTATATGCACGAGTAGAACACAAGTGAGTTGTGGGCGATACAAGTCATCTTTGCTTACCGGCATGTCATACTTTGGTTTGGCGGTATTGTTGGATGAAGCGGCCGGACCGACATTACAGCGTCAGCGCTTCTGCGAGACTGGTTCTACCGACGTGCTTTGCACACAGGTGGCTGGCGGGTGTCAGTTTCTCCAACTTTAGTTGAACCGAGTGTGGCTACGCTCGGTCCTTGCAAAGGTTAAAACAGCACTAACTTGACGATAGATCAAGATGATGAAGATCATGATGTCGTGCCGGTGACGATAGAGATCATGACAGTACTTTGAAGATGGAGATCAAAGGAGCAAGATGATCATGGCCATATCATGTCACATATTTTGATTGCATATGATGTTTATCTATTATACATCTTATTCTTGCTTTGATTGACAGTAGCATTTTAAGATGATCTCTCACTAATTATCAAGAAGTGTTCTCCCTGAGTATGCACCGTTGCCAAAGTTCGCCGTGCCCAGACACCACGTGATGATCAGGTGTGATAAGCTCTACGTCCATCTACAACGGGTGCAAGCCAGTTTTGCACACGCGAATACTCAGGTTAAACTTGACGAGCCTAGCATATGCGAGATATGGCCTCGAACACGGAGACCGAAGGTCGGCGTGAATCATATACTAGATATGATCAACATAGTGATGTTCACCATTGAAAACTACTCCATCTCACGTGATGATCGGTTATGGTTTAGTTGATTTGGATCACGTGATCACTTAAATGACTAGAGATGTGTCTCTAAGTGGGAGTTCTTGAGTAATATGATTAATTCAACTTAAATTTATCATGAACTTAGTCCTGGTACTATTTTGCAAATTATGTTGTAAGATCAATAGCTTGCGTTGTTGCTTTCATATGTTTATTTTGATATGTTCCTAGAAAATTGTGTTGAAAAATGTTAGTAGCAATGATGCGGATTGGATCCATGATCTGAGGTTTATCCTCATTCTTTGAATGTAAGAATTATGTCCTTAATGCACGCTAGGTAGCGGACCTATTGCGGGAGCGGATGCGAGGCGTTATGAGCGTTTGGCTAGCTCAATATGATAACTACTTGATAGTTTGTGCACCATGCTTTATGGCTTAGAATCAGGACTTCAAAGATGTTTTGAGCATCATGGACCATATGAGATGTTCCAGGAATTGAAGTTAATATTTCAAGCAAATACCCGAGTTGAGAGATATGAAGTCTCCAACAAGTTCTATAGCTAAAAGATGGAGGAGAATCGCTCAACTAGTGAGCATGTGCTCAGATTGTCTAGGTACTTCAATCGCTTGAATCAAGTGGGAGTTAATCTTCCAGATAAGATAGTGATTGACAGAGTTCTCTAGTCACCATCACCAAGTTAGTAGAACTTCGTGATGAACTATAGTATGCAAAGGATGACAAAAATGATTCCCGAGCTCTTCGCGATGTTGAAATCAACGAAGGTAGAAATCAAGAAAGAGCATCAAGTGTTGATGATTGACAAGACCACTAGTTTCAAGAAAAAGGGCAAAGGGAAAGAAAGGGAACTTCAAGTAGAATGACAAGCAAGTTATCACTCCCGCGAAGAAGCCTAAAGCTGGACCAAAGCCTGAAATTGAGTGATTACACTGCAAAGGAAATGGTCACTGGAAGCGAAGCAGCCCTAAATATTTGGCGGATAAGAAGGATGGCAAATTGAACAAGGGTATATTTGATATACAGGTTATTGATATGTGCCTTACTAGTGTTTATAGTAGCCCCTGAGTATTTGATACTTGTTCGGTTGCTAAGATTAGTAACTCGAAGCAGGAGTTCTGAGAATAAGCAGAGACTAGTTGAAGGGGAAGTGACGATGAGTGTTGGAAGTAGTTCCAAGATTGATATGATCATCATCGCACACTCCCTATACTTTTCAGGATTAGTGTGAAACCTAAATAAATGTTATTTGGCGTTTGCGTTGAGCATGAATATGATTTGATCATGTTTATTGCAATACATTTATTCATTTAAAATCAGAGAATAATTGTTGTTCTGTTTACATGAATAAAACCTTCAAATGGTCATACACCCAATGAAAATAGTTTGTTGGATCTCGATCGTAGTGATACACATATTCATAATATTGATGCCAAAAGATGCAAAGTTAATAATGATAGTGCAACTTATTTGTGGCACTGTCGTTTGGGTCATATCAGTGTAAAGCGCATGAAGAAACTCCATAAAGATGGATTTTCGGAATCACTTGGTTATGAATCATTTGATGCTTGCGAACTGTGCCTTTTGGGCAAGATGACTAAAACGCTGTTCTCCGGTACTATGGAGAGAGCAACAGATTTGTTGGAAATCATACGTACAGATGTATGTAGTCCGATGAATATTGAGGCTCGTGGCGGATATCGTTATTTTCTCACCTTCACAGATGATTTAAGCAGATATGGGTATATCTACTTAATAAAGCATAAATCTGAAACATTTGAAAAGTTCAAAGAATTTCAGAGTGAAGTTGAAAATCATCGTAACAAGAAAATAAAGTTTCTACAATCTGATCGTGGAGGAGAATATTTGAATTACGAGTTTGGTCTTCAATTAAAACAATGTGGAATAGTTTCACAGCTCACGCCACCTGGAACACCACAACGTTATGGTGTGTCCAAACATCGTAACCGCACTTTATTGGATATAGTGCGATCTATGATGTCTCTTAATGATTTACCACTATTGTTTTTAGGGTATGCATTAGAGACAGCTGCATTCACGTTAAAAGGGCACCATCTAAATCCTTTGAGACGACACCACATGAACTGTGGTTTAGCAAGAAACCCAAGTTGTCGTTTCTTAAAGTTTGGGGCTGCGATGCTTATGTGAAAAAGTTTCATCCTGATAAGCTCGAACCCAAATCGGAGAAGTGCATCTTCATAGAATACCCAAAGGAAATTGTTGGGTACACCTTCTATCACAGATCCGAAGGCAAGATATTCGTTGCTAAAAATGGATCCTTTCTAGAGAAGGAGTTTCTCTCGAAAGAAGTGAGTGGGAGAAAAGTAGAACTTAATGAGGTAACTGTACCTTCTCCCGAATTGGAAAATTGTTCATCACTGAAATCAGTTCCAGTGATTTCTACACCAACTAGTGAGGAAGCTAATGATGATGATCATGAAACTTGAGATCAAGTTACTCTGAGAACCTCGTAGGTCTTCCAGTGCAGTCCGCACTGAGTGGTGCGGTAATCCTGTTACGGAAGTCATGTTACTAGACCATGATGAACCTCACGAACTATGAGGAAGCGATGATGAGCCCAGATTCCATAAAATGGCTTAAGGCCATGAAATCTGAGATGGGATCCATGTATGAGAACAAAGTGTGGGCTTTGGTGGAGTTGCCCGATGATCGGCAAGCCATATTGTATAAATGGATCTTCAAGAGGAAGGCGGACGTTGATAGTAGTGTTACTATCTAAAAAGCTCGACTTATGCAAAAAGGTTTTGACAAGTTCAAGGTGTTGACTACAATGAGATTTTCTCAAGCAGTAGCGATGCTTAAGTCTGTCCGAATCATGTTAGCAATTGCCACAATTTATGAAATCGGCAAATGGATGTCAAAACTGCATTCCTTAATGGTTTTCTCAAAGAAGAGTTGTATATGATGCAACTAGAAGGTTTTGTCAATCCTAAAGGTACTAACAAAATGTGCATGCTCCAAATGATCCATCTATGGACTGGTGCAAGCATCTCGGAGTTGGAATATACGCTTTGATGAGTTGATCAAAGTATATAGTTTTGTCTGAGACTTACGGTGAAGCTTTGTATTTACAAGAAAGTGAGTGGGAGCACTACAAAGATTTCGATAAGTATATGTGAATGACATATTGTTGATCGGAAATAATGTGGAATTATTCTGCAAAGCATAAAGGAGTGTTTGAAATGAATTCTTTAAAATAAAGACCTCAGTAAAGCTACTTACATATTGAGCATCAAGATCTATTGAGATAGATCAAGACACTTGATAAGATTTTCAATGAGTACATACCTTGACAAGATTTTGAAGTAGTTCAAAATGGAGCAGTCAAAGAAGGAGTTCTTGCACGTGTTGCAAGGTGTGAAGTTGAGTAAGACTCAAGACCCGACCATGGCGAGAAAATAGAAAGAGAATGAAAAGTCATTCCCTATGCCTCGATCATAGGTTCTATAAAGTATGGTATCTTTGTGAACCAGGACCTATTGTATACTCGACCTGGTTTGGCAAGGGGTACAATAGTGATCTAGGAGTAGATCCTTTGGACATTGGTCAAAATTATCCTTAGTGGAATAAGGATATGTTTCTCAATTATGGAGGTGACAAAAGGTTCATCGTAAAAGGTTACATCGATACAAGTTTTGGCACTGATCCAGATGACTCTAAGTCTTAATCTGGATACATATTGAAAGTGGGAGCAATTAGCTAGAGTAGCTCCGTGCAGAGTATTGTAGACATAGAATATTTGCAAAATACATATGACTCTGAATGTGACAGGCCCGTTGACTAAACTTCTCTCACGAGCAAAACATGATCATACCTTTCTACTCTTTGGGTGTTAATCACATAGTGATGTGAACTAGATTATTGACTCTAGTAAACCCTTTGGGTGTTGGTCACATGACGATGTGAACTATGGGTGTTAATCATATACAGATATGATTATTGGTGTTAAATCACATGGCGATGTGAACTAGATTATTGACTCTAGTGCAAGTGGGAGACTGAAGGAAATATGCCCTAGAGGCAATAATAAAGTTATTATTTATTTCCTTATAACCTGATAAATGTTTATTATTCATGCTAGAATTATATTAACCGGAAACATAATACATGTGTGAATATAGACAAACTTAATGTCACTAGTATGCCTCTACTTGACTAGCTCATTAATCAAAGATGGTTATGTTTCCTAACCATAGACATGTGTTGTCATTTGATTAACGGGATCACATCATTAGAAGAATGATGTGATTGACTTGACCCATTCCGTTAGCCTAGCACTTGATCGTTTAGTATGTTGCTATTGCTTTCTTCATGACTTATACATGTTCCTATGACTATGAGATTATGCAACTCCCGTTTACCGTAGGAACACTTTGTGTGCTACCAAACGCGTCTGGCGTAATCTGGATGATTATAAAGGTGCTCTACAAGTGTCTCCAAAGGTACTTGTTGGGTTGGCGTATTTCGAGATTAGGATTTGTCACTCCGAATGTCGGAGAGGTATCTCTGGGCCCTCTCGGTAATGCACATCACTTAAGCCTTGCAAGCATTGCAACTAATGAGTTAGTTGCGAGATGATGTATTACGGAATGAGTAAAGAGACTTGCCGGTAACGAGATTGAGCTAGGTATTGGATACCGACGAATGAATCTCGGGCAAGTAACATACCGATGACAAAGGGAACAACGTATGTTGTTATGCGGTCTGACCGATAAAGATCTTCGTAGAATATGTAGGAACCAATATGGGCATCCAGGTCCGCTTTGGTTATTGACGGAGGCGTGTCTCGGTCATGTCTACATTGTTCTCGAACCGTAGGGTCCGCACGCTTAAAGTTACGATGACAATTTCTTTATGAGTTTATGTATTTTGATGTACCAAAGGTTGTTCGGAGTTCCGGATGTGATCACGGACATGACGAGGAGTCTCAAAATGGTCGAGACATAAAGATCGATATATTGGAAGCCTATATTTGGACATCGGAATCGTTCCGTGAAATCGGCATTTTACTGGAGTACCGGGGGGTTACCGGAACCCCCCGGGGGGTTATTGGGCCTACATGGGCCTTGAGGAGAAAGAGAGAAGGAGGCGGGGAGGTGGCCGCGCCTCCCTTCCTAGTCTGAATAGGACAAGGGAAGGCGGCGGCCCCCCCCTTTCCTTCCCTCTTCCTCCTCTTTCCCCTTCTCCTTCTCCAACTAGGAAAGAAAGGAGTCCTACTCCCGGTGGGAGTAGGACTCCCCCCTGGCGCGCCCCTCCTTGGCCGGCCACCCCCTCCCCTTGGCTCCTTTATATACGGGGGCAGGGGGGCACCCTAGAACACACAAGTTGATCTTCGTGATCGTTCCTTAGCCGTGTGCGGTGCCCCCCTCCACGATATGACACCTCGGTCATATTGTAGCGGTGCTTAGGTGAAGCCCTGCGATGGTTGAACATCAAGATTGTCACCACGCCGTCGTGCTGATGGAACTCCTCCCCGAAGCTTTGCTGGATCGGAGCCCGGGGTGCATCATCGAGCTGTACGTGTGTCAAGAACTCGGAGGTGCTGGAGTAACGGTGCTTGGATCGGTTGGACCGGGAAGACGTACGACTACTTCCTCTACGTTCGCGTCAGCGCTTCGCTTTGGTCTCACGAGTGCGTATACAACACTCTCCCCTCTCGTTGCTATGCATCACCATGATCTTGCGTGTGCGTAGGAAATTTTTTGAAATTACTACGTTCCCCAACAGTACCCAATAGTTTCCTTTGGGTATCCTATGAAGACACATTTCTCCGATTTGGGTTCAAGCTTATCAGGTTGAAGCTTTTTCACATAAGCATCGCAACCCCAAACTTTCAAAAACGACAACTTTGGTTTCTTGCCAAACCACAGTTCATATGGTGTCGTCTCAACGGATTTAGATGGTGTCCTATTAACGTGAATGTAGCCGTCTCTAAAGCATAACCCCAAAACGATAGCGGTAAATAAGTAAGAGACATCATAGATTGCACCATATCTAATAAAGTGCGGTTACGATGTTCGGACACACCATTACGCTGTGGTGTTCCGGGTGGTGTGAGTTGCGAAACTATTCCGCATTGTTTCAAATGAAGACCAAACTCGTAACTCAAATATTCCCCTCCACGATGAGATCATAGTAACTTTATTTTCTTGTTACGATGATTTTCCACTTCACTCTGAAATTCTTTGAACTTTTCAAATGTTTCAGACTTATGTTTCATCAAGTAGATATATGATACATCCATTTTGCATCATGCTTTTATATCAATATTTATTGCATTATGGACTGTTATTACACATTATATCTCAATACTTATGTCTATTCTCTCTTATTTTACAAGGTCTACCATGAAGAGGGGGAATGCCGGTAGCTGGAATTCTGGCTGGAAAAGGTGCAAACGTTGGAAACCTATTCTGCACAGCTCCAAAAGTCCTGAGACTCCACGAAACAAATTTTTGGATTTAATAAGAATATATGAGCGAAAGAAATAGGTCAGGGGGCCCACACCCTGTCCGGGAGATAGGGGCCCCCCTATAGGGCGCACCCCCTATCTCCTGGGCCCCCTGGTGGGCCGTCGGCATCCATCTTCTGTTATATCATCACTTTTACCCTAGAAAAAATCGTGGGCAAGCTTACAGGACGAAACTCCGCCGCCACGAGGCGGAACCTTGGCGGAATCAATCTAGGGCTCTGGCAGAGCTGTTCTGACGGGGACACTTCCCTCCGGGAGGGGGAAATCATCACCAACGTCATCACCAATGATCCTCTCATCGGGAGGGGGTCAATCTCCATCAACATCTTCACCAGCACCATCTCCTCTCAAAACCCTAGTTCATCTCTTGTATCCAATCTTGTATCAAAACCACAAATTGGTACATGTGGGTTGCTAGTAGTGTTGATTACTCCTTGTAGTTGATGCTATTTGGTTTACTTGGTGGAAGATCATATGTTCAGATCCTTTGTGCATATTATTACTCCTCTGATTATGAGCATGAATATGCTTTGTGAGTAGTTACGTTTGTTCCTGAGGACATGGGTGAAGTCTTGCTATTAGTAGTCATGTGAATTTGGTATTTGTTCGATATTTTGATGAGATGTATGTTGTCTTTTCCTCTAGTGGTGTTATGTGAATGTCGACTACATGACACTTCACCATTATTTGGGCCTAGAGGAAGGCATGGGGAAGTAATAAGTAGGTGATGGGTTGCTAGAGTGACAGAAGCTTAAACCCTAGTTTATGTGTTGCTTCGTTAGGGGCTGATATGGACCCATATGTTTAATGTTGTGGTTAGGTTTACCATAATACTTCTTATTGCAGTTGCGGATGCTTGCAATAGGGGTTAATCATAAGTGGGATGCTTGTCCAAGTTAGGGCAGTACCCAAGTACCGGTCCACCCACATATCAAATTATCAAACTACCGAACGTGAATCTTATGAACGTGACGAAAACTAGCTTGACGATAATTCCCAATGTGTCCTCGGGAGCTCCTTCCTCATTATTAGAAATTGTCCAGGCTTATCTTTGCTAGATAAAGGATTGGGCCACCTAGCTGCACTTTATTTACTTTATTTACTTGTTGCTCGTTACTATTTATCTTATCACAAAACTATCTATCACCTACTATTTCAGGGCTTGCAGAGAAAACCTTCTTGAAAACCGCTTATCATTTCATACGCTCCTCGTTGGGTTCGACACTCTTACTTATCAAAAGGACTACGATAGATCCCCTACACTTGTGGGTCATCAAGACTCTTTTCTGGCGCCGTTGCCGGGGAGTGTAGCGCTTTTGGTGAGTGGAACTTGGTAAGGAAACATTTTTATAGTGTGCTGAAATTTTCTGTTACTTGTCACTATGGAAACTAATCCTTTGAGGGGCTTGTTTGGGGTATCTTCACCACACCAAAAGAGCAAAGAGTTGCTCCTCAACCTACTGAACTATATGAAAATATTCACTTTGAGATTCCTTCGGGTATGATAGAAAAACTGCTAGCTAATCCATTTGCAGGAGATGAAACATTGCATCCTGATTTACACCTTATCTTTGTGGATGAAGTTTGTGGATTATTTAAGCTTGCAAGTATTCCCGGTGATGTTGTCAAAAGGAAGGTCTTCCCTTTATCTTTGAAGGGAGATGCATTGACATGGTATAGGCTATGTGATGATACGAGATCTTGGAATTATAAGCGATTGAAGTTGGAATTTCACCAGAAGTTCTATCCTATGCATCTTGTTCATCGTGATCGTAATTACATATATAATTTCTGGCCTCGCGAAGGAGAAAGCATCGCTCAAGCTTGGGGGAGGCTTAAGTCAATGTTATATTCATGCCCCAATCATGAGCTCTCTCGGGAAATGATTATTCAGAATTTTTATGCTCGGCTTTCTCTTGATAATCGCAACCTGCTCGATAATTCCTGTGCTGGTTCTTATATGATGAAGACTATTGATTTCAAATGGGACTTATTGGAAAGACTTAAACGCAACTCTGAAGATTGGGGTTCCGATGATGGTAAGGAGTCAGGTATGACTCCTAAGTTCGATTGTGTTAAATCTTTTATGGATACCGATGCTTTTCGTGGATTTAGCTCTAAGTATGGACTTGACTCTGAGATAGTAGCTACTTTCTGTGAATATTTTGCTACTCACGTTGATCTCCCTAAAGAGAAGTGGTTTAAATATAATCCTCTTGTTGAAGTAAAAGTAGTTGCACCTATTACAGTCGAAGAAAAGACTATTACCTATAGTGATCCTATTGTTCCTACTGCTTATGTTGAAAAACCTCCTTTTCCTGTTAGGATAAAAGATCATGCTAAAGCTTCGACTGTTGTTCGTAAGAGTAATACTAGGACATATACACCTCCTGAGCAAATTAATGTTGAACCTAGTATCACTACTAGGGAAAAGCCTATACACAAAATCTTAACAGCAGCGCTCTTCAAAATACCACGCTACTGCTACTTAGCAGCAGCGCATGTCTACGAAACGCGCTGCTGACTTGGAAATAGCAATAGCGCTTGCACCGCATACAGCGCTACTGCTATAGTTGCCATGACCTTGGCCCCGGCTAGCTATAGCAGTGGCGCACTTTACTATAAACGCTCTTGCTATTCAGGTTAGCTGTGGCGCATTTTGAAAAGCAGCTACAACTATCCCTACCTTATCCCCACGCCATGCACACCGCCCTCTCACTCACACTCTCACTCTCGGCGCGTCAACCATCGTCGTCGTCACCGCCGCCGCCGCCTCAAATCCGTCCGCCGAGGTACTCCCCTCCTCCCTCCGCCGCCCTCCCTCCTCCTCTGCAGCCCCCCTCCCTCCTCCGCCGCCGCCCTACTCCCTCCTTTGCCGCCCCTCCTCCTCCTCCTGGCAGCCTCCTCCCACCGCCCTCGACCTCGCCCCCTAGCTACCTCTCCGTCGCCCCCACCCCTGCCACTAGTTAGTACTAGATTTAGTAGTAGTAGATGTTAATTTAGGGTTAGCTAGTACTAGATGTTAATTTAGTAGTAGTAGATGTTAATTTAGCTTAGTTAGTACTAGATTTTTAGTAGTAGTAGTGGTAGTTGAACTACTTTAGTTGTAGTTGAACTAGTTTAGTAAGTAAATTAATAAACTAGTTGAACTAGTTGAGTTAACAGAACTAATCTATTTTTAGTAAGATAATTAATATAACTAGTTGAACTACTTTATTTTTAGAAAGAACTAGTTTTTTTTCTATTTATAGTAAGTTTATATTTAGTAAGAACTAGTTGAATTAATAAAACTAGTTGAACATGTTTTGTTGTTAGTGATAACTTATATGGTTTCAGGTGACCTCCGTCGTCCCCGTCACCGACCCCCTCCGACATCCCCGCCGTCATCCTAGTCACCGACGTACCCCCTCCGACATCGAGGTGAGACCAGCCAAATATCCTTGTATATCTTGTGTTGTTGCTAAAATAGGATATGTGGTTGCCCAAGTGGCCGTTCATGTTCAGTTTACATCTCTGAGTGGCCTATGTTTTGCCGAAGTGTTGATTAATTTCTGTTCCGGCAAATTTTAGGCGCTCGATATGTCCTTTTTTAGCAAAGGTCATGCCGGATTTTGTCGTGAATTCTGGCATGACTTGTGCTAGAATATGTACAAGTTTAATCTTTGAATTATGATTGTAGGAAATGTCGTACTCGGACGACGACGGTCTCCCGGGGGAGTGTAGCTGGTGCCACGACGATCAAGGTATGTGCGACACGTTCGTTCGGTCGGACGAAGATCGGCGCTTCAGCATTAAGCTCGAGGATACCTTCGATTGTGAAACGGTACGCAACAACGACAAGTGTTTTTTCTCCATTAAGCATGACTTCAACTATTTCAACGTCTAATTTTCATATTTTACAATTCGACTAGCTTATCCCATGCCATGCAAGACGCTATGTCTTGGAGAGGATGGGTTTGGAAGACCATGAAAATTTCGAAACAAAGAAAATACACCTAAGGACCCATCATGATATGGATTTTGAAGTAAATCTGTGCAATGCTCGAGGCGTAACCCATTTTGGTTGCCAAGATTGGGAAGCACTTTGCAAAATGTATGGTTTTTATGAGGGTATGATTGTCACCATGGATCTTGGTGATCGATAGCGAGGAAGACAATATGGACATTTGGGTCCTTGTTGATACGCTTCCGATTGTACCGCTATGTGAGTTTCTCAAACATAGTTATTAACTAATTTATATTGTTTATTTCAAAATAGTTGATAGCTTATTTCCATTGACAGCTTATTTTGATTCTTCAAAGACCATGCGGAAGATGGTAGATAAAACCCACTACACCGAAGGCACCCAATTAACGTATAAGGAGAAAAATCATCGATGCATTTTGTACTCTTCTTGAGAATTACAATGACTATTATCGAACTCCTCCAAATTATGGTGAATCGTGCCACTAGTGCATGTGTTGAACAACGATAACTTCTCTGGAGATACCTGGTAAGATTTTTTACTATTACGACATCCGTGCATTTTTGCATACTTCTAAAACTAGTACATCATTGCTAACTCTGAAGTTATTATTATGTTTTTCAACGAAACTCCCAATGGATTGTGTGCCTCATCGATGTCTCTGCATGGTCGCCTCTCCGTTCGAACATCTTGCCGAGTAAATCTATGGAGCTCACTGTGCATATCGGTTTCTAAAACCCGTGAACACATGATCATCGAGAATGGAAGAAATGTATGGACATTCACAAGGAGGTTCTTGGAAGTAACATTCAGCGAAAGGCAAGAATTGGAGACAGGCTAATCTCCATTCTCCATAATGGAGAATCAGGGGCTATCTTGTTTTTTGTTATTTTACCTTAGAAAATGTAGTAGGTCTTAATCGAATGTAATAGGTCCTATGAGGTACAATATGTTTGTGGTAATTTGTTAGAGTTGATAATGATGATCTTGAGGAGGTGTTATGTGATGTCAATGATGAAAACGATGATATTGAGGAGGTGTTATATGACAATGATGTATTATGATGCTAAGTTGTTAATGATATGATGATGATGATGATATTATTATATCATTTGGGTGAAAGAACATGGATTAGTTTCAAGTGGATGGACATCCACTTGAAACTAGTCCACGATTCTTTCACCCCATGATGTAATAACTCATTATGATGTAAAACAATCTCTAAATTCTGTTGTATGAAAACTTGTGTAAAGGTGTATGAATACAACATGAAAAAGAAAAGAAATAAAATACTTGAATAATAGTAGTAGCGGGTAAGGAGAAGCGCTACTACTAACTACCAATAGCGATGTTACGAAGAAGCACTGCTACTAAGTCAATTTAGCAATAGCATGGGTCAAGACACGCTATTGCTAAGCATTAGCTATGGCGCCTTATCGATGGCGCTCACCTTGGCGCTCTGAGATAGCCCCAAAACCAGCTATTGCTGCTAGGCTTTTCCTAGTAGTGTATTGCTATGATTAAAGACCTCTTGGATGAGGACTTAGATGGGCATGTTATTTCTTTCTTGGGTGAGGCTGCTAATATTGCTAGACACGATACTAAGACACGTGAGACTGTTGTAGGCATGCTGTTATTTACATTAAAATAGAGATCATTGTTATCATGGCTTATGTGATATGGGTGCTAGTGCTAGTGCGATACCTTATGATCTTTATAAAGAAATTATGCACGACATTGCACCCATTGAATTAGAAGACATTGATGTTACTATTAAGCTTGCTAATAGGGATACCATTAAACCTATTGGGATTGTTAGAGATGTTGAAGTTTTGTGTGGGAAGGTTAAATGTCCTGCTGATTTTCTTGTTCTTGGTTCCCCACAAGTTGATCTTTGTCCCATTATTTTTGTAGACCCTTCTTGAATACTGCTAGTGCTAAGATTAATTGTGAAAGGAATATTGTCAATATTGGCATAGATGGTATGTCTCATGAGTTTAATTTTGCTAAGTTTAGTAGACAACCTCGTGAAAGGGAACCACCTAGTAAGGACGAGATTATTGGTCTTCCTTCCATTGCTGTTCCATCAACTGATCCGCTAGAACAATATTTGCTAGACCATGAAAACGATATGTTTATGAAGGAAAGGGAGGAAATAGATGAAGTGTTCCTTAAACTGGAACCTATGCTGAAACATAACCTTCCCGTTGAAATTCTTGGGGATCCGGTCATCCCGTGTTTGAACTCAAACCTTTACCTGATAATCTTAAGTATGCTTATCTTGATGAAAAAGAAATATATCCTGTTATTATTAGTGCTAACCTTTCAGAGAAAGAAGAAGGAAGGTTATTGAAAACTCTGAAGAAGCACCGAGCTGCTATTGGATACACTCTGGATGATCTTAAGGGCATTAGTCCCACATTATGTCAACACAAAATTTCAGTGGAGAAAGATGCCAAACCAGTTAGAGATCCTCAAAGACGATTAAATCCCAAGATGAAGGAAGTGGTAAGAAAGGAGATACTAAAGCTCCTTGAGGCAGGTATTATTTATCCCGTTGCTGATAGTGAATGGGTAAGCCCTGTCCATTGTGTCCCCAAAAATGGAGGTATTACCGTTGTTCCTAATGATAAAGATGAATTGATCCCGCAAAGAATTATTACAGGTTATAGGATGGTAATTGATTTCCATAAGTTAAATAAAGCTACTAAGAAAGATCATTACCCTTTACCTTTTATTGATCAAATGCTAGAAAGGCTATCCAAACACACCCATTTTTGCTTTTTAGATGGCTATTCTAGTTTCTCTCAGATACCTGTGTCAGCGAAGGATCAATCTAAAACTACTTTTACTTGCCCTTTCGGTACTTTTGCTCATAGACGTATGCCTTTTGGTTTATGTAATGCACCTGCTACCTTTCAAAGATGCATGATGGCTATATTTTCTGATTTTTGTGAAAAGATTTGTGAGGTATTCATGGATGACTTCTCCGTCTATGGATCCTCTTTTGATGATTGTTTGAGCAACCTTGATTGAGTTTTGCGAGAGATCTGAAGACACTAGTCTCGTCTGAATTGGGAAAAGTGTCACTTTATGGTTAATGAAGGCATTGTCTTGGGGCACAAGATCTCCGAGAGAGGTATTGAAGTTGATAAAGCCAAAGTTGATGCTATTGAAAAGATGCCATGTCCTAAGGACATAAAAGGTATAAGAAGTTTCCTTGGCCACGCCGGTTTTTATAGGAGGTTCATTAAGGACTTTTCTAAAATCTCTAGGCCTCTGACTAATTTATTGCAAAAAGATATTCCTTTTGTCTTTGATGATGATTGTGTAGAAGCGTTTGAAACACTTAAGAAAGCTTTGATCACTGCACCTATTGTTCAGCCGCCTGATTGGAATTTACCTTTTGAAATCATGTGCGATGCTAGTGATTATGATGTAGGTGTTGTTTTAGGGCAAAGAGTCGATAAGAAATTGAATGTTATCTAGTATGCTAGTAAGACTCTTGATACTGCCCACAGAAATTATGCTACTACTGAAAAAGAGTTCTTAGCAGTTGTGTTTGCATGTGATAAGTTTAGACCTTATATTGTTGATTCCAAAGTTACTATTCACACTGATCATGCTGCTATTAAATATCTTATGGAAAAGAAAGATGCTAAGCCTAGACTCATTAGATGGGTTCTCTTGCTCCAAGAATTTGATTTGCATATTATTGGTAGAAAGGGAGCTGAGAACCCCGTTGCAGATAACTTGTCTAGGTTAGAGAATGTTCTTGATGACCCACTGCCTATTAATGATAGCTTTCCTGATGAACAATTAGCGGTTGTCAATGCTTCTCATACTGCTCCTTGGTATGCTAATTATGCTAATTACATTGTTGCTAAATATATACTGCCTAGTTTCACATACCAGCAAAAGAAAAAGTTCTTTTATGATTTAAGACATTACTTCTGGGATGATCCACACCTTTATAAAGAAGGAGTAGATGGTGTTATTAGACGTTGTGTGCCTGAGCATGAACAGGAACAGATCCTACACAAGTGTCACTCTGAATCCTATGGAGGACACCACGCTGGAGATAGAACTACACACAAGGTACTACAATCTGGTTTTTATTGGCCTACTCTCTTCAAAGATGCTCGTAAGTTTGTCTTGTCTTGTGATGAATGTCAAAGAATAGGTAACATTAGTAGACGTCAAGAAATGCCTATGAATTATTCTCTTGTTATTGAACCATTTGCTGTTTGGGGCTTCGATTATATGGGACCTTTTCCTGCCTCTAATGGTTATGCGCATATTTTAGTTGTTGTTGATTACGTTACTAAGTGGGTGGAAGCTATTCCAACTACTAGTGCTAATCATAACACTTCTATTAAAATGCTTAAAGAAGTTATTTTTTTCGAGGTTTGGAGTCCATAGATATCTTATGACTGATGGTGGTTCACATTTTATTCATGGTGCTTTCCGTAAGGTGCTTGCTAAGTATGATGTCAATCATAGAATAGCATCTCCTTATCACCCGCGGTCTAGTGGTCAAGTAGAGTTGAGCAATAGATAGCTCAAATTAATTTTGCAAAAGACTGTGAATAGATCTAGAAAGAATTGGTCCAAAAAACTTGATGATGCAATATGGGCCTATAAAATCCTATGGGTATGTCTCCTTATAAGATGGTTTATGGAAAAGCGTGTCATTTACCTCTTGAACTTGAACATAAGGCATATTGGGCAATTAAAGAGCTCAATTATGACTTCAAACCTGCCGGTGAGAAGAGGTTGTTTGATATTAGCTCACTTGATGAATGGAGAACCCAAGCCTATGAGAATGCCAAGCTTTTCAAAGAGAAAGTCAAACGCTGGCATGATAAGAGGATACAAAAGCGTGAGTTTAACGTAGGAGATTATGTGTTATTATTCAACTCTCGTTTAAGATTTTTTTTGTAGGAAAACTTCTCTCTAAATGGGAAGGTCCCTATGTTATCGAGGAGGTCTATCATTCTGGTGCTATAAAAATCAACAACTTCGAAGGCACAAATCTGAGGGTGGTAAACGATCAAAGAATTAAACACTATATTTCAGGTAATCCTATCAATGTTGAAACTAATATTGTTGAAACTGTAACCCCTGAGGAATACATAAGTGACACTTTCCAGAACGTTCCAGACTCCGAAAAGGTATAGGTATGTGGCACGGTAAGTAAACCGACTCCAAAACAACTCCAATGGCAATTTTTATCAGTTTTGGATTATTTAAGAATTTTAGGAAGAAAGAAGTAGTCCGAAAGGGACACGAGGCCCCACGAGTGGAGGCCCCCCCAAGGGCGCCCCTGTCTCGTGGGCACCTCGTGTGCCTCCGGACTCCGTTTTCTTCTATATTACGTATTTTGGTCGGTAAAATTCATTATATATAATCCGAAGGTTTTGACCACCGTATCATGCAAATATCCTCTGTTTTCATTTGAGTTGTTCTGCTGCGAGAATAAAGCAAGATGTCTTCTCGAGTCGGTTGGGGAGGCGGGTGTCTCACCCAACGCCAGGTCCAGGAGCAAATAGCGATGCCTATCACTTTGGACCATCAACGGAGGATGAGATGGAGGCTGATTTGAAAAGGATGGATGCCATGGAAGAAGATCAAGAAGTTACCTCTCGTCTCCAAGCAGAATTCACTATGGGGAACTACCTAGCCTGGTTGTCCCTGCTTCGGTCATCCCTTCCAACTCTAGATTTCTTTCTTATGAAAATATGAAAAAGAGTTTCACGTGTTCTCTAGAAGCTATGCAACATCCTTGGGTAAAAGGAGCTTTGGCCATTACGGGCAAGCTCCGTAAAGAAATTATGGACCTCAAACAACAAGTCAATAAGCTCGAGGAGGAGAACCGTATCCTGAAGGGCATCATCGCCAAGAAGATCATAACACCAGCCGTGAAGAAGGAGAAATAATCACATGGGTATGGGCACTCCCCTTGGCAACTTCCAAGCTTGGGGGAGGTGCCCCGGTATCGTATCACCATCACACTCCTATCTTTACCGCTTTATTTAGTTCGATCCTTTTAGTAGTATCTTGATCTAGTAGTTTGAAATTTAGATATCAAGTAGTTTCGAGTTTTGCTTTGTGATCTCTTTATGTAATCGAGTCCGTGTGATATCTATAATAAAGATTAGTGTTGAGTCAAGGGCTTTGCTATGTTGCTATGATCTTGAGAAAGTAGAAAGAATAAAAGAGTTCTTATTGATCTTATGGATAGTGATAACTTCACACATAGAAAGTATGAGGCATAAAAATTGTTGAGAGTTGATGAACATAGTCTTGGTCATCGTTGCAATTAATAGGAAGTGATAAGGAAAGAGGGGTTCACATATAAATATATTATCTTGGACACCTTTTATAATTGGGAGCACTCATTAAGTATGACATGCTAAAAGAGTTGACGTTGGACAAGGAAGACAACGTAATGGTTTATGTTTTCCGACATCTCAGTTAAAGTATATTGTCATTGACCTTCCAAACATGTTGAGCTTGCCTTTCCCCCTCATGCTAGCCAAATTCCTTGCACCAAGTAGAGATACTACTTGTGCTTCCAAATATCCTTAAACCCAGTTTTGCCATGAGAGTCCACCATACCTACCTATGGATTGAGTAAGATCCTTCAAGTAAGTTGTCATCGGTGCAAGCAATAAAAATTGCTCTCTAAATATGTATGACTTATTAGTGGAGAGAAAATAAGCTTTGTACGAACTTGTTGTGGAAGTAATAAAAGCGACGACTGCATAATAAAGGTCCACATACAAGGGGCAATATAAAGTGACGTTCTTTCGCATTAAGATTTCGTGCATCAACCCTAAACGCGCATGGCAACCTCTGCTTCCCTCTGCAAAGGGCCTATCTTTTACTTCATGTTTTTTTACTTTATGCTTGAGTCAAGGTGATCCTCACCTTTCCCTTTTTATTTTATCCTTTGGCAAGCTCCTCGTGTTTGAAAGATCATGATGCATATATCCAATTGGATGTAAGTTAGCATGGGCCATTATTGTTGACATCACCTAAAGGTGAATACGTTGGGAGGCAACACAATAAGCCCCTATCTTTCTCAGTGTCCGGTTGAAACTCTATAACCACAAGTATTGCGTGAGTGTTAACAATTATAGGAGGCTACGAGATAGTTGAGTATGTGAGCTTGCTTAAAGGCTCTATTATTGACTCTTTCTAATGTTACGATAAATTGCAATTGCTTCAATGACTGAGATTATAGTTTGTTAGTTCCCAATGAAGCTTTTGAACCATACTTGACATTGTGAATTGCTTATTACTTGAGCATAGGAAATCATATGACAAAATCTATATATGTTGCTGTTATTAGAATGATCATGATGCCCTCATGTCTGTATTTTATTTTTATCGACACCTCTATATCTAAACATGTGGACATATTTTTCGATTTCGGCTTTTGCTTGAGGACAAGCGAGGTCTAAGCTTGAGGGAGTTGATACGTCCATTTTGCATCATGCTTTTATATCAATATTTATTGCATTATGGGCTGTTATTACACATTATATCTCAATACTTATGGCTATTCTCTCTTATTTTACAAGGTTTACCATGAAGAGGGAATGCTGGCGGTGGAATTCAGGTGGAAAAGGAGCAAACGTTGAAACCTATTCTGCGCAGCTCCAAAAGTCCTGAGACTCCACGAAACAACTTTTCGGATTTAATAAGAATTTATGAGCGAAAGAAATAGGCCAGGGGTCCCACACCCTGTCCAGGAGACAGGGGGCGCGCGTCCCTATCTCCTGGGCCCCCTGGTGGGCCTCCGGCGTCCATCTTCTGCTATATCATCACTTTTACCCTCGAAAAATTGTGGGCAAGCTTACGGGACGAAACTCCGCCGCCACGAGGCGGAACCTTGGCGGAATCAATCTAGGTCTCTGGAGAGCTGTTCTGCCGGGGACACTTCCCTCCGGGAGGGGGAAATCATCACCAACGTCATCACCAATGATCCTCTCATCGGGAGGGGGTCAATCTCCATCAACATCTTCACCAGCACCATCTCCTCTCAAAATCCTAGTTCATCTCTTGTATCCAATCTTGTATCAAAACCACAAATTGGTACCTGTGGGTTGCTAGTAGTGTTGATTACTCCTTGTAGTTGATGCTATTTGGTTTACTTGGTGGAAGATCATATGTTCAGATCCTTTATGAATATTATTACTCCTCTGATTATGAACATGAATATGCTTTGTGAGTAGTTACGTTTGTCCTGAGGACATGGGTGAAGTCTTGCTATTAGTAGTCCTGTGAATTTGGTATTCGTTCGATATTTTGATGATATGTATGCTGTCTTTTCCTCTAGTGGTGTTATGTGAACGTAGACTACATGACACTGAACCATTATTTGGTCCTAGAGGAAGGCATGGGGAAGTAATAAGTAGATGATGGGTCGCTAGAGTGACAGAAGCTTAAACCCTAGTTTATGCGTTGCTTCGTTAGGGGCTGATATGGACCCATATGTTTAATGATGTGGTTAGGTTTACCTTAATACTTCTTATTGTAGTTGCGGATGCTTGCAATAGGGGTTAATCATAAGTGGGATGTTTGTCCAAGTTAGGGTAGTACCCAAGTACTGGTCCACCCACATATCAAATTATCAAAGTACCGAACGCGAATCTTATGAACGTGATAAAAACTAGCTTGACGATAATTTCCAATGTGTCCTCGGGAGCTCCTTCCTCATTATTAGAAATTGTCCAGGCTTATCCTTTGCTACATAAAGGATTGGGCCACCTTGCTGCACTTTATTTACTTTATTTACTTGTTGCTCGTTACTATTTATCTTATCACAAAACTATCTATCACCTACTATTTCAGTGTGGTAGAGAAAACCTTACTGAAAACCGCTTATCATTTCCTTCTGCTCCTCGTTGGGTTCGACACTCTTACTTATCGAAAGGACTACGATAGATCCCCTACACTTGTGGGTCATCAATATACCCATATCTGCTTAAATCATCTGTGAAGGTGAGAAAATAACGATACCCGCCGCGAGCCTCAATATTCATTGGACCAGATACATCAGTATGTATGATTTCCAACAAATCTGTTGCTCGCTCCATTGTTCCGGAGAACGAAGTCTTAGTCATCTTGCCCATGAGGCATGATTCGCAAGTACCAAGTGATTCATAATCAAGTGATTCCAAAAGTCCATCAGAATGGAGTTTCTTCATGCGCTTTACACCAATATGACTCAAACGGCAGTGCCACAAATAAGTTGCACTATCATTATCAACTCTGCATCTTTTGGCTTCAATATTATGAATATGTGTGTCACTACTATCGAGATTCAATAAAAATAGACCACTCTTCAAGGGTGTGTGACCATAAAAGATATTACTCATATAAATAGAACAACCATTATTCTCAGATTTAAATGAATAACTGTCTCGCATCAAACAAGATCCAGATATAATGTTCATGCTCAACGCTTGCACCAAATAACAATTACTCAGGTCTAAAACTAATGCCGAAGGTAGATGTAGAGGTAGCATGCCGACCGCGATCACATCGACTTTGGAACCATTTCCCACGCGCATCGTCACCTCGTCCTTAGTCAATCTTTGCTTAATCCGTAGTCCCTGTTTCGAGTTGCAAATATTAGCAACAGAACCAGTATCAAATACCCAGGCACTACTGCGAGCATTAGTAAGGTACACATTAATAACATGTATATCACTTATACCTTTGTTCACCTTGCCATCCTTCTTATCCGCCAAATACTTGGGCAGTTCCGCTTCAAGTGACCAGTCCCTTTGCAGAGAAGCACTTAGTCTCAGGCTTAGGTCCAGACTTGGGTTTCTTCACTTGAGCAGCAACTTGCTTGCCGTTCTTCTCGAAGTTCCCCTTCTTCCCTTTACCCTTTTTCTTGAAACTAGTGGTCTTGTTGACCATCGACACTTGATTCTCCTTCTTGATTTCTACCTCCGCAGCCTTTAGCATTGTGAAGAGCTCGGGAATTGTCTTGTTCATCCCTTGCATATTATAGTTCATCACGAAGATGATGTAGCTTGGTGGCAGTTATTGAAGAATTCTGTCAATGACACTATCATCAGGAAGATTAACTCCCAGTTGAATCAAGTGATTATTATACCCAGGCATTTTGAGTATATGTTTACTAACAGAATTGTTCTCCTCCATCTTGCAGCTATAGAACTTATTGGGGACTTCGTATCTCTCAATCCGGGCATTTGCTTGAAATATTAACTTCAACTCCTGGAACATCTCATATGCTCCATGACATTCAAAACGTCGTTGAAGTCTCGGTTCTAAGCCGTAAAGCATGGCACACTGAACTATCGAGTAGTCATCAGCTTTGCTCTGCCAGACATTCACAACGTCCGGTGTTGCTCTTGCAGCGGGTCTTGCACCTAGCGGTGCTTCTAGGATGTAATTCTTCTGTGCAGCAATGAGGATAATCCTCAAGTTACGGACCCAGTCCGTGTAATTGCTACCATCATCTTTCTACTTAGCTTTCTCTAGGAACGCATTAAAATTCAACGGAACAACAGCACGGGCCATCTATCTACAACAACATAAACATGCAAAAAACTATCAGGTAGTAAGTTCATGATAAATTAAAGTTCAATTAATCATATTACTTAAGAACTCCCACTTAGATAGACATCCCTCTAATCATCTAAGTGATCACGTGATCCAAATCAACTAAACCATGTCCGATCATCACGTGAGATGGAGTAGTTTTCAATGGTGAACATCACTACGTTGATCATATCTACTATATGATTCACGCTTAACCTTTCGGTCTCAGTGTTCCGAGGCCATATCTGCATATTCTAGGCTCGTCAAGTTTAACCTGAGTATTCTGCGTGTGCAAAACTGGCTTGCACCCGTTGTATGTGAACGTAGAGATTATCACACCCGATCATCACGTGGTGTCTCGGCACGACGAACTTTCGCAACGGTGCATACTCAGGGAGAACACTTGTACCTTGAAATTTAGTGAGAGATCATCTTATAATGCTACCGTTGAACTAAGCAAAATATGATGCATAAAGGATAAACATCACATGCAATCAATATAAGTGATATGATATGGCCATCATCATCTTGTGCCTTTGATCTCCATCCCCAAAGCACCGTCATGATCACCATCGTCACCGGCACGACACCTTGATCTCCATCGTAGCATCGTTGTCGTCTCGCCAACTATTGTTTCTACGACTATCGCTACCGCTTAGTGAGAAAGTAAAAAACAATTATAGGGCGATTGCATTGCGTACAATAAAGCAACAACCATATGGCTCCTGCCAGTTGCCGATAACTTTGTTACAAAACATGATCATCTCATACAATAAAATTTAGCATCATGTCTTGACCATATCACATCACAACATGCCCTGCAAAAACAAGTTAGACGTCATCTACTTTATTGTTGCAAGTTTTACGTGGCTGCTACGGGCTGAGCAAGAACCGTTCTTACCTACGCATCAAAACCACAACGTTTTTTCGTCAAGTATGTGCTGTTTTAACCTTCAGCAAGGACCGGGCGTAGCCACACTCGATTCAACTAAAGTTGGAGAAACTGACACCCGCCAGCCACCTGTGTGCGAAGCACATCGGTAGAACCAGTCTCGCGTAAGCGTATGCGTAATGTCGATCCGAGCCGCTTCATCCAACAATACCACCGAATCAAAGTATGACATGCTGGTAAGCAGTACGACTATTATCGCCCACAACTCACTTGTGTTCTACTCATGCATATAACATCTACGCATAAACCTGGCTCTGATGCCTAATACGTCTCCAATGTATCTACTTTTCCAAACACTTTTGCCCTTGTTTTGGACTCTAACTTGCATGATTTGAATGAAACTAACCCAGACTGGCGCTGTTTTCAGCAGAACTGCCATTGTGTTGTTTATTGTGCAGAAAACAAAAGGTCTCGGAATGACCTGAAAAATCCACGGAGATAACTTTTGGAAAATATAAAAAATACTGGTGAAAGAATCAAGGCCAGGGGGCCCACACCCTGTCCACGAGGGTGGGGGACGCGCCCCCTCCCCCTATGCGCGCCCCCTGTCTCGTGGGCCCCCTGATGCTCCACCGACCTCAACTTCAACTCTATATATTTTGTTTCGCAGAGAAAAAAATCAGAGAGAAAGTTTCTTTTTAAAAAAAAAATAGCGCACATCAATTTCATCTCTCCCTAATAATAAAGCACGGATTGACTTTGTCGGGTTCACCGTCACAATACGCTTTCTTCCTGTGAATTTTACGCTTTAAGTTTTTTCACCTATATTATTTTTGCTATCCGAGGTGGTACTATTTATAAGCCTTTTCGTACGTGTTGTCTGCTGGGTGTGTGCGAACACATCATATCGAACAGGCTAGACTCGTGAGTGTGCTAATGTTGGCGTCTGGCGTTTCAAGAATAGAAAACCACGCGTACTCGGGCCGAAACAATGGGCCCGGACGTGCTGGGCCGGCCGACTGCTGCAGCTGACGGTACAGACATTGGGGAGCAGGCTGCTGCTTCGGAAATTAAGCAAAGAATATGGCATGAATAAGAATTGTCCTTAACAAAACAAATGAAGGGGAGAGTAATAGCTATTATGCATAATTAGGCCAGCAAGAAAGAAAATAGACATTTTTTTTTGAAGGTAAAGAAAAATAAACAATAATTGCTAATTGCCTGAGAAATAAAGAAGGAAGGTGAAAGAAAAGAGAGAGGAAGGAAATAGACGGTAATTATGTGGAGCCGGCAAGAAAGGAAATAGATATTTTTGCATGAGAAATAAAAAAGGAAGGAGAAAGGAAATAGATGGTAATTATTGTGAGCGCCATATTAATCGCAGGAGTATATTAACAGGCCGACAATTTGGATTCCTCACATGCATGATATAAGGAAACATAGATAAATAAAATAGACACTAATTGCATGAGAAATAAAAAATAAAAGAGAAAGGAAAACGAGAGGAAGTAAATAGATGACAATTATAGATTTTTTTTAAGGAGGTGCGGATATCAATGGCAGGCGTGTAGTGCCCCATTCATATCTTATGAATAAAACGATGTGGCGTCTTTTTCGTGCTTGATACTCACTAAATTCATGCCATTTTTTCTTTCATTGCAACAGAGAGTGTGACATGTTTTCCTTACACTTATAATCCTTACTAAATTTGCGCCAAATTTAGAACACATTGAATGTTATATTTGCGCATACAATCCACACTAAATTTATGTCAATTGTTTCAACTGTTGTAACCGACGGTCATCTATACTATTTTTTATATTTACATAAATGGAGGTATAATCTTATTGGTCCTCCCATTTCATATGTCCATGGCATTTTCATATTGAGCTAGGCTATTCTATCGTTCATCAGTCCTGGGCCTCTGCCCCGTTGGTCCGTGTAGCGTTTCACCAATAGAAAAAACAGTGCCCTGCCAACCTATCCGTGGTACCCGGCCCAACAAATCAAAACCACCATCCCTTCTAGGATATGAGGCAAAAATCGTTGACCTCTAAATCGCAACCTGCACTGTTTTTTGTGTTGATCGTGTTAGCCCGCAAAAAAGGGTGTTGCTCGTTTTAAACTAATGTTAAATTTGCTGGTTGTTTGTGTCCTTCACGGACTGGTATTAAACTATTACAATGTAAATCCGGATAACACATACACAAGGCGCAAGCATTAGATTGTGCAGATGTGGCCGGGATCTCAAAAGCGACCGTTCGCTGGTCTTTCCATGCAGGCGATGCAATTTTGTATTGGTTCCAAGCTCAGGTGGAACGTTCGCTCTGTAGTGAATATCGAGATCGACAATGATAATAAAGAAAAGAAGTGGCAACAAGGATGGAGGCACTAGGGGTGATAATTTGTTTCTCCCGTTGCAACGCACGGGCACTTTTGCTAGTAATAATAAACCCTGTATATTTGAATATTATTTTTTACAACTCAACGGCTATCATACTTTTACATGACACCCATTTTCACCTTGGAAATACACTCTTAATTTGATGCCAAATACCCCACATGCAGGGCATGCGTGCTACTACTTACTACTACTATTATTAACACTACAAAAACTTCAACACCTAGACACAAATCTTCCAAGAATCTTTTTCCTTTGCAGCATCCTAGAATCCTTCTTCTGTGCTGTTCCGGCAAATAATGAGGGAGCCTCCATTTGTACACCCGAGCCACAATTGGGCAGGCAAATCCAATCGGCCGTGGAAATTCACAATGGCCATCCATCCATCCATCCATCCACCGAGCGAAAACCCAGCTCCGGAATCCTAATAGGCTTGAGCTCTGCTCACCGAGCTCGCCGCGATCAGCCCGTCGGGGAGCACGTTCACGGTCGCCGTGGCCATCTCCCACGCGTCGAGGCTGGACACCTTGACGGCGCCGGTGCCGTTGTTGAACACGTACAGGTGGCTGTTGCCGTTCACGACGTGGTCCGGGTACACCCTCGCCGTGATGCAGGTCCGGCCCCCGCCGCCGAAGCTCTCCACCACCGAGTGGTCAACCTGTTCGTCCAAATCACAACTTGTAATAAGTACTCGATTTATACTGTGAAACAGAGCAAAAGAATAGGCGGCGGCGACGGCGGCGGCGATGAACTCACCAGTGTTCTGAGGGAGATGATCCCGCCGTGCGCCTCGATGTCCATGTCCACGAAGGCCCCGTACGGCGGCTTGTACACGCCGTCTCTGGTGCTCGACTTTGACAGGTCGGTGCACATGAGGACCTTGTACTTGTCGTTCTGCCGGAACACCCTGAAGAAGACGGCGGTGTGCTCCTGCATGTCGCCGGAGGCCATGACGAGCAGCCCGAACGGGCCGACGCTGCCCGGCACGGACGCGCCCTTCTCGCCGCACAGGCTCTGCGGGTCCAGCAGCCAGTTGGGCTCCAGGACGTCGGCGTGCTCCAGGGCCGGGACCTCGAAGACGACCTCCACGTCCGCCTGCGTGCCCATGACGCCGATGATCTCGTTCACGCCGCCGGCGTTCACCTCCGGTATCAGCAGGTTCACTCGCTTGCTCCTCAGCGTCTCGATCTCCTCGACCGGCCACTGCCGCAGCTGCTTGCCGTCTTCGTCCAGCCATATCTTCCTCGGAACAGTCTGCGCACATCACGTCACACGAGCCAATTAATGAGTATGATCAGCCGATCGAAAAATTACTGATGCACTGTGTGCGCACGGCGGCGGCGGCGGCGCACCTGAACACCGGACCATCCCCTGACGAGGTCGTCGGCCACGCTGTCGGACTCGTTGGCCCAGCCCCAGAGCACGCGCCGGTTCTTGCTGGGGTCGAAGAAGGACTTGGACGCGTACACGTGGCCGTAGTCGAGGCGGCGCCAGCTCCGGCAGTCGTCGTCGTCCTCCGGCACGAAGGTGTCCGCCGTGTCGTCGTACCGCCCGACCACGTAGTAGTCCTGGACCGTGTCCATCACGCTCATCTTCAGCACGTGCCTCGCCCCGGCACCGCTCGCCGGGAGCCCCACCTCCACTCCGGGGTCGGACACCGGGAACAGGTCCGGGCACTCCACCATGCCGGCGGCGTGGGCCAAGTAAAGCGGGTCGGCGTTACGCTCCCAGCGGAGGAAGTCCTTGCTCCGGTATATCAGCGTGGCTCCCCCGACGTCGTGTACACGGGCCGCGACGGCGATGCGCCAGAGGCCGTCGGCGCCGAGCCACGCCGTGGAGGGGTCGCGGAAGTCGTCGCGCTTGATGTCAGCGGGGACCGGGATGACGGGGTTGTACTCGGGCTTGACCCACTCGACGAGGAGCGGGTCGGAGGCGTTCTTGGGGTACGCGACGTTCTGGACCTGGTCGCCGCGCGCGTCGATGCCGGTGTAGAGCATGACGGGGCTGCCGTCGGGGAGGATGGTGGCGGAGCCCGACCAGCAGCCGTTGGCGTCGAACGACCGGCTGGGCTGGAGCGCGGCGTCGAGCGCGAACCAGTTCACCAGGTCCACGGACACGGAGTGGCCCCACGAGAGGTTGCCGTTGCCCCACGTGACGCCGTCGGGGTTGTACTGGTAGAAGAAGTGGTACAGGCCGTTGTGGTACATGGGACCTGCAAAGCACAGCAAATATTTTGACCGCCGTCAGGATAAAATTACAGTGCTCTGTTCCAGAACTGGAGCTACTATACTAAGCAGCAGCTAAGTAATTCCAGATTTTCTGAAAGAAAAAACTACTGCCCAGTTACTGGTCCTCGCCTGACCGTATGAGCAAAGTTTGATTCAATCTGTAAACATATCAGGATGCCATGTCTTTTTAACTTTAGCAAGAAACTTTGCCATTTTGTCCATCACAAACTGAACACTTGGATACAACAAACGCACCAAACTGCAGGCCACAGAAGCCTCGGCTTGTTTAGGATAGCTCATCCCGTTTCGTGTTATCTACTATGGTCGGTCTAGAAACTGGCCGGTGTGTGGATAAGTTGAGTGGTGTTCACTGACGGCGATGTTGCGCCAGCCAGGATAACTCCACGTTACCCGGACACCAACACCGGCCGGAACCGAGCTGCCCTTCGTCGCGGGCCACACACGCATCACCTTGTTCCGGATCTCCTCGTCCTATCGTCTACTGTGCATATGGCCTATGGATAAGTTGAGTGTTCACTGACGGCGATGTTCCAACGTAGAAGCAAAAGGTGTTCAGACGGGAAACTAGCAGAATCAAGTACCGATGGAAGTCGCTCAAGACTCTAAACACACCTCCGGAAAAGGAACTACCAGTCTGGTGCAAAAATCAAATTTATTATGCTTTTTAGTGAAAATTGCCATGTTTTTATCATCTTTTTACTAGACAACCAAAGTTCAAACTTTGGTCAAGACCAGGAGACAGAAATGACAAACTTGCCGACGGTAATGACTAAACGATGCAGGCCGGTGAGGAGGAGGGAGCTTTACGTTACGTGTGGGTGGCTATGCCATGTCATGTGCCTGTCACACAAGCACCGGCCTGTCAAGGATCTCTTCTTCCTTTTCCTGTTATCTACCATGGTCGGTCGGTCTATGGACAAGTTCAACCATCACTGACGGTGATGTTGCTACGACCAGCATAATTCCTCGCAGAGACTTAAAAAACCAACGATGAAAGCCTAGACACATCTCCAAGGTACTAGTACTAGTCTCGCGGAAAACGTGGCTTGCCCACAAGAAAATTGTTGCCATGTTCTTTCATCTAACTAATAGTGGCTTCCAAATCAACCTTTTTGCCGTGCTTTTGTCCCACCAAACGGCTTGCTTGTGTTAGATCATTAAAGTAATGATCTAAAACGTCTTACATTTGTTTACAGAATAAACATATTTTTGTTTGTTTGACAGAACATGCAAAAAAGAGAAGAAAAAAGAAGGTGTTTTCTGTCTGCAAAACGTGACTTGCCCACCAAAATTTGTTGCTATGTTCTTTCGTCGGACTAAACTAAATGGCTCGCAAATCAACCTTTTGCCATGCCTTTGCCAGGCCGAATGCTTTACTGGTCAAATATGCTGCCACATGTACTATTATTTTTTCAGAACATATAACATATATTTTGGTTGACAGAAGGAGTTGCGCGTGTTTTTGTCTGGTGACTGAACAACCAAAGTTGAGCTCTCTCGACGAATCGGGAGCTGGAGATAGAAACAATATACTTGTCGTGCCCTCCTACCGAACATAAACAAGAAACTTTATACTACCATTTTGCCCACGTAGGGTAGGTGTGGGGGGCCTTCGCGTACGTGGCCATGCGAGCAGAGGCGAGCACGCGCACGCGCAAGCGGCAGAAACACTCGGACATGGACACCGTATCCATGCGGGCCACGCACCCACCGCCATGCATGTTCAGACTTCAGAATCTCCCCTTCCCACTCCTGCTCACCAATCCATGGATGGATAAGCACGAGCGCTCGTCCGGTGTTCACTGACGGCGACGTCCCGACCGGGACAATTCATTCCAGGTCGTCGTGCCAGTTCACACGGGAATCTATCTATCTAAATTCTTTTTTCTAACGAAACTATCCAAATTATGAACATACGTCCCGGTGTAACTTTCCTTTTTTTAGAAGATTGTATCCTTGGGATCTGCTCAGTGAAGGAGCCCGTGAATGGATTAGCAAAGAGGCAAGGAAGAAAGTAGCTGTGGCGTACCATTGGGATCTGCTCAGCACACCATCGAGAAGAGAAGCCACCATGAATGGATCCATCCGAAGCAGCCGGACACGCACAGAGGATTCAGGTTAGCCAACGTTCACAAACAACAGCGGAGAAGATCGACCAGACAGGCGTTGGTTTCTATACCGTTCTGCCAGTTCTTGGCGGGCTGGAAGTGGTAGGCCGACCTGGTCCGGACACCGCCGGCCGTGGTCACCGCCGCCGGCTTGTCGGAGAGCCAGCGGAGGGAGGCGGAGGAGGAGATGAGGAGGCAGAGGTGGAAGGCGACGGCGCACGCCGCGAGAGAGAGCCCGGCCATGGCGAAATGTTCTTGCTAGTCTGGCGGAGGAAGCTACTTGCTATGCTCCCCCAGCTCGCATGAATGAATGAATGAGTGGCATCCCGCCTCGGAGCCTCCGAATTTATAGCGCTCCGACGTGCCGACGTGGAGAACAGGGGCAGGGCACTTGGCTTTGGCCCTCCCATCTACTACTACTCCAGTAGTTTCTCCTTCTCTTTTCGGACCTTTTGGCGCGGGGACTCGAACCGCCGGTCAATTATTTCCTTGCTCGACCGGCCACCGGCCGGCCAGGCGACAAACTGGTTGGGATCAACAGTGGGTGGTGATGGCGACGGGGATCTACGCCGCCGCGGTGCCACGGCGGACCGTCCTTCCTTCTTATCCACCGGAGGCCGACGTGGCAGATCAGAATAATGCATCGCCAGGTCGGGTCCCGGGCTAGATTAATTATGTTGCTGGCCATCTTCTCTTCCCCTTTTGGCAAACGCGAGAGGCCATCTTGGCCCACGGGCACGCCGGCGAGGTGGACTCCGGCCATGGCCGGCCACGGTGCGGCGATACCATTGCTCTGGTGCCTGCTCTCCGGCTCGCGTAATACTCTGCGCGCCGCCGTTAGTACTAGTATGACATGTTTCGGGAGACTTGGCTTCGAATTAGTTTCTCTTTACACGAAGAATGTACGTCTCTATTGCTCCTTTCGTTGACACTTATTCTAGGACAGAGGGAGTATAATCTTCAGCAAAATATAAAATTAGTACACATGTTCTCAAGACACTTGGCTTCCATCTAGGGTTATCTTTTTCTTCTCGGGTCGCTGTGGTCGGTCGCTCTTTTCCTGGAAGGCTACCTGCCGGACGACGAACCAAGATCCAGGTCCGGCGACGGGATCGGGATCTATATGCCGCCGCTAGGCGATGTGACGCCTTCTTATTATTAAGTTATAAGGCTAAATAAAAGCAAACCCTTTATTAACAGAAAGGTGTGGCGTCGTCCACGTGTGCTCGGGGATGCCTTCTTATCCGACACGGAGGAGCAACGTGGGGCTACAGTGAGCAGATCAGATCAGAATCATCAGAGGCCAGCGGGGACAGGCTCTGGTCTTGCGCACTATAGCGCTCCTGCTGCGGCCTCTGTGGAAGCCGGTGTCTGTCATGGCCCCTGTGTCGTGCCAACAAATTGGCTGCTTCTGCTGCTTCCTTCAAATTACTTTTTCCGTTCGGAATTACTCGTCGAAAAAATGAATGTATCTAGATGTATTTTAGTTGTAGATGCATCTATTTTTATGACAAATAATTCCAAACGAAGGGAGTACATCAGGATTTTTAATCTTGGCGCAACAAGCGCTTGTGTTGCTCAGATATTAAAGTGCTGCAATCTTGGCGAAGCAAAGCACCTGTGCCGGTTCCGTTCATTTTTTGTCACCATGTTAACCGCTTCCACGCAATCGGTAGAGAAATTTATACCAGTACACGTTTTGAAAGATCTGGCTTCGATTTTAGTACGTTTTAATTTTCGGACTTTGCGTCTAGATTGTTGGAAACGATGTTTGGGCAATGCTTCACGATGTATTGATCGGTGCAAAGCGCACGTATATATGGAGTCTAAAGTGGTACAACCTCAACTATCTGAGGGTAGGAGGTGGGCGGACTATACAATAGGCATGTACAAACCATATATTCAACACCACATGATCGAGCGTCGCGAGACGCAAAGATCGAACTGAACTCCTCGAAATGCAAGTAGGCGATCCTTTCGTCATGACATCGGCGAATCTGCCGCGCGTCGGGGCGTGGAGGACCGGATGCGCCGAGAGCCACCTGCTCACGAACAAAGTGTATATCGAGCTCAATATGCTTCGTTCGGCGATGATGGACCGGGTTAGCGGAGAGGTAGACGGCGGAGACGTTGTCGCGAAGACGAGCGTGGCCTTGTGAACATCACAAAGCAACTCTGGAAGCGGTACGGAGCCAAGAGCATTCGGCAACGGCATTAGCCATCACATGATACTCAGCCTCGGCGCTCGGCGGGGAGACGGTGGTCGCCGCTTGGAAGACCAAGAGATCGAGGGCGGCCCAAGGTAAACACAAGACCGAGGTGGGCGCCGTGTGTCGGGCGGCCAGCCCGATCCGCGTCGAGTAAGCGGCGAGGTCGGTGGAAGCGGAGACCGTCAACGTGAGTCCCAAAGATCGGGTGCAGCGTATGTATCGGAGGATACGCTTCACGAGTCCATGAGATCGCGCGAGCATGCATGTGTAAACAGAACTCGCTGAGCGGCATCTTGCAAGTCGGGCGCGTGGGTCGAGTCTGCAGGCGCCCACGATGGAGCGGTAGAAGGCGACATCGATCGATGCGGCGAGCCTCCAAAGCGGAGACCTTGGCCTTGGTGTCGATCGTGGGGCGGGCTTGCGATTAAGCATGCCACTTCGGTCGAGAAGCTCATGGGCATAGCGCCGCTGATGCGAAAGAACCCATCGGCCGTCGAACCACCTCAATGCCAAGGAAGTAATGCAGAGGACCCAAATCCTTGAGGCAAACTCATCACGAAGACGAGCGGTGAGCGGCGGAGGAGCGCGGACGATGGAAGCCGTCGAGAATGATGTCGTCGACGTAGAAGCGACAAGTAGGCCGTGTCGACTCCGTGATGATACGAAGAGGGCGCGCGGGCGAGTCGATGTAAATCCGGCGTCCGCAGAATGCGGCGATCTTGCCGGTACCGAGCTCGAGGTGCTGCTTTAGCCCGTAGAAGAACGGGAGAGCGAGCACACATGATCTGGATGCGTGGCGTCGGCGAAGCGGTGGGCTGCTCACGAACACTGCTTTCGGCCAGTGGCCGTGCAAGAAGGCGTTGGACACATCCAAGCGATGCACGAGCCATGCTCGGAGACGGCTAGCCGGAGCACGGTGCGGATCGTGCCGGTTTTACAACCGGGGCAAAGGTGTCGGTGAAGTCCACGCCAGCGCGTTGCGAAAACCCGAACCACCCAATGAGCTTTGTGGCGCTCGAGTGCCATCCGGTTAGTCTTGTGCGAAAGACCCACTCGCCTGCGTGATAATGTTGGCCCGGGCGGCCGAGGAACAAGCTGCCAGTGCGATTCCGTTGGGCGCGTCGAACTCTTCTGCATCGCAGCGAGCCAATGAGGATCCCGGCGGCGGCTCGGCCGACGATGGGAGAGGAGAGGGCTCAAGAACGAAGCGGCGAAAGATACTCATCGCTAGGGTACCGCGTGCTCGGACATCGGTGCCGACCGAGAGCGAAGTCATCGGGCGAGGCGATGGGTCCGGAGGAGGCGGCGGTGATGAAGACGAGCCCGCCTCAACGAGACCGCCAGCGAGACGAGGCCGCCATGACGAGGTCGGCGGGCGAGGCCGCCGCGACGAGTGGCGGCGAGCCGCCGCGGATGAGCGGGCGGCGAGGTTCGGCGAGGCGCCGCTGAAGCGGACCGACGAGGAGGCCGCCGGCGTGGCGGCGGAGGAGGCCGGCGTGGCGGCGGAAGAGGCGCCGGCGAGGTCGACGCCGGGACACCGGGGTGTCGTGGGCGTCGAGGGTCGCCGCCTAAAGGCGCCAAGCGGGAGAGACTCGACCCGTGGCGCGAGGCACCCTCAAAGCCGGAGGCGGCCCCGAGAGAGGCAGGCGGCCATCACCGAGAGCGCAAGGCCGCGTCGTCCGATGGTACCGCTGAAGCGGAAAGACCATCTCATCAAAGTAAGCGTGTCGTGAAGTGATGACCCGATGAGAGATGGGATCATAGCAGCGGTAGCCTTTGGTGTTAGGAGGATAGCCGAAAGATGCAAGCCACGCATCGGGAGCGAGCTTATGAGGAGCGGTGGAAGCGATCTTTGGGTAGCACAGCAACCAAAGATGCGGAGCTCGGCATAGGAGGTGGCGTGCCAAACAATGATGATGAGGAGCGAAGTTCCATGAGTGCGGCGAGGGCGAATGTTAATGAGTAGTGATCGCGGTGGCAAGCGCGTCGGGCCAAAAACGTGGTGGCACGTTGGCGTGAAAGAGGAGGTCTGAACGCGATCCTTTGAGAGTCGTATACAGCGCTCAGCAGCACCGTTTCTTGTGAAGTGTGTACGGCAAGTAAGGCGAAATATCGTGCCGTGTGTGGCGAGAAGATTGCGGATCGCAAGGTTATCAAACTCCTTCCGTTGTCTTTTGCAACGCATGGATGGGACGTCCAAACTGCGTGGAGACATAGGAGTAAGCGGTGAGAGTGGCAACAGAGTCCGACTTTCGCCAAGAACGGGAAGGTCCACACATAGTCGCGAAAAATCATCAAGGATGACAAGATAATAAAGATAGCCGTGTTACTTGCAGCGGGAGAGGTCCAAACATCACTATGAATTAACTCAAATGGGTATGACGCGACATGCGAGGAAGTGCTAAGCGAAGGCGAGCATGTTTGCCTAGGCGACAAGCATGACAAGTGTGATCGTCGATCTTATTACACGTGAATGAAAAACTCAAAGAATGTGGCGAAGAGTGGCGATGTTGGGATGACCGAGACGAAGCGTGCCAAAGATCCACTCCGGCGAAAGCGCCATGGGTGCAACAACGGATGAGGTAGGTGAGTGGACCGGGTAGAGCTCGTCGGGCTGTCACATCGGTGGAGCACCATCCGGCACGGGCATCCTTGATGAGAAAAGCCAAACATGTCAAACTCAGCGGTAACAGGATTTTCACGTGTAAGAGAACGAACGGAAACAAGATTTTTAATGATGTCGGGAGAAACAAGCACATTAGAAAGATGTAATGGCAATGAGTTAGAAGGAAAAGCAGCATGGCCGACATGAGTAATGGGCATGGAGGAGCCGTCGCCCACGGTAATGTCTGAGCAGCGGTGTGAGCGGGGTGGCGGCAAGAAGGTTACCGGGTTGGCGGCCATATGAGCCGTGGCTCGGTGTCCATATACCGATCGCCGCCGCCGTGTCTTCTGCTGCGGTGTGGGAGCGGTGTCTGAGCCGCTAGGAGGCGGGATCCCAAGGCGCGGGAGGGGGCGGCGAGCAGACGGCGCCGGCCGAGGCGGTGGCGCCACATACCCATAGCTGAGGGCCGTGGAGCGGTGCAGCTGGTACGCTGAGGGTACGCTGAGGAGCGTCTGAGGCTGATGAGTGGCCGGCGGCGCCGAAGGAGCCGGGACGAAAGACGCGGGATAGGCATGGATACGCGTGTACAACCCCGTCCACGGGTTCGCGCCGGCTTGCGGGCGCCGGGCGGCGGAGTCTTCTGCGGTGGCGGGGCCCCGCCATGGGCGTGAGGGTTGCTGCTGCTTCTTCTTTCTGCCTCCACGGCATGACGCCGCCGCCGCCTTCTTCTTTGCTTTCGTGCGAGGCGGAGGGTTCTTGGCGGCACCGGTAAGGAACCCGGCGGCGGCGGCGCTGGAGGAGCCTGGCGGGCATGCGCGGTGGGTCGGGCGGTGGGCGGCGCGCCGCCACGGTACCGCGGTGAGGCCGTGTCGTGGCCGGGTGCGTGACATCCGCATCCGCCTCTCCTCCGGCCAGTCTGCGACGATCTTGGGAAGGTCGGGTTGGTGATGAGGGGATGTTGGAGGCGGCGTTCCGAAATCGTCGTTCGAGCCCGCGATGAGGTCTTGAGGAGGAGCTCGTCGGAGACCTTCTCGCCGAGGTCACGGAGCTCGTCAGCGAGCTTCTTGAGGCGCATGCAATAATCGTCAACAGACGACTCAAGCTCTTGGCACCCAAAAACTCGCCGTCTGAGAAAACCTTGCGTTGGAGCGCGTTGTCGGTGAAGAGGCCGTTGAGCTTGGTCCAAACGGCGTGGCGTCGTCGTCGGCGGAGACCACCGTGTGGAAGAGGTCCTTCGAGATGGTGGTGTAGAACCAGCGAATGAGGGTGGCGTCGATAGCCGTCCACTCTCATCGTCCGCCATGAAGCGGAGTCCATGGAGCCATCGATGTGATCCGGAGATTGTACTCACGGAACACAAGAGAAGTATGTCTTCCGGGCATAATGCGTGGAGGTGAGGTGGTCGAGGGCGACGGAACCCGCGAGGATGTTGAGATCGCGGATGACGACCGGGTCGGGACCCTCGAGCAGGTTGGTCGCGGCGGCTGCGGGAGGTGCCGGTGGGCCGGGAGAGGCCATGGCCAAAGTGGGTTAGAAGCGGGCGCAGAGGCGGCGAGCGCAGGCGAAGCGATGGGGCGCGGCCAGTATGCGCGCGCGACAGAGAGATGGCGCGACGCGGAGCGGCGCAGCAGCAGGGTCAAGCGGAAGCGGCGGCGGCGGCCGACCTAGGCGTACGGCAAGCGGCGTAGTGACGCTTGCGGCGCGGCGCATGAGGTTGCGGCGGCGGCGGCGGCGGCGGCGGCGGCGCGGCGGGATGATGGCGCGGCGGCGGCGGCGCGGCGGCGGCGGCGGCGGCGGCGGCGGCGATGGGATCGATGGCGGCGGCGGCGGCGGCGGCGCGAAAGTTAGGGTTAGGATCGAAGGTATGATACCATGTTGGAAGCGATGTTTGGGCAATGCTTCACGATGTATTGATCGGTCAAGAAAGCGTACGATATATATCTGAAGTGGTAAAGCGCCACAATCTGAGGGTAGGAGGTGGGCCAGACTATACAATAGGCATGTACAAACCATATATTCAACATAGATGACTAGATGGAGGTCTGACCGGCTGTCAGGCCGGTCATTTCTTTTCGTCGAAGGTTACCGGCGAGATGACGAATCAAACGTCCAGGTCCGGCGATGGGGCCGGGATCTAGTCGTCCGCCGCGTGCGATGTGACGCATTCTTTGCTTCTAAATGTTTATATTAACCAACCGTTCATCAATCAATCGAAAATGGTCCCATCATCCACGCGTTGCCGAGTTGGATGCCGTCTTATCCAACATACACGGGGTGGAGTTACGTGGAGCCACAAGGCAGACCACGCAGCTCACCGGCGGCCAACGGCCGACGTTGCCGGCTCTGCGTTCTTTGCGAGACGAAAGGTGGCATGGCCTCAGTGGTGACGCGCCAAAGAAATGGCCGCCATGGCCATGGGAGCGAGTTGCTTCTGCGGCTGGCCGACTGGCCGCTCTCCGGCCAGTTGACGGATGGGCACTGAATGGTTTTGTTAGTGTGTTAACTGGCCACCATATGGGTCTCCGGTCAGTTGGTGCGTGCTAATGGGCTTTGTTAACTAACGGCCACGTCGGAGCTGCCTGCCCACTTGGCCACCATGTCCACCCTGCGCTGTCTCGCCCTGCTTGGAGAAGCTTGGAGACCGAGTGCAGCAGAGAGAGGCGTGTAAGGAACCACGATGAGGTTTGTGAGACTCGTCAAGAACTATGATTGCTACTGATACAGTAGACAGTGCATTCTGATGAGAAAACTGCGTGCAGGGAGTAAGTAGCGTGGAAGGCAGTTTCGCTGCCGGCATTGGGCAGACTTTTGGTCTACGACGACTGCTATCGGTCCATACAGTAGAGATTATACTACCTATTACTGTCCCGGTGAGAATTGTACTCCCTGATAGTTTAGGGCCTGTAGCTAGAGATGTGCTGGAGATAGCAAGATTGACCTGTTAAATACTTGTTTGTGGTTCACGGAGGGACTTTTTTTTCGCGAATACGCAAAAAGGCTTGCGTATCATTGCATTGATAGAAGGAGAGTATAGCAATTACAGGAGTAGTCTCACAAGCACGTACACGGGAGTGCGTTAGTGAGGACTACGGTGACGCAAACAAGGGAGAGGGGTGGGCACAAGCCCCAAAAATAGAAGGACTGGTGCTCTGCTTATTCCCCGGAGCAACACTGATATTCCATGTCGACAGGCTCAGTTCATGCCATGTCATGTTAATCACCCTTCAAAGCACTGTGATTCATGTCTGTTCACGTGCACGTCCGCCGCGTTATTATCCTTCAACGTCCGGCAGAAAAATCACCATAAGAAGGCTTATTCTTAGAGCATCTCCAACAGGTGCTCAAAAAAAGCTTCGCACACTAAAAATTTATTTTTTAGGCGCCAAACAGCTCCAGCAGAAGCTGTAGCGCTAAAAATATTTGGACGCGCGCTGAAAAACGCTATCGCACGCAGCATATTTTGGGCTCCGGATTGGGCACGCTTCACAATTTACACTGTGTTTTTTTTGGCTCGCGCTTTTGGGATTCTGCTAAAGCAATGTTGGGTCCGGCGCACTAAAAGTGCTACAGTTACGCGTTAAAACTATTTTAGGACGCTTAATTTTTGTGCACCTGTTGAAGATGATGCTCTTCCGGCTGCAGAAGAAGAATGGTTTCTCCTAACTGCCCACGAGACGAGCCCGTGACAGTGAATAATTCAGATGAACTCACGTTACACGGTCTCCGTCTCGGTATCCCTCTCCGCATCTCTTTTTCCCTCACCCGTTTGCGTGCATGCGTTTTTATGTTGGCAGAGTTCATGCCACGTCTCTGTACGCAAATTTTGGCAAGACATTCCGTTTCGAAAGTAAATACAATTGGCAAGACATTCTAGAGAAAGAATTGCTACTGATAACTAGAAGAACACCCGTGCGTTGCAACGGGCCACATTAACTTTAAGAGTTCAATATCAATTATGTTAATATTACATTTAATATTCTCATACATATCAAGTGACATTGGCGACCTTTTTACCATCAAATTCTCACACACTCTCTCCTCCCTCCTCCTCACTCTCTCCCCTCTCCCTCTCTCCTTTCTAACACACACACATATCCATCTTATTGGAGATTTGACCATAATCCATCTATTTCACACACACACGCTAGTGCATAACAATATGGATTATAAAACAGGTTCAAGGTAGTAACAAGGATTCTTCTCATGCATTAATAAACAAATGTTCTGCACTCAAGACAAGATAAACAATTCCCAAAGTGCATCGAGCATCACAAATCATTCTTGGCAAGATAAATGCACGACGATACACCGACTCATTTAATTAATATAATTAAATTATCAGTAAATTAGTCACTAAACTGCTCGGATGAACCGAACAGCGCCAACATATATCATCCTAGACAAACGCAACATCAACCATTTACCTTGGTACTTTAGGGACCGACAGGAGGATGCATGTAAAGCGCTTCTTGCTGCGAATCCACCGTCGAGAGAGAAATTGGAACCCAATCCCATCACCAACTGATAAAGAAAGCATGTAAGAAAATTGATATCGGGCCAACTTGGATCTTTGGTGATTGTCGCGGTATGGAGAATTTAGGAGGGTGGGTGCGGGAGTGGCCTTGTGGATGATGGATGGAGGCGCGAAGGATGTGGTCACCGGAAGGTCGAAGCGGAGAGGGTCGGGCACGTTAGGTGGAGCCGGTGGTGCGCGACAACCGGAGGCGGCCCAATCGTGGCGGCGAACCGACGATAGCCTCGGCCCATCTCGACGGAGCGAAGATAGAGAGGCGGCACTCTGCCGGTGCTCGAGGCCGCCGCTTCGGCACCATCTACATTGAGGAAAGAGAGGCGAGAAAGCGATAGGGTGATGCGGGGCTAGGGATTGCGGAGGAGGGTGGGGGTGTGCGATTTGAATGGATGGTTCTGCCCACCGTTTTCTTGTACGTGGCGGTGGAGACGGCGGCGTCCAGCCATGCAGACGAGGCAGTCTACTTACTATCATCATGCATGGAAACGAATCATCAAGAAAAAGAATACTTCCTATTACTACACTCATAGGAAGCTTCCTAATCTCTGCTACCAAACAGTTTCGCCCAAACAAGGAAGGAAAGTTATGGGCGTGATTCAAAGAAAACAAACGTTATGAAGATTAATTAATTTAGATTTGATCTTTAGAGATTGATTGTGATTGATTCTTTTACATAAAGACATTACTAAATAATTTGCGTCGAGATGGAAAGTTCGATCCGTTTAGTTTTTTTCGTTGTGTGAGAGGGTGAAGTGAAAATAAACCGATGAAGTGGGGAGGCGACAAAAAAAAATCTACGACGGTTAACCTCGAGAAAAACCGGACGAAAGTGGTGGGACGAAAATTGACCGGCGGAGACTACCAACTGCTCCATTAGGAGTAGAGATTGGTTGGTTCGATTTTTTTGCGTGGAGGAACTACCGGGAGGTGGGAGAATACGAAAATAAACCGTCTCGGCTGAGCGGGAGGTGGGAGCAAGTACCAAAAAGTACCAAAAAGACCGGGTGAGGTGGGGCGAAAATAAAACCCGAACGCGACCTACCAACCGAGAGATTAGGAGTAGAGATATTAACAAAAGTGCAGATCCGTCCCCACTCTTCACTTTTTGACAAAAACGTCCGAATAGTAATCTTGGTGAGTGATCTCGACCGGGTTCGATCGGCATGGCGTGTCGTTCCTCCAGAGTGGGTCTGAGAGGAAGGATGGAAAACCTCCATTGTCAATCGGCGGAGCTGCATCATCATTTGGATCGAGCATGGACGAAATCGAGATGGTAGAGGTTGAGGAATTTGTAGGGCGTGAGGGTTTAGGGTGGGCATCACGAGAACTCACCCATATCTTGGGAGGCGGCAGACCGAGGTGCGCCGTGTTCGTGCTTCGAGGGCTGCCACGTGCTGTCCTCGCCGCCATCGCCTGTCGATGCCACTTCAGCGCCACGAGCATGGGACTGAGGGACGAAGGGAAGAGAAGGGAAGAAAGCAAGCTAATGACGTACCTATGTTTGGTATGTAATACCCTCCATTAAGAGTAGATATTTTCTTAAAATCGGTTATTTTGTTTCCTAATTAATGTGATTGAGCAATTTAAGGTAAGATTAATTAATTTAGATTTGATATTTAGAGATTGATCGTGATTGAATCTTTCACATAAAGACATTACTAAAAATAACTTGTACCAGCATGAAAAGTTATGATCCGTTAATATTTTTTTTGTTGTGTGAGAGGGTGACGCGAAACTAAACCGGTGGGGTGAGGGAGGGACGAAAAAACCAGCGAAATAAAATGGGTGGGAGGTGGGAGGAAGTACCAAAGAAGTAACAAAAAAGATCGGGTGAGGTGGGACGAAAATAAAAGCCGGAACGCGACCTACCAACTGAGACATTAGGAGTAGAGATGCAAGAGAGATTGCATGCAGTCCTGCTGAGAAACAGGGTGCAGAGAGTAGTAGCGTGAAAGGAAGTTCCACCGAAAGCATTGGGCAGACTTTTCGTCTGTGACTTGTAAGGATAGATTAGATTATGGATTACATATAGTCCTGCTGAAGAATTGTACTCCATGCTGGCTGCTATTGTAGTATTCGGTATTAGCTCTGCAAGCAACGGAGCTTGAGCCCCTAGAGACGTGCTTGGAAGAGTAAGGTTGACCAGAGCAGAACCGGTAGCCTACCGTCCACGGGCACGTCCATGTCTTGTCCCTTTTTATAACTCTTGATTGATGAAAACACGTGGCTAAGAGCATCTACAGCCGGACGTCACATATCATCTCTCATACGTCCGCGAACGCATCCGAGCAGTGATCGAATAGAAGAGAGAAGGAAAAACGTGATCCAACTGGACCCCTCATATCATCCCTATACGCCGGGCTGTCCGCGAACCCTCGTATCCATCTCAAATGTAGGAAGGATATAAGGGCCCGCGGACGCGCCCGGGGCAGTCCGCCACGTAGAACACGACCCACACGGATCACCTTTTCACTTTCTTTATTTCTATCTTTTCACCTTCATTAATCACGTGCAGGTGACTGGACATATGAGGAGTGTGGCTCCACGAACGAACAAATAGGGACTCAAAACGGATCGGACGCGTATGCGGGCGTTTAAGATGTCATATTTGCGGATCCGGCTTGCCTGCTCCCTCCCCGTGCTCCCACTTCATCCTACGGCTGTCTTTTTTCCTTTTTTTCTTTTTAATCTAATCATCTCCCCCTCTGATTTTAGGGGGTGGGGCCGGACCTTATTTTGTTCCAATCAAATCAAGCCACGTACGCGGGAGCACGAATGGGCACACGCGTGAGGAGCAGGCAAGTGTCGTCCCTATTTGCTATGTCCGGCTGTAGATGCTGTCAGGCTGGGAAAGAAGAGTGTTTTTCATATCACACCATTTTGGACACATAATTTGGTACGAGTAGTAAAACGTTTTCAGATAAAAAAAATGGGGGTCACACCGCGTGCTACGGTCCAGACCGTTTCCAGAAAAGACCAGCCTAGACGGCCCAGCATTTGAGAGGAATCCTCCTGAAGCCTCATCCGTGTCGTCAGTGTGAACCGTGAAGACGTACGTGCACGGAAGGGAACAAAATAGCTTGGACCATTCGGACGTGGTTCGCATGTCTGCTGCTCTTCTTCTTCCAGCTCGCACCGTCGTCGGACTCGTGGATCGGCCTTCTCCTCCGGTCCACGCCGCGTGTTTATCGTTTTGTCGGCCGCTTGTCGCCATTGTTTGGCATCGACAGGCAATTTGGTACGCAGATTACTAGCTCGGATACACGTGGAAAGATCCACGGAGAACACGTAGTGCCGGCAAGGCAAGGCGCGGAATGATCTATGGCATGAACAGAGCATGGCCCTGTTGCCGTACGTGGATCGCCTGAAGATGACTCCCTCGCCGGCACCGCCGAAGAGGAAAACGTCGACCGGAAACTTCCGGACTCCATTTCACTGGGTTGGCAGCGATGCTATATCCAGCCAGTTCCTTGTAGGAAACCTGTACGTGAGCATGTACTGTTCCTTGCAGGACACTTGTAGGTTGACTGGATTTGGTAATAGTACTAGTATTTTTGTTAGGTCGGCTAGCTGGCGCGTCAACATAAGAGGTTTAGGTCCCTAGGGGCTAGAGATGTGCTTGGCTCGTTGATGGTGTACTGTCTAATGTCGACACCTAGTACTACTCGGCAGAGCAAATCTGATGTTCTACTGCCCAGTGTCGACAGGCTCGTTGATGGTGTACTGTCTAATGTCGACAGGCTTAGGCGTCCTAGGAGCTCGGCTGCAAAAGGAGAGTTTTCCTGCCTAACCATACAACACAAATCTTCAGATTGTTGGGCTAGCTACAAATTGGTGGGCCGTGTGAAAAACTGCGTAGCAGAGCCTGTTGAATTCGTCTGTCATGCTTGGCTTGCTCTTTTAATGCCTTGCCGAGCAGGCCAACAATCTGAAGATGATCGTTTGGTGCTGAGCAAGGAGCTGAGATACGTGGAGGCCCTCGCGGTTCATCAGTTCATGGGGATGGACAGGGCGAGAGAGGAGAGGCATGTGCAAACGGGAAGGTGAAATTGCAAGCAGTGATGACAGCAATGCTATGGAGGAAGATTGAAGAATTGCTCCCTCCGATCCATTGTTTCTTCAGTGCCGGGTGCTTTTGAGTGGAACTTTCAGCGTCGGGTGAAACGGGAGGGTGAAATTGCAAACGGGAAGGTTTATGCCTGAAACTTCGTTTCTTCAGTGTCGGGTGCTTTTGAGGGGCGAAGATCTCCTCCATGCAAAATACCCTTTCCGATCGGAAACAAGTGTGTCGTGCTTTTAGTTCATGTTGCTTCCTTTAGTTTGTTCTTAGCATTAGATGTTTGGCGAGACTTGTTTGCTGGAATGCTTTTATTTTGTCTCTGTTTCGTTATCATTTGACAGTTGTGGAACCCGATCCATTTTCCAGATTGTATATATTATAGAGCAGAAAGGAGAATGTTTTCCAACTGTCCATGAGACGAGCTAATGGAATCCAGCATTATGTATTCAGACAAATTCACGTGTAACACGAGCTTTCTCGTCTCGGCCTCTGTATCTCTTCCTCCCTCCTGTGCATCATGCGCGCGTTTTTCTCCATGAGAAAAATTCATGTCACATCTAAATTGGTCAAGACATTCCAAAGTTCAACAAAATTCTAGCGGACAAGTTCTAGGGTACGAAAGTGCGTGTGCGCGTTTTTTTTAGTACTTCCTGAGGGAGTAATTTTTAGATGGAAATTCTAGAGGATGAATTGTCACAGTCCGCGTTACAGTTTGGGCCCTTTATGTTGAAAAAGGCCATTCTAGACGGCCCAAATTTGTAATTGAGCCGATTAAACAGGTCACATGGACAGACAGAAACCCAATGTCTCAAAAAAAAAACATGGACAGACAGAAACCCCAATGTCACATGCACAGACAGAAATGAAGGTCGAAATGAAGAAAGGAAAAGTAGCGCGTACCATTCGGATCTGTTGAGCGCCATCCGGAAGTCACCATAAAGAACCCAGCCGGACCAGCAATGTCGCCACGAATCAACGATCGATCGGACACACACAGAGAAGATTCAGATTAGCTAAATCCATAACCGGGGTCCAGTACTAGCGTTCCTACGTACGTACCGTTCATCCAGTTCTTGGCGGGCTGGAAGTGGTAGGCGGTCCTGCTGCCATTGCGGCCCGTGCTCTCCGCCGCCGCGTCGTCGGGGGCTACCAGCACCCGGAGAGAGGACGACGAGGAGAGGAGCAGGCAGAGGTGGAAGAAGGCGACGGCGAGAGGGAGCCCGGCCATGTCCATTCGTCGTGCGAGGGAGGAGAACCGAGCCAACCAACGACTGGTTCCTATGGTGATCTGTGGTGGTTGCTCCGTCTCGACTTCACGCAAGACTCTCCTCGATTTATGGCGCCCCCTCCGAGTCTTCCCGGGGTCTCTAAGTTTACGCTTATCGCAAGTCTACGTTCGCACGAGAGGCGCCAATTTGATATGCGAAAATGATGGAGCGATGGCGTCCGGTTTGAGGGATCGAGATTCCTAGTCACCTCCGCCCTGGCTTCTGACTTTTGGTCTCATCATCTGGCCTGCTCTTGTGTATTTGTTTAGTTTTTGGTCAAAAAGAGCACCGGCCGGAGGAGAACGGCTTCTCTTTGGGAAATGGGATCTACTTCGTTGCAATTGCAAGCGATGCCTTCTCCCGCCTAGCAAGATATAAATTGTAGCTTGATCGCATCCCGCAAAGAGAAAACGTAAATTCATCACAGACTGGGACATACTACGTTCAGATACTCCCTCCGTAAACTAATATAAGAGCGTTTAAATCACTACTTTAATGATCTAAACACACTTACATTATTTTCGCAAAAAAACACACTTATATTAGTTTACAGAGGGAGTAATTTATAAGGAATCAACATCCATGTTTGGCAAAACAGTTTCTTGGTTTTTTTAACACAGTATAATCGTAGATGTTCATATACACTCACTCCCAGGGGCGGATCCAGGACCTAGGCCGAGGGGGCCTGGGCCCGGGGCGTGGAGTTGAATCCCTTCGTTGACTGTAGCGTATTTCACACTGTAGTGACACTGTAATTGTCCTGTAGCAGCCTGGGGCCCTGGGCTTTGTCCAATCTTGGGTCCGCCCCTTCTCACTCCTATAAACGCACATACGCTCTATCTCTATGAGCACATTCGAGATACTGAGCCGACATCATATCTTAAGATTAACGAAGTTACCATGGACGTCTTGTGGTTGACAGGAACATCTCCTTCCACTAAACGAACATCCCAAAAAGCCTGAAATAAATCCAAAAAAAATGCAAGCACCAGGACTTGAATCTCTGTGGGTTGTTCCACCACAAGAAATCTAACCATTTGAGCTACACTTTGTTTACTTCTTGGTCATTTAACGTGTGTCCAGCCAATTGTCTTTTCTGCTTTTGTGGCCTATTTTGCAACATGTGAGCAAGATGGACCGAGCATGGGCAGCCTAATTGCTTTTCCTTTTGCCAGAATTGCCACCCTAATTTGACGGCCAGTGCCCAAATTAAAGGTCTGGTTTGAAATTATGGACAAAACCCCAAAATGATTAAAAGCGTAAATTTTATTTCAAGACCACTATCTACAATGTCATTTTTATTCTTAAATGATTAAACTGAATTAATAAGGCAGTGCTAGCGTCTTTCACCCAGGCTCGGGCTTGGTCTTTTCAGATCAAGGTTTCTTAACCAATAACTCTAAAAGAAAGTGTAGACCAATAATGCCACACTCAAAGATTGTCAATAGGTTTGCTTCTACAACTAGCCAACTAGGATGATCCTTATTTGTTTGTGAGTTCTTTGACTTTTGGCGGAGCCCACTTTTATTCACAAATGACACTTGGGTATCACTTGATCATGCATGCCCTATAGCTGAACCTGCCAGAGTTCATGTATTTTACAAGATTTTTTAAAATAATACAATCATAGATGCTCACATTATGTCCCCCGCAAAAAAAGACTCACTCCTATGAACACCCTTGTATTTTACAAGATTACAAGTTAATTTGTTTATTCGGAAGTCACCAATAGAATTTATTTTCCCCTACGCCATGAGCAGTCGGATCCAAAGAAGAATGTGTCCTAGTTGTTCGTGACATGATATGAAGAGCATGAGATTGTGACACTGAATAATTCAGACAAAATCATGTCACACAACCTTTCTCCCCTTTTTTTATCATTTTCCTTTATAAGGGAGAAGAAATCATGTCACATTCTTTTAGCAAAAAAATTGCCCCATTTGTGTTCCAGTGAAGGAAAATAAATCAATTACCACATTTGTTTTTGAGAGAATTTTTTTCCACATTTTCAAAAACAATTGCCACATTTTTGTGTGATTTTTTTTTGAGGGGTGGAATTCATTTATTCATCACCAAAAGCCACATGCTGTGGGATACATCGAGGGTCATGGGATGTGCCAAACCACACGTGGCGACCCAGACCCAAAGAAATAGAAAAACGAGCTAATCTATGTGCTTCATAATTAACAGCACGACCCTCGAATATAAACTTGAAGTTTTGTGACTCCGCTTTAGCCCTAATCTCAGCAATGATAGCTCCATACTCTCCTAGTGTTCCTCTGGTGATATCAGACACCACCTGCTTACAATCGCTAGAGATCACACAATGTGTAAGATTCATGTCTTCTGCCAGAGCTAAAGCTTCCCTGCATGCCATTGCCTCCAATATTGTAGGATTGCTTACGCCATAAACCACCAACGCCGAACTCCCCAAGTAGTTTCCTCCTTCATCTCTACAAACGGCTACTGCTGCTCCACCTCGATCGTACCTGACACCAGCATCAACATGGATCTTAGCATGCCCTGGTGGCGGCGCCTTGGCTCTAGGGCGTGCTGAAGTTAACGTAGCAGGAACCCGTTCCTGGCTAGGGTTCTTTTGCGCCGAAACTATCCGCAGATCATCTAGGAACCGTCGAATGAAAGCTTCCGTAGAGTGTGGGCTCTGAAAGATCCCTTCGTGTATCGCTTTCCTCCTCGCTGACCAAATCGCCCATAGGGTGACCGAGAGCAGTACGAACTTATCATGTTCTAACATCTCCATTAGTGAAAACAGCCAATGTTTGGCATTAGGCTCTGTCACCGTCGTCATTTCATGCACTAGATCATCATCGATCAAAGCCCAGACGCATCGGGATGATGCACATTCCATCAACGAGTGCCTCCACGAGTCTTGTGCTCCGCAAAATCCACAGCTAGGCGAGTCGGTCATATGTCTGTGAGCTCGAACATCATTTGTGGGCAAGGATTGTTTGGACAATCGCCACAAAAACATGCGGACTTTAGCCGGGACGGGTGTTTTCCATAAGGTTTTCCACGCGCCTTCCTCAGCGTTTGTGTTTGAGGAGCCAGGGTTGCCATCAAGCCAAGCTTCTCTTCGTTGCTTCGTAGCCACGATCATACGATAAGCAGACTTCACCGAAAAAACTCCATGCTTTTCATAGTGCCAGCTCCAGAAATCAGGCAGGTTACGTGTACACAAAGGGATGCTCATTATAACTCGACTATCCATCGGCAGAAAGGTTGCTTCAACCCTCGCGCGATCCCATGACGCAGATGTATGATCAATTAGCTCAGAAACTCGAACCGGTGGATTTGTCGCCAAACACCCATAAGGTCGAAGCATCTCCTCTCTCGGGATCCAGTTGTCCCTCCAGATATATGTTGTCTCTCCATTCCCGATCCTTCTAATCAATCCGAGGCCCATTTTTGTGTGAGTTAAAAAAAACAATTGTCACAAATTCACGGAGTGTTGCAGCTTGGGTCCTTCAGATAGAAAAGGCCCGCGTAAACGGCCCAACAATATCCGCAGCTGAGCAGACCGAGGCCCACTCGCGTCCCATGTGAAGCCGTGCACAGAAAGAAAGAAAAAGGAAAGTAGGACACCAGCCGAAGCCCAGCAAGGGAGCGGAGTGGAGGACGGACGAGAGGAGGAAGAAGAAGACGCGGCATCATGGCGGCGGCTCATGCGGCAGCGGCGTCCCCCACCCACCGCGCGTCCATCCAGGCGACGTCGACCCCGCCCTACCCCAGCGCGGCCCGGATCGCCGACTCCTCCTGCTTCCCCCAGTACACCGCCTCCCTCAAGTGTACGCGCATCCTCCGCCCCCAATCCTAAATTCCCAATCCAGTCACCCCCAGTTCAGTTTCCGGTCATGATTTGTCAAAGATTTCGTGCGTCTGTGGTGGATCGCTGATGACGTGCTGTGTGCCCAGGTCTGGAGACCAACCAGGACAAGAGCAAGTGCCAGCAGCAGTTCGACGACTACAAGGAGTGCAAGAAGAGAGAGGTTCGCTTTTCTTTCCCCAATCCCTCTCTAGCCTCTTCTGATGGTATATGATGGATGGCATCCAATTGATGCGCCAATCTGTTTTTTGTCTTGTAACATGCGTTTGTTTCGTGCACTTGCTGAATGTTCAAGGGGGGCCTGTGGCTTGTGTCGGACAGCAAGTGCCAATCTTGGAACTGAAACTTGTTTGCAGTGGACCAAGAGCATAGTTCTTCAAGTATAACCTTTTAAAGCAAAAGTCAATGCACCTTACTGTTAAATTTTTTGTTTGGCCAACTGCTTTAATCACTGTTGATACGACATGAACTGGACTTCTTGTGCCAAAATCAGTGACTATGTGCTGTTAATACTCAATGATATTCAGGAAATAATTTTCTTGCAAAATGCTTTGCTCTAACATGATTAGTGCGTATACAAGTCATGTTTATTGTCGGGTAAGTAACAAGTGCATAAGCAGTAACGGTAACATCCACATGCAGAAAGGTCATTGTGACATGGAATGTCAAATTGCCAATGAAATGCAAACTGCAATCTACTGACTGACTGAGTTCGTAACTATTGATACTTCCTTTCTTTGTAGTGAGCTGGTGTACAGCATCCACTATCCTGTAGAAGTCTAGCCTTGGGAATGTGCTTACATTCTGTTCTCAGTAACCAACTTTCTGCCATCACTGTGGTCCAGTTATGTGCATATGATCTCTTCTGGATTACAGAAGCAAGCCTCCACTTTGAACCATGTACCTTTGAATGCTCTATTCAGAATTTATAAGGTCGTGTTTGGTTGCCTGCATGAGTCCTGTCCAGGTCCGCCAAAACTTCCCTTTGCTGATGTGACCAGTCTTCCCACCGAGTTGATGCTCTGTTAATTTGTTCACTCCTTGATATTGCTAATCACAGTTCTTTACTTTAGAAGATGTTCATAAAAATAGGACACAATAAAAGGGGTTCATTGTTCATTTGATGTTATCATTCCTTCTTGCTCCATGGGAACTAACTTTTGGTTAAACCACATAATTAAAAGGTATATAGTCCTTATATGAAATCCATTACCATGGGCTGCTCTGGAGTGTAAATTCTTTACATTGGTGATCTATATTTAGTCATCTTGTGGTCCTTCACTTGAACGTTGAAACTGCATGATAGAGGCGGGGTGTCCCGATCTTTCGATGAGATGATAACTATCGATTTGGTGGAGACGACTTTGACGATCCGACTACAAACGTGCACGACGTTGCGCCTTAGCAATCGCTAAACCAACTCCGAGAGGTTATTGACCACGCCGGAGCACAATCAACCTGACCACGAAGGTCTATTCCTGCAAGCAATCGAAGAACAAGCAAGAATATGATAAAAGCAATCTGAATATTGCGAGTATGTATGAAGTATTGATAAAGATGGGGATCCGTAAGCGGTCTTGGTCTGGTCGTTGGACACAAACGAAGTACACGAAGTTGCAATGGCTAACTTTTAACTAAACTTCCTCATCACTGCACAAGGCTAAATATCATATTCATTGTACTACTAATCTTCTATCTACTCATTGGAATCTTCCATGGTGCTTCTTTACCTTGCTTAGTTATCACTTTCCGATCTCAAAGCATCATCATATACAATGGTGTCACTTGTACAGGGTAGCACTCCCACCCCAACCTATATGATGTCTTACTATATTTAACGAAACATCTAGGGATACGCATCACCTTACATCCCTCTCATACATCTTTAGCAGATCTGATTAGATCTCAACCTGGAAAATGTTTGTGTAGTTAAGGATATAAATAGGACCCGAATAGTATCGACATTTCAATGAGGTTTGCATGGAAATTTCTGGGTTTCTTAGCAAGTCTACATGGCATATGCTTTATTCAAATACCAATTAGATTTCAGGTTCCCTGAACAAATGCTCTGAACTAATGTTTATCCGAATTTTGCTTTTAAACAGGACTTTTTCCTTATATGTGAATAACACTGAACAGTTATTTGTACATATGCTAGGTCGCTGCTTCCTATAGCTTCCTTTTTCTGGGAGTTGTATCTCACATTGCGTTTGTATTTCATTGTTTACAGAGGGAGGCTCGGCTGGAACGGAACCGGAGCCGGACATTGTTCGGGTGAGCAATCGGAGGAGCACTGTGCAGTGAACTGGAAGAGTTGATGCTAGTGAAACCATGACTCGTTTGATTTCCTGATGTTAATTTAAGCTGTTGAAGTTAGAGAACAGTAGAGCACTCTGGGTTCAGAGAGATGTAAGGACAATATGTCACTAGAGAGTTTCTTCAATAAAATGGTACTCCTGGAAACGCCTGAAACCGCGCCAGGCCTTTTGTATTTCAATGATGTATGTTGTTTTGATGACCTATTGAATTCTGAAAGACAGTAAGAGGTTTATAAGCAAATAGTTGGGCAGAAGTCTTGTGATTGTGAAGTTTCATGGAAACAACGAGGATGGTGGAGTTGTTCTCTCCCCTGTGCCACCCCAAGTATGCAACTTGTGGACTATGCATCTCATTTGATTAGCAACCATCCTAGTCATCAGCTAGAAGTGTGTCAGGCAGGAATATAAGACACTTAAACTGAACATTGTTCACTGGGCCCTGATCTTGTTTGACTTGGATGAAATTTGAGGACTTGGAGGATGGCAAGTGCTTTGCTTGATATCATCAGCGGTTACAAAACCAAATTTGAACTTAAACATTGCCGTACCGGCTCGTTGATCGGAGCACCGGGAAGAGCATCGTCGTGTAGGGCGGCTTCGACGACAGTGGCGGGCCTCTCCAGGATCGCCGCCGACCACTCTGCCTCCAAAGGTTCGCCGAACTGTGGCCGCCAATTTGGAAATTCAAATTCGTTAGGTGAATCTTAGAAAAGTTGTTCATTTCAGAGATAAATTTAGTCAAAATGTTTTTATTCCATGACATTTGTAGCGTTTTGAGTGACATCCGTACTTTTGCTGAAGATGGAGCGATTTTTGGCACTACAGGTGCAGAGAATGGCAGAAGTGCCCCAGGCGTCGGGAGCTTCGTAAGACTTTTTTTTTCGAAACGGAGGCTAAAGATTTGCCTCATCGATTAATTAAGCAGAAGAGAATTGCCCAGTTAATTAACGGAGCTTCATAAGACTTAAGTCGCAGAAAGTGCAAGCTTTAGCTAGGAGATCAGCAGCCCAGCTTCAAGAGGGAGGGCACTTCTTGCCGCACAAGCATCGCTCGGCGTAACGAGCCATCTTCTGCTGATTCTGATGAAGAGGGAAGCAATTCTGGAGGAAGTTTGATTCAGGCACCGAATGGTAACTCTAGGGATGAGAGAGGACCAGGGCCTTGCGTTCTCTGAATTCTGTCCTGAGGCAACACAAAAGCGACAGTGATTCAGATTTTCCTGATGAAGAGACTATTTTTGGCCCCAAAGTTTGGGGTAAAGTTGCGATGTCATGGCTTATACTATCTCCATTTTAAACTGCCCAAATGTCTTATATTTAGGAGTTATTTACCCAAAACCACCACACTTGGGGCTAGGGTAACAACTTGATACCAGATTTGAGCGAGGTCACAAAGAACCACCAGTTCTGAGCCTAATCCATAACGCGGAGCACTGATGCTGGAATTTGGTCGCGAAAACAGCAAAACTGACAGGTGGGTCCCGCCTGTCGGGCCGACGTGGCAAAGACTAATCCAAGTCAATGTTTGACCCGCTGAGGTGGACAGGGGACCCATGAGTCAGCCACTCATCCTCTTATACTCCTTTTATCTTCTTCTTCCTCCTTTGTTACTCTGCCCCGCGGCGGCTGATTCGGAGCAGAGGCAAGCACGCGGGCGTGTTGGCGGGAGACGGCCTTCGAGAGGAAAGGGAGGAGGCGTGGAAGGGCCCGCCGGCGACGGCCGTGCCGGCAGTAAGATGCTACGGTGTCCAGCAGCGTTGACGGCGGCGAGCTGCGCGGTGGCGGAGCTCGGGCTTGCATGAGCGCCGAGTTACAGCTTGCAAGCGAGCGAGCTAAGCAGCTAGATTGCATCGCTGGAGCTCCATGGTCTCAGTACAGTGCTCAGGCACAATCACTTCATGCTCAAACAACGACTGTGGAGAGGCACGACGGCCGGAGCTCTCCGGCATGGCGGAGGAATTAGTTACAGAACGAATTCGACAACGGGAGAAAGGGGTAAAAGGAGAGGAGCTCATGGCGATTCAGATGAGCAGGCCGGCGAGGTCAGAGGTGCTCTGAAGATGTTGAATTCGACGGCGACGGCCGGCGGCTCCAAGGTTGAAGACGCGGTCGATTCGGTCGTTCTGCGGCTTCTTCGCTCGTATTTGTCGTCAAGGATGACCAGAGTGAGGAGGCAAAGCTCTAGGACACCGTGTCTCGGCGAAACTATGGTGGTGGCCACGCTAGTGCGGAGCGGCGTCGACGGCTAGCTCTCGGACGGCAACGGGGAGGGGGCTGGAGGATGGGAGCGAGCTGCACACGAAGGGAAAGGGAGAGGAGGATCTGGACGTCGAGCTAGGCTACGCCGAGCTTGAGCAATGGCTCGGCTGCCATGGCCATGAACCTCCCAGTTCGCATGGGCTCGACCGCTCACAAGCTGCTCGACGCAATGCTCCATAGAAATAGAGATAGGATGAAGATGACCATGTAGTCAATGACAGGCGGGGCCCGCATCTCATCTGCCACCTCAGCTGGGCAAAGTTTTTCTTGTGTGCTTGGCCTTTGCCACGTCGGCCCGACAGGCGGGACCCACCTGTCGGTTTTGCTGTTTTCGCGACCAAATTCCAGCATCAGTGCTCCGTGTTACGGATTAGGCTCAGAACTGGTGGTTCTTTGTGATCTGACTCAAATCTGGTATCAAGGGTGGTTTTGGGTAAATAACTCTATATTTAGGAATGGAGGTAGTATAAGAGAGGATCGGAAGCAGAAGGTCCCTTTAGATACTGGATTTTGCAGTTGCAGGCCTTTGGGTTTCCTCAACCATCACATATTCAGGTAAACACATTTATCTTTTCTTTTCATTTTGTTTACTGCGCCGAAAAATATATTGAATTGTTAGCTTAGTGTCCTGAATGTTGCATATCAATTTGCCACTAGGAGAAGACTCGGTAGTCAGTATCTTAGTCCATACATACCTACTGAATTCTTACACCATGCATATCTTTGTCCTGAAGTTCAAAATTTAAGCAAGGGAGAAGCTATGGGATCCACAGATCATCTCCCAGGAACCCACGAGTCATAATATTTGACACCTACTGCGGAACTTTCTTCTCAGGTATACTATACTACTTGCTGAATGTGATGTTGCTGGGGCTTTATGATAGTTCTAGTACGAATTTGAGGAAAATAACCATGGAATAACCTGTTGAGTCATTTCTCTAAGTACAGGTCCTTGAGAATTGCCGCTCAATATCAAAATCTGGGGTTCCCTTCAGGTCTACTATGGTTGCAAACAGTGGATTTCGACACAAGACGCAGCTAGAAAGCCTTGATGAAGAGCTAGATGTACATATAGCAACACCTGATCGTTTCTTACTTCTGCTTCAGGAAGGCTTTTGTGCAGCTAAATAACCTCAGATAGTATGGCTGCTCCTTTTTCCAGTCATTTTTGAAGTTGAACAGAGAGAAAAAAAACAAGTTGATGCACTTGATAGCCTAAGATCTAAGTTAATAGTTGTCCCCTCCTAATTGCAGTGCCGTGTTCGATGAAGTGGATATTTTAGTTAGTGAAGACGGCTTTCAACAAGTGTTTCATCAGTTGATTACTGTTGCATCAGTTGATTGCTAACCTTCTTAATTTCCGTAACCTTTTACTATGCTGCATATACTTTCTGAAAACGCTTCTAGGAAATATACTCCTCAAGTTACATATCCCTTGTTGCTACCGATATCGTTTACAATTTTACATATTTTTGCATAAGGTACAAACTACTCAAATATGTAATTGCATAAAACAATGTATTGGAATCATGTGGTATTGTTCTCCTAGAGTGATTACATCTTACATTGGTACTGTTACACTACCAGATTCTTGTGGACTGCAGTGGAAATGACAATGATGATAAGTGTCCGGAAAATGCCTTTTCGAACAAGAGAACAACACTTCTAAAGATTATTGAGGAATCTCCAGTTCGTAAAACAATTGTTTTCTGCAATAAGGTACTAGGTCCTCTCCCCTGCTTATCTCTGTATATCATTATTCATCAACACCAAACATAACTTGCTCAAAAAAATAAGAAATCAAACATAACAAAGTCCCACTGTCTGACAACTAGTCTCATGATTTATGTTTCCAGATTGAAACATGTAGTAAGGTTGAGAATGCGCTGACACGGTTCGACAGGAAAGCGTCACAGATCAAGGTTCCACCATGCATTGGAACAGGCGAAACGCATTTCAAACATGAAAGAGTTCCTGAAGACAGGTGTGTATATTCAACTAAAGTGCAAGGCATTCATGTTCAGATACAGAAGTGGCAACTCACTGTTGGCGGCAGATTCATACGAGCATATACAGTAATAGTAGTACTACATCAAACTGGACTTGCTAATGTTGCTGTGCTGATAAGTTCAGAAAGATATAGAAAGCATTAGCCAGAAGAAACAGGGAGCTGCTGCTGCTGTTGCATGCAGACAGTGCTGTTGGATGTCTTGCCTTCGCTGAAGATGTGTGGAACAGCTAGCTGATCGAAGCAGATTGAACTCGACTGACTGACACTATTCGCGGATGTGGAAGAGCTGGAGCTGGGCGTTGTGGAGGATGGCGCGAGTCCGCTCGTTGGCGGCGTCGCGGGCGCGCAGCTCCCGGATCTCCTCCTCCCACTTCTCCACCCTCTCCTTGTGGATCCTGGGAAGGCAATACAGCAAACAGGTGATGGGCGACCCAGGAGCAAAGCACGGCGGTGTGATGCTGCTTGCCGCGGCGAGTTTCTTACGTGCACAGGCGGTCCTCGAAGTCGGCGGCGAGGTCCTTGAACATGGCGCGCCCGGAGTCCAGCATCTCCGACACCTGTAATGCAATGCCAGCCGCAAATCGTTCATGTCCCCGGCCAGGCCATCGCGGGCCGATCAAGGCGGGATTGATGGAGGAGGAGAGGGTGAAGAGGCGGGGGGCGGACCTTACGGGTGAAGTTGTCGATGGCGAGGAGGATGCGCTGGACGTGCTCCTCCGTCTCCGCCGAGCCCGCCACCTCAGCCTCCGCCGCCGCCACGACGGCCAACTCCTCCCCGTCCATCTCCGCCGCGCCGGTGCTCATGGCGGCCCCGGAGGACACCACCGCCGCTCCTCCCGCGCTCCCCTGGCTCCCGGCGTCGTCGTCGTTGCTCTGCACAAACGCGTGGAGCTTCAAGTTGAATATAAGATTGAAGGTAAAAACTCGAATTAAACTGCAAAAATCGACGAGTAGTTCCTCATCAACCAGGAACAACACATTGGAGCGGAAATCGCAAATCAGCGGGGCACACCCACATCCCATCAGATCAGGTTCGATCAGTGTCGAAATTCGAACACGAACTGAAAACCCCACCCCCAATTCGACTCGAATGCTCTGCTCCCCATCACACGCTCCGCCCAAAATGCCGAGGTCGGGGTCGAATTCGAAATCTCCCCAAGCCAAATTAAAAAAATCCCCAGTCGCCCACCACCGCCAGGGAACAGACGAACAATTCAGCAGAGCCAAATAGCGAGACCAACGCACGCACGAGCACGAGCACGAGCAGAGCAGACCAAACTCACGCGAGGCAACACGGAGGGGAACAACCACGGTTCGCGTCGCGGCCCCGAAACCCTCGCTCAAAAACTGCTCGCAGCGAGCAAGACACGCACCGACGCACCCCAAATCGGCGGGCGCGCTCGGGAACACGAATCGAACAAGCAGGAGAGAGGGGGGTCGGTGGTAGGGTGCTCTCACCGTGCCGGCCGTGCGCGCCCGCTTGGCGATCTCCCGCCTCGCCTCCATTCCCTCGCGCTCGCTCGCTCGCTCGCTCACACCAGAGGCGGCGATAGAGGGTAGGAAGCAGCAAGAGTAGAACAGAAGAGAGATGGCCAGATCACAAGGAAGGATGGGGTATATACATGGCAGCGGAAGCGGACTGAGAGCCGCTGGGCTGGGCCTACTGGGCTTCCACAGAACGGGCCTCCTTCCGGGCCATGTCTCGAACGGTTTACTTGGAATGCAAGTTTGGCTACAGCTTGCAAAACCATCAAAAAGAAAAGAAGGCTACAACTTGCAACAGCGAACGAATTTGAAGCCGCGAATGGAAGGATTATTATGACTAGGAGAGGCAACATTGTGCTTACTAAAGTGGCAGAACTTATTGACCATGAAGCTCATTTTTTTGATAAAGGGTGTTTTTATTTAACTCATAATGCACCATCAAGGGGACACAAACATAAAAGAGTACACACCCGGACTCTGCATAACTAAGATGCACACAACCAACACCAACACACGCAAGGAAATACACCCACTCATGTGCGGGATGAAGTGTTAGTAAGGGAGATATATTGGCCGGTCGATGCAGAAAGGACCCCCAAAATCCCCTTGGCGATTGGGATGATGGAGGACTTTTTGTCTCTTGGCACTACAACAAGAATGGTATATTCACGGTTAAATCATATTATTACATAGAGTGGGATCACCAACACGGTCAGAAGCTTAGAATCACGAGCCCATATGATTCATCTATGGAGAATCCGGCTTGGAAGGCATTATGGAAATTGAAGACGCCGACGAAAGTGAAAATTCATTGCTGGTGATCACTGTATGGGGCAATCCCTTGTTATGGCGTTCTGGCAAACCTCCATATTCAGAGCTGGAGTCAATGCCCTATATGCTCTGTTGATTGTGAAAGTATAAACCATATGTTCTTTACATGCCCAAGGGAAAAAGAGATCTGGATGTTCCCGAGAATGACAAAAGTCATTGACGAAGCTTGCTTTGCGGTGGTCGATGGGATCGGTGAAGGAAATATGCCCTAGAGGCAATAATAAAGTTATTATTTATTTCCTCATATCATGATAAATGTTTATTATTCATGCTAGAATTGTATTAACCGGAAACATGATACATGTGTGAATACATAGACAAAACATATAGTCACTAGTATGCATCTACTTGACTAGCTCATTAATCAAAGATGGTTATGTTTCCTAACCATAGACATGTGTTGTCATTTGATTAATGGGATCACATCATTAGGAGAATGATGTGATTGACATGACCCATTCCGTTAGCTTAGCACTTGATCGTTTAGTATACTGCTATTGCTTTCTTCATGACTTATACAAGTTCCTGTAACTATGAGAATTATGCAACTCCCGTTTACCGGAGGAACACTTTGGGTACTACCAAACGTCACAACGTAATTGGGTGATTATAAAGGAGTACTACAGGTGTCTCCGAAGGTACATGTTGAGTTGGCATATTTCGAGATTAGGTTTTGTCACTCCGATTGTCGGAGAGGTATCTCTGGGCCCTCTCGGTAATGCACATCATTATAAGCCTTGCAAGCAATGTGACCAATGAGTTGGTTACGGGATGATGCATTACAGAACGAGTAAAGAGACTTGCCGGTAACGAGATTGAACTAGGTATTGGATACCAACGATCAGATCTCGGGCAAGTAACATACCGATGACAAAGGGAACAACGTATGTTGTTATGCGGTTTGACCGATAAAGATCTTCATAGAATATGTAGGAACCAATATGGGCATCCAGGTCCCGCTATTGGTTATTGACCGAGAATGGTTCTATGTCATGTCTACATAGTTCTCGAACCCGTAGGGTCCGCACGCTTAACGTTACGATGACAGTTTTATTATGAGTTTATAAGTTTTGACGTACCAAAGTTTGTTTGGAGTCCCGGATGTGATCACGGACATGACGAGGAGTCTCGAAATGGTCGAGACATAAAGATCGATATATTGGAAGCCTATATTTGGACATCGGAATCGTTCCAGGTGAAATCGGCATTTTACCGGAGTACCGGGAGGTTACCGGAACCCCCCCGGGGGGTTATTGGGCCTACATGGGCCTCGAGGGAGAAGAGGGAAGGAGCCAGGAGGGGGCCGCGTGCCCCTCCCCTTCCTAGTCCAAATAGGACAAGGGAAGGGGGGCGGCGCCCCCCCTTTCCTTCCTCTCTTCCTCCTCTTTCCCCCCTTCTCCTACTCCTACTTGGAAAGAAGGGAGTCCTACTCCCGGTGGGAGTAGGACTCCCCCCTTGGCGCGCCCTCCTTGGCCGGCTGCCTCCTCCCCCCTGGCTCCTTTATATACGGGGGCGGGGGGCACCCCATAGACACACAAGTTGATCTACGGATCGTTCCTTAGCCGTGTGCGGTGCCGCCCTCCACCATATTCCACCTCGGTCATATCGTCGCAGAGTTTAGGCGAAGCCCTGCGCCGGTAGAACATCATCATCGTCACCATGCCGTCGTGCTGACGGAACTCATCTCCGGAGCTCTGCTGGATCGGAGGCCGGAGATCATCATCGAGCTGAACGTGTGCTGAACTCCGAGGCTCCATACATTCGGTGCTTGGATCGGTCGGATCGTGAGGACGTACGACTACATCAACCGCGTTGTGCTAATGCTTCCGCTTACGGTCTACGAGGGTACGTGGACAAACACTCTCCCCTCTCGTTGCTATGCCATCACCATGATCTTGCGTGTGCGTAGGAATTTTTTTGAAATTACTACGTTCCCCAATAGTGGCATCCGAGCCTAGGTTTTATGCGTTGATGTTATATGCACGAGTAGAACACAAGTGAGTTGTGGGCGATACAAGTCATACTGCTTACCAACATGTCATACTTTGGTTCGGCGGTATTGTGAGATGAAGCGGCCCGGACCGACATTACGCATACGCTTACGCGAGACTGGTTTCACCGTTACGAGCACTCGTGCTTAAAGGTGGCTGGCGGGTGTCTGTCTCTCTCACTTTAGCTGAATCGAGTGTGGCTACGCCAGGTCCTTGCGAAGGTTAAAACAGCACCAAATTGACGAACTATCGTTGTGGTTTTTGATGCGTAGGTAAGAACGGTTCTTGCTAACCCCGTAGCAGCCACGTAAAACTTGCAACAACAAAGTAGAGGACGTCTAACTTGTTTTTGCAGGGCATGTTGTGATGTGATATGGTCAAGATGTGATGCTATATTTTATTGTATGAGATGATCATGTTTTGTAACCGAAGTTATCGGCAATGGCGAGAGCCATATGGTCGTCGCTTTATTGTATGAAATGCAAACGCATACAGTAATTGCTTTACTTTGTCACTAAGCGGTAGCGATAGTCATAGAAGCAATAGATGGCGTAACGACAACGATGCTACGATGGAGATCAAGGTGTCGCGCCGGTGACGATGGTGATCACGATGGTGCTTCAAAGATGGAGATCACAAGCACAAGATGATGATGGCCATATCATATCACTTATATGTTGGGGAACGTAGTAATTTCAAAAAATTTCCTACGCACACGCAAGATCATGGTGATGCATAGCAACGAGAGGGAGAGTGTTGTCTCACGCACCCTCGTGAGACCCGGCGAAGCGATCACAACATAGAGGAAGTAGTCGTGCGTTCTCCTCGCGATCCGACCGATCCCGCGCCGTTACTCCGGCGCCCGAGTTCTTGACACACGTACAGCTCGATGGCGTCCCTCGTACTCGATCCAGCCGAGTGTCGAGGGAGAGTTTCGTCAAGACGACGGCGTGGTGGCGATCTTGATGTTTTACGGCGCGAGGGCTTCGCCTAAGCTTGTGACGGTATGACCGAGGTGGAATATGGTGGAGGGGCACCGCACACGGCTAAGGAACGATCCGTAGATCAAACTTGTGTGTTCTAGGGTGCCCCTGCCCCGTATATAAAGGAGGAGGGGGAGGTGCGGCCGGCCTAGAGGGGCGCGCGAGGAGTCCTACTCCCACCGAGTAGGACTCCCCTTCCTAGTTGGAGTAGGATTGGGGGAGGGAAGAGGAAAGGGGGCGCCGCCTCCTTGTCCTATTCGGACTGGGGGAGAGGCGCGGCCACCCCGGCCGGCCCCTCCTCTTCTCCCTCGAGGCCCACTAAGGCCCATTTAGTTCCGGGGGTTCCAGTAACCTCCGGTACTCCGTAAATTCCGTTTTCACCCGAACCATTCCAACTCCAAATATAGGCTTCAATATATCAATCTTTATGTCTCGACCATTTCGAGACTCCTCGTCATGTCTGTGATCACATCCGGACTCGAACTTCTTCGGTACATCAAAATACATAAACTCATAATAACCGCCGAAACCTTAAGCGTGCGGACCCTACGGTTCGAGAACAATGTAGACATGACCGAGACATGTCTCGGTCAATAACCAATAGCGGGACCTGGATGCCCATATTGGTTCCTACATATTCTACGAAGATCTTTATCGGTCGATCGCATAACAACATACGTTGTTCCTTTGTCATCGGTATGTTACTTGCCCGAGATTCGATCGTCGGTATCCAATACCTAGTTCAATCTCGTTACGCAAGTCTCTTTACTCGCTCCGTAATACATCATCTCACAACTAACTCATTAGTTGTAGTGCTTGCAAGGCTTCAATGATGTGTATTACCGAGAGGGCCCAGAGATACCTCTCCGACAATCGGAGTGACAAAACCTAATCTCGAAATATGCCAACCCAACATTTGCCTTTGGAGACACCTGTAGTACTCCTTTATAATCACCCGATTCACGTTGTGACGCTTGGTAGCACCAAAGTGTTCCTCCGTAAACGGAGTTGCATATTCTCATAGTTACGTGAACATGTATAAGTCATGGATAAAAGCAGTAGCAACATACTAAACGATCGTGTGCTAAGCTAATGGAATGGGTCATGTCAATCGATCATTCTACTAATGATGTGACCTTGTTAATCAAATAACAACTCTTTGTTCATGGTCGAAACATAACCATCTTTGATTAACAAGCTAGTCTAGTAGAGGCATACTAGTGACATAATGTTTTGTCTATGCATTCACACATGTATCATGTTTCGGTTAATACAATTCTAGCATGAATGATAAACATTTATCATGAAATAAGGAAATAAATAATAACTTTATTATTGCCTCTAGGGCATATTTCCTTCATCCTCCCACTTGCACTAGAGTCAATAATCTAGATTACATAGTAATGATCCTAACACCCATGGAGTCTTGGTGCTGATTATGTTTTGCTCGTGGAAGAGGCTTAGTCAGCGGTTCGCAACATTCAGATCCGTATGTATCTTGCAAATCTCTATGTCTCCCACGGACTAAGTCCGGATGGAATTGAAGCGTCTCTTGATGTGCTTGGTCCTCTTGTGAAATCTGGATTCCTTCGCTAAGGCAATTGCTCGATATTGTCACGAAGATTTTCATTGGACCCGATGCACTAGGTATGACACCTAGATCGGATATGAACTCCTTCATCCGACTCCTTCATTAGCTGCTTCCGAAGCTGCTATGTACTCCGCTTCACATGTAGATCCCTTCTGACGCTTTGTTTAGAACTGCACCAACCGACAGCTCCTCCGTTTAGTGTAAATCGTATCCGGTCTGCGATTTAGAATCGTCCGGATCGGTGTCAAAGCTTGCATCAACGTAACTGTTTACGATGAGCTCTTTGTCACCTCCATATCGAGAAACATATCCTTAGTCCTTTTCGGTATTTCAGATGTTCTTGACCGCTGTCGATGATCCACTCTGGATTACTTTGGTACCTCCTGCTAGGCTTATAGCAAGGCACACATCAGGTCAGGTACACAGATTGCATACATGATAGAGCCTATGGCTGAAGCATAGGAACATCTTTCATTTTCTCTCTATCTTCTGCATTGGTGGGGCATTGAGTCTTACTCAACTTCACACCTTGTAACACGTGCAAGAACCCTTTCTTTGCTTGATCCATTTTGAACTTCTTCAAAATTTTGTCAAGGTAAGTGCTTTGTGAAAGTCAATTAAGCGTCTTGATCTATCTCTATAGATCTTAATGCCCAATATGTAAGCAGCTTCACCGAGGTCTTTCATTGAAAAACTCTTATTCAAGTATCCCTTTATGCTATCCAGAATTCTATATCATTTCCGATCAGCAATATGTCATCTACATATAATATCGAAATGCTACTGAGCTCCCACTCACTTTCTTGTAAATCAGGCTTCTCCAAAAGTGCAGACAAACCCAAATGCTTTGATCACACTATCAAAGTGCTTATTCCAACTCGAGATGCTTGCACCAGTCCATAGATGGATCGCTGGAGCTTGCACACTTTGTTAGCTCCCTTTGGATCGATAAAACCTTCTCGTTGCATCATATACAACTCTTCTTCCGTAAATCCATTCAGAATGCAGTCTTTACATCCATTTGCCAAATTTCATAATCATAAAATGCGGCAATTGCTAACATGATTCGGACAGACTTAAGCATCGCTTCTGGTGAGAAGGTCTCATCGTAGTCAATCCCTTGAACTTGCCGAAAACCCTTTGCGACAAGTCGAGCTTTGTAAACGATAATATTACCGTCGTCGGTCTTCTTCTTGAAGATCCACTTGTTTTATATTGCTTGCCTACCCTCGGGCAAGTCAACCAAAGTCCATACTTTGTTACATGGATCCCATCTCAGATTTCATGGCCTCAAGCCATTTTGCGGAATCTGGGCTCACCATCGCTTCTTCATAGTTCGTAGGTTCATCATGATCTAGTAGCATGATTTCCGAGCAGGATTACCGTACCACTCAGTGCGGATCTTACTCTGGTTGATCTACGAGGTTCTGTAGTAACTTGATCTGAAGTTTCATGATCAACATCACTAACTTCCTCACTACTTGGTGTAGGTGTCTCAGAAACCGGTTTCTGCGATAAACTACTTTCAAGTAAGGGAGAAGGTACTATTACCTCATCAAGTTCTACTTTCCTCCCACTCACTTCTTTCGAGAGAAACTCCTTCTCTAGAAAGGATCCATTCTTAGCAACGAATGTCTTGCCTTCGGATCTGTGATAGAAGGTGTACTCAACTGTCTCCTTTGGGTATCCTATGAAGACACATTTCTCCGATTTGGGTTCGAGCTTATCAGGTTGAAGCTTTTTCACATAAGCATCGCATCCCCAAACTTTAAGAAACGACAACTTTGGTTTCTTGCCAAACCACGTTCATAAGGTGTCGTCTCAGCAGTTTCGACGGTGATCTATTCAGTGTGAATCGGCCGTCTCTAGAGCATAACCCCAAAACGATAGCGGTAAATCTGTAGAGACATCATAGATCGCACCATATCTAGTAAAGTGCGATTCGACGTTCGGACACACCATTACGCTGTGGTGTTCCGGGTGGCGTGAGTTGCGAAACTATTCGCATTGTTTCAAATGTAGACCAAACTCGTAACTCAAATATTCACCTCCACGATCAGATCGTAGAAATTTAATTTTCTTGTTACGATGATTTTCAACTTCACTCTGAAATTCTTTGAACTTTTCAAATGTTTCAGACTTATGTTTCATTAAGTAGATATACCCATATCTGCTTAAGTCATCTGTGAAGGTGAGAAAATAATGATATCCGCCACGAGCCTCAACATTCATCGGACCACATACATCTGTATGTATGATTTCCAACAAATCTGTTGCTCTCTCCATAGTACCGGAGAACGGTGTTCTAGTCATCTTGCCCATGAGGCACGGTTCATAAGTGCCAAGTGATTCATAATCAAGTGACTCCAAAAGTCCATCAAGATGGAGTTTCTTCATGCGCTTTACACCGATATGACCTAAGCGGCGATGCCACAAATAAGTGGCACTATCATTATCAACTCTGCATCTTTTGGCTTCAACATTATGAATATGTGTATCACTACTATCGAGATTCATCAAAATAGACCACTCCTCAAGGGTGCATGACCATAAAAGATATTACTCATATAAATAGAACAACCATTATTCTCGATTTAAATGAATAACCGTCTCGCATTAAACAAGATCCAGATATAATGTTCATGCTCAACGCAGCACCAAATAACAATTATTTAGGTCTAAAACTAATCCGAAGGTAGATGTAGAGGTAGCGTGCCGACCGCGATCACATCGACTTTGGAACCATTTCCCACGCGCATCGTCACCTCGTCCTTTGCCGGTGTTAAGCAATCCGTAGTCCCTGTTTGAGTTGCAAATATTAGCAATGAACCAATATCAAATACCAGTGCTACTGCGAGCTCTAGTAAGGTACACATCAATAACATGTATATCACATATACCTTTGTTCACCTTGCCATCCTTCTTATCCGCCAAATACTTGGGGCAGTTCCGCTTCCAAGGACGATCGCTTGCGGTAGAAGCACTCGATTTCAGGCTTAGGTCCGGACTTGGGTTTCTTCTCTGAGCGACAACTTGCTTGCTGTTCTTCTTGAAGTTCCTTCTTCTTCCCTTTGCCTTTCTTCTTGAAACTAGTGGTCTTATTGACCATCAACACTTGATGCTCCTTCTTGATTTCTACCTCCGCAGCCTTTAGCATTGCGAAGAGCTCGGTATAGTCTTTACTAACCCTTGCATATTATAGTTCATCACGAAGCCTTTGTAGCTTGGTGGCGGTGATTGAAGAATTCATCAATGACACAATCATCCGGAAGATTAACTCCCAATTGTGTCAAGTGATTGTAGTACCGGACATTACGAGTATGTGCTCACTAATGAACTATTCTCCTCCATCTTGCAGCTATAGAACTTATTGGAGACTTCATATCTCTCAATCCGGGCATTACATTGGAATATTAACTTCAACTCTGGAACATCTCATATGCTCCATGACGTTCAAAACGTCGTTGAAGTCCCGGTTCTAAGCCGTAAAGCATGGCACACTGAACTATAGAGTAGTCATCAGCTTTGCTCGCCAGACGTTCACAACATCCGGTGTTGCTCAAAGAAGAGGCACGGCACCTAGCGGTGCATCCAGGGCGTAACTCTTACGTGCAGCAATGAGGATGATCCTCAAATTACGGACCCGATCCGTGTAATTGCTACCATCATCTTTCAACTTTGCTTTCTCAAGGAACGCATTAAAATTCAACGGAACAACAAAGACGAGCCATCTATCTACAATCAAACATAAACAAGCAAGATACTATCGGTACTAAGTTCATGATAAATTTAAGTTCAATTAATCATATTACTTAAGAACTCCCACTTAGAAAGACATCTCTCTAGTCATCTAAGTGATCACGTGATCCAAATCAACTAAACCATAACCGATCATCACGTGAAATGGAGTAGTTTTCAATGGTGAACATCCTATGTTGATCATATCTACTATATGATTCATGCTCGACCTTTCGGTCTCCGTGTTCGAGGCCATATCTGCATATGCTAGGCTCGTCAAGTATAACCCGAGTATTCTGCGTGTGCAAAACTGGCTTGCACCCGTTGTAGATGGACGTGAGCTTATCACACCCGATCATCACGTGGTGTCCAGGCACGACAAACTTTGGCAGCGGTGCATACTCGGGAGAACACTTCTTGATAATTTAGTGAGAGATCATCTTATAATGCTACCGTCAATCAAAGCAAGATAAGATGCATAAAGGATAAACATCACATGCAAATCAATATAAGTGATATGATATGGTCATCATCATCTTGTGCTTCGTGATCTTCATCTCCGCAGCACCACCATGATCACCATCGTCACCGGCGCGACACCTTGATCTCCATTGTAGCATCGTTGTCGTCTCGCCAATCTTATGCTTCTCGACTATCGCTACCGCTTAGTGATAAAGTAAAGCATTACGAAGCGATTGCATTGCATACAATAAGCGACAACCATATGGCTCCAGCCGATTGCCGATAACCGGTTACAAAACATGATCATCTCATACAATAAAATATAGCATCACGTCTTGACCATATCACATCACAACATGCCCCGCAAAAACAAGTTAGGCGTCCTCTACTTTGTTGTTGCAAATTTTACGTGGCTGCTACGGGCTTAAGCAAGAACCAGTCTCACCTCGCATCAAAACCACAACGATACTTCGTCAAATAGACTCCGTTTAACCTTCTCAAGGACCGGGCGTAGCCACACTCGATTCAACTAAAGTGAGAGAGACAGCACCCACCAGTCACCTTTAAGCAACGAGTGCTCGTGGCGGTGAAACCAGTCTCGCGTAAGCGTCTGGCGTAATGTCGGTGCAGGCGCTTCATCTCACAATACCGCTGAACCAAAGTATGACATGCTTGGTAGGTTGTATGACTTGTATCGCCCACAACTCACTTGTGTTCTACTCGTGCAAAACATCAAACCATAAAACCTAGGCTCGGATGCCATTTGTTGGGGAACGTAGTAATTTCAAAAATTCCTACGCACACGCAAGATCATGGTGATGCATAGCAACGAGACGGGAGAGTGTTGTCTACGTGCCCTCGTGAGACCCGGCGGAAGCGATCACAACGTAGAGGAAGTAGTCGACGTTCTCCTCGCGATCCGACCGATCCGGCGCCGTTACTCCGGTGCCCCGAGTTCTTGACACACGTACAGCTCGATGGCGTCCCTCGTACTCGATCCAGCCGAGTGTCGAGGGAGAGTTTCACGAGACGACGGCGTGGTGACGATCTTGATGTTTTACGGTAGCAGGCTTCGCTTAAGCTTCATGACTTTGTATGACCGAGGTGGAATATGGTGGAGGGGGCACCGCACACGGCTAAGGAACGATCCGTAGATCAAACTTGTGTGTTCTAGGGTGCCCCCTGCCCCGTATATAAAGGAGGGGGGGGGAGTGCGGCCGGCCTAGAGGCGCGGCGGAGGAGTCCTACTCCCACCGGGAGTAGGACTCCCCCTTCCTAGTTGGAGTAGGATTGGGGAGGGGAAGAGGGAAGGGGCGCCCCTTCTTGTCCTATTCGGACTGGGGGAGAGCGCGCGGCCACCCCCGGCCGGCCCCTCCTCTTCTCCCTCGAGGCCCACTAAGGCCCATTTAGTTCCCGGGGGGGGGGTTCCGGTAACCTCCCGGTACTACGGTAAATTCCCGTTTTCACCCGGAACCATTCCGAACTCCAAATATAGGCTTCCAATATATCAATCTTTATGTCTCGACCATTTCGATACTCCTCGTCATGTCTGTGATCACATCCGGGACTCCGAACTTCTTTGGTACATCAAAATACATAAACTCATAATAACTGTCATCGAAACCTTAAGCGTGCGGACCCTACGGTTCGAGAACAATGTAGACATGACCGAGACATGTCTCCGTCAATAACCAATAGCGGGACCTGGATGCCCATATTGGTTCCTTACATATTCTACGAAGATCTTTATCGGTTAGACCGCATAACAACATACGTTGTTCCTTTGTCATCGGTATGTTACTTGCCCGAGATTCGATCGTCGGTATCCAATACCTAGTTCAATCTCGTTACGGCAAGTCTCTTTACTCGTTCCGTAATACATCATCTCACAACTAACTCATTAGTTGTAGTGCTTGCAAGGCTTCAATGATGTGTATTACCGAGAGGGCCAGAGATACCTCTCCGACAATCGGAGTGACAAAACCTAATCTCGAAATCGCCAACCCAACATTTGCCTTTGGAGACACCTGTAGTACTCCTTTATAATCACCCGATTACGTTGTGACGTTTGGTAGCACCAAAGTGTTCCTCCGGTAAATGGGAGTTGCATAATCTCATAGTTACGAGGAACATGTATAAGTCATGGATAAAAGCAGTAGCAACATACTAAGCGATCGTGTGCTAAGCTAATGGAATGGGTCATGTCAATCAGATCATTCTACTAATGATGTGACCTTGTTAATCAAATAACAACTCTTTGTTCATGGTCAGGAAACATAACCATCTTTGATTAACAAGCTAGTCTAGTAGAGGCATACTAATGACATAATGTTTTGTCTATGCATTCACACATGTATCATGTTTCCGGTTAATACAATTCTAGCATGAATGATAAACATTTATCATGAAATAAGGAAATAAATAATAACTTTATTATTGCCTCTAGGGCATATTTCCTTCATTATATTGATTGCATGTGATGTTTATCCTTTATGCATCTTATCTTGCTTTGATTGACGGTAGCATTTTAAGATGATCTCTTACTAATAATCAAGAAGTGTTCTCCCTGAGTATGCACCGTTGCGAAAGTTCTTCGTGCTGAGACACCACGTGATGATCGGGTGTGATAGGCTCTACGTTTAAATACAACGGGTGCAAAATAGTTGCACACGCGGAATACTCAGGTCATACTTGACGAGCCTAGCATATACAGATATGGCCTCGGAAGACGGAGACCGAAAGGTCGAGCGTGAATCATATAGTAGATATGATCAACATAGTGATGTTCACCATTGAAACTACTCCATCTCACATGATGATCGGACATGGTTTAGTTGATTTAGATCACATGATCACTTAGATGACTAAGAGAGATGTCTGTCTAAGTGGGAGTTCTTAAGTAATATGATTAATTGAACTTAAATTTATCATGAACTTAGTAACTGATAGTATTTTGCTTGTCTATGTTTGTTTGTAGATAGATGGCTCATGCTGTTGTTCCGTTGAATTTTAATGCGTTCCTTGAGAAAGCAAAATTGAAAGATGATAGTAGCAATTACACGGATTTGGGTCCGTAACTTTGAGATTATCCTCATTCTTTGCATGAATAGTTACATCCTGGAAGCACCGCTGGGTGCCAACTTCTTCTTGATGCAACCGACGACATTAAGAACGTTCTGCGAGCAAAGCTGATGACTACTCGATAGTTCGATGTGCCATGCTTTACGGCTTAGAACCGGGTCTTCAACGACGTTTTGAACATCATGGAGCATATGAGATGTTCCAGAGTTGAAGTTAATATTTCAAGCAAATGCCCGGATTGAGAGATATGAAGTCTCCAATAAGTTCTATAGCTGCAAGATGGAGGAGAATAGTTACATCGGTGAACATATACTCAAAATGTCTGGGTATAATAATCACTTGATTCAACTGGGAGTTAATCTTCACGATGATAGTGTCATTGACAAATTCTCCAATCATCGCCACCAAGCTACAAGAGCTTCGTGATGAACTATAATATGCAAGGATGAACAAGACTACTCCCGAGCTCTTCGCAATGCTAAAAGCAGCGGAGGTAGAAATCAAGAAGGAGCATCAAGTGTTGATGGTTAACAAAACCACCAGTTTCAAGAAGAAGGGCAAAGGGAAGAAGAAGGGAATTTCAAAAGAACGGCAAGCAAGTTGCTGCTCAAGAGAAGAAACCCAAGTCCGGACCTAAGCCTGAAATCGAGTGCTTCTACTGCAAGCGATCGACACCGGAAGCGGAACTGCCCCAAGTATTTGGCGGATAAGAAGGATGGCAAGGTGAACAAAGGTATATATGATATACATGTTATTGATGTGTACCTTACTAATGCTCGCAGTAGCACCTGGGTATTTGATACTGGTTCATTGCTAATATTTGCAACTCGAAACAGGGACTACGGATTAAGCGAAGATTGGCTAAGGACGAGGTGACGATGCGCGTGGGAAATGGTTCCAAAGTCGATGTGATCGCGGTCGGCACGCTACCTCTACATCTACCTTCGGGATTAGTTTTAGACCTAAATAATTGTTATTTGGTGCCAGCGTTAAGCATGAACATTATATCTGGATCTTGTTTGATGCGAGACGGTTATTCATTTAAATCAGAGAATAATGGTTGTTCTATTTATATGAGTAATATCTTTTATGGTCATGCACCCTTGAAGAGTGGTCTATTTTTAATGAGTCTCGATAGTAGTGATACACATATTCATAGTGTTGAAACCAAAAGATGCAGAGTTGATAATGATAGTGCAACTTATTTGTGGCACTGCCGTTTGGGTCATATCGGTGTAAAACGCATGAAGAAACTCCATACTGATGGGCTTTTGGAATCACTTGATTATGAATCACTTGGTACTTATGAACCGTGCCTTATGGGCAAGATGACTAAAACGCCGTTCTACGGAACTATGGAGCGAGCAACTGATTTGTTGGAAATCATACATACTGATGTTTGTGGTCCAATAAATGTGGAGGCTCGCGGCGGGTATCGTTATTTTCTCACCTTCGCAGATGATTTAAGCAGATATGGGTATATCTACTTAATGAAACACAAGTCTGAAACATTTGAAAAGTTCAAAGAATTTCAGAGTGAAGTGGAAAATCATCGTAACAAGAAAATAAAATTTCTACGATCTGATCGTGGAGGAGAATATTTGAGTTACGAGTTTGGTCTACACTTGAAACAATGCATAATAGTTTCACAACTCACGCCTCCCGGAACACCACAACGAAATGGTGTGTCCGAACATCGTAATCGTACTTTACTAGATATGGTGCGATCTATGATGTCTCTTACTGATTTACCGCTATCGTTTTGGGGTTATGCTTTAGAGACGGCCGCATTCATGTTAAATAGGGCACCATCAAAATCCGTTAAGACGACACCTTATGAACTGTGGTTTGGCAAGAAACCAAAGTTGTCGTTTCTTAAAGTTTGGGGCTGCGATGCTTATGTGAAGAAACTTCAACCAGATAAGCTCGAACCCAAATCGGAGAAATGTGTCTTCATAGGATACCCAAAAGAGACTATTGGGTACACCTTCTATCACAGATCTGAGGGCAAGATTTTCGTTGCTAAAGTCGGATCCTTTCTAGAGAAGGAGTTTCTCTCGAAAGAAGTGAGTGGGAGGAAAGTAGAACTTGATGAGATAACTGTATCTACTCCCTTATTGGAAAGTAGTTCATCACTAGAACCGGTTCCTGTGACAACTACACCTGTTAGTGAGGAAGCTGATGATATTGATCATGAAAATTCAGATCAAGTTTCTACTGAACCTCATAGGTCTACCAGAATAAAATCCGCACCAGAGTGGTACGGTAATCCAATTCTGTAAGTCATGTTACTTGACCATGATGAACCTACGAACTATGAGGAAGCGATGATGAGCCCAGATTCCGCAAAATGGCTAGAGGCCATGAAATCTGAGATGGGATCCATGTATGAAAACAAAGTATGGACTTTGGTTGACTTGCCCGATGATCGGCAAGCCATTGAGAATAAATGGATCTTTAAGAAGAAGCCTGACGTTGATGGTAATGTAACTGTCTATAAAGCTCGACTTGTTGCGAAAGGTTTTCGACAAGTTTAAGGAGTTGACTACGATGAGACTTTCTCACCCGTAGCGATGCTTAAGTGTGTCCGAATCATGTTAGCTATTGCTGCATTTCATGATTATGAAATTTGGCAAATGGATGTCAAAACTGAATTCTTGAATGGATTTCTGGAAGAAGAGTTGTATATGATGCAGCCAGAAGGTTTTGTTGATCCAAAAGGTGCTAACAAAGTGTGCAAGCTCCAGCGATCCATTTATGGACTGGTGCAAGCATCTCGGAGTTGGAATAAACGTTTTGATAGTGTGATCAAAGCATATGGTTTTATCTGAGACTTTTAGAGAAGCCTGTATTTACAAGAAAGTGGGTGGGAGCTCAGTAGCATTTCGATATTATATGTAGATGACATATTATTAATTGGAAATGATATAGAATTTCTGGATAGCATAAAGGGATACTTGAATAAAAGTTTTTCCATGAAAGACCTCGGTGAAGCTGCTTACATATTGGGCATCAAGATCTATAGAGATAGATCAAGACGCTTGATAGGACTTTCACAAAGCACATACCTTGACAAAATTTTGAAAAAGTTCAAAATGGATCAGGCAAAGAAAGGATTCTTGCCTGTGCTACAAGGTGTGAAGTTGAGTCAAACTCAATGCCCGACCACAGCAGAAGATAGAGAGAAAATGAAAGATGTTCCCTATGCTTCAGCCATAGGCTCTATCATGTATGTAATGCTGTGTACCAGACCTGACGTATGCTTAGCAATAAGCTTGGCAGGAAGGTACCAAAGTAATCCAGGAGTGGATCACTGGACAGCGGTCAAGAACATCCTGAAATACCTGAAAAGGATTAAGGATATGTTTCTTGTATATGTAGGTGACAAAGAGCTAGTCGTAAATGGTTACGTCGATGGAAGCTTTCACACTGATCCGGACGATTCTAAATCGCAAACCGGATACGTGTTTTTATTAAACGGTGGAGTTGTAAGTTGGTGCAGTTCTAAACAAAGCGTCGTGGTAGGATCTACATGTGAAGCGGAGTACATAGCTGCTTCTGAAACAGCAAATGAAGGAGTCTGGATGAAGGAGTTCATTTCCGATCTAGGTGTCATACCTAGTGCATCGGGACCAATGAAGATCTTCTCGTGACAATCTCGGTGCAATTGCCTTGGCAAAGGAATCCAGATTTCACAAGAGGACCAAGCACATAAAGAGACGCTTCAATTCCATTCGGGACCAAGTCCAAGTGGGAGAGATAGAGATTTGCAAGATACATACGGATCTGAATATTGCAGACCCATTGACTAAGCCTCTCTCAAGAGCAAAACATGATCAACACCAAGACTCCATGGGTGTTAGAATCATTACTATGTAATCTAGATTATTGACTCTAGTGCAAGTGGGAGACTGAAGGAAATATACCCTAGAGGTAATAATAAAGTTATTATTTATTTCCTCATATCATGATAAATGTTTAATATTCATGCTAGAATTGTATTAACCGGAAACATGATACATGTGTGAATACATAGACAAAACATAGTCACTAGTATGCCTCTACTTGACTAGCTCATTAATCAAAGATGGTTATGTTTCCTAACCATAGACATGTGTTGTCATTTGATTAATGGGATCACATCATTAGGAGAATGATGTGATTGACATGACCCATTCCGTTAGCTTAGCACTTGATCATTTAGTATACTGCTATTGCTTTCTTCATGACTTTTACAAGTTCCTGTAACTATGAGAATTATGCAACTCCCGTTTACGGAGGAACACTTTGGTACTACCAAACGTCACAACGTAATCGGGTGATTATAAAGGAGTACTACGGTGTCTCCGAAGGTACATGTTGAGTTGGCGATTTCGAGATTAGGTTTTGTCACTCCGATTGTCGGAGAGGTATCTCTGGCCCTCTCGGTAATGCACATCATTATAAGCCTTGCAAGCAATGTGACCAATGAGTTGGTTACGGGATGATGCATTACAGAACGAGTAAAGAGACTTGCCGGTAACGAGATTGAACTAGGTATTGGATACCGACGATCAAATCTCGGGCAAGTAACATACCGATGACAAAGGGAACAACGTATGTTGTTATGCGGTTTGACCGATAAAGATCTTCGTAGAATATGTAGGAACCAATATGGGCATCCAGGTCCCGCTATTGGTTACTGACCAAGAATGGTTCTATGCCATGTCTACATAGTTCTCGAACCCGTAGGGTCCGCACGCTTAACGATACGATGACAGTTTTATTATGAGTTTATAAGTTTTGATGTACCAAAGTTTTTTTGGAGTCCCGGATGTGATCACGGACATGACGAGGAGTCTCGAAATGGTCGAGACATAAAGATCGATATATTGGAAGCCTATATTTGGACATCGGAATCGTTCCGGGTGAAATCGGCATTTTACCGGAGTACCGAGAGGTTATCGGAACCCCCCCGGGGGGTTATTGGGCCTACATGGGCCTCGAGGGAGAAGAGGGAAGGAGCCAGGAGGGGGCCGCGCCCCCCTCCCCTTCCTAGTCCGAATAGGACAAGGGAAGGGGCGGCACCCCCTTTCCTTCTCTCTTCCTCCTCTTTCCCCTTCTCCTACTCCTAATTGGAAAGAAGGAGTCCTACTCCGGTGGGAGTAGGACTCCCCCTGGCGCGCCCTCCTTGGCGGCCGCCTCCTCCCCCCCAGCTCCTTTATATACGGGCGGGGGCACCCATAGACACACAAGTTGATCTACGGATCGTTCCTTAGCCGTGTGCGGTGCCTCCACCATATTCCACCTCGGTCATATCGTCGCGGAGTTTAGGCGAAGCCTGCGCCGATAGAACATCATCATCGTCACCACGCCGTCGTCTTGACGGAACTCATCTCCGAGCTCTGCTGGATCGGAGGCGGAGATCGTCATCGAGCTGAGCGTGTCTGAACTCGGAGGCTCCGTGCGTTCGGTGCTTGGATCGGTCGGATCGTGAAGACGTCGACTACATCAACCGCTACAGTGCTAACGCTTCCGCTTACGGTCTACGAGGGTACGTGGACAAACACTCTCCCCTCTCGTTGCTATGCCATCACCATGATCTTGCGTGTGCGTAGGAATTTTTTTGAAATTACTACGTTCCCCAACAATCGGGCCCCTAGAAAGGTTGCTACTGGATATAAATAGCGTACCAGTGTTGGTAGGTGTTTGACGGTGCGATCTACTTGCTGTTGTGTCCTGGTACACATGGTGGAAACAAAGAAAGTTTACTCGTGGAGAGTCTTTGCAAGCATCCGTTCGGTTTGCTCAAGCAATTTCGGTGTTGGCATTGAATTACTCCAGAGTGAAAACAAATTGAGAACGACGCAGACCAAACCACCTAGCTAGCAACTATTGTGCGAAAGCACCGACATATGAGCCAATATTGGATCCTAGATCACGTGGAAGCCAAACCAAACGGACCAAGGACTACGAGCAGGACTCCGACGATGATCATATTGATACTCGTTCTGCAGAAGAAGAAGAGGCGACGGTGAAGATAGTAAACACTACTGGTTTTGTTTGTTGGACTATCCAATGTACCATCCAAACAAGGAGATTGCTTTCTTGTCTTCTCTATGTGACCATGTCGCATACACTAACTTCTTGGGCAGGAAGGTGCTTCAACACTTGGGTGACCACTGGTGGAAAAAAGGCCTTTGGTCGCGGTTCAAGAATCGCCATTAGTCGCGGCTCTTGCAACCGCACACCGATAAGCGACTAAAGACCCCCTTTAGTCGCGCCTCTTCTTTAATCATGATTAAAGGCTTTAGTCCCGGTTCTCGTATAACTCATGACTAAAGCCTCCTCCATGAGTTTAAATTTTTTACTAATTTTTTTGCGAATTTTTTCATTTTTTTTATTTTCACATTTCAATTATTTTAACCTCTAATCTCTAATCACCACCCTCATCACTGCTCAATTTATCCTCTAATCTCTAATCACCCTCATAATTCCAAATCATCTAACTTCCTAACGGTCACCCATCCTCCCACTCCCACTGAGCACGCTTAACTTCCGGGTTCTATTCTCCTCGCTTCCAAGTCTGCACTTGTTGTTTTCCGACAATAGTAGGATGTCAATTCTATTAACCCTCGGTATTTAGCTTGAGCATGAAGTGACACATTTCACTGTTTGAGTTTGAAACTATTGTTTTAAAAACAATAATTATTTAGTAACACTAATATTTCGGAATAATTAGTTTGGCCATTTTTGACCACAGTTTGACCAGATTTGACCAAAATTTAAAAAACTGAAATAATTATTTAGTAACACTAATATTCTAGAATAATTAGTTTGACCATTGTTTGACCACAGTTTGACCACAATTTGAAATTTTTGAATTTTTTGCCTCTCGAACTTAAAAGCCCGTATCTTTTTTTTACTCATTAGGTTTTGGGGATTCTAAAATGTTTAACGGGGTTCGTATGCAAAAGTTATGCCAATTTTAAGAATTTCGGAGAGATTTTGCAAATAAAGTCGAAATTCATATTTGTTAATTTTCCCAACAACTAGACCACATATCACATGGAAAACTTATTTTATTTTATTTTTTGACATTTCCATAATTTTCTTTTGTTTTTCTAAAACTGAAAAGGCGATCCCGGGGGTAGAGTTTGAAAATGAGGCCTCAAATCCCTTTAGTCGCGGTTGGCGGACCAACCGGGACTAAAATCCGCCAACCGCGACTAAAGGTTCGGGCCATTAGTCGTGGTTGGCTGCACTAACCGACTAAAGGTCTAACCTTTAGTCGCGGTTGGCTCGCCAACCATGATCTAAAGGCCTTGGCCACTGAGGACCTTTAGTCCCGTTGGTCCGCCAACCGCGACTAAAGCCCCTCACGTGCACCACCGGCCACCGAGCGCCACAGGCCCAGCCTTTGGTCGCGGTTCACCTCCAGAACCGCGACTAAAGGTCCCATTGGTCGCGGTTCCTACAGCTTCGCGACTTATGTGCTGGACGGAAAGCCTGTTTTTCCACCAGTGGACCATTGCCCTTCGCAGGGGGAAATCCGAGTTGGCTCCTCGGAGCAATTGCTCGTGCGCACGGAAAATAATTTAGAAATGTCAAAAAAAGCTCAACAATTTTTTAAAGTATTCATGGTCACATCCAAATGCTACCTGCAAAGTTTTAGGCAAAAAGGTTAAACATTTTGGCCCGTGAAAAAAAACCAAATGTTATCAAAAAATGTCACCCCAAATTTTTTGTTTCACCGAAGAAACACTACCGCTCCGTTTCTCATAAAAATTGTCAAGCATGCTTACTAACATGAACATCAAAATATTTTACCACTTTTTTTAGGTATTGTTCATCCAGGAGCAAATGCTCCCGATAGCCAAAACGCCCCCCCCCCTCGCAGGAAGATTAATTTATTTTCTAGCCTGCAGTGTGGAAGTCATATCTGTACACACCATGTAGGTTTGATCTGCTTCCTGATGAGAACAATACTTTGTATTGATTTGAGTAACTAGATAGGATAAACTTTAATGAACAAGACTATTGAGTTTATACTTCATGGACATCTTTTTACGGGATTTTGATATATAAGGCACAACAGACTAGAGGTAGAATTAAGAGCTAATACAAGAGTTGGAGAAAGTGAGCTCTCTATTCCATTTTTCGCTCTTTTGTTGTAAAATCAATCCTTGTTCTGGTCAGGCTTTTACATGAAACGGGTTTTTGCTATGGGCTGGTGGTTTATTTGCCAAACTTTCAACAGAACAATATAATCAAAAATGATTTTGGATCAAACTCTGCTACCCACCCCACACCGTCACCTTCACTTGATTGATGGAGCCTATTATGCATGGATAAGGTTGGCCAATAAAATCAGGTTCATGCAATCTTTTTTGGTAGGTTAAAATGTTGAATGTAGTCTTGCACTGTAATGCCATTTACAAGTCGTTTGGCATCCATCATTTGGGTCAGACTTCGCTGAATTCATCCGTGAATTCCGACATCAACATGTTTGGCCGTCAAAGATTTGGGCGTCGGAAATCATTCCACAATTCCAAATGATTGAAACCATATGTAAATCAAATCCTGTCCAACAAGCTGTCATTTCCCAAATCAGCTGCCCCCCGACACCTTCTCATCTCGTCCTCGACTCCCACTCATCTTGCTCCCGTTGCCCAGGCAACCCACTAGCCACCACATCTCGCCTCGCCCCCAATCCCCTCTCATCTCGCTCCCAACGCGCCGCCTCCTAGGGAGCCCACCTCCGTCGTCCCGTAACACCCCGCCTCAAACTGTACTACCTCCACCATCGGTGGCGGTCCAAAATACCATCAGATCCCTCTGTGGGGTCCAAGCACAGCTGAAAGTCTTAGATCAGAGATTACATGAGGGGTTTACCCAGGTTCGGAACTCCGGAGAGTAGTACCCTACATCCTAATTGTTTTGGTTATTCATGGTGAGGGATACCTCGTGCGAGGGGTTACAATGGTCTATCAGATTTGCTACCGAGAGTTTTTATCGAGAATAGATAATCTATGCTGCGAGCCGCCCCTAGCCTCCCCTTATATAGATGGTGGATGCTAGGGTTTATGGAGAGGTAGATGTGATCTATGTTGCTGCCGCCCTTGCTTTGGAGGGCAAGAAGGTCAGGCCCGCTACGAATTGGACGGAGAACGCCACCATAATATAAAGCCTGACCCCCATAGCCCACCGCCGTTCGCCGAGCCCCGCCATCGGACGCACATATGTGCACGGCCGCCCGCAGAGCATGGGGGACCACGAAAGAGAGCCCCGCTGCCGCCGTCGGCCACATGGGCTTCACCCAACGGTGTCTTCCAGCGGTGGCGACGGGTGGGAAAGGGATGAAGGGTGACGGCGCCTAGGGTTTGAGGGTGTCACCCTCGCGTCGCCCTGGGCAGGAGCGGTCGAGGGGTAGAAATTGACAATACGTTGTTTCCGCCCGATTATGCTTTGGCATTGTATCACGCGACTAGCCAGCACCCGTTGGCTGGCTAGTGCTCCAGGCACACACCCCAAATTAGGTAGTAGGCCTTTCCCCGTATCCAGCAGGCAAACCAAAAAGGAAACAAACAGTCCCCCCGCACACATGGCCCCCAGGGGAGAATCTGACATGATCGTAATTTTTGCTCCGCGTAAGGCACACGCCGATGCACCAGACACCCGTCTCGCCTCCTTACCCCAGTCGTAGCCCCCCAAACATGCCCTTCTCTGTTTGTCCTCTCCTCCATTGCCACAACCGATGCCCCCAGTTTTGGTGGTCATTGATCTAAGATTCAGGTGTTCCTGAATTCCCCAACCCACAACCTCCTCTTGCCCTCTTTCAACGAATCCAACACCTGAAAAAGCAACTTTCCATCTTGATGTGCCTTCTAATACGCCTCCTCTTTTACAAAACTCTGTGAAACCAATGGTGTATCAGGAGGGAATATACAAACAACATGGCAGTTAAGGATCTGGAACTAAGGTTTCTGGAACTGCAAAAAAGAACTACTGAGACGTTATGCATGCAAAAAATGTGTCTTTTTTGGGCAAGTTAATATGATATGCAGGCAAGTCTGGAATGATTTTTAGGCAACTCGTGCTGAAAACACGGGCAAAACCCTCTCTTAAAAGTACAGTTCTAGTTTATGCTGGGATTTTTTGCAAGTATCTGCACAAAATTGTAGGTTGCGCCAGGCTGTTGTTTTTTGGTTGATCTTCAAGCTTGTCAAAGCTGTTGGGCGAGTTGTGTATATGTGTAGGCAATCAGGGAGGAAAAAAATGCAGTCAACTCATGTTTCTTGTGTGGTAGAAAAATAAATTAAGGAAAAAATAAGTCTTGAAAGTTACAGGGTTTGGCTGTTACTAGTGAATTTTTGGGCAAATATCTCCTTAAACTACATGTTGCTCAATTGTAGCAGTAGCTAATGTGTTTTGTTGTGAATATTGCTACTGGATTTTGGGCCATGTATCTTTCTAAGGCTTTATTGTAATTGTAGTTATTGTGTTTGTTGTGCTTCTAGATGTTCACATATCTAGGCAAGTTTCTATAGTGTTTGGGCAAGTAGGGAATGGTTTAGAGGCAACTCATGTTTATTTGGTTGTGTGAAAAAAGAAACATAACCCTCTTGAAGTTCTAGTTTTAGCTTTTGATTTGGATTTAGGACAGGTATCTCATGGGGCTTATGCTGTATTTGCAGGTGAAAAAAGAAATTGATTTATTGGCCACCCATGGTCAAAACCCCGAGGAGCAAAAAACAGATAAAAAAGTTTTCGCGTTTATATGGGTTTCTTCTAAGCAAAAACTTGCATGTAAAGTTCAGGAAAAATTGACCCATATTTTGCTTGCACAATATTTAACTAAACCCATGAAGGTTTGATTTTTCCTCACCTTGTCCAGCCTGATTGCAACTGTTTTTTCAGTGTTTTCCTATCTTTTCTTCCAGCATGAGCAACTATTATTGACTTATACTGCACCTGTTGCGAGAAAACGGTAAAAAGGAATTAGTGAGCAACTATAGCGGTTTTTTAAGCAAATCAAGTATTGACAAAAAGCTAGTCCTGTTAGTACATGAAAACTGTTCCGTTTTCCTTTCTCCAGTTACTGGTTGTCGTACATCCGAAGAAATCCCCTAATGTGTTTCTTATGTTGCATTTTGTACTAGGAATGTGTTGAGAAAACAAAAAAAGAGCAGACAAATTCTAGGGTTTGTTTAAGCAAAATCAGAGGTGGCAGTAAGCAACTCTTGTGTGTTCGCGCATGCTAGAACTTGATGCGTAGGGGAAAAAGTGTGAGCAACTATAGCGGGTTTTTAGGCAAATCAAATATTGACAATAGGCAAGTCCCGTCAGTACATGAAAACTGTTTCGGTTTTGCTTGTCCAACTACTGGCAGTTGTACATTCAGAGAAACCCCTTAATGTTTTTCTTAGGTTTCTTTTTGTACTACAAGTGTGTTGAAAAACAAAAAAGAGCAGCAATTTCTAAGGATTGTTTAAGCAAAATCAGTGTTGCCAGCAAGCAATCCCCGTGTGCTTGTGCATGCTAGAACTTGATGTGTTTCGGTTTTTGACCTGTAGGCTTTTGTTTGAGCAAAAACACCAATGAACAACTCCTATGTTCTCCAGAGTGCCAGAGAATTAATGTGCAAAAAAGGTGTGAACAACTACTTGAGCACTTGTAAGCAAAAAAAAGTGGGTTGAAGTAAGCAAATCATGTATCCCCTAAAAAAACTGTAGGAAGGTAGTGATGTTGTTTAAGCAAATTCAGGCTACCATTAAGCAAAAATGTGTAGATTTGTTGGCATGTATTGACATAACCACTCTTTCTTTCCTTAGATTTGTTTTGGAACCATAACTGCGTTAGAAATAAAAAACCAGCAACTTATTGGGGTTGTTTAGGCAAAACAAGTGTTACCAACGAGCAACTCGTTGTGTGCTCATGGGTGCTAGATTATCTATATAGTAAAACAACTAAGTCTCTGGAGCAGGGGTGAGAGAGTACCTGGTAGAGGTTTCCTTACTTGGGCATTACTTTGATGGTTTGAAAAGGGTTTTTTCGTGGGTCCTGTGAAAATACAAAACGAAAACAAAAACACAAAATTTAGTTGTCACGCTACATCCCAAAAGGAATAATAAGTGCAGTTATGTGACTAGAAAATAGGGTACATAGAGTCGGTCACAAAAAATGGTGAACATAGACAACCTTTTAGTATTACCGAGTACCGACGCAACTTATGTCCCAGTACTAATACTTGCACACGAAAACAACACTCAGAATTCACAGCAAAAAAATTATGGTTGCATGTACTTACAATTCTAAGTTGAACGACTATTTTTATAAATTGCCTACAAAGGTACGACGAGGCAGATTGTGTTGTAACTTCAATCAATATGCTTACTCTAGTAGTTTTAGACAACTTGACAATCAGCCAATGTGCAATTTAGCATGAAATTTAGGCAAAAAAATATATTGTTGAGGCAAAATTCATACTAATTCGAGGCAAGTGTTTATTCCATTAGTTGCTTCACATTTGTATAGTACTTGCTAAGTTCAGTCATTAATCGGGTTGCTCTGTTTTCCGCAAAAAATAAATCAGATTGCTCTATAGAACACCCTGTTCCCCTCGCCGTCCCCTCTCCCAATGAGCCCGACCGAAAGCCAAAATCCATGTTATGGAGAAATCAGTGCTGAAATTGACTGAATCTTGCAACTACTGCACCAAAACCAACACCTGAATACCTTGTTTCAGATTATGTAGTGCCCATGGTATGCATGTCTTTTGGCACCAGCCATAACCATGATGATATGATGTTGCGAGCAGTATGTAGGAGAAAACTTACCCGGTCCGTTGGTGTACAAGAAGCGGAGCCGTTTTCGGCGATGTCTAAATCAAGTATCCTCATTTCAACTGAACTTAACTGAAGAAGTGGAATACACCTACCTAACTCTGTTACACACATGCATGCATTTAGACAGTATAATGCAGTATGTATGCATGCAATAAGTAGATCGATTAAGATGAGGTGACATAATGCTTACCAAGGAAAACAGAGACGACCCTGAAGGTGGAGCGTGTCAAAACGCACACCTTGTGACCCTCTGCTTGCATCCGTGCGTGCGTACAGGCGTCTAGGCGTCAGATGCAACCTGGGGATGGATGCCGAGTGAATGAACATCAGTAGATGGAGTAGCATATGTACCGTATAGGAGCTTTTGTAGGGGCGCTGTGATTTCACCCCTGCTGGCCTAGGCGGGCCGGGGTCGCCGGCGCTGCTCCCGTCGACTCCGCCGGGAACCTGCCCCATAAGCCGGCTCATGGTCGGATCATAAGCGCCAGCGGCACCACCCAGGTCTGCACCTGCACGCATGGCAGCAGCAAATGCCTCGACGACGACCGATTAGGAATGTCATGGAAAACTTTTGGGGGCAGATGGGGAGGACCGGCGAGGACGGGCGGGCTGGGGGCTCACCGGCAGTGCCCGCGTGTGGCCGGCCTCACACGATGGCTACCCCCCATGAATCCGGTGTGAAATCGCGGCGAAATCGCGCCGCCCCTGCTCGTCGTTCTCTCCCGACGCAAGTAGAATGGGGAATTTGGGGGAGCGCGGGCTGCGAGGAGAGACCAGCGTAAAACCTGGTGGACGAAGGTGTGTATGGTGGGGCCTAGCACCGCTGTCTCTTCGGCCGCGCCACGTCCGCTCCGACCAGGGAACACCTGGCGGCACCTGAAGATGCGCGATTAGGAGCCACCTGGTCGCGCGTGCACCGATGGATTTCAATCGTGTGGCTGTCGCGGGCGTGTGCTCGCGCGAGCAAACGAGCACTCGACCACTTTTTAGGATTTAGGTTGTATCATATTCTCTCCTAATTAAATCGCATGCAACGGTTGGAAAACAAAATTTATGCTCTGTAGGTGATGAAGACAACTGTAACAGTACACGTGATCTTTCTCTAAAAAACAGTAGTACACGTGACGTGACGACGTCGAAGCCTGAACCAGCTGGTGCATATTCTATACTCCACCACCTAAAGCTTTTAAATTAAGACAAATGAAGTCAAACACTGGGGACAGATCAAGAAACGCCATCCTGATCCGTGCATTGTACCTGAGCATCCTCTCTGAGCAAGCAATGGGCGGGACCTTCATTCTTTCGGTGCAAATCATGGTGGTTTCTCCATAGATTCCAAGAAACCACACAGGAAAAGAATCACTCTGTTCAGATGGAGCAGCTCCAAGAAACACCCCATGGAGATGGAAATCTCAAGGCCGCCCCAGATCCCGGACACGGAGGCGGCAATGGCGGCTGCATCGCGCCCAATGGCGCCCTCCCCTGCGGCTGGCTCGGTCGTCTGTCCCGCGAGCTGCATTGGAGCTTCGTGCTCGCCGTCGTCGCCGTCTACGGCGCCTGCCAGGGCGTCGGCTCCTCATTCGGCAGCGTCGCCGCAGGGTACTACTGGAAGGACGTGCAGCGCGTTCAGCCGGCCGCCTCGCAGTTCTACCAGGGCGTCGTCAACGTGCCCTGGGTCGTCAAGCCCCTCTGGGGCCTCTTCACCGACGTCGTCCCCGTCGCCGGCTACCGCCGCCGCCCGTACCTCCTCCTCGCAGGTGAGCCAATGCTTTGCTATGGTCAACGTCGTTCTGAATCTGCTCGCCTTCTTAAGCTGTCTTGAACTCTTGATCCATGTATTGTAACCAACTATGTAAAGGCGTCATGGGCGTGTCGTCCATGCTCACGCTTGCTCTGCGCCGCACGCCAGCGATCATACCGGCATTGATGGCGTTCACGACGCAGGCCGCGGGCGCCGCCATAGCCGACGTGGTGGTGGACGCCATGGTCGCGCAGAACAGCATAAGCCACCCTCCGCTCGCCGCAGACATGCAGAGCCTGTGCGGGTACAGCTCCTCCGCCGGCGCATTGGTGGGATACTCCATCAGCGGCCTCGTCGTCCACGCAATAGGTTCTCAGGTCTGAACTGAACATTGATTTCCTGGGAGAAGATGGATGGTATTGGTTGGTTCAACATACAGATCCCAATGTTCTTGCCATGTTCATTTGATCTTTTCAGGGGGCTCTTGGCTTGCTGAGCATCCCCTCCGTGCTCGTGTTTTCGGCCGGGATTCTTGTCAAGGAGGAGCGGGCCAAGGATTTTGAGTACAGCCAGGTGAGATGAAGCTTCAGAAGCTGCTAATTAAATACAGTTACAAACATGAATGACTCTCAAGGTTGTTACTGTGTATATTATTCAGGTTCACAAGAAGTTCTACGAAGCAGTTGAATCAATGTGGGCAACATTGAAGTGCCCGCAAGTGTGGAGGCCGTGCGTTTACATGTTGTTAATGTTCGTGCTAAGCCCGGACATCCAAGGAGGGCTGTTCTACTGGTACACAGATTCGAGCACCGGACTTGCATTTTCCGAGGTGCGTAGTTTCTGGTCGTACATAGATTAGAAACACATGATAAAGATTCGCAAGAACTGATTGATGGGATGTGACATTCCATTTTGTGCAGGGATTCATTGGTCTCATCTACTCGATAGGCTCAGTCGGCTCGCTGCTCGGCGTCCTGCTCTACCAGAACATGCTCAAGGACTACCCGTTCCGCGGCCTGCTCCTATGGGGCCAGCTGCTGGCCTGCCTGTCCGGCATGATCGACCTGGTGCTGGTCACCAGGCTGAACCTGAGGATCGGCATGCCGGACTACCTCTTCGCCGTGATCGACAACAGCGTGTCCCAGCTGATCGGCCAGCTGAAATGGCTGCCGCTCCTCGTTCTCTGCTCCAAGCTCTGCCCCGTGGGCATCGAGGGCACCTTCTTCGCCCTGCTCATGTCCATCCAGAACCTCGGCCTGCTCATGTCCGCCTGGTGGGGCGGCCTCCTGCTGCACGCGCTGGGCGTGACGCGGACCGAGTTCGGGAACCTCTGGGTGGCCGTGCTGGCGAGGAACGCCATGCGGCTGCTCCCGTTGGCGTTCCTCTTCCTGGTGCCTCCGAGCGACCAGAACTCGACCATCCTTCCCGCGGAGATGCTGCCTGGGGGTGGAGGTTCCGCTTCCGTGGGGGATGTGGGACAAGGGTCGTCGGGTGTCATCGAGTTTTCTGCCCTCCATGGAGATGAAAATGGTGGAGTTGTTGAGGCCGAGGAAGAAGAACTAGAGCTGACCCCACTCATGGAGAAGATTTGACGACTCACCAAAACAAGGCCAATTTTAACAATTGGTCAAATTACTTACCCAATTGGATAGGAACGGCGGATGACGCATCAAAGCAACCAAAGAAATCGTCCATGAATATCTTGTAGGAGTAGATGAAAAGATGGACTACTAGTTTGTAAACGGTTCCTTCATACAAATTAACCCAAACGGGCTGCCTTCTCCCCAAGAAAAGTCTAGGGTTCCTCTGCCTCCCGTCGACGCCACCATCGGTCCGCCTCGTCACCGATGGTCTTAGGGTCATGGCGGCACGGTGGATCCCGGCCTTTGCCAGCGGGAGGGCTCCATTTTCAGTTGTTCCTTCGCGTTTTGTTAATTAGGGTTTGTGTCCTGCTCAAAAAGATGAGACAGCGATGGCTCTGTTATGGAATAAGGTTCTCCCCACCTAGCTCCCGTCCCGCATAACGGTGGGTATGTGGGGGTGTGTCTCCGACGGATCTTTTTTTGGTGGATTTGCTCGGACCTGGTTATAGTTCGTCTACGTCCATCTGTTTTCTGGTTGGATCCTTCCGATCTACGCTACTCTTCATCAGCGATGGTTGTTATTCTGCCGCGCTAGTCCTATGGGGCCTTAACACGATGACTTACCGAGTGCGTACTACAATAAGTTTTGTCCGGCTCCCGCGGCGCACCTTCGGCTTGCTAGTGCTTCTGGTCGTCGCTAGGTGATCTATGGATTTGGATGTAATTTTTATTATTTCTGGTGTTCATTGTACTGTCATGATTGAAGATGAGTAGATCAAAAGTTTTCTCAAAAAAAAAACCATACAATTGCACATTCGCTTTAGAAATCAGGCGACTTCTCTCGAAACAGGCTTATTTCGAGAGAAGTCGCCTGATTTTTAAATTCGGCTAACTCAAATTTTTGACCAATGACTTTTTGTCAAGATTTATGCTATATTTTTTTCTTGTGTTGTTTCATGGCTTTTTAGGCTGATTTTGACTTGCCCATCTTTGGGGTAAGTCAATTTTCTCTTAGGCTGAATTTTTGACTTGCCCTGTTTGTAGTAAATCAATTTCTTTAGGATGAATGTTTTGATTTCCCTTTGTTTTTTCTCTATTAGGCTTGAATATCATCACACATTGAATGTCTTTTGTTTTTACGTGTTGTTTCTAGTTGGTTTTTCTTTTTTATGGGTATTTTTAGCATGACTTTACCTATATGTAATTCGCCTAAAAATTGATTTTTAGCCGTTGATGTTTTTTGCCATTGATTTTTGCTTTAAGATTCATGCCCTTTTTTCTGTTTTGTTCTGTGAGTTGTTTTGGGCTGTTTTTTTTTACTAACCACGTATTTAGGTTAGTCAATTCCTTAATGGGCTGAAGCCATTACCTGTGCAACCCAGCCCTCCCCTCTATCCCTTTCTTCTTTTCTATTTTTCCTTTTTTTGTTTTTACTTTTCTTCATTGGTCATTTTTCTTTTCTTTTGTCGGGTTTTTCTGTGATGTTGGATGAGTGTAAATGCATACACACATACTCCCTCTGTTCCTAAATATTTGTCTTTTAAAGATTTCAAATGGACTACCACATACGGATGTATATAGACATGTTTTAGAGTGTAGATTAACTCATTTTGCTCCGTATGTAGTCACCTGTTGAAATCTCTAGAAAGACAAATATTTAGGAACGGAGGGAGTAACATATATCCAAAAATTGTACTATTTATATGATTGTTATTTTCATGTTATAAAAAAAGTACAATTTCAGTGCAAAGTTGTCTGTAAGTTTTTTATATATTTTTTTCATTTTTGTTCTTCTTAAAGGGTAATACCAATGCCACTAATTCATTGTTTCTTATAAAATTCCATTATTTTGATTTTGTTTTAGTTACTATTTTATTGGCTTTCTTCTTTAAGGGAAACACCAATGCCACTAATTCATTCATTCTTGGAAAACTTATTTTGCTAAAAAAAATCCTATTATGTGTTTTCTTGCATATTTGAATAAAGCGCAATTTTTTGTGTATATTGGTTCCAGAGTGTAGAAACGAAAAAGAATGAGGGCTCACACAGAAAGCAATCAGCCCATAGCCCAATATCAAGACCACAACCTATTATTCAAACCTGAAGTTCCCTTTGCCTCAGAAACCATCAATTCCTAGATCAGAAATCCGCACGGTGTATGAGCAAACATATGTCAAAATTGTATCATTGTTTGTTTTTGATTTTTTTTATTATTTTCTTTCTTCTTAAAGTTTAATAGCAATGTCACTAATTCATTCTTCCTTAGAAAAATTTATCATTTTTATTTGTAGTATTTATTTCATTTTCTTCTTCTTAAAAGATAATACCAATGCCACTAATTCTTTATTTTTAGAAAACTTCATTTTTTTTATTTTTTTAAGTCCTCATTTCATTATTTCTTCTTTAAGGATAATACAAATGCCACTAATTCATTCCTTCTTAGAAAAAATATTTTTGGCGAAATTTCACTATTATATGCTTATTCTTGCATATTATAAAAAACACAATTTCTGAGTAAACTGCGCGCAAATTTTTATTTTTTCATTTCTTTTAATTTGTTAGTACCAATCGCACTAATTCATTTCATCCTTAGAAAACTCTATTATTTTGATTTTCTTTTAGTTTTTATTTTCTTTTTCCCATTAATTCAGTATTTCTTAGAAAAATTCAGTATTTTGAATTTTTAGCTTTATTTCATTTTATTTCTTCTTTAGTATTAATACCAATGTCACTAATTCATTCTTTTTTAGAAAACCTCATAATTTTGTTTTTTTAGTTTTTATTTCATTTCCTTTCTTCTTAAAGTGTAATACCAAAGTCGCTAATGCATCCTTCCTTAGAAAACCTCGGTATTTTTGTTTTGCGTTAATTTATTCATTTCTTTCTCTTTAATGCTAATGCAAATGCCACTAATTCATTCCTTTTTAGGAAACTTCCATTTTGTGAAAATTGCACTATTATATGCTTACTAGCTAATTGTATGTGCATTGCAATTGGGCATACATATTCCTTTTTTATTTGTGTAGTTTATTCTTTATTTTCTTTCATCATTATGGGTAGTAACAATGCCACTAATCCTTCATCCTTATAATAGTTTTTTTTATTTTGTTTTACTTTTTTTCATTTCCTTTCTTCTTTAAGAGTAATACCAATGCCACTAATCATTCTTTCTTATAAATTTCATTATTTTTGATTTTGCTTTAGCTTTTGTTTTTTTTTTCTTAATGCTTAGTAAAAACGCCACTAGTACATTCCTTCTTATGAAAATAACTTTTTGCCAAACTTTCACTATTACATTTGTCATAATTTGATGTTTATAAAGTTTAGTATAAAAAAGCACAATTAAACCATGGTACTTTTTTTGTGGTTCCTAAAAATGCTTACGAAATGGGGGGGGGGGTTGTGTGGTTGGAAGAAAACCATATCTCACTGTAAAGATGACGGGTATGTAGCAATACCTCTTCACACTAGTAGATAAATCACTAGCCATAACTTTAGATGGTGGCGCACCATTTACAATCCATGCCAGAACTATTTAAAAAAAAATTGTGGTGGTGTCGGCATATTTCATACACCATCACTATACCCTTAGTGCTGGCATTGGAATTTTTGGCGGGAACGGAGGCTTGTTGCAACTGCTACATGGGCAATACATGCACCAGCAAGCATGCTGGCGAGCGTCGCCGGAGCGCGACTTGAGCATGCACCACATGACAGCGGCAACCACAGGCACACCCTTGTCGTCGAGAACACGCGGGCCTTCTCATCATCCCTGAAGATCTTCAGCAAGCCCCTCATGTGATTCACGAGCAGTTGCACGCTTGTAAACCAGATGCTCTCGCGGGTAATTGTGATCTTGGTCGGATCGCTACCGGCCCAGTCGTCGACCATCCTCTCTTGGTCTTTGCCATCGATGACGACGATAGGCGGCGGTGGCGAGGAGAGGCGCAAGCAGTAGGTTGCTTAGTTAGGGATTTGAGAGTGATTAGAGATTTTGGGTGACTGAGAGACACGAGGACACACGAGGAGGTGAAGAGCGGAGAGAGATGAGAGAGGAGTGGTGGAGTGGAGGCGATTGGCAACGGCGATTTGACTACTCGGCGCTGGAGGCCGACATGTGGGCCCGAGACGACAACCCTATTGCGTGGGGGCATAGTAGAGCGCGGGTTGTTTTCCAAAAACTCGAGGGGGGTTTCCACAAAAGAGTTGCACCACATGGCAGCACCAGAGCAATCGACCATCGAGGGGGCCGTATATTGGACCATCGATGTTACGTATTTTCATGTACGGGGATCATATTGTAGTGTTTCTCTAGTTGAGGTACCAAACTGTTATGCACGAGAGAGTTGGAGGACGAAATGTGTAATTTTCTCCTTCAACTTTGACACACCATTCCTATTTCCTTGTAATTCTTCATGTGCAAGAGCACACAAAGGGTTGCATTTAGCAACATGTTTTAGTTTCCATAAACAACATTGGATGTCGATAGACTAGTGGAGATGGGAAAATTGAAATCATTCATTTTTTAGAAGAAAAAAATGAACAAGAGTTTGTCGTGAATTGTGATCTTTTGTTGTTCTTTGCTTTCTGCTTTGGAAGAGTTTTTCTCTGCACAAAGTGACACAGACATGCCTGTTGGTATGAAAGAATAGGTTGCCAAGACAACAGAGGCTCTTCAAATATAAGGGGCACGGCTAAGTTATTGTTTAACCAGACCAAACACATTGTTCGTGTGAGCAATCCAAGAGCCGCCGGGCAGTGAACTAAGGAGTGTTAATGCTAGTGAAACCATGACCCTGTTTGATTTCCTGATGTTAATTTAACCTATTGAAGTTTTTTTTTAAACCCCTCCCATATATTAATTAATTTAAAATATTCATACAATCATCCGTTACAAATTCAGCCACGTAGGGCGGGACACTATTAAGGAGCACACCATTGAACCTATTATCAAAGCTGAACTTCCCAATCTCGTGCGCCACCCTATTAGCCCTTTTGTTAATTTTGGATATCTTGCAATTTATCATCAATTTGGATAAACTCAATGCTTCTATCTTTAAATCAACTAGAGGAGACCTGTCTAGAAGATCATTTCCAAGAAAAGAAGCCACAAAAGAACAATCGGTTTCTAAAATGATGGGCTTGTAGAGAGTAATACCAATGTACAACCCCGCAAGGGTCGCTCTCAATTCCGCTACATCCGCGCTATTGCACACCTCAATATAATCCGAGGACGATATGATAACTTCTCCAGTATGGTTCCTGGCCACGACGCCCACACTTACAGCCCTTAAAGCCTCCACATAACTTGCATCAACATTAATCTTAATGAACTCCGTAGCAGGAGCCTGCCAAGTCACAAGATTCTTTTGCATATCATTAGTAAAATTTAAGCCTTCCACCCTCTCTTTACCTTTGATACGAATCTCCATCTTCACATTGGGATGACAGGACGAGAAGGACGTCCAGTAATTCTGAATGAACCTCACGGAGTCGGAGATTTTTTCTCCTTTCCCTTACCAAAAATCAAATCATTCCTCAGATGCCATGCCCTCCAAAACATGAATATAATTTGCTCACGCACCGGCGGCCTTACTTGATCCAATAAGACAAGTAACCAATCCGGTCCCGAAAAATTAAAAAACACGTCATCTGGTAAATTCCATACCTCCCTTACCGCCAAACGTAACGCACGAGCCTTGGGACAGCTTACCAGTGCATGAAATACAGATTCATCTTCTACACCACAAATCGAGCACAGACCAATGGTAGTTTGGTTGTAAATTTAACCTATTTAAGTTGGAAAATGGTAGAGCACTCTTGGTTCAAAAGAGACGTAGGGACAAGATGTCACTAGAGAGCTCCTTCAGTAAAATGGTGCTCCCGGAAACGCCTGAAACCGCGTCGTCTCGACGACGTGGGATGCTTTCGTATTCCGATGATGTATGTTGTCTTGTTTCGATGGAATATGAAATTCGGAAAGACGTGTAAGAGATTTATATACAAATTTCTGGGCACAAGTCTTTGTGATTGCGAAGTTTCGCCGGATGGTGGGGCTGATCTCTGATCTCTCCTGTGTCAAGCAAGAAGCAACTTCTGAGCCAAGCATCTCATCTGATCAGCAACCATTATATTTGTGTCACCAGCTAGTAGTGGTAAGCGCGTCAGGCCGGAATATAATACACTTGAAATAAACATTGTCCATTGGGCTGTAATCCTACATTGACCAGGACTAAACTTGGGGACTTGGGATTGCAACTAGAGCACTTTGCTTGGTATCTTTAGCAAAACCAAATTTTAAAACTAGACGTCGCTGTCCACTGGGCCCAAGTCTTCTTGACTTGGTTAAACATTGAGATCCCAACGGCTATAAAGTTCGCATCAACTCCTCTGCGATCCTGCAAACCAACAGTAAGCTTTGTCCCCTCTCTGTCTTCACCTCCGATTGGCAAACCAGCAACAAGAGCTTTTGTCTTCTCTCTGTCTTCTTCTCCGGTCCGCACCATGGATGGGCTCGAGCACCCGCGCAATGGCCGGACCGCCTACCACTTCCAACCCGCCAAGTTCTGGCAGAATGGTATGCTTCTCATGCGATCTGTCGTGTGATCATCCTTCTCTCCATTTGTTTTGATTCTGTAGAAGTGGTTCTAACCATCTTGTGATCCTCGTTTGCGTCCCTGGATTTGGACGAACGCGCCATGGATCGACGGAAACGAAACAGATCCCAACGGTATGTGCGTTTTCTCTCCTTTCTCTGTTTTTATCTTCGTATATATAGTACGTACTGTCGAACCAATTTCGTTATGCTGGGTCATTCATCCTTTTCGGAAGGAAAAAAATGCTGGGTGATTCATACATGTCGACTGTGTCCTGTATGATGGGGATGAGTTTGGAATTTGCATTCAGATCAGAGAGCGAATCCCCTTTTCGCAGATGAAGTTGTTACTGCGGGAAAATGCTGTTAGTTACGTGTAGTTAGTTAGCGAATGATCGATCTTGGTTTAGTGCAAGATTAATGGCGGAGCGACGGACTGACAGTTATTTTCCGTCGTGCGGGCAGGGCCACTGTACCACAACGGCATGTACCACTTCTTCTACCAGTACAACCCGCACGGCGCCACCTGGGGCGACGGCACGCTCTCGTGGGGCCACTCCGTCTCCGGCGACCTCGTGAACTGGGCCGACGTCGGCAATGCGCTCGACCCCACCTCCCCGTTCGACGCCAACGGCTGCTGGTCGGGCTCCGCCACCGTCCTCCCCGGCGGCCGCCCCGCCATCCTCTACACCGGCATCGACGCCAACAAGGTGCAGGTGCAGAACGTGGCCTTCGCCAAGAACCCCGCCGACCCGCTCCTCCGCGAGTGGGAGAAGCCCGACTGCAACCCGGTCATGCCCATGCCGGTGGACGTCACCGGCAACAACTTCCGCGACCCCACGGAGGCGTGGCGCGGCCGCGACGGCCTGTGGCGCGTCGGCGTCGTCGCGGAGGTCGGCGGCGTGGGGTCGCTGCTCGTGTACCGGAGCGCAGACTTCCTCCGCTGGGAACGCAACGCCGCGCCCCTGCACGCCAGCTCGCGTGACGTGCCCGTGCTGGAGTGCCCGGACCTGTTCCCCATGGCGCCGCCCGGCGCGGCGGAGGGGCTTGACGTGTCGGCGAGCGGCGCCGGGGTGTTGCACGTGCTGAAGCTCACGGACTTCGCCAAGGAAGACCACTACATGGTCGGGCGGTACGACGACGAGGCGGACACCTTCGTGCCGGCGGAGCCCGAGCGCGGCGACGATCCCGGCAACTGGCGCCGGCTCGACTACGGCCACCTGTACGCGTCCAAGTCCTTCTACGACGCCCGCAACAAGCGGCGCGTGCTGTGGGCGTGGGTGGACGAGAACGACGGCGGTGGCGTCGCCAGGGGCTGGGCCGGCATCCAGGCCTTCCCGAGGGCGATCTGGCTGGACGCCGACGGGAAGCGGCTGGTGCAGTGGCCGATCGAGGAGATCGAGACGCTGAGGAGGAAGCGGGTCGGCCTGCAGTGGGCGACGGAGGTGGAGGCCGGCGGCAGGAAGGAGATCACCGGCATCGTGAGCTCGCAGGCGGACGTGGAGGCGGTCTTCGAGATCCCGAACCTGGAGGAGGCGTTGACGCTGGACCCGAAGTGGCTGCAGGATCCCAAGGGGCTGTCCGCCGAGATGGGCGCGTCCGCGCAGGGCGGAGTCGGGCCGTTCGGGCTGCTGGTCTTGGCTTCCGGCGACCTGGAGGAGCACACCGCCGTCTTCTTCAGGGTGTTCAAGCACGATGGCAAGTACAAGGTCCTCATGTGCACCGACCTCACAAGGTAATTATCCCCTCCCAAAATCTGATCCAGGCCAAGGCTAACAACTATACTTCTGGAGTACATGATTTTTCTTGGCAAACATTGAAAAATGCACAGATCATCGAGGAAGGAGGGGATAAACAAGCCATCCTACGGGGCATTTCTGGACGTGGACGTGGAGAAGGACAGGAGCATCTCGCTCAGGACACTGGTGAGTTCTTTTCACTATTTGTCACATCACAAGGCGATCCGGGGCTCGTTAACTAATCGTGTACTGACAAATGCAGATCGATCACACGGTGGTGGAGAGCTTCGGCGACGGCGGGAGGACGTGCATGACGGCCCGGGTGTACCCGGAGCATGCGGCGGCGGAGGGCAGCCGGCTGTACGCGTTCAACTACGGCACCGGCGCCGTGAAGGTGTCCAAGCTGGAGGCGTGGGAGCTAGCGACGGCCGCCGTGAACGGCGGAGGCGATATGTAGCTCGGTTGCACCGGACGTCGCGATGCATGAAGATTTGATTGTAGGGTGTGCTGGTGCATTGCTGCATGCGATTGAACTGATGCATTTGGATCCTTGAGTGAGAATTTGTGGTGATTTATCCTATATTTATTCAGTAATAAAAAACATTATTCAACATAAATAGAAATGAAAACATAAATAGAAATGAAAACAACGAGATGAGTAAACTTTCCTTTGTAGTATATAGTAGTAGGGTGTGGCTAGGTCCCAATCGACTGAGATTTATTCAAGTATCACTCAAGTGATATAACATGCAAGAGAGACAAAACTGCAAAAGAAAATTATTCAATAATAAAAAACATTATTCAACATAAATAGAAATTAAAACAACGGGATGAGTGACCTTCCCTTTGTAGTATATAGTAGTATGGTGTGTCTAGGTCTCAATCGATTAATTTATTCAAGTATCACTCAAGTGATGTAACATGCTCAAGCCGGGACTTGAATTCTAGTGGGCTGGCTGCGAACCCCCGCGTCTTACCAACTGAGCTATACTCAGCTCTCTTTTTGTATAGATCTCAATGTATAACCTCACATATGTAGGATCTCAATGCATGATAGTAGTATTTTATATACACATACGGATGTGGACTTTTGGTCGGGCGCACTGGCCGCGGTGATGGCCGCACGTCATGTGCGCAACGGACGAGCTAGCGTTGAGCGACGAGCGAGCATGTGAGGCGTGGTCAACTAATTTGTGCTTGTATGTGTTATCTCTGGATTTTTTTTTGTAAGAAATTTGCCTTGAACGACGGCGTTGACGACTTTGCCAATGTGCCGAAGGCCAACGGATGTGATTGGGTAATCCCCCCGCGCAGGTCAACGCGTGGAGCCTCCCATTTCTCTCCCTGCTCACATCCAACGACTCCCAGCGCAACGTCCACGCTCCCTCGCCTCCTCTTCATTCGGTTGTAGCACCGCCGCGTGCGTCGCCACACTGTCGGCTTGTGCCCCTTGCCCCCGGCCGTCAGAATTGCAGCACGACTGTCTGTGAAGCTCCCGATCCAGCCGTTTGCAGTTCTCCATTAGGCCATGTTCAGTTAATCCCCTTGCCACAGGGATTGAAGGGGATTGGGGAGGTTTGAGAAGGATTTTGACTTACAAGGGATTTAATTCCCTTCAATCCCTTTCAAACCTCTTCAAACCCTCCCAAACCGAATAAGGCCTTAGCCGGTTCCACCACGTGGTCGTCGTGGTTGTAGCATTCCCGACGTCACCGCCTCTGGCTCGCTCGTGGCCTTCCACCGCTATGTTCATAAACAAAAACTAGCTTTCGGAGGACAACCAATCGTAGAGTAGTCGAGTAGAGCTAGGGAGTGGGGTAGAGGCTTGATTAGGGTCGGTTTGTGACTCCTAACTAGCGATGTGTAATCTTTTGTACATATTTTCTCCCTTCTATAAAGCTAAGGTACGTTATTGGAGTACCCTCGGAAAAAAAACTCAACGTGAAAATGGTGTTTGCTGATGGTAGCAAAAAATAAAAACAGTCCCCCCAAAAAATATGTCGCCGCCGGCGTTCGCTTCAAAAGAACCTCACCGGAACAAGATAACATTTTTTGTCGGTTGTAGCTAAACAAAAAGTCGGTGCCAGTAAAATGACTCGAATGGTCGTCTAGTTCCAGCACTGGTCAAGTGTGGATGCAATTTTTTCACCGGCTGGTTCCAGCAAAAAAACACATGTTGCGGCACCGGACTCCGCCGCCTCCACCACCGGCATCTACTGGTTGCTGCTTTTCAGCCGGCCTGTTTTAGCAACTAACCGGTTGTAATACCCGGGGGTCACCCTCTCCATCACCACCAGCCCCTTGTTGCTACGCCTTTGCAGCTTCTACTTGCCTCACCGCCCGTCACAAACCACGCATGGCCCCCGCTGCCCCCAGTTGCAGCACCGCCCGCCACAGTGTCTGCGGTATCCGTGGGAGAGAGAGAGGAGCCACACGAGCGCCACGGCCGTGGGGAGGTAGGAGCCGCACGAGCACAATATGAGGAGCAGCTCGCCCGGGAGATTGTCGTGGCGTGGGCTGACCATGGCCTGGAAGATGCGTTCGGAGGTAGGGGATTGGGAGGAGAAAGACAAGGCGGCAACTAGCGTGGTTTCGCTGCGTCTGAAAAGATAAGGCGAAGGAGAGAAGCGGTGGCGTGGGGGCCACAATCACATGTGCATGTGCGTGCGACCGGCCGAAATCTTACTCGGTCGTCCGTATTACATAGCTTCTCATGTGCCCAATTGGCATTTTTTGGCCACATCAGCGCTTGAAAAGTGGGACCCACCGGTCAATTAGCTAGGTCATAAAAAGGACTAAACTCCATTAGAATCTGTGTGGAGATGTGTCTCCGGCGGATATATCCTTGGTGGATTTGCTCGGATCTGGTCGTATTTTGTCTACGTTTGTGTGTCTTCAAGTTGGATCTTTTCGATCTACACTACTCTTCAACGGTGGCGTTTGTTGTTCTGGTGCGCTGGTCCTATGGGGCCTTAACACGGCTGTCTATTATAATAAATTTTGTTCGACTGCAGTGAGGGAGGGGTAGTGATGGCAGCGCGCCTTCGGCCCACTTCAATGCTTATAGTCGTAGCTAGGTGGTCTATGGACCTGAATGTATTTGTTACTTTTTGTGTTTGTTGTACTGCCATGATCGAAGATAAACAGATTGGAAGTTTTCTCACAAAAAAAAACATTACCACATTACCAATGAGCCAAAATGTTTACTTTTGTTGCCATCACAGTATTTTGGATTCAATTTTATTGCCATGGTACCATTTCCATTTATGAGCCGAAGTGCTCATCTCTCATGTGTTCTCTTCTTGGTTTTTGGGTAAATCAAGGTACTTGATGACTATGAATTTTTGTGATCGAATGCCAAATTGTTTCTTACCCGAAACAGTAGGAAAACATCCTACTATGAAACTTATATAGAAAAACTAGTATGGTTAGTACAGAAGTTCAACAGTTAAGGGGCAAGTAAAAGGTAAAATTTACATGGGTAAGTTAAGAACGGATAAGAAGCATGGGATCAACGCTTTTGAAGAATCCATGCCTTCAGTTTGTGCATATGCATTTGCTTGGTCCTATGGGTCATCAGTAACAGATCTTCTCGAAGATGGGAGCGCCAGGTAATGACCCGAAGGAGGATGTTCTAGAAGATGCGATCTTTCACGGGTTTTCGAACGAAAATGCCAAATCTGCTTTTCATTCCTGAAGAAGGGGCAGTACAGAGTACAAAGGAAGAGCAGCTGCATACAAACTGTGTGCAGACAACGGGCCACACGGCCTAAACACCTCCTAATCTGGCTCCCTCGACATATGTATCAGCCGGTTGATCTTGGTTCTTGTTGGAGAAAGTAAATCTATCAAAACGGCGGAAGGTGTAATGTGTTTTTCTTGGTTTAGCACTTTGTGTCCTATGCTGAAGCCGCAAGTAAAATGCTTCTCGCACAGGAAACACCCCAGTTAGCTACTTCTGGCTGACTTTGGGCATTGAGAAGACTAAAATGCACAAACCCGATCTAGCTAAGTTTATTATTGAATTGTGGGGCCCTCCAGTTAAGGAGGATCCCCTTCAAAAATTAGCGTATGCTGCTAATTGCAGTGTGCACACGGTATTCTTTAGTAAAAGGCGAAAGAATAGTTCGCTTTGTGCCCGCTGCGCAGCTGCGTGCTTTCGAATGGACACCTCGGGCCTCCTTATATACTGCTGCCTGGTAGCGCTGTGGCATCGACGAGCGATGTGGGACTAATCGCTCTGGGAAGTGAGAGCCGCGCAGGCGCGACCAGGTGCGAAAGGCCGAGGCGTCAAGGACGGGGGCAACCAGTGGGCCTCTAGGCCGGTTGACGGGTTGAGTATTTAGCGGGAGCAAAGCACGGAAAGCCTTTTCTTCTCTTTTTTTCACGGAAGGAAGACTCAAGCCGGTTCCCTCACCCAGTGTCCCCTAAAAATAGTCACTCGATCGACGAGCACTGCCCGGATAGGTTATTTCCTGTTTGTTTCTTCTTCAATCTTTTTTTTTTGAGGGGGTTTCTTCTCCAATCTTTTGCGGGTAATTTCCTGTTCTTTTCGTGGAGAAATTGGATCTTTTGCCCCACTTTCTTCTAACTTTGATCATTTGCCCCTCCCCCCCCCCCAAGAATGACGGGCGGGGCCGGGGCCACATTGAGACAAGCATGGGGCAAATCATCAAACCCCAAGTAAAGTGGGGCAAAAGATCCAATCCCCCTTTTTTTCGTGGGGTGAGACGATTCAATAGGTTATATTTATGTTGTTGTACGCATGGATGTCTATGGTGTGAGCAATAGGTGGGTATGGGCCAGCACACACACATCGCACTAACCTGAACACATCTCCCGATCACATGTTCGAATAAGTGGTCACGTAGTTCTTGCTCGTCGATAGCTCCGAGCTTCAAAAATTATACTGTGCCAGAAGGGTTGGAAGTGCTTGTTGCGTTGTTGGTGTTGTTGGAATTCTTAAAAAAAATACTCACTCGGTTTCAAAATATAAGTTGTGTTTCTTTTTTGAAAAGTCAAATCTCTTTAAGTTTTATCAAGTTTGTAGAGAAACATATCGAGATTCATAATAGAAAATCGGTGTCATTAAATTCATCATAAAATGAATTTCTATTCTTTTTAATGTTGTGGATGACGATATATTTGACTCTGAACTTGGTCAAAGTTAAAGAAATTCGACATTCCAAAAAAATGAATACCCATTATATTTTGGAACTGATGAAATATTTAGCTTGGCGGGTGAGGGAGATGATGGAGTGCGTTTTATATTTATTTATAATGCAGTTATTTGGTGGGGTTTTCGCGGTGTGGTACTGTGTTATCCGCTAATCAACCCATATTGATGCGTGGAAATTTCTTCGTCAGTGGTTGCATATACTATATTGATGCTATAGTATCACATGGTGGCATTTCTTTTTTCTAGATGGCGGGAGAGTGCGCGGGGTTGATATAATTTTTATAGGCCGGTTGCTACTGATTGATTTGAAAAATTGTGGCCCAATCAAGCAAATTTAAAATTAATTACCTCAATCGAATGAAAGAGATTCAAGATTAGGAACATAATGAATTAAAAATAATTGTAGAGCTCCTTCAGGATTGTTGACCCAGTCAATGACATATTTTTGAATTGATGACCTCAATTAATTGTGATGCCTTAAAAATTGGGAGGCATAATGTATTAGAGAAAAGAATTGAATGAGATATCTTTGAGAAATAGTGTATTGTATAAAGAATTGAACGAGAGATAATTTAGAAATTATTGACTCGGTCAAAATTGTGTGACCAATTCCAATCGGAGACCTTAATTATTTGTGAGACCTTAAAATGAGAGAGTTTTGAGAAATTGTTGACATGGTCAAAATCGGGTGACCCAATTTCAAACTAGAGACCTCAATTAATTGTGATATTTTTAAAATTAAGGAGCATTGCAAGGGATCACCCGAGCTTGCCACAATCCGCGGAAGGTGAACCAGTGGTTACCTTAGACGTTGTCAAAGCAGAGCACTTCAATGTAAATCAAACACCTAAATATTTGGCCAGTAATAGAAGCCGGTCAACTGACCCAAGTTTTGGCTGGTCGCCCGTGATACGGCTCTCCCTAGCACACCCACACCGAGCTCACCGTGCTTCCCCACCACTCACCTCCACAACCAAGCTGCACCCCGGCTCGCCGGCCCGCACCCCTCGATGAACATCTACTGTGCCCGCGCTTGCGGATAGAGCATGTTCACCGACGGGTGCAGGAAAAAAGGCACGTGGCTTCCACGCGGGTGCCGTCGCCATCGCGAACGGGTAGCCGCTTGGAGCCCATCGATTGCAACTTTTGGATTCCAGTTTGGCGGTCACCGTAGCAACACACTTGTAGATTACGATTCGCCAGTCGTTAGCTTCCAGTACTTGATATACCGTCGTCGCCACTGAGGATTTTGCAACGCCGCCACGCTCCTGTTGTGGCCTCGTTTGATTTTGCCGGTTGCAGCTTTTTATATCACCGGTCGCAGCAAATTTCTCCGTAAGTAGAAACTTTTGATTCGCCGTTTCAAGTTTTTTATTCGTAGATAGCAGGTTCCAACTTTTGCACCTCCTATTCTAGCATTAATGGCACCGGTATCAGCATTTCTCACTCCAGCATTTCTCATTGCCAGTTCCAGCATTCGCCCACGCTAGTTCCAGCACATCAGATGTGAGGTTGCTGCTTTCCCAGTGTAGGTAGTTGTAGCATGATGCACCACCGGTTTAGCATGTTGGATGCCCCGTTCCAGCATGGGAAAAGTTTCGACACGGCTCACCGGGCGAAGCTTCGGCCGGCTCCGCGCGTAGCGTCCGATCTCTTGGTTTGATTTTTGCCACGTCCATCGTACTTTTCTCACCACACCTCCCTTGTGGGCCCCAAAACCGTGCTTGTTACCTTATCCCCTTCGCTAAGTCCTCCCCAAATCAAATACGATTCTGCTGTAATCCGGCGATGTCCGTCATCCATGGATCCACCTGCCCCGCGCTGCTCCGGCGAGCACCACACCCACCTGCGCCGTGCTGCTCCGGCGAGCGGCCGCATCCACCTCCCACCGCGTTGCTCCAGCGAGCAGCCGCATCCACCTCCCACCGCGCTGCTACGGCGAGCGCCTCGCCTCCACCTGCCCCCATTTTGCTCCGGTGAGCGACGCGCCTCCACCTGCGCTGGAACGGCGGCTACACCGTGGACTAGCGGACGAGATGCTGGAAACGGCCTTGGCGGGAGCTGCAGTCGGCGACATTTTTTGCTGCATCTGGTTATTATTTTTGCTGGAATCAGCAACATTTTTTTGCTACGATCCACATTTTAGAGTGCTTTTTGCTGGAACCGCTCCCAAATTTTGCTACCATGGTTTTGTTTTTTGCTACAACCATTGCATCCCCTGTCTTTTGATTTTTTTTGCTAGATCCATCTATATGCTGGAACGATTCCAAGTTTTGCTACCACGGTTTTTTATTTTTGCTACTGCCGTCTTAGTTTTTGCTACCATCCCTGTTTTTGATTTATTTTTTTGCTAGAACCACTCTATTTTTTTCTACCACGGTCTTTGAATTTTGCTACCACCGTCTTCATTTTTTGCTACAACCTTATTTTTGATTTGTTTTGTTGGATCCATCTTTTTGCTGGAATCACTCCCAAATTTTGCTACCATCGTTTTGTTTTTTGCTTCCACTGTCTTTGATTTGTGCTACCACCCGTCTTTTTGATTTTTTGCTGGATCTATAATATTGCTTGAAGGGATTGAACCAGCTATTTATTCTGCTGAAACCAGCGATTTGTTTTGTGGAACAACTTCTTTTCGAGCGGGATGACCACTTTGGAACCTGGCGAGGCGATGGTGCTTTGCAAATGCACGATGACCGACCAGCCGACGGATTGACGATGGTGGTGGCGATCAGAAACGCCCACCCGGCGGTGCTACAACCATGGGAGTGGAGACACTCGTCGAAGCCGCAAAACTGCGGCATCGGACATATTTGTTTCGACAGAGGGTGGGCAAGACCGGCGGGGCGCGCGGAGGCTCTTGTTGTGATGAGGGCGTGGGGTGCGTCTTTGCCGACGGTGGCGAGGCAAGCCGGAGGGGAACTTCGATCTGCCAGTGGGAGGGGCGCGGCCTTGCCCGATGCGAGCGGACGGCTTTCTTTTGTTTCCTGTGACGAAGGAAGAAAACATCGTGGGATCCAATCGAGCGGCTGTCGAGCGGCTGTGGATGCATGTATCGGGTGGCTAGGGGCCGACCAGCCGAAAGGTTTCGGCCGGCGCGCCGGCGCCTAGTGGTCGCCTTCCAGCATTCGTCGCCGCTGGTCCACATCAGACAAATGATCGCAGCTTCCGGTGCAGGCGGTTGCATCACGACGAACCACCAATTCCAGCTTGTCGCCATTGGGTCACAACTTCTGTCACCACTGGTTGCAGCTCCCGGTGCGGGTGGCCACAGCTCCCGATGTGGGTGGTTACAGCACCACGCCTCGTCGGGTTGTCGTGTGTGTGTGTGGGGGGGTGCAATCCGTTGCAACAGGGATGTGTGCCTCCCACGGCAGGCAACCGCACATAGGGAGGAGATTGGAGACGGTCGTGCGCGGGGAAGATTAGCTCACGGTAGGAGAAGGGGATGCCCCCCACACACACACACACGCACGCACACAGCTTGCACTTGGTTGTGCGCGGGAAAGCTAGGCAAGCGACCCAGGGCATAAGAGCCATGGAACATGCAAATTGGGTGATGCACGGGCAACTGGTGCGAGCTTCCGCTAGCTGCCAGAAATTAGAGCATCTCCAACAGACGCCCAATATTAGCGACGCGCCCAAAAAACCGCAAGTTTAGCGCTAGCAATGAAAGTAGCACTCAAATGACGTTGCATAATAGAGCACGTTGTAAAAGCGTTATTGTACACGGACGAAACCGGATCACAAGCCGTATATTTAGCGCTTTCGAGCTCCGGTAGCTGAACTTTTCACGCAGCGTGAAAAGTGCCCGTCTTGCCAAGCATCCGCCGTTGCCTCCTCGCATCGCGTGCAGGCTACCGCCACCACCACCACGGGCGGACGGACCCACGCCACGGGCGGCGAAGCGGGGAGGCGCAGCGCGACCTCAGACGGTGGCGGGCGGGCGCGGCCACGCCACGAGCCGAGGAGGGCGGGCGCGCGCGAGGCGGAGGGCATGGCATGCGACGCGGCCGGGCAAGCGGGGCGCGGCCACGCCACGAGGCGAGGGCGCGCGCGCGAGCGAGAGGCGTGGCGGGCGGAGGCACGCCACGAGGCGGGCGCGCGGCGACGGCGGCGGCGGCGAAGCGGCGCGGCCACGCCACGAGGCGAGGACGCGGCCTTGGCCGCGGCCGGGCGGGCGAACCCACGCCACGAGGCGGAGGTGCGGCGCGGCCGCGACGGCGATCGGGCGGGCGCGAAGGCCACGACCACGAGGTAGAGGGCGCGGCGGGCGGCGGTGGGCGCGGGCGTGCCACGGCCACGAAGCGCCCACGCGGCGCTGCACGCCACGCCACGACCCAACCTGGCGGCGGGTCATGCCACGCGCCACGAAGCGGGGCGGGCGGCGCGACCACGCCACGCCACCCACAAGCGCGGCGGGGGAGCGGGCCACGGCCACGGCGGCGCGCCACGACGACCTGACGGACAAGACACGGCACGAAGCGGCACGACCACGCGGCCACGGCGGGCGAACTAGGTCTGGTAGCGTGGTTATTTTTGGGCATCTGTTGGAGATACTCGGTCGTCCGGCGCGCTAAAACGCTATTTTGGCGCTATAAAAAAATTTTAGCGCGCGGCTTAGATTGGCCGTCTGTTGGAGATGCTCTTAATTCTTTTTTTCACGAATACGCAAAGCTTGCGTATCATTCATTGATAGGGAGAAGAGTTTTTAGTACATGAACAGGTAGGTACGGAGAAAATTTTACTACTCGACATATAAGCAAATTTATTGCCATCAATAGTATTATATTGCTATATTCGTACAAAACACACAATGACATGTGGGGACAGTTTGCCATACACACTACACACTAGCTTACATAGATGAATAGTACATAATACTACCACAACTCGCCACCGTACACGTCTCATACACACACAACTCACCACCGTACGCGTCTCATACACACACAACACACACGTACACAACAAACACTCCACGAAAAAAAAATCATGCAAAAGAAGTATACAACACACGTACAACACAAAAAATTGATGCAAAAAAATATACATACAACAAAGTACACGTACGTGGCATACATGGCCCACCTGTCATTGAGAAAAAAAATATGACTAATACCACTTCAGGAGGCTTTGTGACGACTTTAGGTGGCTTTGTAAAATTATAGCAAGTGGCCTTGGAGATGCTCTAAAGGGGCAAATTTTCTTAAGCTCAACTAGAAAGGATTATTACGGGCACCGACAGAGAGCTCCGCACCCAACCATCCATCACAAAGTTTAAATTGCAAAATTTGCAGTTGAATTGTGGGGCCCTCTAGTTAAAAAGGATCCCCTTCAAAAATTAGCGTATGCTGCTAATTGCAGTGTGCACACGGTATTCTTTAGTAAAAGGCGAAAGAATAGTTCGCTTTGTGCCCGCTGCGCAGCTGCGTGCTTTCGAATGGAAGCCGTGGCCCTCCTTATATACTGCTGCCTGGTAGCGCTGTGGCATCGACGAGCGATGTGGGACTAATCGCTCTGGGAAGTGCGAGCCTCCGCTCCGCGCAGCTGCAAGTAGGCGGAAAAGGCCGAGGCAAAGGGCTCACGGCCGGGCAACCCTGTGGGCTTCTTGGCCCGGTGATACTACTACCGGGGAGCAAATGCCAGAGGCTTGCCTAAAAAAAAGCAAATGCCAGAGGCGGCACGACGCAATACGAGATACTACTTTCTTGGCCGGTGTTGAGCACCTGTGCTGCATGTATTCTCATCAATAAAACCCCCTTAAAAATCTCCCAAAAAAAAAAAACGTTGTGTTGCATTCCCACAAAAAAAGTTGTGTTCGCAGGCATGCATGGACGGATGCATATTGCTTGGACGTGACTGGTTTTCTTGATCTATACTGTACTTGACAAATCTCATGTATGTCGACAGCATTTTAGCATTTCTACTTTTGCAATATAAATAGTCAGGTACACACACCATATGACACTGGATCAAACTCTCCATGAGAATTCATAGTTGCATTATTTGTAGCTTCCTTACTACTCCCTCCATCCCAAAACAAGTGTCTCAATTTTGTACTAACTTTGTAATTTTATACTAATTTTAATACAAAGTTGTACTAAGATTGCGACACTTATTTTGGGACGGAGACAGTAGAAAAGACGGATGAAATTTGAAAGAGTTTGACAATTTCCGTAGCCCCCTCATTTTCGAGCAAGAACGTGGATACACTAACACGCAGAATCTAGCTGGATTCAACAATCGAACACAAGCTCATACACACCCACAAAATGCAACAGGCGAGCCCTGAGGTTGCCAAAGCTATAAACGAACAGAACACTTTCTAAAACAACCGAGTCAAGTGTCTGAACAATACATACACTAGACGAGAACCTAATCACTACGCGGAACTAGTTTTCAGAGTGTTTACACAGCCAAAAAGAATAACACCGGCTAAAACTCTCTACTGCCTCGAGAAAGCGAGAACCACAGCCTCACAACCGCAAGGTTGTTTGCCTGCTGAACAGTGTTCAGGAGAAGAGCCTCCGGGACCATGTCGGGACGGCCGCCGCCGGTTGTTGCGCCACAGCAGCCGTTGCGAGGCTAGCCGCTTTTTCTTTCGCCTCCAGTATCCGTGCTCCCTTCGGGTCAGCCAGAAGGGACTTCTGGAAGGACTGCGGAAATCCTGTTGCGATGATGGTCACGTGGATCTCGCCGTTATAACGGTCGTCGACCACAGCTCCGAAAATTATGTTTGCCGAGGGGTCAGCCAAGCTTGTCACGATCTGCAGAAAGGGAATGAGTGGTGGTTACTTCCAAAGCAGTTGAACAGTACAGCCCATCCATGTCAACCACCTAAATATTCTCGACGTTCTCATGGCCTTCATCAATTCTTCAAAAACCATCCAAAGATAACAGTAAGGAGTCGTACACACGCACCTGAGACACCTTGTTCACTTCTTGCAGAGTGATGTCCTTCCCGCCAGTGATATTGTACACAACACCAGTAGCTGCCTCAATGGATGACCCTATCAAAGGGGCAAGAGTTGCCTGCTCAGCAGCTTCTTGGGCACGGTTTTTGCTGGAAGAAACACCAACTCCGAGCATGGCAGTTCCAGAATTTTTCATTACAGCTTTCACATCAGCAAAATCAACATTCACGAGCCCCGGTATCTGCAGAGTTTCAGACAAGCATTATGTCATCTTACTACTATAAAATGTCAACTGGTCGTGGCAACCTGTTCACGTCTGGCTTACACCACATGTTGAATTTGTCACAGATGGTTGGAATGGGGCAGACTTAGAACTAAAAATCATTTTAAGCATACAGTATTGTTTTTAATCATAGCAAAAACACACGTACATTGTGCTAGTGCAACTAAGTAACTGCATCATAGAAAAGGGGAAAACCCACCGTGATAATGTCTGATATTCCTTGGACACCCTGCCGAAGGACATCATCAGCAAGGAGAAACGCATCTTGCAAGGGCATATTCTCATCAGCAATATCTAACAACCGATCATTTGGGATCACAATCAGTGTATCAACACTTCTTTCCAGCTTCTCCAATGCTTCGAGTGCCTGAAGTAGCGACAAGTAATTAAAATAACTAAAGAAAAACATAGGCTACTTAAGCAGGAGTGGACAAAGACAAATACCAAACACTCCATATAGAAACTCCAGTGAGTTGCAATAAAATGAATTCATATCAGGCAAATGATGGGTAGTTAACAATCAAACGCATTTTAAGGGTATTTACACAAAACAAAACAAATAGCAACAAACTACAGCATTAGATGACTGACGCTATGACCACTGTGAGAACTGAAAATGACATTGCTGGAGGTGGGGCTACCTCTTGTAGCCTAGTGTTTGCTTAACAGTTTATAACATAAAAAAAAGTGATCTAAGCAAAAGTCATTCCAGCCTTGACCAAAATTACCAAATACTGCTCAATGAGACAACAAAATGAAGTACATACCTGTAGAGAGCGCTTGCGTCCTTCGAAGCTGAATGGGTAGGTGACAACACCGACAGTAAGATAACCGGCTTCCTTTGCTATCTGGGCAACAACTGGAGCAGCACCGGAGCCAGTACCCCCTCCCATCCCAGCTGTTATGAAGACAAGATCAGAATCTCGGAGGGCATTGGCTATCACTTCCTTTGATTCCTCGGCAGCTTGTTCTCCCAAATTAGGATTTCCACCAGTACCTGTTTGCACAGACATACTTAGTCTAGTTAACATACGTGCTATTTGCAATGGAATTTACAGTCTGTAACCATGTGTCATCTGGTATACTGTTTGATTTCTGTTCTATTTTTCAGTGCACCAAGCCACCAACACAAGTTTGCATTAGGGGTGAAAATGCCCATAAAGACATCCTTCTTTCATAAGAAAATAGAAAGTATTACCCAGTCCACGAGTCAATTGCTCTCCAATTTGTAGCGGATGTTGCGCCTGCGAATTCACAAGAGCCTGGGAATCTGTGTTTATAGCATAAAACTCGATACCCTGAAATTGTATAAATGCAGTCATCAGTATTTGAGAAAACAGACAAGGAATGTGCAGTCATCATCACTATAAAATTATACTGCATTAAACTTCCCTGGATTCTTCTGTGAAGGCAAGGAATAATTTTCAATCTATAAGCACACATTTTTATTGTTTAGGGAACAATGTAGTAAGCATATATGAACACCCTCACATCAGCCTACATAGACTCGTACGCTGAACTGGAGCATGCCACGAATTACGGCCTGAAACGGATTGGGAGCGCGGAAAGAATGCCGCGGATTAGCTCGTTCGCTTTCTAAGTTCGAATTGCAAATCAGACTAGGAAATGGATCTACGCGTCGAGCACGGGACAGAAAGGAACCCCAGTTCCGCGGGAGGAGGGGAGGAGGTCCAAGCAAGGGGCACCGCGCTACCTGGAGGCCGCTGCCGATCATGCGGTTGACGGCGTTGTTGCCGCCGCCACCTACGCCCACGACCTTTATCCTCGCCGTCTCCACGGGCGCGAACGCGAAGGAGCACCGCACGGCCGCATGGCGCGGCCGCCGCGGCTGGTTCCGGCACCCGCCTCTATGGGGTCCCCGGGGAGGCAGGCCAGGGAGATGGAGGAGGGCGGAGGCCGACGAGGTGGACGGCGCCATTTTCCCTTGGCCGTGGGGGGGATGGGGATGGGGAGAGGTGGCCGGGAGGAGGGCAGTGGGGATCTGGCGTGCAACACTCTAGGGTTTTGGGGGATTTTTGGAGGGTTTTGCTGGGCTGGTTTTCCGAAATCGACCAAATATCCCCTGTCGTGTCTACAGTACCTTCCCGGTTGCGGTCGGGCAGATTTTTTTTGTCATTTCTTTCTTCTGCAAATCTGCAAAAAATGAAAAAGTTCAGCAAAACATGAAAATGTGAGATAATACTTTTTGAAACTTCGGTAACTTTATTTAATCAAAGACAGTTAGTACATCGGTAAGTTTGATAAGATAACAATGGTGAAATTGACAAGATAACACATTTTTATCGTGTCATTTGTGTCAAGAACAGACAAAGATGTATTTTTGTCAAATTTTCATGCATTATATGGACGTGCAAATATAAGTTGCTCCCCAAGCTTCGAGGGTCCTTTGGATACACGAATTATGCATTGTGAGCCTATGACATGCTTATGTTGCTGTGATTTTTTTCGAAGAAAACATCCTCGTATATTAATCAGCTTAAAACATGCTTACAATCGTTCATTATAGAATACGCCGCTTAGGGCGGAACACTATAGTAAAGAAGACCGTCTGACCTATTGTCAAAACTAAACTTGGCAATCTCGTAAGCCGCCATATTTGCCTGGCGATTGATCTTGACAATCTCGAAATTATTTGAAAGCTTCATAATGCTTCGTGCTTCCCTCTTAATATCAACAAAAGGGGACATGTCAAGAAAATCATTTGCAAGAAAGGAGACCACACAGAAGAGCTATCAGATTCTATAATAATAGGTTTATTGAGACTGATACCGACATAGAGCCCAACAAGGCACACACGAATCTCCGCTTCTTCAACACACGTGCACGACCCAATAAAATCCCAAGAAGAAAGGATGACTACTTGGCTAAGCAAGCGGCAACAAATAATGGTAGCCATGACGTGTTTGGTTTGACTAACTAGACAATATTGTTGACTAGTGGGGGTCTTCATATGAGATTCATAGCTTAGAACACATGTGTTACTTCTTTTGGCAGCTAATACTTGATTACATGTTTTGAAGGGATTAAGGCAAAATCTTATGACATAGAGGTCGGTGTAGTCCACGCACATGCGGCACGTGTGGTTTTTCTTCAATACCGTTACTGGGTTTGCCAGCCACTTCGGGTGCGCGACCTCTCTTATGAACTTGGTCACGAGCAGGCGCATTATTCTTCCCCTATCGCCATTCGCTTTTCTGTTGCAAAGCGGCGCATCGCTTGTTTCACCAGCCTCGCATCCTTGCGGGTGTTTAGGCAGTGTTCGGCTTTGTTGGTTGGCACCTCTGACATGTCGGCGGTTTTCCAGGCGAATATGTCCCAACTGGCTTGGAGGAAGGCGAGGAGCTCAACCTCTTGGCTCTCTGAGAGGTCTCCGCTGATGGTTATCGTCTTGTTGGGATCATCCGGGTGTATCTGGAATTTCGTTGCTTGTTTGGCTGGCTAGAACACGGGCCCTGACCTTGGTTTCTATGGGAGCTCGGCCTCTGATGACCCTATCCATTTCTTATCTTGGCGAGCTCGGCGGAGGCCAAGGCGGCCTCATCGAGTTCCACATTGGCAACCTCAGCTTCGTAGGCCTTTTCGAGCTTCCCCAAAAGGTATTTGTGCCATTCGGGCCCGACATCTTCATCTGTAGATAGGCTTAGGATGGGACCGCCAATGATTTCACATACGCGGGCCTTCCCAAGATCACGTGCTAGCCACTCTGAAAGCGAGCGACCTCAAATTGTACGGTTTTGCTTACGTAGTTGTGCTTGTCTCCGAAGATGACCTCGATCTCGATCTACCGCAGGGGACAAGCTGGGCGGCCCGGCACCATCCCATGAAACCCCACGTCCGACCTATGTAGACTAGACATTGAGATCTTCATCTTCTCCAGGGTGTCAGTGAAGATAATATTGAGGTCGCTGCCTCCATCCATTATGACGTGTGAGAGGTAGCAACCCCCATGTTTGGATCTAGCACTAGTGCATGCTTGCCTGGAGGACGACGTCCTTGAGGTGATCCCCGACGTCGAAGTTCACCATTTCAGGATGTTTAGGCTGTGTTCTGCCAATCTGCGAGGGATTCCGGGCATGTCCGAAGGGTGCCAGGCGAAGATGTCCCAATTTTCCCGAAGGAATTCGCGATCTTGCGCCGACTTCGGGTTCAATCTACCGATGGAGGCCGTCTTTGTCGGGTCCGTTGGTGGACTGAAATTTAACTATCTCCTCTGCTGGTTTGAAGGAGGTGGACTTGGATCTTTTATCAAGTATCACGTCGTCCCTGTTTACCGTAGAGCGTAGCGCGGTAAGTTCCTCTGCCGCTAAGGCTTCGGATAGTGCCTCGAGGGCTAGTGCGGCTGTCTTATTTTCGGTAGCTGAGTGCCGTGTCCGGATCAGCGAGAGTGATTATTCCGCTGGGCCTAGGCATTTTGAGCTTCATGTACCCGTAATGAGGTATCGCTTGAAAAATTGTGAATGCCTCTCGTCCTAATATGGCGTGATAGCCGCTGCTGAACGGGGCTACCTGGAACGTGACTTCTTCGGATCTGTAATTGTCCGGAGAGCCAACACCACATCGAATGTGATTTTTCCGGTCAGCGCGCTTCCGGCTAGGGATTATTCCTCTGAAGGTTGTCTTTGCTTCGCTCAATACGGCTCTAGTCGATTTCCATTCTCCGCAGGTTTCCTCGTAAATGAGGTTTAGTCATTGCCGCCGTCCATGAGTACCTTTGTCGGTCGGAAGCCGTCCACTATGGGACTAAGTACCGGTCTGGTGGGGCTCGTAGTTCGAGACGTGGGCTCGCTGCTAGCGCGAAGGTGATAGCTGTGTCGCTCCATGGATTTGCTGTTGCTACTTGGTAGACTTCAATGAGTTCGCGGATTGTTCGTTTTGCATATTATTTGATGCGAAAGTCTCAAGACTATTGACACCGTCTTTGGTATTGTTGGAGTGGTTTCCCGGAGCCAGAAGCTCTTTGCCACTTTTGGCCACCTGCCGTAATATCCAACATGCTCGAAGGATAGCTCCCCCCGTATTGTGAAGTTTACAGGGTCCATTGAGCCATCCCTCCAGTACGGTTCCGTTTCCCTTGCTGGGTTTTTGCTTTTTCATCTTTGCATCTGGGGCCTGATTGTGAGGCGCCCTTTTACCGCGGACTGGGTTTGGGGCCGGATTATCCCAAAATTGATTTCCAGTTTTCCGAAAACTTTCCGTCGCACAGTACTTTCATACTATGGACGCCAGATCGGTAAAACGCATAATCTTGCGACGATCGATGGCGTTCAGGATTCCCTTGTCCGTGCAGTTATTGCAGAATATTGAGATTGCGTTCTCCTCTCGGCGATCCTTTATCCCGTCCATAACCGGGAGGAATCGCCCAAGAATGATGTATTGTTTCCGAGGGCTCTTGCCGAACTAGAGATAAGTCGCATATGTCTGGGCGGGAGGGTGGAACAAAATCCGGATCCCTGCCCATCCTTGGGCTCAATGGCCGAGGGACTTCCGATTTGGAAGCTTGATCTGCTGAAACAGCCCAATGAGTCCGGAGCGACGCATGATTCTAGGTTCAATGCTCGATCGAGTCCGTACCTCCGCGGAATCCGCGTGAAGGGTTCGGTGTCCGGACACGATTGTTTTCAACAATGGCAATGAGTTGCCGAGTTGTTCTTCTACCACTTCGACGTGGTGGGTAATCTGGGGAGAGTTAATCTCTCTCAGATCGGTTTTAAGCCCAATCTGATTGTAGTCTGTTGCGACTCCCAGGGCGGCGATGCGATCCAAGAGCTCGTTAACAGACGAGAGCTCGATTGGATCTAACTATTCGGCAGCTTTAGGGCTGACTCGAAGATTGCTTTCGACGACTTGAGAAGTCATTGCCGAAGCGACGGCCGGACAGGAGGTCATAAGGAAACCGCCGAGCCGGATTGTCTGACCGGCGGCCAGAGCCCCTCCGGTGAGAACACCGTCTTTGAAGACGGGTAAAGGCATCCGCTCTATCGGCGACGACACAGAGGAACTCTCAATGAAAGCACCAATGTCGGTGTCAAAACCGGCGGATCTCGGTAGGGGTCCCGAATGTGCGTCTAGGCGGATGGTAACAGAGACGAGGGACACAATGTTTTTACCTGTGTTCAGCCCTCTTGATGGAGGTAATACCCTACGTCCCGCTTGATTAATATTGATGATATGGGTAGTACAAGAGTAGATCTACCACGAGATCAATGAGGCTAAACCCTAGAAGCTAGCCTATGGTATGATTGTTGAGATGTAATGTTGTGTCCTCTGGACTCTGACCCTCCGGTTTATATAGACACCGGAGAGGCTAGGGTTACACAGAGTCGGTTACAATGGTAGGAGATTACATATCCGTATTGCCAAGCTTGCCTTCCACGCCAAGTAAAGTACCTTCCGGACACGAGCCGGAGTCTTCAATCTTCTATCTTCGTAGTCTGGGAGTCCGGCGGATATTGATAGTCCGACTATCCGGACACCCCCTAGTCCAGGACTCCCTCAGGTAGCAACCCCCATGTTTGGATCTAGCACTAGTGCATGCTTGCCTGGAGGACGACGTTCTTGAGGTGATCCCCGACGTCGAAGTTCACCATTTCCTGGGTCCATGCAAGCCACTCGTTGGTTGCGTTTTCTGCTGCGTAGATCGCGCGCCCAAGTTTCTGTTTTTTGGCGTGTATCCGCCGTCGTGAATATCATATTCACAGAGGTCTTGCGAGCGGGCTGATGACTTTGTGGAGCCTATACAACGCCTCGCTCGCGTTTCCATGTGAGGTGGTTAGGGCCAGGGTAGACCCCCAAGGCCTTCCCTTGCTAATAGTACATGTGATTGGCGAGGTGTAAGGGAGAGATGTCAAAAGTCGTCCTGATCCATCAGAGACCAGCTCAAAAGAACCGAACGTGAGGGATTGGCCTGGCGGGAGCTCGCTGTCCTCTTCTGATTCTCCGCACTGGGTTAGGTCTCCGATAAATGTCGCCATTACCTGGTGCGCCAACTAACGGAGCGAAATACCGTTAGATCCCTCGGTAGGGTTCATGACGAGATCGGAAGTACCGAGGCAGAGTCTGCACACACTTTTTACCTAGGTTTGGGCCTCCGAAGAGTAATGCCCTACATCCTGCTTCTTGTTATTGATGGTGAGGGGATACCTCATGCAAAGGATTACAATGGTGTACTGGATTACTACCGAGAGTTTGGATGACGAATGGGGACCTAGATCTCCCTTTATATATACAGGAGAGGTCTAGGGTTTACATGGGGGGCAGATGTCATCTACGGCGCCGCCGCCCTCTAGTCTTGGTGAGAACGAAGGTCACCTCCACCTCTTAGGGTTTCCTCCTAGTGTTGGTCCTAGTGGGCCTTGTGTATCTGGCGAGGCCGGAGCCCTTTATGTTAGGTACCTCGAGGGCTCCCCGTTAGCGTAACTTTCCATTTATCTATATCCATTATGTAGCTCAAGTCAACACTTAATAAAACCCATATTGTGGCCCAACAACCGGAACGTTAATACCTAACCTAATTCCCTTCTATGTTTTACAAATCCATGCCACCACTGACATGATATGCGCCATACACCTATCCCTAATAAACCATTCCACATGCCACCCACTCATCCTTGTTGTAGTGTCAAGGCGCGACCATGTGGTGCGGCTGGTTTAGGTGTTATGGCAATGGCTTAGGAGAACATCGATAGGTATTGTAGTGATATCAATCTAAATTATTGTTGGTTTTGCTTGTGTTTCTCTCAATGGTTCAAGGGATCTTTTAGTTATTACACACATCCAATTTTGTATCCGAGTTTGCACCATATTTGCTATCCATTTGTCCCCGTTAGTTTTCGTTTCTGGGATTTCTATATTCGTTTTCACTTTGGGAAGAAATGTGAAACCACATGTGGCAACACTATTTTTCGTCCGCTTTTGCTCCATTTCATCCCTGCTCGCAAACCAAACATGATGTTCGACTAAATGGGTAGTTGTTCAATGAGCCATATCACGAGCCTCACTGTTAGATTTCTTGCTCCCATGTCTAAAGACAATTCCCTCTCGGTCGTTGCACCGGTCTTGATATCCTCAAGGATTTGACCGTATAAACATTTTGTCGACCCTTGGATACCATGTATAACCTCAGGATAGTCAGAGACCACCCACAATACTAGCCAAAATGAAGTTCACCCATGAGACTGAGAGCCTCTCTACATGCTATAGTTGTGAGACTACTCGGGGTGAGTGATGCCATTGAAGACAATGGCTGATGCGCCCTTGTAAGTGTCATCCTCCCCTATGCGTACCACGTGAACCACACATGTCAGTTGTGTCTCTGAGACGACTACATCAACATTAATCTTTGAGCTCCTAAGCGGAGGTAGGATCCATCGAGGAGCCAACATCGATGTCGGACTATAAACCTTCGGCCTCCCCGCTGTGCTACCTCTCCATCGTTACCTCCAAATCAAAGATAAAGCTTTCCACAAACAGGTGGGTGGACATGGGGGGTGGAGGATTTCCTCATGGATTGCCTTAAGACATCTCCAAAGCGGCTCACCATATCTCTTCTATATGTCCATACCAAACGGTATGGACACTTTTAGGCCTCCTACAGAGATCCTCGTCTTGGGATGGACCCATTCAGACGTCTGAACCCCCCACAACCCGCCCAAAAAGTGGTGGGAGGTATGGGGGATTCCAGACGTCCGCCACATTGGAGTCCTACAACTCGATCCCACCTAAAACTTTGGTTGACTATAGAAGCATCGCCACATTTACACCATCTCATCGACTCCCACCACACCGTGATGAACCTTCGTTGTTCCACCCATAGTCCCATACCACGTTCATGGTATGGCAACCCACGAGTCGCATTGAGGAGCATAATAGGCTATTAAAATGTCAGCTAGGCACCCCCAAACTCTACCTCCGAGCCCATTCTCTGCATTTTCTCACCTCTATTCACGGTCCAAGCCCCCTAGTTTCGCCGTTTGTTGTCACCATGATGTGGATGAAGATAATGTGATACAAGCAGTTGACGCCGATGTGTCGCATAGAAATCGTGGTGAGGGTCCATGTTGTGGGCGCCAGGTGGCAGGCTCACATTGAGGCGAGCCAACATACGAGCTCTCCGGAGCCGAGCTCGTAGAAGGAGGAGGAAGGTTACCCCATGGCGCTAGAGGATTCCTCGGAGGATGAGGAGACGCCTGCAGAGGAGGAGGCGATGACCGTCGAGGTCGCGGCTCCGGCTGATGGGGCGGTCGACCACTTCTTAATGCAAGAGACAACAAGTTTGACCACACTCCTAGACAAGACCCGCGTGGTCATGGAGCAACTGGAGGCGAAGCACAGATGCCGCTGCCCTTGTGGCACTCCTTGCGGACTCACAATCTGTCAACGAGAAACAGGTAGTGCTTGCTTCCGTGCAGAGGGCCTCACGATCAACCACGAGCTCCGCATCAACGAGGCGCCGCGTGCCTTCCTCTTCGAGGAGCTTGAGGCCGAGGATGATGTGGAGACGAAACATCATGATGACCATGCCAAAAGAGTCACACATCAACAACTCTTGTGAGTTCGCGCCAATGGCCAATGACGATGAGGCCAACTCCTCCGATGCGGGGTCATCGACCTCACCTCTGACAACAAGGAGTAGGATTTATAAGAATAGTTTTGAGTTGTTTATTAGCGATCTTTTGCATTGTTAAAAAATTCTATGAACTACTGAAATGACTCGGTGTCCGTCTTATATGAGGTATAGGGTTGGAAGATGTATGTGGGCACGGACATGTCCGAACAACGCCCGCTAATGTTTTGGGGTGTTCATTTATGCCCTTACATAGGGCATTTATTTAAGAGAAATGTTTTGGGGCAAACTTGCTCACTCGCACTCTTTTTTTAGAACACACGCACTTTCGTAAAACATGCGCGGGGCACTCTCTATGCAGCCCACAACCGAAACTTTCAAAGGCAAACAAGGGAGGGGATACGACAATCTCTGAGCAAACTCATTGAAGTGGATCCTATTCACAGCCCGCAGCGTCGCGCCACCCACTACCTAGACGAGTTGGACCAGTGCAGTTCGGGTTTTTTCTTGTTGTTACTTGTTCGCTTTTATGTTATGACTAGATCATGGATAGCGCGCGTTGCCGCGCCCGTCTATTGTACAATAAATATATGGCCCCATGAAACAAATTAAATTTTGCAGAAACATAGATCCATATTAGTTAGTAATCAAGGAAAATATCACAAGTACAAACTGGCTTTGGCATGACAACAGATGAAACAACATACACTTAGTAAATATAGAGTATTGTCAAGACAAATAATAAGCAGCAACACAAACAAACATGTAGTTGTTGACTTAAATTGTCATAGTAATTTTATACATGGCGCATTGATGAAATCTTCAGATCTCCAAATGTAACATAATGCGCGACAACCAAGAAGAATTAGGCAAGCCTGATGCACCTAGCCATTTGTGAAAAGTGAGCATTACTTATACATGTATTGCCACATGTATAAAATGGGGAAATGCCTTCAAAAAGTGAGCATCTCAGGTGTTGATGTAATGAAGCATGAGATTTACAGGTGAGTTGTAGAAACAATTAATAGACACCTTCAATACCTTCGAAGCAAATTCCACAGATTTTGCAATGAAAGAAAACATATGTCACTCAGATTTGAGATGAACTTTGAGGAAAGGATTGTATTATCAATATTAAGCAAACATCACATCTTACTACCAAAATTAGAGGTATTATAAAGGTTAGATGAACATAAGGTTCAGAACCAATGAAAATAACTTAGATTCACATATGTATCATCCAGAAACAACCAAAATGTTTCGTGGATAGCTAAAAATATTCCCAAAAGGAGAAGAGATTCCTTCCTAACCTCTTTAGTTTTTTAGATAATTGAGATCTGCCAAAATATCTGTTCAAGTTGCTGATCATATCAAAAATAATGTAACTACTGATCCTCTTCACTACATAATTGGATTGACCACTCATAGTTACCGAACAAATGGAAGGTGCAACCATGGGAGGCTTTGATGAAACCCGAGATCTATAACAGGTGAGCTCATAAGCAAATAACTAATTTCAAGATTAACAAACAAAGAAGCTCATCCATGAATCAAGATCTCCTACCTTGTATGCACCAGCAGATTCTCCGCAAGTCCTAAGCGAAAGTTGTGACAGAGAGAACCTGTGGCTCAAGCATAGGAACTTTTGGGAATTTATGCAATGACGGCCGCTGCATCCATAGGCGGAGCAGGCTGGTCTCCTTGTGTCCGTAGGTAAAATTCATGCCTTTGGTTGGCTACAGCACAACCACCACATAATTTCAATTTTTTGCAACATCAAAAATTGAGATATGGTATGATAAATAATAATTTCAAAAATTAAATTAAAATTTGAAAATCCAACTAAGTAAATTCCAAGTATGTCGTTTTTTCTTGGATGAACATTTTAACATATACATGCCCAAGACATAGAGAGATCTAAACAGGGGCAAGAAACACATCCATGGAGTTGAATAAAATAGTTAAGCATGCATCCATTATGTCTTCAAACCAGTGCCAGCAAGCACATCACCAATAGGAGTACAGGTACATTTAGTGACCTGGCCATTAGCTATTGGATATCGAAAACTATAGGATTCCTTCAGCCAATCAAGTAGAACCAGTTGCCACTTCGTACACAAACACCACCTGCATCAAATTTGGAAGAAACTATAACAAAAGTCGGAACCCAAAATTAATCAAGCGAAAGATGTAAGGAACATAGGAAGAAGGAGAATCTGAGGCAAGGGAGAAGCCAACCAAATTGAACTGGGCACAAATAATAACAATATCTAAGGCATTGATTCCGTATGCACAGGTGGCCATGGGTAATTGAGTTGATAAGCATCAGCTACAAGCCTACAACTGTTCTGTGTGCACAGTCACACCGAATGTATGTTCTGAAACATAGTACATAATCTGAACCACAAAACTACACGCAGCCATACTCATTCCGGTTAACCATCTTTATATACTTAAACATGCCACTACTTCCACACATACAATTGCCGTATCATAAACTAATCAAGGGCGACCAACACAACCCCATGACAACCCGGGGTATATCCACCTCAGAACATCCAATTTGTGTATGTAATCACAAGCGTGTAGCAGCAAGTCACGGTGAACTCAGTAAAAAACCAGGAATCAAAGAATTGGGGGTAGAAGTGTTCCTAAATTTTTTATTTTATGGAGTAGAAGTGTTTCTAAATTCCATGGAGAAAGAATTGAGTTAAAAGGGTAGGTAGAAGGGAGGGGAGACAGGCATAGCTCACAAGATGGAGTGATGACCTAAGCATCAACTATGGCTGTCGGAGACTGTCATAGAATTAAGGAGTCAAGGAGGGGAGTGGAAAACGAACAGCTGAGACAACACACGGGAGAGACTAACGCGCACGGAGTGAAGTAGGAACACAAAGTGACATGGTAACTGACTTGCAATAATCGGCCGTCGGCGAGTTAGTGCATATCGATCACTGTTAAAGGTGTGTAGCAACCGCGATTTATTTTCTCAATATTCAGCGAGTCGACTCCAATCGACAGGACATATTCGTTGAAATCTCCCTGATACATCTTCTGAAGGTTTCTTTTTGCCATCTCCAAACTTGTTGTCCCCATCTTGTCCATACTCTGTATATATAGCTCCGCCATCTAATCATGTACATTTATACTGATCGTTTTACACACGAACGAGCTTAACTCGTTTCACCTGATACAACAGATCAAACCAAGTTATAATTGAACATGTAATCGAGAGAAACATTCAGAATTACAGTTAGATGCCTGATGCAACAGATTAAGCTAAGAAAGACTTTCAGAACTAATCTGTACTACTGACCTTGCAGTGCAATCTATGTTGGAAATCATGAAGCAAAAATACCTAAGTACTCTACATGGTAGAGGCGTTCTCCTCCTGTCCTCCTACTTTCTCCTCCTCACGAATCTAGGGGATGATATCGTTGATGTAGGGCGGAAGCGCGGAGGCTGTCTTGAACAGCAGCGTGCCTAATTAAGACACTGGTTGAATCGTCATGTAACCGGCAAGCTGACGAGTTGCGTCGAGGTCGTGCAAGGTCGCTGTTCCTCAAGGACGAGATCAGGGAAGCCCTAATGCCTGCGTGATATGGAGCAATAGATTGCAATTGGCATACCAGATCCTCTCATCTCCTCTTCTCCTCTTCTGAAATCCGACCCTCTCATCTCCTCTTCCACCAACACGGATATCAGATCGAGTAAGTGAACCTATCCAAAAAATAGGGGATGCATGGAAGGGGGAGAGACACATACCGAGAAGATGAACCTAACATCATTTGGTAAGATTTTGTGCCTTTATCACAAAGACATCCGATGTCGCCATCACCATGATCTCTATTTTTGGTATGAGATTTGGAGTTCAGAACGATCCCAAGCGGCTCGACTTGACAGAGATGTGCCAATTGGCGACTCACTCCAAATGAAAAGCCCATGGTTGCCATTTTCCATCGTCTCTCTCAGACGGCGCGACCACCGGCGATCCACATCTCAAGGCCTAGGCCGAGATTGGGAGAGTTGTGAGAACACGGAGAGAGGTGGGATGCGGGTCGCGGTGGGGACGGGAGGGGGCGGGGCGCGATGGTGGACAGAGAGCAGTATCGCGACTGTCTGTTTGGCATCGGACGTCAATCCGCATCAATGACCAAGAGACCTTCGATTTTGTTCTCAGAATAGCGGCCCACAGGAGGTGCATCGCACGGCCAGTAACGACCGGTATATGCCATCAGATGGCCGAAATCAATGAAGACGTGAGAGGGCTGGAAAAGTGCTCGGTTATAAAGTCTTTAAATTTTGTTTTGTTATCTTATTTCTGTTTCCCCCTTTTTCTTTTCTGTTGTTCATTTTTAATACATGGTGACCAGTTTTTTTCGTGCATGATCAACAATTCTTTAATATATAGTGAATATTTTGAGTATACACTAAACTTTTATAATTATACAATGGACTCCTTTTTTAGTACACACTGAACTTTTTTTAATTCAGTGTGAGCATTTTCTTTGCATATACTATTTTTTCTAAACACATACCGAACAACTTAATAAGATATTCATTTTTATTTACAATAGAGTTTTAAATTTTTAGCTCTGTAAAAAACAATCCATGTTGTTTTATAGAAAGTCCGAAAAAAACCCGCTCGCGCAAGAGTGGGCTGGCCAATTTGCCAGTGAGGGGTCTCACCCATTTATTAGCCCATCCATAGCTTCGGCTCAGCCCACGTCCCTCCCCGCAGGGGTTTCCTTCTTCTCCCCTCCCCCCTGCCGCAACCGTAGACTGGACACGTCCCCGGCGGGCGGGCGGGCGGGTGGGCGGGTGGGCGGGTGGGCGGCGGGGCCCACAAGCGCAGAAACGCATCCCACGCCTCCGCAACAACCGCATATCCAAAACCGGAGGGCACTCTCGTCATTCCGCACCATGCCCCACCGCAGTGCCTCCGTTCCACACGCGGCTCGCTTGGCCACCCCCCCGATGACGCGTGGGCCCCCACGCGCCCCGGCCCCCAATGGCCAGCGGCTGCGTGGCCGGCTGCGCGGTGCGCGTCCCTTTCCGCCGCCCCCCTCGCGACGAAACCCTACTTAACAAATAGATTAGGCGAGGAGAGAGAGAGAGAAAGTCGCCCCCAGAGGAATCAGGAGAGAGAAAGGGGCGGAGCTAGAGAGAGAGAGAGACGGGGGCGACAAAGGGGGGAGACCAAGCTGCAGAGACAGAGAGGGGTAGAGAGAGAGAGAGAGAGAGGGAGGGGGAGGGGAATCGCGGGTGGGTTTTGGCGGGGGCGAGATTTGAGTTTTTTCGCGCGGCCATGGTGTCGGACCAGGAGATCGCCGCCTGCGTGGAGTCGCTCCTCCGGGGCTCGCTCGAGGCGGCCGGCGGCGGCGCCGGGGAGGCGACCTCGCTCGCCGCCGTGCTCCAGCAGGCGCAGGCGCGGCTCGGCGTCGACCTCTCCCACAAGGCGCCCTACATCCGCGACCAGATGGACCTCTTCTTCGGGCCCCGCCTCCAGCCCCCGCCGCCGCCGCCCAAGGCCCAGAACCAGAACCAGAACCCGACTCCGCTCCCCGCGCCCGCGCCTGCCATGACGCAGGCCCTGCCCCAGCCCCAGCTCCCGCTCGAGGTGCAGCAGCAGCAGCAGATGCTGCAGATGCAGCAGCAGCAGTTCGCGGCGATTCAGCCGCAGTTCATCTTCCAGACCATGCCCCAGCTCCCGCCCGTCGTCTCAGGGGGCGCCGCCGCAACCAACAACGCCGCGGCGGTCTCCGCGCCGCCGCCGGCCGTGCCGGCCATGGCCTTCTACCCGCCGCCGCCGCTCGCCTTCCGCTACGCCAACGCCCTCGGCGGGGTCGCCACTGGCGGGACCGTCTCCTTCCAGCAGCCGGCCCCTGGGGTCGGGGCCATCACTTCCCCCACAGCCGCGCCACAGGCCGTCGGTGACAACAAGGAGAGGTGAGCCATGGATGACAATTAGGGTTTTGTTCCCCATAATATTGAGTGGATTGATACACTGCAACCACCTACCTTTTGGCACTGAAATTTAGGTGGTTGGACATTTAGCTGGTCGATTCATGTGATTAGTGTTGCTAATTGTATGGATTTAAGGGTAAGCTGATTGTGTTCATCTGGATTCATGAAATGGCACCTAATAGCGGCGGTAGGCTTAGGGTTTATAGCGGTTCAATATGGCAACTTTGCTGGGCCCAACTACGTAACGTCGTTTGCTATGGACTCTAGTAGTGTGGTGTTTAGGATGTATGCTTAGGATATCATTATCCGTTTTTACGCCACTCGGAACGGCTGATTGGCTTAGTGACCGTTCGTTTGTAGTTTTGTTCTTTGTCTATTTCTGCCACTTTAACTAGACTGGTCAACCTGGAAGGAAGTTTGGCATGGTTAGCTTCATTGGTTGCATCCTGTACGTTGAGCGTCATAAAAACTAACCTTTTATTTTAAAAGGCGCACATATCCGTTATAGATTTATTATTTGATACGCAATGAAATTCAGGACAGCTGTTATGCCAGAATGTACAAACTAGAGATTAAGCTGTACATGCCGTACTTGAGGAATCGTAACCTCCTTCAGCTTTTGTGAGCAACCTGTTTCTTTGTCTGTGTTGACTCTTGCTTTCTGCCGATCCTGCTTTTTAGGAAATAGTTCCAACCAGTCGACTAGTATCCTACTATCCTCTGCATTTAATCTTTGGATTCGTATGCCAGATTATCATTTTCTGACTGACTTGCTGCATATGTATATACTATTAATTTACCTTTTGAGTTATATTATTGTGCTAATGGACCTGCTTTAGTTCTTCGGGCTTCAAGAATATATTTTGCCTCAACACTGAACTGTTGTACTCCCTCCGTTTCTTTTTACTCCGCATATAAGATTTGGTCAAAGTCAAACTACACAAAGTTTGACCAAATTTACATAAAAAATTATGAACATCTACAGTACTAAAACTATATAGTATGAAAATATGTTTCATGGTGCATCTGAATATATTGATTTCATATTGTGAATGTTTATATTTTTTAATATAAAGTTAGTCAAACTCTATAATGCTTGACTTTGACCAAACCTTATATGCGGACTAAAAAGAAACGGAGGGAGTATTTACATGTAGTGGTTTGTGCACCCATGTCCAACACTTAAATTTTGTTACTTTACATGGGTCAACGCATAGTACTAATTATGGAATTAAGTCATCTATGTAAACCAAGTGTTGTGATATGTTTATAATTTCTTCCAGTGCCTCTAAGCGAAAGAGAGGCGGGCCTGGTGGCTTAAACAAAGTTTGTGCAATTTCACCTGAACTTCAGACTGTTGTTGGCGAGACTGCCATGTCAAGAACTCAGGTACTTTCAGTATCTTCATTCACTAGATCAGAAAAAAAAACATCACATTTCTTCCCCTTGATTATCTCAAATGATTCACATCTGAACTCTACTTTTCATTCAGATTGTGAAGCAGTTATGGGCATATATCAGGCAGAATAATCTTCAGGATCCTGATGACAAAAGGAAGATTATATGCAATGATGAACTTCGTATCGTCTTTGGAACTGACTCCACTGACATGTTTAAGATGAACAAATTGTTGGCCAAGCACATAACTCCTCTTGAGCCAAGTACGTGCTTTTGTTTCCTTCCATCTATATCTGCCTGCTAATATATATCTGAATTTACTATTTAGAATTCTCACATTATTTTTATACTGCAGAAGATCAACCTTCGGAAGCAAAAAAGATTAAGGCTGCCAATGCAGCTCCTCAGCAAATGCCTACTATAAATCAAAATCAACCCTACGTGGTTGTTTCTGATGCACTAGCCAAATTCCTTGGTGTAGAAGGAACAGTGCCTCATGATGATGCCCTCAAGTATCTCTGGGATTACATAAAAGCAAATCAGCTTGAGGTATGGGTGTGCCTTAACCTTTCTTTTACTTGCAGGATTCCAGTTTTGTTCTTTGCTTGCGAATACGTACTGAATGATTGCTGAAAAACTCAATCTGTTGAAACACTACTATCCTCAGTTTGATGAATAATCTAAACTCACATCTTTCATTTGGTAGTGAATCATTGAGATATACTCCCTCCGTTCCTAAATATAAGTCTTTTTAGAGATTTCAATATGGACTACATACGGAGCAAATGAGTGAATCTATACTCTAAAATATGTCTATATACATCCGAATGTAATCCATATAGAAATCTCTAAAAAGACTTATATTTAGGAACGGAGGGAGTAAGTGTCTGTTATGCTGCTGTAGCTGTGTCTTTTGAAGACCATTTTGGATGTGTTTTTCCTACGCGAAGACTCTTGAATGCTTCATGGTATATTGTAGTGATTGTTTTATCCTAGAATGTGGATTGTGGTTTGGAACTGTATCTATCTCAAAGTTTAAAAGACACACACATTTATAATGCTAGCAGTTTTCAAATACAGAAAAGAATTGTTGCATTAAGAGGCCGGTTTCAGAATAGCATCAGAATTTCAACATTGATTTTGTGCATGCACTTTTCTGTAAATTAGTGTCAGAAAATGCTTGGCAATCATACCTCCATGTCCTTCACCTCCTGATGATGCCACTCCTGAGAATTTTAATTATTGTTAACTGGGACATGCTGTCCAGCCCCATTGAGAGGCATGAGATCCATTCATGTTGTGTTTGATTGTGCACAGGATCCTGCGAGTGCATCAATACTATGTGATTCCAGTCTTCAAGAGCTGTTTGGCTGCGAGAGCATTCCAGCTTCAGGGTTATCAGACTTGCTTGCTCACCACTTCATCCAAAGGACATAGCATATCCTCATTAACTGGTTAGACCATTGCTGTTTTTTCCTCTTTCCAGTGTCCATCTGCTACTGAATTCACTGCAAGTAGATCTAGGATTGCATCCAGTTTTTCCGCTGATACATGGATATGCCTCCTACCGATGCACTGATTAACCTTGTTTTCCCTGCTCTGCTCGCCGTCCATGCAGATCTAGGATCGCAGTGGTGCCAGATAGGCCTAACTTTACAGAAATGGTGTTCTTACAAAATGGACAGCGTAGCTTGTGTATCTCCCCGGCGTTCCGGATTATGGACTGCGTCACACAAAGTCAGATTATTTGTGGTAGCCTGTAACTTGCCATGTGTGTGTATTGGCTACTGCCCAGTATTTGGTTGGTGTAACTCGTACTGAGTTGTTGTTAGCTTTAGTTTCTGAGTGTCAAAGTGTCTTTACTGACTATGTAAAGTTATGCTTTATATCTGAGTGCCAGATTGAATTGAATTTTAGTTTTCTGATGAAAGGTGTATGCTGAGGTTCTCGTTGGGCCTTCCATGGTCACTGAATTCGTACGTTAATTCCCTTGTGTTTGCATTTCTGTGAATTGCTGCACAACAGAACAGAAAACCTGTACACTTACTTTTTTTGGAAAGGCACCTGTAGGCTGTAGTTCCCCAAAATAAGATGGAAAGGTCAGGGCATCTTCTTTTCCTTGCAGAAAGCCTCGGTCTAGCAGCGCCTCATGCTCTGTCAAGATAATAGATAGTACTCCCTCTGTTTTTATTTAATCTGCATATTAGATTTGACTGGAGTCAAACTTTGTAAAGTTTGACCAAGTTTATACTCCATTCGTTTCTAAATATTTGTCTTTCTAGAGATTTCAAATAAACTACCACATACGGATGTATATAGACATATTTTAGAGGGTAGATTCACTCATTTTGCTCCGGGTGTAGTCACTTATTGAAATCTTTAGAAAGACAAAGATTTAGGAACCGACGGAGTAGAAAACAATGTAAACATTTATCATAACAAATCTATCTGATGTGAAAATCTAATGGTATTTATTTTTTATTGTATATGCTAGTATTTTTGTTTAGAAATTTGGTAAAAGTTTACAAAGCTTGATTTTGACCAAAACTAATATGCAAACTAAATAAAAATGGAGGGAGTATTAGCAAGATACTTGCTCTGTCCCATAATATAAGATATTAGTGTAAAGAACGCTCTTGTATTATGGGACGATGGGAGTAATAGATAGTACTAGCAGTACTGTGATGAGTTAACTAAACTAGTACATATTGACAAAGCCGGTTCACCATAAAAATGGAAATGGATGGAGGACGCCAAGCAGATAATCCAATTTTTTTTTGTGTTCTCTGCTATACATTCTTTCCTCACTATAATCCTTCTCTCTGACGCCAGGCGGAGTTTCCACGGGTTCTCACGGTTTACAATACTGTCACTTGACCTAGAGGTGCTGCTTGTGTTTGTTAACTGAGCTGACACCTCACCTAACTGAACTGAACCAAAATAAGCCCTTGCTAAAACAGGTCGTGCATTCCTTTTTGAGTTTTAATTTCTAACTCTTTTTTTTGCGGGTGATTTAATTTATAACTCTGACGAGACAGCAACGGAGAATCGTTCAGAAACGCGTGGGTTTCCTCTGACAAAGAGCCTTCGATGAACTAGTGAAAAACAGACATGATTTATTACTCTATCGATCTGAAAAAAAAGGAAGATTCTGTCCTCTGCATCGATCAATGCACGAGGCCAGCCATGGTTCGAGAACTACAACATCAACACTTGTCGGATCAAATCAAAAGCCCTACATCACTACAATTTTTCACAAGGCTAACTCGTCGTCGTAGCTGGCAGTGGCGACGGAGATGATCTGCACGCCATCACCGTCGTCATTGATGACGTCGACGAACATGGTGTCCTCTGCATCGATCAATGCACACAGACATCGTGGTTAATAGACATCAAAACCTACAGCAGCACCACCGTAAAAAAGATAGAAAAAACTACAACGACAACAACATTTCCCAAATCAAAAGCCTAGCTCACTAAAATCCGCACCTCGTCGTCATCGTCGATGACGTCGACGAACACGGCGTCATCCTCTTGCTCACTCGGCGCCGTCACCGCCGGGAAGAGGACGGCGTTGTCACACCCGCAAATCAATCTACAGCGGACTGAAGAAATGCAAGTGCAGAGTCTGAACTTGCAACAACCAAGTCAGCTGGAGGCTGGGCCTGGCTCACCTGCCAAGGGGTGTGTGTGTTACGCCAGCTGTTGCTTACTTGTAATCGTGCAAGTGGACACGAGACGACATTGAGAAATAGATGAACTACTTTCCCCTCCCTCAAGTCTTTCTCTCTCCTCACCTACCCTGTTCCTCACCCTCTCCCCGATCTCCTTCCTCCCCTCTCGACCCCTTCGCGTGCGGGTCGTGAGAATCTGGTATTCTGAGCCCTAATTTTTCCCCCACCGCGGCCGCCATCTGCTCTCGATCGATCGGTAACATCCACCAGGTCAGATGCGAGCCGCTCCGGTGAGCTCGCCCGAAATCCTTCTCGGGGTTCCATCCGATCAAGAACGAGACCACAACACCGCCATCCAAGCCCTCGGCGCAGACCCGTCGCGTGCTCGACGCCATGTCGGAGACCACGGACAAGCTACAGAACTTGCTCAAGAACGTCATCCGCCGCCTCGACACAAATCAGAAGACCGCTGACGAGCGCCACCAATCACAGTCCGCCTACTGATAACCCACAAGTATAGGGGATCGCAACAGTTTTTGAGGGTAGAGTATTCAACCCAAATTTATTGATTCGACACAAAGGGAGTCAAAGAATATTCTCAAGTATTAGCAGCTGAGTTGTCAATTCAACCTGAAAGACTTAGTATCTGCATCAAAGTATTTAGTAGCAAAGTAGTATGGAAGTAACGGTAACGGCGGCAAAAGTAACAGTGGCGGTTTTATAGCAATCGTAACAGTAGCAACAGAGAGGTAACTGAGCAAAGATCAATATGTGAAAAGCTCGTAGGCAATGGATCAATGATGTATAATTATGTCGGATGTAATTCATCATGCAACAGTTATAACATAGGGTGACACAGAACTAGCTCCAGTTCATCAATATAATTAGGCATGTATTCCGAATATAGTCATACATGTTTATGGAAAAGAACTTGCATGACATCTTTTCTCCTACCCTCCCATGGCAGTGGGGTCCTATTGGAAACTAGGGGATATTAAGGCCTTCTTTTAATAGAGTACCGGACCAAAGCATTAGCACTTAGTGAGTACACGAACTCCTCAAACTACGGTCATCACCGGGAAGTGTCCCGACTATTGTCACCCCGGGGTTTGCCGGATCATAACACGTAGTAGATGACTATAACTTGCAAGATAGGATCAAGAACTCACATATATTCATGAAAACATAATAGGTTCAGATATGAAATTATGGCACTCGGGCCCTAGTGACAAGCATTAGGCATGGCAAAGTCATAGCAACATCAATCTTAAAACATAATGGATACTAGGGATCAAATCTTAACAAAACTAACTCGATTACATGGTAAATCTCATCCAACCCATCACCGTCCAGCAAGCATACGGTGGGATTACTCACGCACGACGATGAGCATCATGAAATTGGTGATGAAGGATGATTGATGATGACGTTGGCGACGGCTTCCCCTCTCCGGATCCCCCAACGAATTCCAGATCAGCCCTCCCGAGGAAGATTAAGGCTTGGCGGCGGCTCCGTATCGTAAAACGTGATGAATCCTTCTCTCTAATTTTTTTCTCCTTGAACGTGAATATATAGGGTTGGAGTTGAGGCCGGTGCAGGCCCAGGGGACCCACGAGGCAGGGGGCATGCCCTGCACCCTCGTGGACAGTGTGTGGGTCCCCCTTTGTTGATTCTTTCGCCAATATTTTTTATTAATTCCAAAACATGACTCCGTGGAGTTTCAGGTCATTCTGAGAATTTTTATTTCTGCATAAAAATAACACCATGACAATTCTGCTGAAAACAACGTTAGTCCGGGTTAGTTCCATTCAAATCATGCAAGTTAGAGTCCAAAACAAGGGCAAAAGTGTTTGGAAAAGTAGATATGTTGGAGACGCATTACCTACAATGACCAGGTCTCCGCCGAGCTGAAGCTGCTCTCCAAGCAGGTCGACCTCACCCAAGCAGACGTGGATGGGGCCTACAAGTTGGCCCCAACGGTCGATCCCGCGGTGACTATCTCTGGCGGCATGTCCCCATCAGGCGTCACGCCAACCGCGGACTCCTCCGTGCATCGCACACCGCCCCCGTCTCCACCATCGCCGCCACCGCCAACCCGTCCATCGCCGCTACCGCTCTATACAGAGGGTGTGACACAACTGCCATTCGCCTGACTTGTCAACCATGGCCCACTGCTGCTCACAACATGGTCGCCTTCATCCACGGAGATCGATCGCCACGACGACTACTACATCAAACCACTGAAGCATGACTTCCCAAGGTTCGACGGTGATGCCCCACGCATCTGGTTGGATCGTTGCACAACTTATTTTGAGCTGTACTGGGTGCCGCCGCACAACTGGGTCACCACCGCAGCGCTGTACATGGATGGCCTGGCTGCAATGTGGCTTCAAGCTTATCGACAGACACATCCAGGGGTCACTTGGCAAACATTCAGAGCAGCAGTGCAAGAAGAATTTGGTCCTGAAGAATTCGAAGTTCAGATGCATCACTTTATCCAGTTACGGCAGACCGGCAGTGTGCAGGAATATCGACAACAATTCAAGACAACAATGGCCGCAGTTCCTGATCGGCCTCAAGGATGAATTGCGACTGGGGGTTCGACTACAGGCACCAATCAACATCACTCGCGCCGCCGTGCTCACCCGTATCCAGGAGGAAGAGCTGGAGAAGCAGTGTACCGCGCGCCCGCTTATCACACTAGTGGGGCGGCCACCACCACCTATACCACCAGCGGCCACTGCATCAGCTCGTGCAGAAGCAGGGCCACGCCAATGGGGCGACGACTATGCACGAGAGCGAAAATTGCGTGAATTCAGAAGAGCCAATGGCCTATGTTTTCGCTGCAGGGACAAGTATTCGAGAGAGCATCAATGCAAACGTACCGGCCAAATTCTGATGATCGAGGTAGGCGACTTTGGGGAGATCCCGTCTGACGAGACCGTACACGCACTGCAACTGCTCGATGCACCTGAAGAGTAGGAACCGGAATGCTGCTCACTGTCGCATCAGGCAATCTCTAGAGAAGGAACACCATCCACGATCCGCCTCTGCGCCCAAGTTGGGGACCAGATTAGGCTGCTCTTGGTCGATTCTGGGAGCACATACAGTTTCATCAGTGAAACTTTTCTCTCTCGCCTGAAAGTACAGACAGAGAAACTTCCTCCGGTCTCAGTTTGGGTTGCAAATGGCCAGAGTTGCGTTGCAATCAACTAGTGCGAGGACTGGAGTGGGAAGTGCCCGGACACACCTTTCATAGTGATCTACGAGTGCTACCATTAAGTGCCTACGATGGGGTACTGGGCATCGATTAGCTGTCAGCTCACCGCCCCATGAATTGCCACTTGCAACAGAAGACAATCTCATTCGAAACCGAGGGCAAGCAAGTGCAACTTCATGGAGTTCGTACTACCGATCTGCCGCCAATCTCAGAGTTGGATGCTTACGTGCTGCACCGAATGGAAGTTGTCAATGATATCTGGACCGCAACTTTAGTTACAGTGGAAACAACTGACAAGCCAGAGTCTGAACCTGTACCTACTAGCATTTATAAACTCCTCTCTGAATATGAAGATGTGTTCTCTAAACCTAAAACCTTGCCACCCAAGAGAAAATATGATCATGCCATTAACCTGGAGCCGGGCACTACCCCAATCAACACCAGACCCTACCGCTATTCATCAGCTCAGAAGGACGAAATTGAGAAGCAAGTGCAAGAGATGTTGCAATCCGGGATTATCGCGCAGCCTGAGCCCATACACCACACCGATCCTGCTCGTCAAGAAGAAGGACGACAGTTTGCGTTTCTATGTCGATTTCCGGTGTCTAAACACGACCACTGTCAAAAACAAGTTTCTACTGCCGGTGGTCGACGAGCTGCTCGATGAACTAGGAGGTGCAACTTACTTTTCCAAGATCAATCTGCACGCCGGCTATCACCAGATCTGCATGCACGAGGACAACGAGGAGAAGACTGTGTTGGGGAACGTTGCATGGAAAACAAAAAAAATTCTATGCAGACACAAGATCTATCCATGGAGATGCATAGCAACGAGAGGGGAAGGTGAAGGGGCGGCCCAGTGGCAGCGATGACGAAGAGACTCGCCAGCCGAACACCGGGGGGTCAGAAGCAATTCCCCCCGAAGTAAAGATAGTAAACATGGTATACGTGACGCACACCCCTATAGGGGGCTGCAAGTGCGCGCTACGGGACGCCGGTGTCATAGAGCCAGCCGCCCCAAAATTAAGCCAATGGGCGGCCCGCCCGATCACTTTTGATCGCAAGGACCACCCAGCCAGTATCCTTCACGGAGGTCCGACAGCTCTCATCCTGGATCCAATTATCGATGGGTTTCATCTCATGAATGTCCTTATGGACAGCGGCAGTAGCCTTAATCTACTCTACGAAGACACTGTCCACAAAATGGGCATTGATCCTTGAAGAATCAGGCCCGCCACAACTAACTTCAAGGGAACAATACCCGGCGTAGAAGACCACTGCATGGGCTCGATTACATTGGAAGTCGTCTTCGGCTCGCCGAACAACTTTCGAAGCGAAAGCCTAACCTTCGATATTGTCCCGCCCCGCAGTAGCTGCATGCACTACTCGGGCGTACCGCTTTGGCTCGCTTTAATGCGGTCCCACATTACACCTATCTCCAACTTAAGATGCCCGGTCCACACGGCACCATCACGATAAACGGATATACGGAATGCTCCCTCCGTACAGAGGAACATAATATGGCTACTGCGGCTGAAGCACAAAGCGGCCTTATCAAGCCACACATTTCGTTGGCCATCAAGCCGCTGGTCCCCATTCGACAGGACCAATCAATCTCAGAGCTGAATTAGCAGTTTGGCCTCCATCGTCCGCCCCATATAATCGCGAAGTCTGTCCCGCGCACATAATCATACACTTAAAATACCCTGGTCACCGGCGGAGGCACAATGCGGACAGACCTATAACACTATCCGCACTCTCACAGTCTGTTTCTTTTTCTAACCATTTTTATCTTTTACCACATGTGATTATATTTGCTGAGAAGTCCTTTAACAAAGGCAAGGCAACGAGGACGTGCGATAGGAGGTCCAAATGTTTTTTGTAGACCGCACTCCTTATGTTAAACCTACAAAGTGCCCTTTTTCTCAGCTTTCTACCCCCGCATATATTTCTAGGGGCTCGATATGGCAACATATAAGTTGCCGACAAGTCCGAACAGCTTTAAAGCACACTTCGACGTCATGAGTTTGGCCTTATATATATCAGCTCCGAATCATGTCTTTGGTCAATAGTTGGGTTGCCCGGCTCCCGTGCTTGCTACCTTACGTTCCGCTCTATCGGCTAGGGTAGTAAAGGGAGAACTACTGCGATTGTGTCCTGGTTCGTCCGGATGAGCACCTTAGTAGAGAAAGCCAAAAACTGACTGTCATGATGCGGCGAGAGCTGGTCAACCACTCGATGACTCACAGGAATCTTCACGATTCCTTCCGTATTACACCAAGGACCCTTTTTCTAGTCACGCATGTAAACGCACCATATTCGGATAACCGCGTACATACCAGGGGCTATATCGTAGTCCCACCATCAAACTCCTATGGCTAAGTGAAAGTGTTAAAGCCCTATAGTCCGATTGCCTGGTTCGCCGCATTGACACCTCCTTAAAGGACCAAGACGTTGGGTCAAGAGTGATCAATTGCCTTTCCAAACACCCCCGCATTATATGCGAGGGGGCCGAAGCCGACGACTGGTAAACTTTCAGATTATACAAAAAACGGCCGCACAGGAGGCACCAAAAACTTTTTAGGCAAAAAGTATAAAACATAGCCTTAATATATCATAATATTGTTTTTACAATTTCGGTACATCTCACTCGAACATAATATCTTTCGAGCACTGACCCTCTATCAGGCCGGCACCCTCTAGGACATCCTCAAAATAATGCTCTGGCGTGTGATGGTTCTTGCCCTTGGGTGGACTTTTCGCTACAATATAGATGGCCTTCATCTTCGCCCAGTATGTCTTGACGCGGGCAAGGGCCATCTGTGCACCTTCTATGCACGTAGACCGCTTAACAACGTCGGTACGCGGCACCGCATCAACAAGTTGCTGCACCAAACCGAAATAACTATTCGAAATTGGCCCAGTCGGCCACAGCCGGACCACGACGTCCTTCATGGAAGATCCAGATATCTTATGGAGCTCGGCCCACTGGGCCATCTGTTCATTCAGCAACAGCGGATGCTTTGGCATACTGAATTGCTACTAGTCCGTCGCATGTCCTTCTTGTTCTTGGAAAAACTGCATCGCATCGGAGGCACTCTTCGGCAAGTCCAAAAATGCGTCTGGAGAACTCCACATTTGATTAAGCGGGGCATACTTCGGATCGCCGAATTCAGTTTGTAATAAGAAGGGCTTACCAGCCATGATCTCCCCAGCTTGCCGGATCTCCTCCCGAGCCGCTCTAGACTCTGACCATGCTTCCCTCGCCTCTTGTAAGGCCTTGCCAAGATCGGTCGCTTTGGTTTTGTTATCTTTCTCGAGAGATTCGCATCGGCTAGTGGCATCCTTCAGCTCAAGCGCCATAGTAGATATTCTTTCCTCGCACTGGCACCGAGCATCCTGTTCGGCCTTTAATTCAGCAACTGCCTTTTCGGCAGCCGCATTACTCATCCTGGCTTCCTCCTAGGCCCGGGCAAACTCAGGCCGAAGGGTCTCAACTGCGGCGGCACTATCTGCAATTATGCATATCTCAGTATACAATTCTCAGCGTCATGCTATAGTACTTGCATATACTAACTACCCCAAAAACATACCTTGCGCCTCGTTGAGCCGCCTGTTAATAAGCGTGATGTCATCATCCGCCACATAAAGTTTCTGCTTCAGGTCTGTCATTTCTGTAGCTTGAGTAGTCGGCAGGGATGCAACAACATGTGTTCCAATTAGTCATATTATTCCTTGGGCATATCTTTCTTGATCCTCTGATCGCCTCCCTTTGGATGCCAACCAGAGTCTCAGGGGCTACTATCTATACATAGGTGCATTTTGCGTTTACAACACAATTGAAAATATTACACTACGTACCTCGAAGCCTCTTAGCAGGCTCGTAAAGGCTTCATTCAATCTGCTTTTCGCGGATAGAACCCTCTCAAAAATCATACCCATCATGGTACGATGTTCCTCTGAGACGGGCGCATGCCGCAATGTGTCCATCAATGTATCCGGCGCCTCCAGATCCCTGGAGGCAGCTGTAGGTGTACGGACTCCCTTCTAAGGAACATGTTTACTCGACCTTAGAGTCGTCCCTGGCTGTTGGGGATATAACTATTTGTGTAAGCCGCCCAGGAGGGGCCAGGTTACACAAAGAAGACTCATCAGAGAGAAGCCCAAGACCAAGCATAAAGATGGCGATTCAATAAAGGGCTTAAGGCCCACAGGCGACTTAAGGCCCGCTGTAGTAAACCGCCAAGATGACATGACTTGTATCATAAGGTAGATTTAACTAGTCACCGAGCCGGACACTGTTTATGAGCCGACCGGGACTCAGAGGCCCTGGCGCCAACCCGTATATAAGGGGCGACCTCTCGGCAGCTTAGGGCAAGAAACAACTCCTCGAGAGCCGGGCATAGCATATCTCACTCCCTGGTCATCGAAACATCAATACCAACCCAACTAGACGTAGGCCTTACCTTCACCGTAAGGGGCCGAACTAGTATAAACCCTCTCGTGTCCTTTGTCCTGATTTAACCCCTTCAAGCTTCCTAGTTGCGATGGCTCCACAACTAAGTCCTTTCACGAGGACATCTGACGTGACAATTCCACGACAGTTGGCGCCCACCATGGGGTCAGCGCACAGTGGATTTGAGTTCTTGAAGGGAAACTTCGAAGGGCTCAAGGGATACGTAGTGGGCCGGATGACCAAGAGTCGTCACGGCAAGATCTACATCGACGACGAAGGCTGGGGTCCCGACGCCACTCAATTGAGTACGGATACCGGGTCCCCTTTGGCAGAATCCACGTCTTCATCGGCCGGATCGGTGAGCCGGGCCCTGAGCCGGACAACTGCACCGACCTCATCGAGACGGCTCAGCGTGCGAGGAAGACCCGGACTCAACCGGTCACGAGGCGTGCCTTCGTGGGCTGCATCCTGAAGAGAACTTTCAAGGATCGAAGATAGGGTGAGGCGGCCGTCCTCTGAGACGGTGATTCGTCCGCCGGTTCAACAGATTCGTTGTACCAAGTGCAAGACGGCGTGCTCTGGGGCTGTTCCGATGGCATCAGTATTTCGGACCCCTGTGAGCCGCCAAGATGAGCTGGAGTCTTCATGGCTGGGACTCATCCCGGCTCAAACTCTACAGCTGCTGTAGCAGTAATGTCCGGGTTAGGAGCAGCCGGGGCAGGCGGCCCCGTGCGCCCACCGGCTCAGGTGCTGATAGATCTCATGGACAAGCTTACGGCCCTGTTAACTGCCACGGTTATTCCTGCAGACAAAGATGAGCATGATGCAGCGGTGGCACAGGTGCGTGAGGAGATAGCTCGAGCCAAGGAGGCCTTGGCGGTGAGGATACTAGACTAGCTTCTGAGCGGGCGGCTCGGCGCCCGGCACTGCGCTGCGGTCGAAGCTTACCAGCTCACGATGAGCCTAAACGCATCCAATGAGGTAATGAGGAGGAGACATCAGAAAACTCAGTCCCGTTTACCTCCGAATTACGACCCTCGGGTTCTTTTTGCCACACCCGGAGCCGGCCCAAGTAACCCGCCAGAGGCCAATCAGCTTATGACAGCCGGAACAGGAGGGCCGACTCAGCCTCGAGAGATGGCACCGCCTCACGTGAGCATGCCACCGCCGCGTTATGTGCCAATTCCATCGGGTCACTTTTCCAACCCCATGGAGAACTTAATCGCAACTTCAACACGTTTGGCGGCTCTTCCTACGGACGGTGATGACCCGGCGACAGTGGAGACCCGGAGAGTTAGAGAACTCCTCCAGACGGCCTTAGCTTAGGAGGAGACCTATTCTTATAGCCGGGACAGAATTCACTCAACTCCCCCGCCTTGGTTAGCACCGCCTCGTCAGAACCGGAGCCCGAGTTACAGTAGGCACATGGAGTCCGAAGCTTTGTCAAGCAATGCCCAACACCATAACCAGCCCGGTGGCTATCACCCGGTGCAAGACCGAATACGTCAAGAGAATGAACGGGTGGCTCAGGCAGCGGCTCAACAGGCGGCTTATCAGGAAATCCCGGAGTATCCAACGACTTCTGTTGAGGCGGGAGTAGCCATTAGAACCGGTGGTGTTCCTTGTTTGGTACCGGCTCTGCGCAATGTACGTTTGCCCAAGGACTTCAAGGGACCTCAAAATATATCAAATTACACGGCCGACTTACAGCCCGGGGCATGGATCGAGAGTTATGAGATGGCCATGGAGCTGCTGGAAGTCAGTGACGCGGCGATGGCTAAATATTTCACCATGATGCTAGATGGAAAAACCCGGTCTTGGTTAAAGGGTTTGCCACCCAATTCCATTAGCTCATGGGAAGAGTTAAAGCCCCGGTTCATCCAGAACTTCAAGGACACCTGTAAGCAATCTATGTCGATTGTGGACTTAACGAATTGTAAGCAGGGGGAGGGCGAATCCACCACCCATTGGGTGCGTCGGGTCAAGGAGATAATTCATTCATCCGACAATATGGATGCCGCTCTGCGATCCTTATGTTGGAGAAGAATTGTAGCTTTGAGTCACCGAGGCGTAAGGCGGGCGCCTAAACGTGACTACAAGATATGGGCACGCTGATAGCGGCTTTAGTTAAATATGCCGATTCTGATAGTACTAAGGATCCCGCGTCTGACGATGAGAAGACAGGGAAGGGAAAAGGAACGGCAATGGAAAGGGTCAACAACATAACCCGGGGACTCAAAACGGCAATAAGCGTAAGGCGGACGGTAACCCGGAGTTTGTGGCCAATGCCAATGTGCAAGGTAACAATCAGAGACGTAAGGGCAAACCGCCTCGATCCGGCGGGTCAGGCCCATCTCTGGAACAACTACTCAATGAGCCTTGCCCGAGACACGGCACCAGGGAGCGGCCCGCCACGCACCTGTGGAAAGATTGCGCGATCATGAAGGCGTTTGAGAACTCCAACACCTATGATGGCCATAATGGGTCTGGTGGTGGTTCAGGAGCTGGCAGTTTCCATGGCCCAGGTGGCGGCTCAGGTTCCGGCTTTCGACGCGTCAGGAGGAGGCTATAACCAACAACGATGCGGTCAAGGAGAGCGGCGGCGACAACGATCGGGTTATCAAAGCAACCCGAAGCGGTTGAATGGTGGGCGTATCACGTATTACCACTAGCTTATGAAAACGTGACGGAAGGTTCATAAGAGGGCTGTCAATTCCGTTGAGCCGCAATCCCTCGTTATTTGAGGTGGTCGAGCAGCCCATCATATGGAGCAGAGAAGATCATCCTCCGCGAATCGATAACCGGGTCGATTGGCCTTGGTGGTGGCACCTCGGTTGGTGGGTATAAGTTCACTAAGGTGCTCATGGGCGGGGTAGTAGCATCAATATCCTCTACTATGAGACCTTTCGACGCATGGGATTAATCGATAAAATCGAGAACATCCAACACTGTTTTCCATGGAGTGGTCCCTGTAAGTCGGCTTACCCAGTTGGCAAGATTGAGCTGGAGGTGGCCTTTGGAGACGAATATGACTCCAGAGTTAAGAAGTTGACGTTTGAGGTGGTCAAAATCAGGAGCCCATACCACGCTCTGTTCGGGCGGCCGACTTATGCTAAGTTTATGGCCCGGCCGTGTTATGTTTATTTGTAGCTCAAGATGCCGGGTCACAAGGGTACCATCACTGTACATGGTAGTCGAAAGGTAGCACTAGAGTGTGAAGAAGGCGACGCGGCTTATGCTGAGTCAGCCTGCGCAGCGGAAGAGCTCAAATTTTATCAAGATAATGTTGACCCGCGGATATGACATCCCCAAGAAGCCAACTACTGAGCACGACCGGCGTTGAAGTTTAAGTCGGCAGTGAGACAAAGCTTCGTTGACTTTACCCGGGTGACCCTTCTAAGCGATTCGACATCGGCAGCAATTTGGATCCCAAATAGGAAAGCACGCTCATCGAGTTCATCCATGAGAACCGGACATCTTTGCATGGAAACCTTCGACATGCACGGTGTACCGAGGGAACTCGCTGAGCACACTCTCAATATTGATCCGAAGTATAAGCCGGTCAGGCAGTTTCTTCGGCGTTTTAACGAAGAGAGACAGAAAGCTATTAGAGAGGAAGTCGCCCGGCTCTTGGCGGCCTGGTTTATCATTGAAGTTTTTCACCCGAAGTGGTTAACCCGGTGCTTGTCCTCAAGAAGAACGGCAACTGGCGGATGTGTGTGGACTACACAGACTTAAACAAAGCTTGTCCGGCTGATCCCTTTGCTCTCCCCCGTATTGATCAAATCATTGATGCTACGGCGGGTTGTGAATGTTTGAGTTTTCTGGATGCTTACTCTGGTTATCATCAGATCAAAATGGCAGTTAAGGACCAGGAGAAGACAGCTTTCATCACTCCATTTTGGGCCTTCTGTTATGTATCTATGCTGTTTGGACTCAAGAGTGCTCAGGCGACTTATCAGAGATGTGTACAGAACTATTTGCACGATCAAATTGGGCGTAATGTTCATGCTTACGTGGATGACATTGTGATGAAGTCCAGAGAAAAGGAAACCTTGATATCTGACTTGAAAGAGACCTTTGATAATCTCCGGGTTTACAAGATGATGCTTAACCCGGCCAAGTGTGTATTTGGCGTACCTGCGGGCAAGCTCTTGGGTTTTCTGGTGTCAAACAGAGGCACCGAAGCTAACCCGGAGAAGATTAAGGTGATTACATCTCTGGCTAAACCGGCGTGCATCAATGATGTTCAGCGGCTGGCAGGTCGTGTTGCCGCTTTAAGCCGGTTCATAAGCCGGTTAGGTGAGAAGGCCCTTCCATTGTATCAGATGATGAAGAAAACTGACACTTTTGTCTGGAGCGAGGATGCTGATGCTGCTTTTGAAGACTTGAAGAGACAATTGTCTGAACCGCCAGTTCTCGCGGCTCCAATTGATAAAGAGCCTTTGCTGTTATATGTGGCTGCCAATTCCCGAGCCGTCAGCATTGCCATCGTGGTGGAGCGTAAGGAAGCTGGCAAGGAGCATCCGATTCAACGGCCGGTTTACTACATTAGTGAGGTGCTCATTGAATCTAAGTAAAGGTATCCACATTGGCAGAAGCTTGTTTACGGGGTGTTTATGGCCAACCGGAAGTTGAAGCAGTACTTTCAAAGCCACCCTATAACTGTGGTAAGTTACGCCTTTGGGAGACATCATTGAATGTGGGAGGCCACAGGGGCGAGTCGCCAAGTGGGCCATTGAGCTTGGGCCTCACGATTTGAAGTATATGCCACGACCGCTATTAAGTCTCGTGCCTTGGTGGACTTTATCAATGATTGGACAGAGTTACAGCCCCCGAGGAGAAGCCGATAACACATATTGGACGATTCACTTTGATGGGTCCAGGCAGCTAGAAGGCTCGAGGGCTGGAGTGGTGTTAACTTCCCCTCGAGGTGACAAATTTTGTTATGTACTCCGGCTTATGTTTCCATGTACTAACAATGCAGTTGAGTACGAGGCCTTACTCCATGGTCTTCGGATGGCTAAGGAGATGAACTTAAGCCGGGTAAGATGCTTGGGCGATTCAGATCTTGTGGCTCAACAAGTGTCAGGCAAGTGGGATTCCAAGGACCCGCTTATGGCGGCTTATCGTCGTGAAGTAGATGCTGTGGCTGGTCACTTCATGGGTTATCAAGTGGAGCACATCGATCGAAGGAAGAATGAGGCGACTGATGCTTTAAGCCGGTTGGGATCCCAACGTAAGCCGGTGCCGCCCAACACCTTTCTCGATGTTTTGCATAACCCTTCCGTCAAGGTGCCTACCGAGGAAGAGCTAGCGATGCAGCACCGGAGGCACGGTGGTGGTGGCTCTTCACGTTATCCCGGATTGGACAAAGGCCCTCATTGGGCTTATATGACCGGGGTGAGTTGCTCGAGGATGAGACCTTGGCGAGACAAATCATCGAGCGCTCCAAATCTATGACGATTGTTAACGGCTAATTACATCACCTAAGTGTCACGGGGCGTTTCAGCGCTGTGTGTCCCCTACAGAAGGCCAAGAAATACTTCGTGAGATCCATGAAGGGGATTGTGGCCATCATGCCGGGTCAAAATCTCTCGTAGCCAAAGCTTTTCGTCATGGTTTCTATTAGCTGATGGCTCATGCTGATGCGGAGGATCTGGTCAGTAAATGTGACGGTTGTCAAAAGTTCTCACGACGAGCTCATGTGCCGGCTTAAGAATTGAGGATGATCCCGATCACTTGGCCATTTGCAGTCTGGGGGCTTGACATGGTTGGACCTTTCAAAAGGTCTAAAGATAAAAAGACACATTTACTGGTGGCAGTGTACAAGTTTACAAAGTGGGTTGAGGCAGAGCCGGTCAGTAAGTGTGATGCAGCCATGGCGGTTCAATTCATGAAAAAGGTGATCTTTCGTTTTGGTTTCCCACATAGCATCATAACTGATAATTGCACTAATCTCTCCAAGGGTGCCATGGAAGAGTTCTATCAAAGAGAACATATCCGGCTTGATGTTTCGGCTGTTGCTCATCCTCAATCCAATGGTCAAGCCGAAAGAGCTAATCAAGAGATCCTGAAAGGTATCAAACCCCGGCTCTTAGTCCCCTTACAGTGGACTCCGGGTTGTTGGGTGGAGGAGTTACCTTCCATGTTATGGAGCATCAACACTACGCCTAACAGATCTACAGGCTACACGCCTTTCTTTATGGTGTATGGTGCAGAGGCGGTCCTGCCAAGTGACATCCCAAGACGATTCACCCAGCGTGGCGGCTTACGTTGAGGCGACAACGAAGAAGCTCGTCGAAATGCACTTGACTTGCTGGATGAGGAGCGAGACTTGGCAATAGCCCGCCGGGCGATTTATCAACAAGACTCGTGGTCGCTATCACAGCCACCGGGTTAGGAGCGAACCTTCAGAAGGCGACTTGGTGCTCCGGCTCATCCAGGATCAGTCTAATATGCACAAGCTATCACCGCCTTGGGAAGGGCCCTTTGTGGTCAGCAAGAATCTGCACAACGGGTCATATTACCTCATCGATATTTGAGAGCACAAAGATTCACTTAAGTCGGAGGAGGAGACCCGCTGGCCGTGGAATATAGCTCATCTCCGGCCTTATTATACTTAAGCCACCGGCTTTCAAGATGTATATATTTTTTGACGATGTATATATTATATAAAGGAATAAAGCAGGACCTCCGTCCTTTTTACCCTCAAAGCTCTATGTGTCTTCTTTATCAGGTAGTGGAGACAACCAACATGGAGCGGATCACATCTGAATCCGGCTTTCCCTTTGGACTGGCTTATGATCATATCTGAATCTAGCCATGATCACTTGGGGGCTTCCTGTTCAAACATAGGTCGTATTCGAACCAAAGAGAACATAACTGTCGATACCCACTTGATCGGCATACTGCCAAACCTACTTGGGGGCTTCTTGATCATATTTGAATCATAGCTTAACCCCTTTGGGTCTGACGTGGATCGTATTCGAATCAACGCCATTAAACAACTCTTATGTTCACTTGGGGGCTTCCTGTTCAAACATAGGTCGTATTCGAACCAAAGAGAACATAGCTGTCAATACCCACTTGATCGGCATCGCCAAAGCCACTGGGGGCTATATGATCGTATCTGAATCTTAGCTTAACCCCTTTGGGACGATTTTCTGATCGTATTCAAATCAGGAGCCTGTGAACATTGCTTATAAATACAATTACTTTAACTATCATTGAAACCTTCTTGAGGAGATGGTTATTGATTCTTCCGGTTTAATATTGATTACCTCGGGTTCTAAAAGTGCCAGGCAAAGCATCAAATGAGCCGGGAAGACTATCAAAAGGGTCACAGGTATGCTGTTGAGATTGTATTTTAAATAATCATGAACCGACCTGTATATGATGTCTTTTTGGTCATGTTACGGGTTATCAATACTCTATAACCCCCTGGTGCAGTAAACCGCCTAGAAAGTTTTACTTGTTTTATGTGCAGGATAAGGTAAAGCAAGTTAAACATGGTTAACATAAGCCAGCAAAATATAATGATGGTGGCTTACAGAAGTAGTAAGCACCATAAACATGCGCAAGGGCATGACCAACATTAAGAAGTTTTTCTATCCTATTACAAGACTCCCCAAGTCTGAATAAGTGAAGCAGTGTTTTGGCAAAGTTATAAAGCGCCTGGCGGCTCATTCCTTCGGCGGGCTTGACGACTCCGGGTTATCCTTCTCCGCCTCTCCGTCGGTTGCTTTGTCCTGGAAGGTGGACGAGGCCCAGTCAATGCTGCTCAAGGCTTCAAATTCAGCCTCATCATCTATTAAACCGGTCGGGTCCACTTCAGGGGCAAAGGTATGCTTACGCGTTGGAGGGATCAGGCTGACTTGGTCGTATGGGACGTTTGGGATTCTCCGGTTCTCGCTATCATAGCCCGGCGAATACTTAGTAAGGTCAGTATCGTTCCCAATGAGAGTCGCCAGGGGACGTACGACTTTGACACATGTAGTGAAGTCTTGGTCGTCAAAGGCAGTGCCGTCCTCCTTCAGGCTTGGATATCCAAGAGAGAGATCAGCCAAGTCAAGTTCTGGCACCTATGCCCTTGCCCGGCTTAATGCGGCCACGACTCCGGCTCTCGCAGATGCCCGCCTTAAATCCTGAATTCGTTGAGGTAGCACTGAGAGATGCCTCAACACATCTTATAGGAGGCGAGGAGTGGTATTTGATAAGGCCACAACAGCCAAAGCACGTTATGACCCGGAGTACAGCTGTTCCACTAAGGTGTAAACCGCCTTAAGCTTGATCAACATATTTTGCTTCAGGCTGGTACTCCTGGGGCCTGTATGTTCACAATCATAACAATAAGCCGGAGATAACCATTACAATAATCCTTGGAAGATTACAACATTTAAGGTTTTTCAGAGTTACTTACCGAAGATGGCTGAGACCATTTGGGACATTTGCCGTTTTAAGTCGGACAGTTCGGTTGTTGCTTGTGTAAGAGATGCTTCTGCCGCCTCGGCCCGGGTCACCAGTGAAGCCCTTTCATCAGCCCAAATCTTCTTTTCTGACTCAAAATTTTTCCTCAGCTTCTCTTGTTCAGAGACACTGAATTCAAACTTGGAGTTGGCTTTCTGAGTTTCAAGCTCTTGGGTCTTTAGCTGGCTCTTCAGATCAGCAATCTCCGACTCAAATTGACTTATGGTGGCCTGTATTAACATCAGGTTATGGTAAGAATCATGGTAGGGTAACATTCAAGTCCCAAACATTTTACAAGTAAAGATACTTGGCACTTGGGGGCTAATGTATGCTTAAAGAATTTTTAAACCTATCCTACCGAGTCATATATATTAAGTCTCAAGCACTTTACAAGTAGAGATACTTGACACTTGGGGGCTAATGTGTAACACAAATTCAAAGTCTCATGCTATCACCGGGTTAAATGTATTCACTTTAAACCGGACAACCTAAGTTGATTTCTAAACAGCATATTCATTCATAAGCAATAGACTTGGGGGCTGGTACAGTAAGTAAGGTTCAGGGAAAAAGCATAAGTTATACCTCAGATTTGTTCTGTATTTGCTTCACCATGTCAATTTCCAGGTCACGACTATTGTGCACTTGGTTCAGATAGCCCGAGACTATATCACCAATGCTTAGGTGAGTATAATCAGTGATGTCCTGCTTTGGCTTTCTCGACATTGGGCAAACTCCTCCTTGGCGATGCATTGGGCAAGAACGAGAGGCGGCCGGTTCAACATATTGGCTTTTCACAATTTCAACTTCCGGGTCAGTCGTCTTGACCGGGCTAGGAATTTCCGGGTTATCAGAGTTGTGGATAACGTCTTGTGCAGGCGGGTCAGAGGTTGGCACCGGAATATCAGAAGCCGGTTCAGGCGGTGGCTGATGAGTGGAGCTGTTAGGAACGGATGAGTCAAGCGCCGGTTCAGTGACCACCGGATCTCGGGACGACTTATTCTTCTTTGCCCTCTTGCTGGGCTTCACTTGCAGGCTGTCAATCAAAGTGGAAGGATGAGTATCAAAGTATAAGTATGGAAAAACTTAAAGTAAAAAAGGTTACATTACCCGGGAGCTGTTTTAAAAGCCGACATGTTTGATTGCATCGACTCGTCAGAAGAAGGAGAGGTATCCTGATAATTGGAGTCAGATGAATTGAGATGTTGGCGAATCAAACCCGCCAAAGGTAAAGCAGAACGTAAATCGGAGATAACCTCAGTCCGACGCTTCCTGGTTGCATCGGGTAAGCCGAAGGAGAGTTCGGCGTCTTGGTTGGCCCGAGTCTGCCGCCGGTTCTCAAGCTGTTGTTGCTTCAAAAGAAATTGAGGATCTTGGTAAGCTAGAGGATGTGAAAATCTTACTTTCCGGGTCACCATTCGGTTTTTTTGCGTTGGCAAAGGCTCTGAGTCGGAGGAGATTATAGTTACCTCTTCGTCAATTGCTTGACTGTTCCCTGTATCCTCCTGAAAGGATAAAATGTCAGTAAAATAACGACAAAGGAGTTAAGAAATTCAAAAGATTACCTCTTCCTCATCCGAAGAAGAGTCATCCAATTTAAGCATATCGGAGGCGCTGGGTTTCTTCTTCTTTGAGGTGCCCGTCTTGGCGGCTTTCCTTTTAGTTTTCTTGGCTGCCCTGGCCTGTTTGGCAGCCTCATGGTCATACTTGACCTTCCAGAAATTATCACCGGCCTGTGGAAAAAGATAAAGAATCATAAGTACAATAAGGTATAGCATATTAAAGAGTATTTATGAAGATTGGTAACTTACCGCAGGGGCCGGGTTCTTCTTGCAGAAGGGAAGTAAGCCGAAGGCATTACTAGTTACAGTGCCCTCCTTCAACAATGACTGGGTTGTAGCATCTACCACATCATCTGGTAAATCGTCAGGACTATGACGCATTGGGTCATCCTTCTCGCCTGTGTAAGTACACATTAAGCGGCGCGGCTTAATAGTAGTATTCGCCAGTGACCCGCACGGACCAGATCGATGCGGTTTAACCTGCTCCCAACAGAGCTTTGATTTTCCGATGGTGGGGTTGAGAGGCGCGCCAACAGCGTCAACTTATCCGCTAACCGATGGTTGGACTCAAGACGCAGGCACGAAAGCCAGCAGAGGCTTCTCATTAGCCGGAGAAGTGTCTTGACAAGAGAACCACGCCCGGTTCCAGCTTTTGGGTGACTCGGCAGCTCGCCAAGGAAAAAGGCAATCTCTCCGCCGCTGGATTGAGATGTCGCCAAGCTCAAGACTAGGCCCATTGGCACGTTCATTCTGCCAGTACAAATAAAAAAGTTCTCTGAACAAAAGCAGACTTGGCTCTTCTCCCAGGTACACCTCGCAGAAGACTTGAAAATTGCAAAGATTTGACACAGAATTGGGTCCAATGTCTTGAGGTCTAAGGTCAAAGAAATTCAGAACTTCCTCAAGAATTTTGAGCCGGAGGGCAAATCCAGGTTCATGTGATCCGTGAACACTATTACCTCCCCATCTTTGGGTTGAGGTATCTCCTCAGACGGGTTAGGGGCACGATAAGACATGACCTCCTTCTTTGGCAGATGGCCAGACTTCACGAACTTGACAAGTTTGCTTTTGGTCTGTGGATGGAACCCAATTGCAAGTCACAGGGCTTTGGCACCTTAGGAGCCATGACAACAAATTGGCCTACGACAAAATAAGAAAGTTCGGTTCAACTTTAACCCGGAGAAATATCTAAATTATTTAAAGTGGCGGCTTAAGAAAGGGGCCTAATGATATAAGGGTGATTGTGCAACAATATTTAAGCCGCTACAAGTGTCAAGAGCAATTCAAGAATTCTTAAGATCATGAGAAGAAGGCAAGGCTTACAGCTCAGTATCACTTATTTAAACCGGACACCTGGACAGTGGTGTTTAAAGGGCATTTTCCAGAAGAATCTTTCCGGGTGATAGAAACAAGTTTCACAGACGACATCTATTATTCTGGATCAAATTATTGCTTTGAAAGGAAAATTTTCTAGACCTAAAAACAAGGCAGAGAAGTTGATGCACTCGAAGAGGGTTTCTAAACAAGGGAAATGAGATCTGTTTCTACGCAAGATCAACACAAACACTTACCGCGGCAGTTCTACATAGTTTTTACGATCTAAACAGGGCATTGGAGGTGCAAACTAGCGAGGGTTTGCATTGGACGGTGATGAACACCAATGAACTCAATAGGGTTCCAATGCAGATCTACAGAAAGGGAAGGAGAGGAACTCACAGATGTGGACGAGCTGTGGAGGTTTGCCGTCGATTTCTGGTCAGAGTCAGGTTGATGTAGCGGCCTGAGTCGATGAAGACGAGGGGTTCGACGGCGGCGGTGGCGGAGCTCGAGTGGCAGAGAGGAGAGGAAGAAGACGACTAGAAGGAGGAAAATGAAAGACCTAAGTCGCATCTATTTATAGGGAGAGGGTAACTGAGACGGCGCGGGAAACGAGGAGATAAGAATTACTATCCAGCGGCCCCGACGCCTCGATTTTCGGAACAATCAATAAAAGAAGAGATCCCTTGAAGGATACGATGGAATAGAAAATGAATTAAAGGAAGGATGACGTCACGCCGGGTTAAGATGGATCCAGAAGATGACGTCATGGCGGGTTAACGAAAACCCTCTGTATAGTCAGAAGATTGAAGATTTAATTCTTTAAAAATATTTTTAAGATTGACATGAACAGAGTTCAAATCAACTGGGCCTAATGTTGGGGATATAATTATTTGTGTAAGCCGCCCGAGAGTGGCGGGTTACACAAAGAAGACTCATCAGAGAGAAGCCCAAGACCAAGCATGAAGATGGCGATTCAATAAAGGGCTTAAGGCCCACAGGCAACTTAAGGCCCGTTGTAGTAAACCGCCAAGATGACATGACTTGTATCATAAGGTAGATTTAACTAGTCACCGAGCCGACATCGCTTATGAGCCGCCGACTCAGAGGCCACTGTGGCATCAACCCGTGTATATAAGGGGCGACTGTCAAGCGGCTTAGGGCAAGAAACAACTCATCGAGAGCCGCATAGCGATCTTGCTCCCTGGTCATCGAAACATCAATACCAACCCAACTAGACGTAGGCCTTACCTTCACCGTAAGGGGCCAAACTAGTATAAACCCTCTCGTGTGCTTTGTCCCGATTTAACCCCTTCAAGCTTCCTAGTTGCGATGGCTCCATAACTAAGTCCTTTCACGAGGACATCTGACGTGGCAATTCCATGACACTGGCTGTAAATCGGATAGTCCGGGGCCTTGATTGTTGGTCCCCGTAGGGGCCGCACACCTCGGACCTTGGACGGCCGAAGTGTCACCTTCGGGCCTAGTCTTCACTCTCCCTCGCACCGCTTGTTGATAAGGAGAGATCCTCCGAGACGACACCTCGGAGTCGTCTGCCCTATTGGGCGGGGAAATCGGTGGAGGCGTCTCGCTCTCCGTCATCTCTGGAAGAAGATCCCCTGAAGAGGAGGACTGTTGAGGAAGGTTGCATGCCGGACTGCAAACATATATTTTAAAATACTACCCTTGCAACCAGGAAAGAACGGGATATGTTTAGAACACCCTTGTTCACTTACGATTCAGTTAAGGGCTTGTCCTTGCGGAGGAACTACGTGATAGCGTCGCCTCCTGAACCAGAACCCCCCTAACAGGGATATCTCCTCTCGCTTAGAAGCCTTTATCTTCAAGTCTTCGGAGGCGATCCTCTTCTTCCCATGAGGAGAAGGGATGTCAGTGTCTCCTTCCCTTCCATCTTCGAAAAAGGGAGTTCCAATCTCCCCGGATGAGGTGTCTAGTGTACCTCTAGAATGGGGGCCACCATGGGCCTTCTTATTCTCCTCCTTGTCTTCTCTCGCCGGCATTTGATATGGTGCCGGAGCCAGCATCCTTGTTAACAGCGGATCGGATGAGTCTTCGGGAAGAGGATCCGAACACCTAATCCTCTCCGCCTTCTTTATCCAGCCCTGGCCGAGTATGGATTTCTCAGTATATTGTTATGAGGAATTTGACTAAGCTGTGTTCGGCAGTCGAGTGATTACCGAGGTATCCGGATGGTTGCAGTGAAGACCGATGTCCTCTGTAGTATCCGGCCACTGTTTTTGTGTCCCAAAAAAGAATTTCCACAATCCTCCGAGCATCATGCCGGAGAAGTGCTGAAGGGTTCGTTGTCCTTCCGGATTGAACTCCCACATGCGGAGAGGCAGTCGCTGGCATGGTAGGACCCGGTGGACTAGCATTACTTGGATTATGTTGGTAAGACCGGTGTCCTTTTCAATAAGGCTCCGAATGCGGCTTTGCAGCGTTCACACTTCATCAATTGATCCCTAGTCCAACCCCTTATTAATCCATGATGCAAGCTGTAACGGAGGGCCAGATCGGAATGCAGGTGTAGCTGCCCACTTGGTACCACGGGGTTCAGTGATGTAAAACCACTCCCGCTGCCATAGGTCAGAAGTTTCTGTGAAGGAGCCCTTTGGCCAAGGAGTATTGATGAGTTTGCTCACTGCAGCACCGCCACTCCGCTTGTTCCCCGTCGACTACCTTCGGCTTCACATTAAAGGTCTTGAGCCACAAGCCGAAGTGTGGGGGAATATGGAGGAAGGCCTCGCACGTGATAATGAACGTAGATACATGAAGAAAGGAGTCCGGAGCTAGATCGTGAAAATCTAGCCCGTAATAGAACATGAGCCCTCGAACGAAGGGTTGAAGAGCAAACCATAACCCTCGGAGAAAGTGGGAAATGAATACGACCCTCTCACCGGATCTGGGAGTAGGAATAACCTGCCCCTGAGCAGAAAGCCTATGGGGGATTTCCGCGGTCAGGTATCTTGCCTCCCGGAGCTTCGCGGATATCCTCCTCTATGATAGGGGAAGCCACCCACCGGCCTTGAGGGCTGGATCCGGACATGACCGGGAAGAGCAAAGCGATTAAATTGAACCTTGGGTGCTGGAACTCGAGGAAGGAGAGGTTGAGGAAAGAGTTGGCGTGAAGGAGAAAAGACGGGTCTTAGCCTCTTTATAAAGGCGATGAATAGCAAACACCCCCTCCTAGGCCTTAAAACCTGCCTATTCCCAAGGAATCATACACATAACGGTTGGGATACCCACACCCGTATTGAGGAGAATCCCGTAATAAGGGGACATGATCTCTGCCTTGACAAGACGTGCCAATAAAACCTCCTCTCGAAATATGGAGCGGCAGGCTAAAAACGGTTCGAAATAATGGCTGGGTGGTAACGTGGTGTCACGTTACGAAAAGTTGTCAGCAGATTGGACTCATGAAATATTATACTCTCTGCGGTTGTGTGTGGGATTTATTTTGCAGGGCCGGACATGATTCTTGTGTTTGAAGACTATTTGGGAGTATTCGGAGGAGGAACCCGCCTTGCAATGCCGAAGACAATCTGCATGCCGGACACCTCGTCATTGAAGCCTGGTTCAGGGGCTACTGAGGGAGTCCTGGATTAAGGGGTCCTTGGACGGCCGGACTACGTAGCATGGGCCGGACTGTTGGGCTATGAAGATACAAGACAGAAGACTTCTTCCCATGTCCGGATGGGACTCTCCATTGCGTGGATGTCAAGCTTGGCGTTCGGATGTGTAGATTCCTTTCTCTGTAACCAACTTTGTGCAACCCTAGTCCCCTCCGGTGTCTATATGAACCGAAGGGTTTAGTACGTAGAGGCAATCATAATCACATAGGCTAGACTTCTAGGGTTTTAGCCATTACGATCTCGTGGTAGATCAACTCTTGTAATACTCATATTCATCAAGATCAATCAAGCAGGAAGTAGGGTATTACCTCCATAGAGAGGGCCCGAACCTGGGTAAACATCGTGTCCCCCGCCTCCTGTTACCATCAGCCTTAGACGCACAGTTCGAGACCCCCTACCCGAGATCCGCCGGTTTTGACACCGACATCTACCCTCACGGTGACTACCCGGTGTATTAGGTGTATCGGGAGTGCCTAGCAGCCTCACTATTCGAGTATCACGCAGTGGTTACTGCGTTGCAGTTCGACATCCAGCACTTACACCCGTTCTTCTAGGAGTGGTTTTGCTTCTACCCTGCTCAGGCTATTTAGTTTGCTGCGTTTGAGATTCTCGTTGAGTTATGCTATAACGAGATCCAAATGCAGACTCATCCAGGCTTCTACTACTACCCATCCCTGCAAGATGATGGGCATGTCCGTTTTCCTATTATTGATCCGGCGGCCGGCAGTCCCTCCAGCCACCTTTCCCGCTATATCACTACCAGCTATCTGCTGATTCACGAGCTGGCCCGAGAGCTGACTCGTGCCCATACCGCTTTGGTAGCCGCTAGGTCCAGTTTCGTTCCACCTTCTATCGGGTTTACCCCAGTTATTCCCCCTGCTTCTGGCTCGCCAGCTACCCCGGTTACTCCTTTGAGTGACTCGGGCACCTCAATTGTGACTCCCCACAGTACCCCTGCCGAGTGGGATTCACTTCTCGCTACTCCCGCAACCCCTATGCTCCAGACTCATCCAACACCTGCCCCTGAGGGAGAACCCTCAAGGCAGCATCATCGTGTTACCTTTAACCCGGAGGTTTCTATTAATGTCGTCAGTTCAGGATCCGAGTCCAGGTCAGGAGAGGACCCAGCAGGACCAGCAGAGTAGTAGATCACCAGAGTATCCGAGGTTGTCAATACAAGTGTAGTCGTACCTGTCATGATGTTCCCATTTATGTATGAGTATCTGTCATGATGTTTCCTTTCATGTATGAACCTATGTATATTATGTTGAAACTTTCTTTATTCGCCCTGATTTTTATCGCTTTTCTTCGAATTTATCAATTCGATTTTCCTCCCCATTTTTGGATGTTGCTCATCTCGGTTGCCTCATATTGGAAAAAATAAACAAATAGGATGACGAGAGGAGGCAATAATGGTCACACTGGTGAGGATGTCCATGTTCGTCGTTCAGCAAGACGGGCAGGGCATTCCCCTGAGCCGTATCCACAACCACCGCCTCGACCGCCACATCCACCAACCACTGAGAAAATCATGCTCATGTTCGAAGAAAGAAGAAACAACGATCTGCTTGAACTGTTGAAAAGTGTGCAGGCAATGGTGGGAAATAATGGTAATTCGCATGGCAACCACTCTAAGCTCTCAGATTTCCAAAGACTAAGCCACCCAGTTTCAATCACGTTGCTGACCCAATGGAAGCTGACGACTGGCTAATGACCATTGAAAAGAAATTGGACATTGCTCGCACAGAAGAAGGTGATAAAGTTCCATTTGCGACCCACTATCTAGAAGGAGCTGCAACTATTTGATGGGACAACACTAAAGCTATGTGGCCAGCAGATGAAGAAATTACATGGGATAAGTTCAAGGATAAGTTCCGCAAGTACCACATCCCCACAGGTATCATGAAAGTCAAGTAGCGTGAGTTCCTAGCGCTCATGCAAGGTAACTTATCCATCACCGAGTATTTGAACAAGTTCAACCATTTGGCTCGCTATTCCCTGTATGATGTGGCCACCGAAGAGAGAAAGATCGATAGATTCCTTGGAGGACTGAATCTACACCTCCGATGCACTCTCAGTATGCTTGATTTTCTAGATTTATAGACTCTGGTCAACAAAGCCCTGATTGCACAAAGGGAGCACAAGCTTATTCAGGACAATAGGCCCGCTCATGATGACCACAAGAGGAAGTTCAAGCCTAAGAAGGAAGGACCCATAATCCAGAAGGCTCATACCTGGCAGCAGACACAGGTTCAGTATAAGCCAAATTGGCAGCAGAATGTTAACAAGACCACTACCCAAGTCAAGAATATCGTGACCAGCCCAGTATGCAAAGATTGTCAGCATAGCAATGCGTGTTTTTCTTGTGGACAAACCAGACACTACGCCAGACAGTGACCCAAGAACGGCAAGTAAAATGCTCCATTCAAACCGCAAGTTAACCACATGGGACCATACCCTATCCAGAAAACCATCCAAGGGCAAGTTCATCACCTCTCGGCAGAAGAAGCCCAAGAAAACCCGGAAGTCGTCATTGGTATGTTTCATGTTAATCGCATACCTGCAATAATTTTGTTTGACTCTGGGGCTTCCCACTCTTTTATTTTGCTGAGTTTTGTTACCCAAAACAAGTTTTCTTGCTCGATTTTGGGAAAGAGTATGATAATACAATCCCCGGGATGCGTGCTCAAAAGCAATCTGGCCTACCGCAATTTGGAGATTGACATCCAGGGAGTCATATTCCCAGCCTCTTTGATAGTCATCGAGTCTGCCAAGTTGGATACTATTTTGGGAATGAACTGGTTAACCCAACATCAAGTATGCATCAGCTGTGCGATAAGAGAAGTCACATTGACAAGTCAGGATGGCCAAACTACACAATTCTTTGCTCGACAAAGCATACCTAGGAAAGAAATGGTCTTCGCAGCTCTAGCTGAAGAATTGGATCTAATCCCTGTGGTCAGTGAGTTTCCAGATGTATTTCCTGAGGAACTACCAGGGATGCCGCCTGATCGTGAGCTTGAGATTGCAATTGATCTTGTGCCCGGGATCGCACCTATATACAAGAAGTATTACCAGATGCCCTCATCCGAGTTAGTGGAGTTAAATAAATAGCTTGGTGAGATGCTTCAAAAAGGATACATTCGTCCAAGTTCTTCACCACGGGGATCACCCGTAATCTTCATGGACAAGAAAGACGACAGTCTTCGAATGTGTGTGGATTACCGTAAATTGAATGATGTCACTATCAAGAACAAATACCCGCTTCCGAAGATTGATGGTTTGTTCGACCAACTCAGTGGGGCACAAGTATTCTCCAAGATCGGTTTGAGGACCTGATATCACCAGCTTAAAATCAAGAAGGAGGATATTCCTAAGAGCACATTCACCACTCGATACGGTCTTTATGAATATACAATCATGTCTTTCAGTCTCACAAATGCCCCCGCTTTCTTCATGCACATGATGAATAAAGTATTCATGGACTTCTTGGATAAATTTGTGGTGGTCTTCATTGATGACATCCTCATATACTCGAAAGGTGAAGAAGAGCACAAGGGACATCTCCGAGCAATCTTGCAAAGACTCCGTGACCATCAGTTTTATGCAAAATTCAGCAAATGTGAATTTTGGCTCAAGCAAGTGAGATTTTTGGGGCATGTTCTTTCACTAGAACGATAGTCAGGATCCCAAAGAAAGTGAAGGACGTGCTTATGGCCAAGACCACGATGCTGATCGAGATCCAAAGTTTTCTCGGTTTAGCCGGATATTACCGTCGATTCATTGAAGGCTTCTCTAAGATTGCCAAGCCCATGATAGAACTCCTAAAAAAGGATCAGAAGTTTGTGTGGTCTGAGGACTGTGAGAAGAGTTTCAATGAGTTGAAGACCCGATTGATGTCAGCACCTGTGTTGACCCTCCCAGACATCTATTGTAGCTTTGATGTATATTGTGACACATCCAGGAGAGGTATTGGATGTGTGCTCATGCAAGATGGCAAGGTTGTAGCCTACGCATCTAGACAACTACAACCCCACGAAGGGAATTACCCAACGCATGATTTGGAATTTGCTGCAGTTGTGCCCGCGTTGAAGATTTGGAGGCACTACCTCATTGGCAAAAGATGTCAGATATTTACCGACCACTAAAGTCTCAAGTATATATTCACCCAACCAGACCTGAACCTCCAACAATGAAGATGTCTTGAATTGGTCAAGGATTATGATCTTGGAATAAACTACCATCCCAGCAAAGCCAATGTGGTTGCCGATGCCCTCAGTCGCAAGCCTGTCAACCTGAATGCCTTGATGGAGTCCTTGCCTCCCGAACTCCAAGAAGAGATCGCTCAACTTAACCTGGTTATTGTTGAGGCTGACCTTGTCAATATGTTGTAAGTGACCCCTACTCTCAAAGAAGAAATCCACATGGCCCAGCTGGATGACTCCGTCCTTCAACACCATGTCAAGTGTATATGCAAGAAGGAAAGACCCAGGATTTCTAGAAGGATGAGCAAGGTACTCTAAGGTTTTGAGGTCGGATTTGCGTGCCAGAACAAGCATACCTGAGAAAGAAGATCTTGGCAGAAGTGCACAAATCTTCGTACTCGATTCATCCAGGAGGTACCAAGATGTACGAAGACCTTCGTCAGACATTTTGGTGGGACGGAATGAAGGACATCGCCTATTTTGTCGCCTGTTGCGACATATGTAACAAGGTGAAGGCGGAACATCAGAAACCCGCCGGACTTCTCCAACCTCTACCCGTTCCCCAATGGAAGTGGGACGATGTCTGCATGGATTTCATCACAGGCCTGCCAAAGAATCACCGAGGCAATGATGCAGTATGGGTTGTGGTGGACATGCTGACAAAGGTAGCTCACTTCATTCCCAACCGGACCACCTACCGAGCCGATCAACTCGCACAGCTATATGTGTCGAGAATCGTTAGTTTGCATGGAGTGCCAAGAACTATCACTTCTGACCGAGGTTCTCTCTTTACCTCAGCATTCTGGTCACGCCTCCATCAAGCTTTGGGGACCGCATTAAAGTACAACACCGCATATCACCCTTAAACAGATGGGTAGACTGAGCGAGTAAATCAAATACTTGAAGATATGTTCCGAGCATGTGCACTGGCCCACGGACCCAAGTGGGAAGATTGTCTGCCTTATGCTAAGTTCTCTTACAACAACAGTTTCCAGACCAGCCTCAAGATGTCACCCTTTGAAGCTCTGTATGGCCGTAAGTGCCGCACTCTGCTAAACTGGTCTCAAACCGGAGGCAACTGCATTTTTGGAACTGAATTAATGATGGAGGCTGAAAAGCAAGTCAAGGAGATCTGAGATAGACTGCAAGTAGCCAAGTCCCGACAAAAGAGCTACTATGGCTCCAAGCACCGACAGATCAGTTTCGAACCCGGAGAGTATGTTTACCTCTGAGTCACACCTATGAAAAGAGTCAAGAGGTTCCAGACCCAAGGAAAGCTTGCACCTAGATATATTAGCCCATTCCCAGTTATGTCCAGAGTTGGTACAATGGCTGGAACTACCACCGGAATTGTCAGAAGTGCACAATGTGTTCCATGTCTCACAGTTGAGAAGGTGTTTCTCGCCACCCGAGAAAAGGACTAATATGGCAGAGATAGAGCTTGCTAAGGATTTAACCTATGAGGAGAAACCATTCTGAATATTGGAAGAAATGGAAAGAGTCACTCATAGTAAGGTGATTAAATTTTATAAGGTACATTGGGAGCATCACATCGAGGAAGAAGCAACTTGGGAAAGAGAAGACTTTTTGAGAGCGTCCTATCCAGAATATTTTCCCAAGCAACCAAATCTCGAGGACAAGATTCATCCTAAGGGGGGGGGGTCTGTGACACCCTGGTTTTTGCCATCCGCTCTTTCATTTCCCTTTGCTTTTAAAATGGGTTTTTGAGTTGATTCATTTGGACTTAATCACTTGGGCATTTCCTTGATCTTCACCCAAGTGACTCATCTCACTCTCAAACTCATCTCTTTCTCTCTGATATATCAAAATATGGCCATGGGAATATTTTTCTTAAATGAAAGATATTCATTCTCTCTGAAATAGTCCTTTTGTCATTTCTACTCCAAAGCAACCCTCATTTTTCTTGCCCCAAAAAATATGAGAAAATTCCTGATTATTCTTTGGACCTTGGCGCAATTCTCTGTGCAAAAATATTTCATGGTTATTTGGAATATTTTTGCTACACAAAATCTTTTCTGTTCTGGCAAGAAAATGCATGTTGTGAAGGAAGTGCATTTTTCCTTGATCCAATGGAGCTGAATTTTTTAGGGCTTCATTACCCTCCTAAGAAACCCCTAGCCACCAAAACTTAACTCCTAACTCTATCTAGATTCTTCTCTACTAAGCTCCAAAGTTTTGTCCAGAAACATGCCAAGAGGCTACAGTCTCACCCAGTCGACCTGGCTCAACTCAGATGCTTGGATCGACCTAACCTTGCAAAGACAACACCCCAGACATGAATTTAATGCTCGGCCTCGCGTGATGCCAGAGTTCACACGGTGACCGCGTTCGTCCAAGCGTGCTGGCATACGGCCGACGCGCTCTACGTCGCGCCATCGCCTCTGTTGAGCTTGTGCCCGTCTCAGCGCTCGCCTCCGACTGCCGCACCGCGCAACCACCCTCGACTCATCGCCCTTGACCTCTCCCCGCCGCTCGCCGACGCCGGAGTTCACCGACGCGAGCACGGGCACGACGCGACCAAGTGCATAGTGCACCCATGCCCCTATGCTCGTCTCCACCCACGCCCTGTGCTCGTCCCCGTCCTCCCATAGTGGCCGCATGAGTCGTGGATGCTTCCCCCTCTCTCACTGGCGCCTCTCGTCGCCTTGCGCTGCTTCCAGAGCCTCTGGTGAGCTCTCGATCCCTGCCTTGGCTCCACCTATATATAGGACCCCCCGAGCTCATTTCTCCTCACCGCCACACTCCTCTGCATCCAAAACCCCTCCTAAATAGTCGCGGCCCGGCAGGGCAGGCCTCTGGTCGCTGTTCCCCTCCCGAGCTCATCGGTGATCCCCTTCCTCTGCCCTCCCACTCCACTGCCTCTCGAGCTCCTCCAACTGCTCTGGCGTGTTCCTGGTGGTCCACTGGCCCGAGATGGTGCCTCTGGAGCCACTGGAACGACCTCGCGACGCCGGCATCTTCCTCTCCGATGAGCTCCGCCCGCTGCAGCCGTTGGAGACGACCACACGACCCCATCCGACCACCCCTCACCGTGTTACTGGTATGTGCGGGTTCGCCGTAGCCTTGCGCTTCCTCCCATCCCTTCCATGGCGGCCGCCGAGCTCTCCTCGCCAGAGAAATGCCGGCGATGCGCCGCACCTCCTCTGTTTCTCTCTCCCGCTCTCTAAACCTGACAAGCGGGGCCCATTGTCAGCCTCTCCACTCGCGCCCAAAGCGGTACGAGTGGAGGTGTATTCGCCGAATACGCCTTCGATGTCCCCCTGGTTTTCTTTTTATTCAAATTTAATTCATATTTGACTAGAAGCTTTGACCAGCTCTAACTCCTAATCTACAAGTCCAAATGAGTTGATTTTTTTGCATTGGTTTTGTATTGAAATAATCTAGCAGCACACCAAATTTGAGATTTTTCCTTGCTGTCTAGAATTTCTGGTGAATTTCAGAGTGGTTCTTGATATTTTCTTTTGCTATTTTTATTTATTTTCAGAAGGAGAAGCTTGCCTTGAGGAGAACCAGGAGGAGTGTGACCCTCCTCTGTGCTAAGGCAAGCCACCACAAATATTTGCATGGTGTCATTTCAATAACTATGATTTTGCAACTTGAATATGATATATTTTCATGAAATAAACCATTTAAATAACATTGCTCAAGTTATTTCATTTGTCATGCTTGAAATGCCTAGCTTGCTGTAGTACTTGAGTGCATGGATTAGTTGAATGTAGTAGTGTTATTTTGATAGCATGACTATGGTTTGATAAGGACCGGAATTATTCTTCATATGATGATTTACTATTCATATGTTCATCATGCTAATGTCATAACTAAAATGATGGAGTTAAAAACCAGTGCCTCAAATTGATTAGTAGTGCATGCATAGTGATTCTATGATGTTGATCCATTTCATTTCAGTGATATGTGCTTAGATTTGCATGTCATATAGTTGCATGATCATGGCATACTATGGCTTGAGTTCTTTTATTTCAAGTTAACCTAGATGATAATCCAACTTGAACATAATTGTTGACCGAGTCATGGTGCCACCGAATTGAGCTTCTGAGTGCAACCAAATTTGCCTTTATGGGAAGGCCCGTATTCGGTCCGTTGTCATGCCTCTGGCCAGTGCCTCCAATGAGGGAAGGTTATGGGCGTGCGGTACCCTGGCCCAGTAAGTAGACATAACCTTGTGTGCCCATTGTAGTTATGGTACCCCTTCCCCGTTTGGGACCATTTATGTTTTGCCACGATGGTGGCTGTTCGATGTCACGGGTTGACATCGGGGCCACCCAGGACTTAGCCCAAAGGGGAGTTGGTCGGAGAGGCCGGGAGAGTGTCATGGCAATGGGTTGGTTCTGTCGGAATGCTATTGGTCCACCCGAATGGGAGTTTGAGGCCATGGATTTCGTGGTGTGGGTACAGTGTGCTAATCTCTGCAGAGTGTATATTAAATCTATCAATAGCCGCGTCCTCGGTCACGGACACAGTTCGTATTAGGTCACACCATGGATCAACATAAATAAGTTAATCTTGCACACTAAAGTTATATGGTTGGCACTGATTGTGTGATGAGTTTGTTGAAAACCATTAAGATGGTTGTTGATGGAACCAAAGAGTTGGTTTCATTTGTGATCCGGGAGTGATCACCGTATCGATGATGTTGGTTACGAGGCAAGCCATTTGGTAAGAGAGTCCGAGGGACTCGGTGCACAAGCATGTTCACTTCATGAGTAGTCTGTTATAGCCTTGCATTTAACCTGCTTAATCGTCATGTTATTGTTTGTCATTATGCTTTTACTTGTTGTGAGCTTGCAAGTACATTCAATGTACTGACCTGGCGTGTCATGCCAGCTTTTAGGAAAGTCTTACTGGATCGGAGTGCTTCCCATGTCTAGGCCGTGTCCACATCGGTGTCCCTGTGCTATGGAGTTCCGCTTCATCGTCGTTCCGCTGCCGCGTAGTTGTCGTGATCGAGGCCCCCTTCATGTTCATTAAATAATGTACATACTTTTCAGCTGCACCGTGTGTGCCACTTGGCCTCGCTATCAGATGTAATATCGAACCTATGTTCAGCTAGCATCAATAAAGCGGTTGTTTTATGTACCAAGTTGTTGTGTGTTGCGAGAAGACTAGATCTTTGGGCTGGCAGTGCAAGGTAAACCGGTTGCTCTGAGCTGGGGTGCCACAAGGCAGGAGCCTGAGCACCACCCAAGATGCAGGCGATCGTGCGAGGCTCTTGGAATTCCCCAGCCCCATCGTCCTGCCAATTGTCGTCATTCCTCCTTGGCAGCGGTGGAAGCGGAGGGAGGCCGCCGTTTCCCTGAGGACGGTCCTCACGAGGCTGGTCTCGCCAAGGACCATCACGAGGCTGACCCTGCCAGCGGTCCTCGTGAGACTGGTCTCGCCAGTCCTGACGAGGGTCGTGGTTGTCCCAGCATCCTCCGCCACGGCCTCCTCCACGCCCGTAGCCATGGTCGCCGCGCTCGGGGCGGCGGCCAAGGCGCCCGTCTCGGATTGTCCTGAGCTCCTGGCAATCGTTGGTGTTGTGGTTGTGTTCGTTGTGGAAGACACATAATGGGCGTTTGCCCCTGGGAGGATCGTCGTGCTCGTGGCCGCGCTTCCTTGCTGGCTCGGACGCGATCACAGCGGGGCCCGTGCATTTTATCTCCTTGGCCTTGGCTTTCTTGTCTTCAGAATCGGCCTCCAAAAGTTCCAGGAGGGAGATGCGACCTTCTTCTTCCCTTGCGCTCCTGCTCGCCATGTTGAACATATCCAAGGCCGAACATATGTCCTCGTGGATGGCAAGCTCCTCCTTCATCTTGACATCCCGGACGCCACCAGAGAATGCTGAAATGATGGCCTCGTCCGACACCATCGGGATCTTGAGGCGAATGTTGGTGAAGCGCTGTATGTATTTGTGCAAGGTCTCGCCCGGCTGCTGCTTCACGCGCCACAGGTCACCTACCGTAGGAGCGCGGTCGCGAGTACCCTGGAAGTTGGCGATGAAGCGCTTGCGAAGCTCGTCCCAGGAGGAAATCGACCCCACCAGGAGGCTCAAGAGCCAGGAACACACGCCGTCCTTGAGGGCCATGAGGAACCAGTTTGCCATGACCTTGTCATTGTCGTTCACCTCTTAGATGCTAAGCTCGTAGAGCTGGAGGAATTCGTGGGGTCGGGAGTGCCGTCATAGGGTGGAGGCAGATCTGGCTTGAACTTGCCGGTCCAGATGACGCGGCACAACTCCAGGGTGAAAGCATGACAGCCTGCCGCGCTCACAGGTGAAGCATGCGCGAGGGGAGCTTGGTATTGACGCCCACGCGCATTTTGGATGTTTAATAGTGCCCGGCGGCGCGAGGTCTTGGTGATCTTTCGGGCCGAGGCGCTGAGGTGGCCAGGCGGAGATCTCCAACTACCTTGCGTAGCTCACTGACCTAGTTCCTTGATGTTTACTATTTTTATTTTCCACCGCAACCTTTTGTTACCAACCCATCTAGGGATGTTCTTTTCGGCGTCTGCCAGGAGAGTTCGATCATGGAGGCTTCTACATCAACACCACTACCTCTCAGATAAAGCAGTAGTTTACCATAGACCTTGGGTCCATAGTTATTAGCTAGATGGATTCTTCTCTCTCTTTGATTCTCAATACCATGTTCTCATGTTCTTGGAGATCTATTCGATGTAATATTCTTTTGCGGTGTGTTTGCGAGATCCGATTTGGATTTATGATCTTATCTATGAATATTATTTGGTTCTACTGAATCTTATATCCATGATTTGATATCTTTGCAAGTCTCTTGAATTATCGGTTTACTTTGACTAGATTGATCTTTCTTGCAATGGGAGAAGTGCTTAGCTTTGGGTTCAATCTTGCGGTGTCCTTTCGATGTGATAGAAGGCACATATTGTATTATTGCATCGAGGATAAAAGATGGGGTTTTCATCATATTGCTTGAGTTAATTCCTCTACATCATGGCATCTTACTTAATGCTTATTCCGCTCTTTATGAACTTAATACTCTAGATGCATGTTGATAGCTGTTGATGTGCAGTAATAGTAGTAGATAGATGCGAGTTGACTACTTGACACGGCAGTAATTTGTTCATGATCATCGCTTAGATATCGTTAAACTATCGCTCTTCTATCATTGCTTGGTAGTAATTTCACCACCGTATTATTTGCTATCTTGAGAGAAGCCACTAGTGAAATCGGGGGCCATAGGTTTCACTAGTGGCTTCTCTCAATCGGTTTCACTAGTGGCTTCTCTCAAGATAGCAAATAATACGGTGGGTGAACAAATTACTGCCGAGCAATTGATAGAAGAGCGCATAGTTATGACGATATCTAAGGCAATGAACATGAACACATGCATCATGTCCGTGTCAAGTAGACCGAAACAATTCTGCATCTACTACTATTACTCCATACATTGACCGCTATCCAGCATGCATCTAGAGTATTAAGTTCATAAAGAACGGAGTAACTCATTAAGTAAGATGACATGATGTAGAGGAATTAACTCAAGCAACATGATGAAAACCCCATATTTTTATCCTCGATGGCAACAAAATACAATACGTGCCTTGCTGCCCCTACTGTCACTGGGAAAGGACACCGCATGATTGAACCCAAAGCTAAGCACTTCTCCCATTGTAAGAAAAACCAATCTAGTAGGCCAAACTAAACCGATAATTCAAAGAGACTTGCAAAGATATCAAATTATGGATATAAGAATTCAGAGAAGATTCAAATATTCATAGATAATCTGATCATAAATCCACAATGCATTGGATCTCGGCAAACAGACCGCAAAAGAATATTACATCGACTAGATCTCCAAGAACATCGAGGAGAACATGGTATTGAGAATCAAAGAGAGAGAAGAAGCCATCTAGCTACTAGCTATGAACCCGTAGGTCTGTGGTAAACTACTCACGCTTCATCGGGAGGGCAATGGTGTTGGTGTTGATGTAGAAGCCCTCCGTGATCGAATCCCCCTCCGACAGGACGCCGGAAAAGGCCCCTAGATGGGATCCCACGGGTACAGAAGGTTGTGGCGGTGGAAAAGTGTTTTCGTGGCCCCCCTGATGGTTTTGGGGTATAAGAGTATATATGGGCGAAAGAATTAGGTCAGGAGATCCTTGAGGGGCCCACAAGGCAGGGGGTGTGCCCTACCCCCTGGGCACGTCCTCCACCCTCATGGCCGCCTCGTTGCTTCTCCGACTTCATCTCCAAGTCTCCTGGTTTGCTTCTGGTCCAAGAAAGATCATTGCGAAAGTTTTATTCCGTTTGGACTCCATTTGGTATTCCTTTTCTGTGAAACACTATAATAGGCAAAAAAACAGAAACTGGCACTGGGCTCTAGGTTAATAGGTTAGTCCCAAAAATAATATAAAATAGCATATTAAAATGCATACAAAACATCCAAAACAGATAATATAATAGCATGGAACAATAAAAAACTATAGATACGTTAGAGACGTATCAAGCATCTCCAAGCTTAATTCCTGCTCATCCTCGAGTAGGTAAATGATAAAAACAGAATTTTTGATGTGGATTGCTACCTAACATATTTATCAATGTAATTCTCTTTATTGTGGCATGAATGTTCAGATCCGTAAGATTCAAAACAAAAGTTTAATATTGACATAAAAACAATAATACTTCAAGCATAATAATAAAGTAATCATGTCTTCTCAAAACAACATGGCCAAAGAAAGTTATCCCTACAAAATCATATAGTCTGGCTATGCTCCATCTTCATCACACAAAATATTTAAATCATGCACAACCCCAATGACAAGCCAATCAATTGTTTCATACTTTTGATGTTCTCAAACTTTTTCAACTTTCACGGAATACATGAGCGTGAGCCATGGACATAGCACTATGGTGGAGGAGAATATGGTGGTTGTGGAGAAGACAAAAAGAGGGAGATAGTCTCACATCAACTAGGCGTATCAATGGGCTATGGAGATGCCCATCAATAGATATCAATGTGAGTGAGTAAGGATTGCCATGCAACGGATGCACTAGAGCTATAAGTGTATGAAAGCTCAAAAAGAAACTAAGTGGGTGTGCATCCAACTTGCTTGCTCACGAAGACCTAGGGCAATTTGAGGAAGCCCATCATTGGAATATACAAGTCAAGTTCTATAATGAAAAATTCCCACTAGTATATGAAAGTCACAAAATAGGGGACTCTCTATCATGAAGATCATGGTGCTACTTTGAAGCACAAGTGTGGAAAGAGGATAGTAACATTGCCCCTTCTCTCTTTTTCTCTCATGTTTCTCTTTCTTTTTTCTCTCTTTTCTCTTTTTTTCTTTTTTTCTTTTTCTTTTCTTTTTTTGGCTTATTTGGCCTCTTTTTTTATTTCCTCACATGGGACAATGCCCTAATAATGATGATCATCACACTTCTATTTACTTACAACTCGAAAAATTACAACTCGATGCTTAAAACAAAATATGACTCTATGTGAATGCCTTCGGCAGTATACCGGGATGTGCAATGAATCAAGAGTGACATGTAAGAAAGAATTATGAAAGGTGGCTTTGCCACAAATACGATGTCAACTACATGATCATGCAAAGCAATATGACAATGATGAAGCGTGTCATAATAAACGGAACGAAGAAAAGTTGCATGGAAATATATCTCGGAATGGCTAGATGGTGGCTGTTTTGAGGAAGTAAATGGTGGGTGTATGGTACCGGCGAGGGTTCCGTGGCACAAGAGAGGCTAGCAATGGTGGAAGTGTGAGAGTGCGTATAATCCATGGACTCAACATTAGTCATAAAGAACTCACATACTTATTGCAAAAATCTATTAGTTATTGAAACAAAGTACTACACGAATGCTACTAGGGGGATAGATTGGTAGGAAAAGATCATCGCTCGTCCCCGACCGCCACTCATAAGGAAGACAATCAAAAAATAAATCATGGTCTGACTTCATCACATAACGGTTCACCATACGTGCATGCTACGAGAATCACAAACTTTAACACAAGTATCTCTCAAATTCACAACTACTCAATAGCATGACTCTAATATCACCATCTTCATATCTCAAAACAATCATAAATAATCAAACTTCTCATAGTATTCAATGCACTTTATATGAAAGTTTTTATTGTATCCCTCTTGGATGCCTATCATATTAGGACTATATTTATGACCAAAGCAGATTACCATGCTGTTCTAAAAGACTCTCAAAATAATATAAGTGAAGCATGAGAGTTCATCAATTTCTCTAAAAAAGCCACCTCCGTGCTCTAAAAAGATATAAGTGAAGTACTAGAGCAATATTGCCTAGCTCAAAAGATATAAGTGAAGCACATAGAGTATTCTAATGAATCACGATTAATGCGTGTCTTTCCCAAAAGGTGTGAACAGCAACGATGATTATGGTAAACTAAAAATCAAAGAATCAAATCATACAAGTCGCTCCAAGCAAAACACATATCATGTGGTGAATAAAAATATAGCCTCAAGTAAAGTTATAGATAGACGAAGATGAAAGAGGGGATGCCTTCCCGGGCATCCCCAAGTTTAGGCTCTTTGTTGTCCTTGAATATTACCTTGGGGTGCCTTGGGCATCCCCAAGCTTAGGCTCTTTCCACTCCTTATTCCATAGTCCATCAAATCCTTACCCAAAACTTGAAAACTTCACAACACAAAACTCAACAGGAAATCTCATAAGCTCCGTTAGTATAAGAAAATAATCACCACTTTAAAGTACTATTGCAAACTCATTCTTTATTTATATTGTTGTAATATCTACTGTATTCCAACTTTTCCATGGTTCATACCCCCCGATACTACCCATATATTCATCAAAATAAGCAAACAACACATAGGAAACAGAATAGTCTGTAGCAATCTGTAACTCTCGAATACTTCTGTAACTCCAAAAATTCTAAAAAATTAGGACAACCTGAGCAATTTGTGCACCAATCCAGATCAGAAAAATCAGATCAAAAATAGGTTTCAATAAAATTCTGGAAATTATTTACTGGGTGCAAAAGTTTTTGTTTTTCAGCAGGATCAAGACGGCTATCACCGTAAGCTATCCTAAAGGTTTAACTTGGCACAAACACTAACTAAAACACAAAACCACATCTAACGAGAGGCTAGATGAATTATTTATTAATAAACAAGAATAAAAAGCAAAGAACAAAAATAAAATTGTGTTGCCTCCCAACAAGCGCTATCCTTTAACGCCTCATAGGAAAGAAATCAAGAAATTCATTCGTGGCAAAAGGTTCCTTAATAATATCGAGAAAATTAGGGTGAACACTAATCATATTAAGATCTTCGTTTTCCTTACTAGAAGATTCACCCTTGTTCTTAGGAACGTAAATAAACTTGGCCGTCTTAGTAGAGGGAATATTTTGAGAAGTTTTAACGGAAGAAAAACCAGAACCCAAGTTGGTAATAATATCCTCTAGTTTGCCAATTCTAGCGGAATCTTGACCTATCTTTTCATTAACTATAGGTTCCTTTTCTTTAAGATTCTTTGAAGTAACTCCTACCTTAGATCCATATTGAGAAATCTGATTATGAACCTATTTATCCAAATTTTCAATCAACTCAACGGTAGCAATTTTATTCTCAATAATATCAAGCCTTTGCATCACATGTTCCAAAGTTAAAATAGTTCCGTTGATCAAAAGAGGTGGTGGGCCTAACAAGTCTATCATAGCATTATAAGAATCACAAGTATGGCTCCCCAAGAAATTGCCCCCAGTAATAATATCCAGAACATATCTATTCCAAGGAGAAACGCCCACATAAAAATTGCGAAGAAGAATGGCAATAGATTGCTTTCGATAGACCTATTTTGAGCATTGTAAATTGAATACCAAGCATCTTTTAAATTTTCTCCCTCCCTTTGTTTCAAATTGAGGACTTCATTATCGGGAGTATTAACAATGATAGGAGGACTAGACATGAAGGCGAATCAAGCGATCTAACACACGAGCACACGAAAAGCAAGCGAAGAAAGACGAACGGAAGAGGGGCGAAGAACAGGCAAATCTTTTCGAAAACCATTTTAGAGGTGGGGGAGAGGAAAACGAGAGGCATATGGCGAATAATGTAATGCAAGAGATGAGAGTTTATGATGGGTACTTGATATGGCTTGACTTGGCGTAGATCTCCCCGGCAACGGTGCCAGAAATTCTTCCTGCTACCTCTTGAGCTTGCATTGGTTTTTCCCTTGAAGAGGAAAGGGTGATGCAGCAAAGTAGAGTAAGTATTTCTCTCAGTTTGAGAACCAAGGTATCAATACAGTAGGAGACAATGCACAAGTCACTGAATACCTGCACAAACAATCAAACAAACTTGCACCCAACGCGATAAAGGGGTTGTCAATCCCTTCACGGTTACTTGTAAAAGTGAGGTCTGATAGAGATAGATAAACCGTAAAGTAAATATTTTTGGTATTTTTGGTTTATAGATTGAAAAGTAAAAGATTGAAAAATAGTAGATCAGAAACTAATAAGATGGAAAAGAGAACTTATATGATGGAAAAGAGACCCGGGGGCCATAGGTTTTACTAGTGGCTTCTCTCAAGATAACAAATAATACGGTGGGTGAACAAATTACTGCCGAGCAATTGATAGAAGAGTGCATAATTGTGATGATATCTAAGGCAATGATCATGAACATAGGCATCACGTCCGTGTCAAGTAGACCGAAATGACTACATCTACTACTATTACTCCACACATCAACCGCTATCCAACATGCATCTAGAGTATTAAGTTCATAAAGAACGGAGTAACGTATTAAGTAAGATGACATGATGTAGAGGAATTAACTCAGACAATATGATGGAAACCCCATCTTTTTATCCTCAATGGCAACAATACAATACGTGCCTTGCTGCCCCTATTGTCACTGGGAAAGGACATCACAAGATTGAACCCAAAGCTAAGCACTTCTCCCATTGCAAGAAAAACTAATCTAGTAGGCCAAACTAAACCGATAATTCAAAGAGACCTGCAAAGATATCAAACCATTCATATAAGAATTCGGAGAAGATTCAAATAATATCCATAGATAATCTGATCATAAATCCACAATTCATCGGATCTCAGCAAACACACCGCAAAAGAATATTACATTGAATAGATATCCAAGAACATCGAGGAGAACATGGTATTGAGAATCAAAGAGAGAGAGAGAGAGAGAGAGAGAGAGAGAGAGAGAGAGAGAGAGAGAGAGAGAACCCATCTAGCTACTAGCTATGGACTCGTAGGTCTGTGGTAAACTACTCACGCTTCATCCAGAGGGTAATGGTGTTGCTGTAGAAGCCCTCCGTGACCAAATCCCCCTCCGACAGGACGCGGGAAAAGGCCCCTAGATGGGATCTCACGGGTACAGAAAGTTGCGGTGGTGGAAAAGTGTTTTCGTGGCTCCCCTTGATGGTTTTGGGGTATATGAGTATATATGGGCGAAAGAATTAGGTCAGGAGACATTCTAGGGGCCCACGAGATAGGGGCGCGCGCCCTCCACCCTCATGGCGGCCTCATTGCTTCTCTGACTTCATCTCCAAGTCTCCTGGTTTTCTTCTGGTCCAAGAAAGATAATCGCGAAAGTTTTATTCCGTTTGGGCTCCGTTTGGTATTCCTTTTCCGACAAACTCTAAAACAGGCAAAAAACAGAAACTGGCACTTGGCTCTAGGTTAATAGGTTAGTCCCAAAAATAATATAAAATAGCATATTAATGCATATAAAACATCCAAAACAGATAATATAATAGCATGGAACAATCAAAAACTATAGATACGTTGGAGACGTATCACGGTGTCGCCACCGATGCGAGCAAGACCAGCGCCATGAGTGCCTGGCCCGTGCCAATGACGCCACGGAACTCTGCGGCTTCCTCGGCCTCACATGATACTATCCCAAGTTTGTGCCACACTACGACATCATTGCGAAGCCGTTGACGTGCCTATTGACGAAGAAAGGCTTCCTCTGGGATGACAAGGTCCAGATGGCGTTCGCGATGCTCAAGCAGGCCATGGTGAGCACGCCGGTGCATGCCCTCCCCGACTTCAAGCGCCCGTTCACCATCAAGACTGACGCGTGCGACCCCGGCGTGGGAGCGGTCCTAGTCTAGGACAAACACCTCGTCGTGTGCTTGAGAAAGGCACTGGGCCTACGCAACCAAAAGCTCTCGGCCTACGAGAAGGGTTTCTTGCCGTAATGATGGACATTGACAAGTGGCAGCCCTACCTCCAGCATGCACCATTCGGGATCGTCACCGACCATAAGAGCTTGTGTTCTCTAGGTGACCAATAGCTCGCTACGGATCTCCAGCGCAAGGCCATGTCCAAGATGGTGGGCTTGCAGTTCATGTTTCGCTACAAGAGGGGCATAGAGAATGGCACGGACGATGAGCTCTCCAGGGTGGGGCACCTGCTGTCGCTGGATGTGCTCTTGGTGTGCCAACCTGTAGGATCGAAAGTATGTCTAGAGGGGGGGGGGTGATGAGACTACTTGACAATATAAAAATTCAGCCTTTTGATAAAGACAAGTTTTTGGCAAGTTCACAATGATGATCAAGTCAAGTTCATGCAATTCTAGAGTATAGGCAGCGGAAAGTAAATTGCACATGTAGTAAAGAGAGGTGGAGAAGAGCAAACGCAATTTGGAGACACGGAGATTTTTTCTCGTGGTTCCGATAGGTGGTGCTATCGTCAATCCACGTTGATGGAGACTTCAACCCACGGAGGGTAATGGCTGCGAGAGTCCACGGAGGGCTCCACCCACGAAGGGTCCACGAAGAAGCAACCTTGTCTATGCCATAATGGCATACGCCCACGGAGGACTAGCCTTACTCGGGGTAGATCTTCACGAAGTAGGCGATCTCCTTGCCCTTACAAACTTCTTGGTTCAACTCCACATCTCGACGGAGGCTCCCAAGCGACACCTAACCAATCTAGGAGGCACCACCCTCCAAAAGGTAATAGATGGTGTTGGTGATGATGAACTCCTTGCTCTTGTGCTTCAAATGATAATCTCCCCAACACTCAACTCTCCTCACTGATATGGCTGTGGTGGAAGAAAGGATTGAGTGGAAAGCAACTTGGGAAGGCTAGAGATCAAGCTTCATATGGTGGGAGTGGAGCTACTTGATCTCAACACAAGGGTAGGTAGTTTTCTTCTCGTAAATGTAAGGTAGGAGTGGTAGTTCTTTCGATGGCTCTCTCCAAGAATGAAGAGGGGGTGGAGGGTATTTATAGCCTCCACACAAAATCAACTGCTACACACATTTGACCAATCTCGGTCGGACCGAAGTTGACAACTTGGTGAGACCGAAAGTTCAAAACATGTGAACGTTGGGATTTTCGGTGGGACCGAAAATACAATCTCGGTGAGTCCGATTCGTCCAAAGACTAGGGTTTGCCAATCTCGGTGGGACCGACTTCATCATCTCGGTGACACCGATTTGATGACGTAGGTTCTGAAGCTTGGCAACTCCAGTTTCGTGAGACCGAGTTCGAATCGGAAAATCCGAGATTTCTAGGGTTTGGCTATATGGCTGAGGTGGTTCATCTCGGTGTGGTGAGTTTATGGAATCGGTGGGACCGAGATTACTTATGAGTGTATATTGAAGTGAGAGTTGCTGATAGTTTAGGAGATGTATCACTAAGCACTTTGAGCAACCAGATCATTATCATAACCTCATCCCCTTTTAATAGTATTGGCTTTCCTATAGACTCAATGTGATCTTGGATCACTAAACCAAAAATGGAGTCTTGAGCTTTTGCCAATGCTTGCCTTAGCATTTTGAGGGGTCCACTTCTTCAGTCATTGCCATACCCATATCACTGAACTTTCTGAAATGATTCTCAAGAAACTATTAGTTCAATGATATATATGTTGTTATTAATTACCAAAACCACCCGGGGATTAGTTGCACTTTCAATCTCCCCCTTTTTGGTAATTGATGACAACATATAGATCAAAGCTTCGACAAAGGATATAATCAATGAATAATATCGTCGCTTTGAGAAGTATGTGATAAGCAAGAGCTCCCCCTAAATTTGTGCATTATTTAAGATTTGCGTTTGAATGCAAATGCACAATCGATTAGGATCATGGGTCACTCTTCCATGTCACATACATCTTGGTGGAGCGCACAAAATGATAAGAATGAATAGCATGCACACAATCACCAAGACATGAGTAAATGGTCATACAAGATATGAATAGCATATGATAAGCATTAAGCACACATTAAAGCATAGTACGACCAAGCACTCATTAAGGTAGAATCAAACGTAGTATCAAACACACGGAATGTCTCAAAAATCTCAAAAGTATCTCAAAGAAACCGCAAATGAACGAAAGAGCAAAAAGCGCAAAGACAAAGCACTCTCTCTCTCTCGAAGTCCTATGATCTATACAATTTCTCCCCCTTTGGCAACAAGTTACCAAAAAGTTCGAAAAGGCATAGAGCTAAACGTCACTGGGGACTCTGCTGGCGGCTCCTGTCTGGGTTGATGGAGTTGATATGGCTGCATCTGCGAAGGCTTCAGCTGATGTCTGTGGAGCTGGAGGAGTGGTCACTTTGGAGCTGAGCTGGAACCGATGGAGCTGTGGAGGTGCCGAGGCTGTAGTCCCGGTGTCTCCATCGAATAGCAGCTGATCGGGTCTTGTGGGAACCGGAGCAGCTGTTCATAATCATCTGGACTAGGTCATCCTGCATCTCACGCATGAGCTCTTCCTTCTCCTCTTTGCTTCCTCGATATCTGCCTCAAGCTTGTTGACAAGGACTTGCACTTCATCGACTTGACATCCAGAGCATGGATCTTGTCTTCAACAATCCTCTCAAGACTCTCCCGAGACGCACAATGTTGGCAGCGTTGTTCAATCCTCCGGTAGCTTCAAGGAGCTGCTCTCCAACACTCTTGGGTTTAGCTGCTGCTGCTGCTTCCTTCTCGCCTTTAGCTTTCTTGGCAGCTTCAACCTTTGCTTGACCTTCAACCGACGTTGGGTCCTCCTCATCCATCACAACTTCATTGTCCTCATGCTCAGCTGCAGTGGCAAGTGTGGTCTATCCAACAAGTATGTGCCCGTGCCAAACTTGGCATTGATAAGCATCTGAATGTGCGGGCAAATCCACACGACCTCTTCTCGTCACCGCAGTCCTCTTGATAGTCTCAACTATCAAATCCATCACCTTGAAAGGTGCCTTCTCATCAAGTATATGCAGCATGTTGATAGAATATCCTCTGATCATGCGATGATCTCCAGACTTGGGCATCAAGGTATGCCTCAGAATAGTGTTTGTGGTAGGTAGACCTGCCTGGAGATGATACACTGAGCCGAGCTTCCAGATTTCCACATCCTTAGCTGGTACCTCTTTGTACATATTCTTCATAGACTCATGGTTCTGCTTGGGAATGCCATAGACATCAACATCATCTTCTCTTGGCACTGGAGCAGTCAGCAGTTCTGCCCATTCTTCTACAGTAGAAGAGAATCTTTGGCCTTTAGTCATCCATGTGATCTTTCCATCTGGATAGAAATGAGCTGTGGCATAGAATTGCATAATCATCTCATCATTCCAATCACGACCGACCTACAAATTCAGCAACACCACATGCAAGTGAAGCTCTCATGCACATGTGGAAAGAAGTCTCTGTGCTTTCATCACAATGTATGTCCAACAACATAGCGAGTGTCTCAACTATGGGCTTCTTGTCCATCAGCACAGTCTCATAGAAGTCCTGCTGCTCTCTGGTGTGGAATCTTGGATCAACAGCAGTTCTTCTCCTCACAGCATATGGATCAGCTTGAGGATGAGCATCATTGTGGAGTGGCAGTTTCTGTCGAAGTTTCAGCAATACAGGTGCCTCATCATCTGACACAGCTAGTGGCACATTATCTTTCTTCTTCTCTGAAGCTGGGATGTTCCTGACAGTCTTCTTGGGCTTGGCAGCAGGCTTGGCTTGAGCTGCCTTTGCTGGAGCTGATGGCTTGGACTTAGAAGTTGCTCCTACCCTGATGGCATCACCCATGAGCTTAGGGTTTTGAGGAGGCTGGGGTGCTTCCTCCTCCTCATCATCATCTGCTGCTTCATCATGCACAATCCTCTTCCTCTTGGAAGTTTTCTTCACCTTGCTTGTAGTTTCCTCTTCCATACTCAGTTTCTTGGCAACAAAGGACTTCTTCACTTTTCTCGGTGCCTTTCTTGGTTTGTCCCTTGATGCTCTTTGGCAACAACTTTTCTCTTTGGCTTGGAGGAGACCTCTTCCTCAAAGAATGAAATCGAAATCTTCTTCATCGAAATTCTTCTTCTTTTTGGCCTCGGTGGCTGCAGGAGGCAAACCACTTGGTGTGCTCCTCTCACCATCATCGAAGAGCTGCTGGGCTCGGGACTAGTGCCCGCCTCGAATTTCTTCAATAGGTGACTCGACTGTTCGCTGTCACCGCCATCCGACATGGTGACAACCCGTGAATAGATAAGGTGTAGGCGAATAGAAGAGTTATCACAAACTGCGAAGATTTTGCAAACAAATGAGTTCAAATTTCAGTTTTAGGTTTTCACGAGAATGCATTTCGTCGACCGAGTTTAAAATTCGTGAATCCAAGTGTTCAAACAGAACCATTCACACCACTTTCGGTTGGACCGAAATGGGTTTTGGTCCCGCCGAAAACACTAGGGTTTCACTAAATCCTCATTTCGGTCACACCGATTTGCACAACTCGGTTGGACCGAAGGTGCAATCTAATGGCCAGAGGCCAAATCGGTCATACCGAGAATGTAAATCGGTCTCACCGAGATGTGTTCGCGGAAACCTAACCCTAAAACTCTTACTCAATTTCGCTCAAAGGAACTAATCTGTGTATAGGAAGATCTCAAACGTGGCAAGATGCTAGGCAAACCAACCGTGCATAGAATCGGAGATGGGAACACGTGGGATCAAACTCACCCTAACTTGGTGGAGTTCTCTCGGCGGCAACGGCGCGAGAGAATGTCCGCTGACGGTGACGGAGACTGCGGCGAGGGCGCCTGAGCGGCAACGGAGACGATCCGGAGACCACGGCGACGGCAAAGAAGGGGTGGGGCGAGGCGTTTGAAGTAGGAATCAACGCGCGCCCTCGAGTATTTATACCCCTTAGCTGTCGGTGGGACCGAGTTGTAAAACTCGGTGGCACCGAGATGGATAACTGCTGGGCAGTTACACACTTCGGTCACGCCGAAAATTACAATTCGGTTTCACCGAGGTGAAAACCTAGATCAATCCAAGTGCTTTCGGTTTGACCGAGTTTGAGTGGGTTGGTCTGACCGAAATCACTTAGAAGGTTTTGGAAGTTTAGCCTTTGACGGATCGGTGGCTCCGAGTGCTCCTCACTCGGTGGGTCCGAAAATGACTTGTTCAAAGTTTGTGATATAAGCATGAATAGAATTTGAGACAAGAAAGCATAGATAGCTAGGGGAGGAACTTAGGCATTCTTGTCCATCCATTTGGTCAGAAAACTCAAAACGACCAAAGCAACAAATGGATGTCCTTGAATGGATAAAATCATGCATCCAACATGCTCACATAATAAGATAGCAAATGAAATATGTGTCAAACATGCACAATCAAAACTCTAGCTACTATCACACAATTTGTCGATGACTAGGTCATCTATATATGAGTATGTTGACTTAGGAGTCAAATGAGAACATTTGATCATAGGTCATACTCATCGTTTAAGCACAAGTGGGGTTACCACTTTTACATAAAGCATTAATGTGTTCACATCATTTGAAGATGCTTTAGCTCAATTCTTTAGAGCAAAGCTCCCCTAGATGTGAGAACCCCTTTAAAGGGTCAAACTAAACTTGGGTTGTCGAGAAGACTTCATGTAGATGTTGAAGATGTGGATGCTCAATGTTGATGAAGATCATCAAGAGTTGGGAGCAATCCTTTGGATTCGGCACTTTCAATACCTACATGGGTTAGTCCCACAAGGAACAAACAAGGATATCCATGGACATAGATTGAAGTACACAATAGATGATGTCCATGAAAGCAATGATTACCTTGTCCCTTGACTTACCAACAAGAGGGTTTGTGACTCCATGAACTAGTGCAATATGTGGAAGTTGATTGCACAAGTTCTTGCCAAAATGAATGTGAGTGAAGTATGTTGGCGGAGTCACCCTCAAGAACTCTCTAGTTCTTCTTCTTCGGGATCCACATCATCTTGATGGGAATCCTTGGAGTTGTAGTTGAGCTTGACGAAGTAGAACTTGACGTTTCCTTGGGAACCCACTTGACCATGGCTTTAGGTGCTTCAATAAATGCATCAATCTCCTCTTGAAGCTTGTCCTTGCCTTTTAGCTTGTGGTCTTGTGGTGGAAGATCATCTTGAGCTTGTTCCACATTGGAAGAAGTAGGATCATACTTCTCCTTTTGAGAAACAAACTTTGGAGTGGGATATTGACCTTCTTCCCATTCAACACCCTCGGCGTTGAACTTTCGCTCAAAACCAATTCCTTGATTCTTCCGGTGCCTTCCTTGCTTAAGTAACAATTTCCTCAAAGTTTTTGCTTCCGCAAGGCTCTTGTAGACACCTTTCTCTATAATCCCTTTCAATAAACTATTTTCTTGCTCAAGTGTAACTTGGCTTGAAACATTGTTAGTGGAATCAAGAGAATTACTAGGAGCAACAATATTGGATTTAGCATGGTTATTGTTACTACTAGATGAAGAATATTTCTTATGCTTGTCATGCTTAGTTTTAATAGGTGGCAAGAAATTAGACAAGAGAAGTCGTTTGGCAAGATATGAAGAACTCTTCTTTCGAGGATCGTCATTGATCGCTTTTAGGAACTCATGTTCTTGCTCTAGATTGAGCTTCTCGAAGCGTAGCTTCTCATGAGATCTTAGGAGCTCTCTATGATCTTCTTGAGTTGTTTCATGAGCTAACTTAAGAGTGTTTAGTTCTTTAGTTAGACGCTCAATCTCCTTCATAGCATTGTCATTCGACTCTTCTTGACTATAAAGACTACTAGCATGTTCATCATTACTAGGCTCACTAGATTTATCATGTAAAAGCTCATCTTCACCAAGCAAGTCATCCTCATCACTATCAAAGTCAATGAATTCAGGGTGTGATACCTTGGGGCCTTTTGCCATGAAGCATCTTCCAATTCCCTCATTTGGTGAATCAAATAGGAGTTGGAGTTGGAGGACACGAGAGCAAGACCGGCAACACCTTCATCTTGACTGTAGTCGGAGTTGGAGTGATAGCTTCTTTCGGAGTGATTGTCGGAGTCGGAGCTGGAGACCCATTCACCAACATGAGCTTGATGTTTTCTTCTTGTGTAGCTCCTTGATGACTTGTCTTTCCTCTCCGAATCCTTGCTTCTCCGAGAGGGTCTTCGTTCATAACGATCATCTCTACTCCTTCTCTCTTTCCGAGGTGACTCTTCTCTTGAGCTTCTTCTTCTTGGAGATTCTTCTCTTCTCTTGTGGGGAGCCGAGCACTCATTTGAGTAGTGTCCGGGTCGTCCATAATTGTAGCAGTTTCGATCACGACTTGAAGATCTCTTTTCATCATATGATCTAGACTTTGAGCTTCTTTCCTTGCTTCTACTCTTGTAGAATTTGTTGAAGTTCTTCACCATTAGGCTTATCTATTCATTGGAAACTAGCTTGTCACTTGAGGTTGCGGGAGCATCAATTGTAGCTTTGTAAGCACCACTTGACTTGTTGTGAAGCTCTTCCTTATCTTTAAGTGTCATCTCATGAGCAACAATTCTTCCAATGACTTCGGTTGGCTTGAGATTCTTGTAGTTTGGCATCATTTGGATCAAAGTGCACACGGTGTCATACTTTCCATCCAAAGCTCTGAGAATCTTCTTGATGATGAATCGGTCGGTCATTTCTTCGCTTCCTAAGCCGGCAATCTCATTTGTGATGAGAGCAAGCCTAGAGTACATTTCAGCGACTCCTTCACCTTCTTTCATCTTGAACTTGTCAAGTTGACCTTGAAGAACATCTAGCTTTGATTCCTTCACGGACTCGGTACCTTCGTGCATTTCACCAAAGTATCCCAAATCTCTTTGCATTCTCAAGACGGCTGATTTTGTTGAACTCCTCGGGACACAAAGCATTGAAGAGAATGTCACAAGCTTGAGCATTGTTTTGCAACATCCGCAATTCATCCGCAGTAGCTTCACGATCCGAACTTTTCCATCCTCAAGAACTCACCTTGCAAACCAACACAAATAATGCCCCATGCGGCGGGGTTATGTCCAAGAATATGCATTTTCATTTTATGCTTCCAACTAGCAAAATTTGAACCATCAAAGTAAGGACCTCTCTGAAAATTACCCTCACTAGACGCCATACTCTCCTAGGTTGTGAAACCAAGCTTATGGAGTCCAATGCAATGGAAACCAATACAATGGAGACCAAAGCTCTGATACCACTTGTAGGATCGAAAGTATGTCTAGAGGGGGGGATTAGACTACTTGACAATATAAAAATTCAGCCTTTTGATAAAGACAAGTTTTTGGCAAGTTCACAATGATGATCAAGTCAAGTATCACCCTACACATGCAATTCTAGAGTATAGGCAGCGGAAAGTAAATTGCACATGTAGTAAAGAGAGGTGGAGAAGAGCAAACGCAATTTGGAGACACGGAGATTTTTTCTCGTGGTTCCGATAGGTGGTGCTATCGTCAATCCACGTTGATGGAGACTTCAACCCACGGAGGGTAACGGCTGCGAGAGTCCACGGAGGCTCCACCCACGAAGGGTCCACGAAGAAGCAACCTTGTCTATGCCATCATGGCATACGCCCACGGAGGACTAGCCTTACTCGGGGTAGATCTTCACGAAGTAGGCGATCTCCTTGCCCTTACAAACTTCTTGGTTCAACTCCACATCTCGACGGAGGCTCCCAAGCGACACCTAACCAATCTAGGAGGCACCACCTCCAAAAGGTAATAGATGGTGTTGGTGATGATGAACTCCTTGCTCTTGTGCTTCAAATGATAATCTCCCCAACACTCAACTCTCCTCACCGATATGGCTGTGGTGGAAGAAAGGATTGAGTGGAAAGCAACTTGGGAAGGCTAGAGATCAAGCTTCATATGGTGGGAGTGGAGCTACTTGATCTCAACACAAGGGTAGGTAGTTTTCTTCTCGAAATGTAAGGTAGGAGTGGTAGTTCTTTCGATGGCTCTCTCCACGAATGAAGAGGGGGTGGAGGGTATTTATAGCCTCCACACAAAATCCAACTGCTACACACATTTGACCAATCTCGGTCAGACCGAAGTTGACAACTCGGTGAGACCGAAAGTTCAAAACATGTGAACGTTGGGATTTTCGGTGGGACCAAAAATACAATCTCGGTGAGTCCGATTCGTCCAAAGACTAGGGTTTGCCAATCTAGGTGGGACCGACTTCATCATCTTGGTGACACCGATTTGATGACAGAAGGTTACAGAAGCTTGGCAACTCCAGTTTCGGTGAGACCGAGTTCAGAATCGGAAAATCCGAGATTTCTAGGGTTTGGCTATATGGCTGAGGTGGTTCATCTCGGTGTGACTGAGTTTATGGAATCGGTGGGACCGAGATTACTTATGAGTGTATATTGGAAGTGAGAGTTGCTGATAGTTTAGGAGATGTATCACTAAGCACTTTGAGCAACCAGATCATTATCATAACCTCATCCCCTTTTAATAGTATTGGCTTTCCTATAGACTCAATGTGATCTTGGATCACTAAACCAAAAATGGAGTCTTGAGCTTTTGCCAATGCTGGCCTTAGCATTTTGAGGGGTCCACTTCTTCAGTCATTGCCATACCCATATCACTGAACTTTCTGAAATGATTCTCAAGAAACTATTAGTTCAATGATATATATGTTGTTATTAATTACCAAAACCACCCGGGGATTAGTTGCACTTTCACAACCACAATGGCTTCAGGAGGTGGCCAATTCGTACGAGACGGATGCAGATGCCCAGGAGCTCCTCGCGAAGCTCATGCTTTGCACCGACGACCAAGGACGCACCCTGCGGCAAGGCGTGATCAGACATCGCGGGCGATTATGGATGACGTCAACACCGCACTCCAGACAGCTCATCGCCATGCTGCACCATAGCGCCATGGGGGACACTCTGGCTCCACCGCCACCTACCACCGGGTGCGCAAACTCTTCGCTTGGACATGCTTGAAGCGCATTGTCGAGGATTTCGTCAGGCAGTGCAGCATTTGCCAACACGTGAAGCACAAGCAAACACACCCCACCGGCAAACTGCAACCACTCCCAATTCCTCAAGAGCCATGGCAGGAGATCACCATGGATTACGTCGAAAAGGGCTGCCTAAGTCTGATGGCTATGACGCGATCATGGTCGTCGTTGATCGGCTCACCAAGTACGCCCAATTCATTCCTCTCCGGCACACCTTCAACGCTGCCCAGGTCGCCCGAGCCTTCTGGGAGAACATCATCTGACTCCACGGCGTGCCTCACTCCATCGTCTTCGATCGTGACAAAGTGTTCACCAACGCCATGTGGCTGTAGATCCTCAACATCGCGGGCACCAAGCTCCTTTACTCCACGGCGTACCATCCCCAAACCAACGGCCAGCTGGAGTGCGCCAACCAATGCTTGGAGATGTACCTCCATTGCGTCGTGCACAACGCACCCAAGCAATGGCGCCGGTGGCTCTCTGCGGTGGAGTTCTGGTACAACTCATCACACCATGCCTCGCTCAATGGCTCCCCGTTCAAATCTCTGTACGGCAGGGAGCCCAATCTCGGTGGCCTGCCAGCGGTCAACACCAACCTGCCCGTGAATGCGCCCTCCGATGAGGTCGACCGGACGACTCACACGGAGCTACTTCGCGCGCAGCTCGCGCGCGCCCAGGCGCGTTTCAAGAAGCAGGCTGATCGTCATCGCGCCGAGCGCGCGTTCGACGTGGGCGAGCATGTCCTCCTCAAGCTTCAACCCTACGCTCAAACCTCCGCCGCCAACCGCCCATGCCGCAAGCTAGCGTACAAGTTCTTCGGCCCCTTCACCGTGGCGGAGCGTGTTGGAACCCTGGTGTATTGGTTGAACCTGCCGCCGGACAGCCGCATCCATCCCGTCTTCCATGTCTCGCAGCTCAAGCCGTTCGTTCCGGACTACGTGACCGTCTTCGCTGAGCTACCCAAGATATCAGATCTCACCGCCACCGAGTGTGTTCCGGCGGCCATTCTCAACCGTCACATGATGAAGAAAGGGGACGCCCTAGTTGTCCAAGTACAAGTGCAATGGAACTCTATGCCGTCGTCGACGGCAACCTGGGAAGACTACTCCGTGCTCCGGCAACGCTATCCCGATGCGCCGCTTTGGGCAGACGAAGAACAAGCTGCTCGAGCTGGGGCAAATGTCACACCTGCAGATCAATCTATAGCGGACTGAAGAAATGCAAGTGCAGAGTTTGAACTTGCAACAACCAAGTCAGCTGGAGAGTGGGCCTGGCCCACCTGGCAGGGGGTGCGTGTGTGTTACACCAGTTGTGGCTTACTTGTAATCGTGCGAGTGGACACGGGACGGCATTGAGAAATAGATGAACTACTTTCCCCTCCCTCAAGTCTCTCTCGCTCCTCACCTACCCTGTTCCTCACCCTGTCCCATGATCTCCTTCCTCCCCTCTCGATCCCTTCGCGTGCGGGTCGTGATAGGCGTCAGGGTCTGCGGCCAGCGCGGTGTTGCCGCTAGCCTTGACCTGGTCCTCGAGCATCTTATGCGGCCTCTTGCCCTGCTCCTCGATCCTCACCTGCAGCTTCCGCTGTATTTGCTTCACACATCAAAAGAGTAACAATGTCAGTAGGCAAACCATATGGACTTTTTTTGCGGGTGGACAAACCATATGGACTTTGTCACTGACATGTGACATGAGCCTAATTTCCTCTAGGTGTCAGGCAGACAACTCGAGTATTGCGGTGGTACACCATTTTAAAAGCCCCCATGTCCAGTTAAAAAAAGCCCCCATGAAATTGCAATGCGATTGCGCAAGTGAAAAGAAGGTGGCCACTGGGCGCGTCAATCTTGGAGTTCATAAGTTTTGCTGCTTGTTGCTCTACATGTTGATCAATTCATTGATTCGCTCAATGTTACAACTTAATGATCATGTCATTGTATAGGCAGGACGCACTACTGAGTTGTACCAAAGGACGGAGGGCAAACCCTTCACATTGATGCATTTTTAAACGAAGCTCAAGAGGCACAACATCTGGGTGAACGACATGTGTCGATGAAGAAGTTCAAGCTCGAGGAGAGAAGGCTTGAGATGAAGGCCGCTTTTGAGGAGTATGATTGAATTTGGGATCGATAAATTTTAAAAATTTGTTGAACATCCAACACTTTTATTAGAATTTAAAGGATTGAATTGTTATTGCCCGATTATTCAAAGTGAAGCTGCATGGTGGACATTTGGTTTCGTTTTCTTGTTTTTTTTAAAAGGGGCAGACATTTGGTTTTGTTTTATTGTATTTTTGATGGGTCATGGCGGTCAGCGGTCCAGACGCTCGTAAGCTCCCCCTCCCCCCTAGCATGTTTGTCTTCGGTTTGTGGGGAAAATGACGTCCGGACCGCTTGGCGAACCGATACAGGTCCGCGTTGGATGTCACAACATGTTCGGACCACGCGGTCCAGACGTATAAAGGCGGTTTGATGATCCGCTTTGGAGATGCCTTACTTGATGTGAGAGTGTGCGCGCTCACTTGTGTTGCTATTTCTTGGTCAACTGCTATACATCAGATGAAAATAAATGAGATGGAAAAGCCGGGGCATCTCGTTTATATTTTAGTGTTTTTCAACAGTTCACTTCAATTTGAAATTAGAGTCGCTTGCACGAAAGTAGTAAAGTCAAAACGAACCTCTTTTTTAAATTTTGTTTTGTAAAGGAGAGATAATCCCCCACTCAAGCTACTTCATTCTCTAATACTCCCTCCGTTCGGAATTACTTGTCTTGAAAATGGATGTATCTAGAACTAAAATACGCCTAGATACATTCATTTCTGCGACAAGTAATTCCGAACGGAGGGAGTAGTAGGTTTGTTGTCTTCTGTCGACTCCCTAGCCACCTACCACATCAGGAAGAAAACAGAAGAATTGAATTGGAGACGTCAAGTAGACAATCAGTTTTACAAGTTGGCGTGGCTGGTTCATCTGCTCTGCCTTTCCCTTGTACAGACAGTGATGTCATCTGGTTCATCTGTTAACTGGGCTGAGACGAGCTGACTAAACCAAAGCCTCCATAAAACTGGTCGTGCTTCCCAGTTTCAGAAAGCTGCAAAACTCTGACGAAACAGCAACTGAGAAACATTCAGAAATCAGAACACGCATGGGTCCCAGGTGGTAGCCTTCCATAGAGACGACGTGTTGTTTTCCATGCTCTGCCCTTTTTATCTCTCGAAAATGAGCAAGACTCTGACCTCTGCATCGATCAATGCACACAGCCATCGTTGTTATAGACACATCGAAACCTACAACGTCCGTAAGAAAGAAAGAAAAAAGGAAGAGAAAACTAGAACAAACAACATTTGCCGAATCAAAGGCCAAGATCACTACAGAGCATCCGCAGTTTTTACAAGGCTAAGTCGTCGTCATAGCTGCCGCTGGCGACCGAGATTATCTGCACCTCGTCGTCATCGTCGATGACGTCGACGAACACGGCGTCGTCCTCTTGCTCGCTCGGCGCCTCCGCCGGCGCCGGGAAGAGGACGACGTCCGGGCCCACGGCCGGCGCGGTGTTGCCGCTGGCCTTGAGCTGGTCCTCGAACATCTTCTGCAGCCTCTTGCCCTGCTCCTCGATCCTCACCTGCAGCTTCCGCTGTATCTGCCGCCAGCAACACCAAAAGGAGCAACCAAGTTAGACAAATCACATATACTTTTTCACTTTGGTACGTATATGTATATGGCGACTTGGCAAGCACACCTCGAGCTGCTCGTGGAGGCGGCGCTGCACGTCGAGCTGGACGCGGAGTGCTTCCGTGATGTGCATCCCACTGCACAAAGAATCGGCATCGTCGTCGTCAGCAGTACTCAGTGGCAATATATGTACTACTAGTGTGTGTATGTTATGCATGACACATCAGGAGCATGCACATGGGTTCCGCTAAGACGGAGGGGGGAAAGCTAGCGATTAGTAGAAAGAAAGATACGTTTTGGGGTCGAGATCATGCTGGGTGTCGCTTCCGGCGGCCCTCTTCTCGTGCTGCTTCCCTGCGATTCCACAACAGACAGCATGGATGAGTCACTAGTGAGCACAGGTGTCGCTGCCCGGTAGGATGCATCATGCATGCATGGAGGCCGATGGCAACAAACGAACGGCGACGTGCATGATCGGTAGATCAAGTACCTTCGGACGACGACGATGAAGATGGTGTCGGCATGTACTTGGCCATCCGGTATTTCTGTCGTCGACGGAGAAGAAGATTAAGTAACTTGGATCGAAATAAAACTTCCTAGCTATGAACAGAAGTAGTAACAAGTTGGGAATTATTACTGCATGGACACAAGCCAGTCGTTGTACCTGGAGGTGGCTCTTGATGTGGTAGATGGTGAGGCCGTCCGAGCTCATCAGCTTCAGGATCCCCTTCGGGGTCGCCCCTGCAAGTTTAACGCCGTCCGTGAGAAATTATATAATGGCCAGCTCCACGCGTCGGCACGATCGACAACAAGTAGGCGTTGTTTTTCTCGGATCAAGAATAGTAAAGTACGTACTGTCCGCGCCGCCGAGCTTGCTCACGCAGTCCACGAACCGCTCGTGCAGCTCCGGCGTCCACCGGATCCGCGTCTTGCTTGGCGGCGGCGGTGCTGACACGCTGCTGGTGCCGGTGGGGGTCGCTGGCGCGCCGACGCTGCTCCTGGCGGACAGGTGGCTCTCCATCTGGCTCAGCAGGCCGCTGCTGCTGGGCGCCTCCATCGACGGGACCTTCAGAGATTTCGGATGGAACGTCAATCACCATCAAGGGAGCTTGTAGGGACCGAAGGATCTATCCATCCATGGCTGCCTGCGTGTACAGTAGCTCACTTACATGGGGTGAGAACGAGTGCGGTTTGATGGCGGGGGCGTTGCCGAACAGGCCATGGTGCGCGCTTTCTTGCTGCTGCGGTTGCGGCGCCAGCAGTGGCAGCTCCAGCTCTACCGGGTCCCGCCGCTGCTGCGGCCGCACGTAGTACGTCCTCACTGACGGCGACTGGTCCGCGCGGAGCATCACCGGGTCGAGCTCGTGCGACATGTACATGTTGCCGCTCTCCGGCCGCGTCCTGGCCGCCACCGCGGGCATCATCGTCGCCGCCGGCGGGAGCATCCCGAGGGGAGCGCCGTCGAACTGCCCGATGCCGAGCAGGTGCTCGGCCGCGTAGAACGCCGCCGTGCTTGAGCCGACGCAGCGCTGCGAGAACGCCGACCTCTGCGGCGCCGCGTAGTACTCCTCGCGCGCCCAGCCGGCGCCGGCCCCGCCGTGCTGCTGCTGCTGCTGCTGAAACCCGGCGCTCATGAACAGTTCCTGGTGCGACGTCGGGAGTCCGGTGGAGGACGCGGAAAGCTGCCTCGCCTCGGAGCTCGGGTTGCACAGCGGCATCATCCCGTCGCAGTAGCGGTCGTGCAGCCTAATCTTCTTGGCCTGGTTCTTCGAAGTTGGAGCGTTAACTGAACAAACAATCAACACCAAAAACAGCACCATTAATCCATGGCTTAATTTCGCCGCGAGCTTAACAGCCAAGGAATTCACAGACAACACGCATGCATCATGATGCATAGAACATTATGCGATATCGACCTGAAAACATCAAGACCTGCTTCGCGAGGACGAGAATTGGAGGGGGGAAGAAAGATTAGCGCGGCTGCGGGCGCTTAAATATGGCGCAAGTGCAAGCTAGGTTCGACCGGAATCGATGCACAGCACAGCACCAACCGGCCTGGATTCCCCGGAGGCGTGGCACGCAACACGACGGGAATAATTCGCCGACGGGCACACCCAAAATCTTCGGAATCGCCAACGTTCCAGCCGCGTTGCCGCCGCCGACGACGATCCAGCCGGAGAAAGGAAGCAAGCAAAGCACGGCAATGCAAGTTGGAACAAGGGAATAGTTTCCTTACCCGTACGCATATGATCACCAGCAGCTAGCAGCTAATTGCAGCCTGAGCACATATTCACACCGCCACGAGCCATGGAAACTTCCTGCTGCTGGCCAAAAACTATCTATCTATCCCTCTCCCTATATATGAAAATATGTGTCCAAGTTCACGGTGTATCCGGAGGAAGGATTGGAATCTGGAGGAGAATTGGGAAGGAGGAGTGGGTGCGGAGGTGGCTCCTTTTTCTCATCCCAAATGGAATATGATCGGCTAGCTGCGTTGGGTGGGGGGTTCCTAATGGGGGGCAACCCTGACAGGAATATAAAGATGCAAAGAGGGAGAGATATATATTGCGGTCTGGCATGCCAGACAAGGGAGTAGGGGACAATTGGCCACTTTGGAGGTTTCGCCCTCCCCACATTCCATCTCCTTTTGCATTGCTAGCTTTGGCCCTCCCCTCAGGGTCACCACACATCATCCTCTATCTCATGCATCCACCTCCAAATTTCCCTATGTTGAACCCTTCTTGGTGCTGCTTTTGTCTTTTGAAATCCCAACAAGGGGCGAATGGACAGCAAGACCATGAACCTTTTCTTGGATGTGATGTGCACCCGTGTACGCATCTGAATCATACATGTAAATTACGAGAGCCGCGGCGACGAAAGGGACGGAGTTAGGCAGAATTATTACGCACCGAAAACAACACGGTGAATTACGCAGCGCAAAATTAAAATGTGTGATAGACAAAAGCTAAGTGTGTTTTGTTCTTACTGATGCGGTGAGATCGATCGGCTCATGCTTTCGTCTCCTTTATTCCAGTCACCGTCGAAGAAGACGCCTTTTTTGTTTCTCATTTGGTTTACTGTACTAGCCTTTAGGAAACATACTATAGCTAGTTGCACACCACATACTTAAGTGATGCTTGATTCTACTTGGTCCAAAATATCTTTATTGTAGAAGAGTGTAAAATCTTTGCTGGCATAGTAGTTGTACAAACATAGTGCATATCTAGAAGTTCGGCATACTAGAGTGCAATTTTTGGCTCCTAGGCTCCACGGGGTCCAATATTAAAATAAAATAAATCAAAATGTTTTAAAAAGTAAAAAAAAAAACAGCATATGATATTTTCCCCTTTCAACACATACATATAGAGGTTTACCCCTCTCTAAAGTTTTATAAAAAAATACATTAGTTTATAGCCTGCACAAAAAACAATTTTATGGATCCACAACACGAGTAGTAAATAGTAAATCTGTTTGTGGTCCACATTTTTTTTTTTGCATAGCCCACAACTTCAAATATATACTCATTCAAAACTGTATGTGCATTATTCATGTTTGTATATGCATCTATTTTTCAGATTTTTAAGGCTCCAAAATGAACATACGTGGAGTTCTATGTGTTGTCATGAAGTAACATGGACATATATGGAGTTTTCATGCTTAAACTAAACACATAGCAACTGTGCACTTTCCAAACCAAACCAAAGCAATCTCCAAAACATATCTTGGGCCATAGTGTGTTAACCAAGGAGATGGATATGAGAGGAATCCAGTTCAAGGAGGTGAAATTCAGTCATGAGTGGAGGAATTTGAAAGGTGAAGCACATAGCTCAACCGGTAAGATGGAGCTGCAAAGTCTAGCATGGTAACCACATACTTAAGTGATGCTTCATTTTAATTGGTGTAAGTATATTTGTAATAGTAGAGTGCAGCCCTTGCTAGTATAATTGTACATACTTAGTGTATATCTAAAAGTTGTCATAATAGAGTACAACTTGGGGCTCCACAATATTTTTGAAATTAAAACGAAATGCATTTTAAAAAGTAATAAAAATGAATTTGCAACTCATACATATACATATAGACGTGTTCTATATCTCTATAAAGTTTTATTTCAAATGCATTAATTTTCCTTTTCAAAAAACAAACTAAACTGTAAGCTATGCCAAAAGACAAATATATGAATCCTATCATAGGCAAAATAGTAAATCAATTTTGTGTCCACATATTTGTCTCTTTTTTTGCTTAATCCCCAACTTAAAAGTATATATTCATGGAACGTATATGCACCTTCGTTACATATAGATATACATATTTTTTAGGCTATTTAAAGTTAAAAACTGCCCGACTCCATGGAGCCTGCGGTTGCTTTATTTTTTCCATAGAAACATGGTTTACAATCAAGACTGATTAACTGTGCACTTAACTTCGTGGTTGATTATTAAACTTCTTTCTTTGTTTGCTAAGAAACTTAGAAGTTCTAGAGAAATGTGTATTCGTATGGATGTAGTTCATGGTATTTAATGGCAACACATAAAAATCCATCTATGGTTTACACAAAAAAGGCAGTAGATGAAAAATAGCACCACAACAGCATACGCTTATCTTTTGTTGTTTTATAAATGGCACAAATGGTTACTGAATATATATTTTTGCATGTTATGTCATAGAATTGCTTGTATCCATGATTGTTCTCAATTATTTTTTTCCTTCCAAAAAATAGAGTGCTTGGACCCAATATAAGATGATGATGCAATGTTGATAATAATTCTCACTAACATGATCATTCTTTGTATTAAATAGATGAGTACTTCCTCTACAACGAAACAAACATGTAGTCCTCCTCACACATGAACAAAGGTGACAAGGGTTCCTCCTTAGTCCTCTGCCGTCGGTTCCCCTCGCCTCCAGGTGCCTTCCGGCACCGGCCGGGTGGGGGGAACCCCAAGTTGGATTGTCTCTGTACTCCTTGCTCTCCCTAGCATTTAGCTAGGGTTAGGTCTAAATGCCTGACTGCCAGTGGTGAGGTGATGGCGCCATGGGTGATGAGGGTCTGTGGATCTTCAATCAGGGACAGATCTTGGGCCTCTTTTTTATCTTCTTTTTTGTCTAGGTGATCGGCGACGCCCTACACAGGGGATGATGTCATTGCATTTTTTTCTTCGGTTCCTTCTCCGTCCAATGAAGTTCAGCCAAATGGGCTCCACCGAGGAACTTGCGAGGTTTATGACCCCCTTCTGTCTGGCAGGAGTTGGGATGACCTTCTGGTTCTCCTCAATGCCAATTTCTACGGGACGACAATCTGTCCAGATAATGATTGCCAGCGTTTTTTGGTCTACATCGATGACTTCCTGGCCGATGCTTCTTCAAGATTGCTCCGTTGAGAAGGAGGCCCAGAGGCGATAACGAGTTTTGCTCACGGCGCACCACCAATGGATGTAGAATCGGAAACAGTGCTAATTTCTTCATGCTTATTAATTCTTGTGATGAAGTTGTTGTAAAGGTTGATTTTATCTAATATATGATCTTCGACCTTTCCATAAAAAGAAATGATTATCCGCTTTATCGCTTCTGTGCTTGTAGTCGTCGCTAGGTGGTCTATGAACCTGGATGTATTTTTTATTATTTTTAGAATTCGTTGTACTGCAATGAAAGATGAATAGATCAGAAATTTTCTCACAAAAAAAAGCTATCCACGGAGGCATTATTCTCAACCTTGTTTTAAATGAAAGAGATCTCTACGCTCACAAAGAAAAGGATATCTCTAAACTACATTGTGAAGACAAACTTTTTTTGGCACAATTTTTTTTAAAAAAAATACAGAAAAATTAATTTGATCAAGACAAAGTGACCACGATAAAGACAAAGTACCATTGAGGAATCCACTGGGGCTGGCCACTCAGCCGTTCAAAAAGGATTGCAGGTGTTTGCTGAGCACCGGCCAGCCGGCAGCTTTCCATCCTTGGAATCCTCCTGACAAGACATCAGAATGAGAAACCAAGGTCTAAGTTGTTTGTCCCGGTCACACCCAACAACACACAGCTTGCCAGAGTGTGAGGCACTGAAACTACCAAACGAAGCTCAAACTAATGCCACCAATATTGGCTGGAAACTACGCTAAAATTAAACGCCATGCCCTATTTTCTTGGATGAGCGCACACACATGTCAAGGCCGCTGCATTTGTCAAAGTATGAACGCGCTCATACTATCTTCGGTCGCGTGTGCCAAATGGTTGAAGGTGTCCACAGGCCAAAAATGGTAAAAAAAATGAGAAGATTCGGGAGGCCCGATCGATCGATCGGTCGATGGGCGACGATGTTTATGCGAGTTCAGATGTGGACCTGGCCGTGTCCAACGTGGAAGGGATTAGAGAAAGGGAGAAGAATCTCATCCGGATATGTATGTATATGTATATAGCGTTCCCTGGTTGGTGCCTGCGGGTGCGCAAGAGGTAGGAGAAGAGATGCGCAGCTCCTGAAGGCCTGAAGGGCCATGGCGCGGCCCTGATCGCGGCTCATTGGCTCCCCGAAACCCTGCTCTCTTTACTGCTTCTTTGGATCTGCCGCCGTTGCCTCGATCCATCCACATTAAGCAAGAGGGTAGTATACCACTTGTGGTAGTGCGGTTCACAGCTTACAGGTGTCGGATGGGTTGTCAAGTGTCAACCCTGGGTTATTTCTGCAATGATTATCTGCTTGCCGGATTTGGCAGGGGCCATGTTTCCCAAATGCTTCTAGGGCCATGGCATCTTGGGCGTCGTCGTCAGCTTGGAGCTCAGCCTCAGCCAATTGGCCTCCGTTGATTGGTTCAGATTTATAAATTGGAGGTTTTATTTTTGGTGTGTGTGTGTGTGCCGGGAGTCTGTGTCTCTCGTCAACGTCGGCATCATCCAGGCATACAATACCAGGTCAGGAGCTCCACACGCCGACAACACCTCTCGGCCCAGCGCAAATTCGCACGGGTTTTCCATTTTACGAGCTCCCCCATATAACCGAATTTTGGAGAGTAAATGAATATTATGACAAAAATACAGTAATTAGCGAAGCTCCAATGCTATCCCTAAAAACAGACACACCGTCGGTCTATGGACCACGTCCGGATGTGTCCACGGACAGGTTACGGGAGTCGGCCATCCAACTCTGTCCCTTAAACATACATCAAATCCGGACAACGGAGGTTGGCCAGATGGACCTAGAGGACAAAACACATAAGTTGTGAGGACATGTGGTCAAACTTACACTGGGCCAAGTGGACTCCCACATGGTGTCCATATTCTCGCAAAGCTCCATCAAATTTGCTTCCGGTTTACATGGAAACCGACTTGCCGACTCGTCCGCTGATGTTTAGGAGACTGTTGGATGGTAAAAAGTGTCTGGACCACATGGTTCAGACCTTTAAGGGAGCTTTTAGGTACTGCGCTGGCGATGCCCTTAGTTGTTTTTCTTCGGCGTGAGTATATCTCGGCCCTAAAACGCACCATGGATGGCGATTGGCTACGAACACTCTTGCGACAATGGAAAATAAAATGGTTAATTGTCCTTTTGCCCTCAGTGGTGTCCATGTGCTCAGTTTTGGCCTCAGTTGCAAATTGTGCTCAGTTTCGCCCCTAGTCCATGCGCAGCTACTATGACGTGGCCAAACGGCCAGATTTTAGTCCATTCTGTCCGCCGGCATTACTGGTAGTGGGTCCAGAGCTTACGCGTGGGACCGCGTGGACGTGGGTTCAGAGCTGACATGTGGGACCGTGCAAAAAAAATCCCCAAATCAATCCTAGGGTTCTAACCTGCCAACTCGACGCGCCCACTCTGTCTCGTCCGCCGGCCGGCCGTCCTGCGCCGTCGTGGCCACCTACGCCGCCGCCACCTGCGCTGCCACGGCCGCGGCCGTCCTGCTCCACCGTTACCTGCTCCGCCTGCCACCTTCCTGCGACGCCACGGGTGGGGCGCCCGCCACCTTCTCGACCCGCGGCGCAGCCTCCTTCCGTGCGCCCGGCCGGAGCGCTGATAGGTGGGGGGCTGGTGGAGCTGTTTGAAGCACGAGGGTGAACCCCAGGGCGAAATGGCGAGCAGCGGCGACCCCGTTGTATTTGGCAAGGCAGGCATCATCGGGCCGGAGATTCGCCGTGTCCACAACTGGGTTCCTGAGGGGTAAGTCATGCCTCCTGTTTAGATTGAGCTTAGTTGTGCATTTGAACAATCGATTCGAGTTGGTTTGCCCGGTTAGTGTGTTGATTGCGTCTCTGTTTTTCATCGGTTAGGATGGAGTTGCGGTTTGCTTTCTTGGTGCACATTAGAAGGGACAGGTACATGTTGAATGCAAAGAATAAGAAGGAATTCCAAGGAGGTTTCGATTATCGGTTGCCAATGGCTTGTAATTGGAGTTTCAGACAATTTGGGGAGGTAATTTGTAGCCAATATCCTTGGCGTTCGCTTGATGAAGTGGAATACAAATACTCACTCTGTGCATTTTCAAACCGAACCGAAAAACCATACCGAAAATAAACCAAACCGAACCGAATTTATTGTTTTTATGGTTTCTGGTTTCGATATGGTATGAACTTTTGATACCGTTTTGAATTTCGGTTTCTATGGTATATACCGAAAAACCGAATGGTTAACCGAATAAACCGAAATAAGAATATATTTATATTTCTTGAGGCAAACAATGATACGAGTAGTCATTTTTCTTGTATAGAAGTAAAATTTCCAGCAAAGAAATCCCTTTTTTCCTGTAATGTAGTATTTTTTTTCTCTTGCAAAAATGCTAATCACGTCCATAACCTTTCAAGGCATGAATTGAGGCATGCATATATACTTATATAAAGTTATATACCATTTTTATTAAAAGAGTATGTGTTTTGAATTATAAATTTGTAAAATATAGTATGCCATATTATGGTATATACCGAAACCATACCGAAATAATTTGGTACATACCGAAACCGAACCGTATTTTAATTTCATACCATATAAACCGAAGTATTAATACCATACAAACTGGAAAACCGTATAAACCGAACTATGCAAACCGAATAAACCGAACGCATAGAGTGAACAAATACTATGATGGGGAAAAGAAATGGGTGACAGTTGGTAATGATGAAGAGCTGGCTATCATGTTTGCTAGGCATAAGGAGAAAGAGAATTTTCATGTGAGGCTGCAAATTAATGTGATTGAGCAGGCATTTGGACCTAGGATGGCTGGTGCAACATATAGGGGAGAACCAAGTCGTCGTAATGGCAGCTCTAGCCATAACAGTTCAGTTGGTGCACGACGGCGTGGTGGCTCGACAAGCGTGGGCGCCGGCAGTTGGGTCCCCCTTGAAGTAGAGCCTGATTCCTATAATTCTGGGGTTGATGAAGAGAAGCTATGTTCTGATGTTATTCAGAATTTACGACGGGCACCTCGGGCTGAAAACCAAGATGAGGCTCAGAATGCAGTCCGTGTGGATGATGACGCTGTGGGTGAGGACGAAGGCCTTGTAGTTGTTGAATGGGACCCTTTGAATCATCATATGAAAGAAGGTACCTTTTTGCATCCATGACTGAGTGTAGAAATGCACTTGTGACATACTGCATCAAGGTCGAACATACTTTCAAAGTTGACAAGAGCGATCAAGTACGTTGCAGAGTGCACTGTCCGACTGAGGGTTGTCCATGGAGGATGCTCGCATCTAAAATGCGAAATAGCACGAATGTTCAGGTCAAACTGAACCCTTTTAAGCACACATGCCAGGAATCAAACCTTAGGAAGGATACAATCAGTAGAACCAAGTCAAGATGGGTGGCAGAAGAAGTAAAGAAGTGGGTGAAAGAAAACCAGTAAGTGGGTCCAAAGGAATTGCAGAAGAACATCAAAGACAACTTCAAGATAGATTTACCATACATGAGGTTGTTCAATGGTAAACAACATGCTATGGATTCTATTTATGGTAACTGGCAGGAAAGTTTTGAATTGTTGTATGCATTCAAAGGTGAAGTGGAGAGGACCAGCCCAGGTAGTATTGTAGATATTGACCACCACGCCGTGGAGTACACATTCAGGGGAGTGACAAAGACCAAGGAATGCTTTAGGAGGGTTTTGTCTGCTTTGAGGCTTGTCGTCGGGTTTTTTGGCAGGTTGCAGGCCTTATTTGGCTATTGATGCTACTTTTCTCACATGGAGGTTTAAAGGAGAGTTAGTAGCAGCATGTGCAGTTGATGCACACAGTTTTGTATTTCCAATTGCGTACGTTGTGCTGGAGACAGAGTCTGAGGAGAGCTGGACTTGGTTTTTGCATAATCCGCGTTGGGCTATTGCACATCCCAATGGGTTGGTAATTCATACAGATGCATGCAAAGGTTTAGAAGTGGCTGTGGACAATGTGTTCCCTGGGGTAGAGCATAGGGAATGCATGCGTCACCTTGCTGCAAAATTTGTGAAGAAATTCAAAGGAAAGGTGTATACCGACAATTTATGGCCAGCATCTTTGACTTGCAATGTGAAGAAGCACAACTACCACTTGAGGAAGTTATACATGAATCCCAAAGTGAAAGAATACTTGGAAACACACCACTCCAAGTTATGGGCCAGAAGCCAATTCAGTGAACTGAGCAAAGTTGACTATGTGCACAATAATCTAGGAGAGTCTTTCAACTCAACGATCCGAAAACTAAAGGGTCATTATGTGGTGGATTTGCTTGACAGGATAATGATAGAATACATGTAGAAATTTCATTATCGTGCAGGAATAGCCGAGGCAAAATTCATGAGCCACATTATCATCCCTGCCGTGATGAATGAATTGAAGCAGAAAACAACGGGCTTGGAAATGAACATGACTCTTGAAGGAAATATGCCCTAGAGGCAATAATAAAGTTGTTATTTATATTTACTTATATCATGATAAATGTTTATTATTCATGCTAGAATTGTATTAACCGGAAACTTAGTACATGTGTGAATACACAGACAAAACATAGTGTCCCTAGTATGCCTCTACTAGACTAGCTCGTTAATCAAAGATGGTTATGTTTCCTAACCATAGACATGTGTTGTCATTTGATTAACAGGATCACATCATTAGGAGAATGATGTGATGGACAAGACCCATCCATTAGCTTAGCATTATGATCGTTACAGTTTCATTGTACTGCTTTCTTCATGACTTATACATGTTCCTCAAACTATAAGATTATGCAACTCCCGAATACCGGAGGAACACCTTGTGTGTGATCAAACATGACAACGTAACTAGGTGATTATGAAGATGCTCTACATGTGTCTCCGAAGGTGTTTGTTGGGTTGGCATAGATCGAGAATAGGATTTGTCACTCCGTGTATCGGAGAGATATCTCTGGGCCCTCTCGGTAATGCTCATCACTATAAGCCTTGCAAGCAATGTGTCTAATGAGTTAGTTGTGGGATGAAGCATTACGGAACGAGTAAAGAGACTTGCCGGTAACGAGATTGAACTAGGTATGATGATACCGACGATCAAATCTCGGGCAAGTAATATACTGATGACAAAGGGAACAACGTATGTTGTTATGCGGTTTGACCGATAAAGATCTTCGTAGAATATGTAGGAGCCAATATGAGCATCCAGATTCCATTATTGGTTATGACCGGAGATGTGTCTCGGTCATGTCTACATAGTTCTCGAACCCGTAGGGTCCGCACGCTTAACGTTCGAGGATGATTTGTATTATGAGTTATGTGTTTTGATGACCAAAGTTTGTTCGGAGTCCCGGATGAGATCACGGACATGATGAGGAGTCTTGAAATGGTCAAGACACACAGATTGATATATTGGAAGGCTATATTCGGACGTTGGAAAGGTTCCGAAGAAGTTCGGGTATTTTCCGGAGTACCAGGAGGTTACCGGAACCCCCCGGGGAGTTGTTCGTCCTTAATGGGCTTTAGGGGAAAGGAGAGAAGGGCCACAAGAGGTGGCCGCACCCCCCCCATGGGCAAGTCCAAATTGGACTAGGAGGGGGCGGCGCCTCCCCTCTCCTTCCTTTTCCCCTCTTCCCCCATCCTCCTTCTCCTAGTTGGAATAGGAAGGGGGGGGGGCGAATCCTACTTGGACCGGGAGTCCAAGTAGGACTCCCCCCTTGGTGCGCCCCCTCTAGGGTTGTCCTCCTCTTCCCTCCTTTATATACAGGGGCAGGGGGCACCCTAGAACACACCAAGTCTTCTCTTAGCCGTGTGCGGTGCCCCCTCCACAGTTACACACCACGATCATATCACCGTAGTGCTTAGGCGAAGCCCTGCACCGGTAACATCATCATCACCGTCGCCACGCTGTCGTGCTGACAAACTCACCCTCGTCCTCAATTGGATCAAGAGCACGAGGGACGTCATCGAGTTGAATGTGTGCTGAACGCGGAGGTGCCGTACGTTCGGTACTTGGATCGGTTGGATCATGAAGACGTTCAACTACATCAACCGCGTTACTAAACGCTTCCTCCTTCGGTCTACGAGGGTATGTGGACACGCTCTCCCCTCTCGTTGCTATGCATCTCCTAGATAGATCTTGCGTGATCGTAGGAAAATTTTGAAATTACTACATTCCCAATAGTGGCATCCGAGCCAGGTCTATGCGTAGATGTTTTATGCACGAGTAGAACACAAAGAGTTGTGGGTGATAATAGTCATACTGCTTACCACCAACGTCTTATTTTGATTCAGCGGTATTGTTGGATGAAGCGGCCCGGACCGACATTACATGACCGCGTTCATGAGACTGGTTCTACCGACGTGCCTTTGCACATAGGTGGTTGGCGGGTCTCTGTTTCTCCAACTTTAGTTGAATCAAGTTTGACTACGGCCGGTCCTTGTTAAAGGTTAAAATAGCACACTTGACGAAAAATCATTGTGGTTTTGATGCGTAGGTAAGAACGGTTCTTGCTTAAAGCCCGTAGCAGCCACATAAAATTTGCAACAACGAAGTAGAGGACATCTAACTTGTTTTTGCAGAGCTTGTTGTGATGTGATATGGTCAAGGCATGATGTGAAATAAATTGTTGTATGAGATGATCATGTTTTGTAATAGAGTTATCGGCGACTGGCAGGAGCCATATGGTTGTCGCTTTATTGTATGCAATGCAATCGCCATGTAATTGCTTTACTTTATCAGTAAAGCGGTAGCGATAGTCGTAGAAGCAATAGTTGGCCAGACGACCGATGGATATCAAGGTGTCGCGACGGTGATGATGAAGATCATGACGATGCTTCGGTGATGGAGATCATGAGCACAAGATGATGATGGCCATATCATGTCACATATTTTGATTGCATGTGATGTTTATCTTTTATGCATCTTATTTTGCTTAGTACTGCGGTAGCATTATAAGATGATCCCTTACTAAATTTCAAGGTATAAGTGTTCTCCCTGAGTATGCACCGTTGCTACAGTTCGTCGTGCCGAGACACCAACTAATGATCGGGTGTGATAAGCTGTACGTTCACATACGAAAGGTGCAAGCCAGTTTTGCACACGCAGAATACTCGGGTTAAACTTAACGAGCCTAGCATATGCAGATATGGCCTCGGAACACTGGAGACCGAAAGGTCGAGCGTGAATCATATAATAGATATGATCAACATAGAGATGTTCACCACTGAAAACTACTCCATCTCACGTGATCATTTAGATGACTAGAGGGATGTCTATCTAAGTGGGAGTTCTTAAGTAATATGATTAATTGAACTTTAGTTTATCATGAACCTAGTCCTGATAGTTATTTGCAAATTATGTTGTAGATCAATAGCTCGCGTTATAGCTTCCCTATGTTTTTTGATATGTTCCTAGAGAAAACTAAGTTGAAAGATGATAGTAGCAATGATGCGGACTGGGTCCGTGATCTGAGGTTTATCCTCATTGCTGCACAGAAGAATTATGTCCTTGATGCACCGCTAGGTGACAGACCTATTGCAGGAGAAGAAGTAGAAGTTATGAACGTTTGGCTAGCTCAATATGATGACTACTTGATATTTTAGTGCACCATGCTTTACGGCTTAGAATCAGGACATCAAAGACGTTTTGAACGTCATGGAATATATGAGATGTTCCCGGAGTTGAAGTTAATATTTCAAGCAAATGCCCGAGTTGAGAGATATGAAGTCTCCAACAAGTTCTGTAGCTAAAAGATGGAGGAGAATAGCTCAAGCAGTGAGCATGTGCTCAGATTGTCTGGGTACTACAATCACTTAAATCAAGTGGGAGTTAATCTTCCAGAGAAGATAGTGATTGACAAAATTCTCTAGTCACCATCACCAAGTTACAGGAACTTCGTGATGAACTATAGTATGCAAGGGATGACGAAAACGATTCCTGAGCTCTTTGTGATGCTGAAATCAAGGAAGGTAGAAACCAAGGAAAAGCATCAAGTATTGATGATTAAACAAGATCACTACTTTCAAGAAAAGGGTATAGGGAAATAAAGGGAAGTCAAGAAGAATGGCAAGCAAGTTTTCACTCCCGTGAAGAAGCCCGAAGCTGGACCTAAGCCTGAAACTGAGTGCTTCTACTGCAAAGGAAATGGTCATTGGAAGCGGAACTGCCCCGAATATTTGGCGGATAAGAAGGATGGCAAAGTGAAAAAGGTATATTTGATATACATGTTATTGATGTGTACCTTACTAGTGCTCGTTGTAACCCCTGGGTATTTGATACTTGTTCGGTTGCTCAGATTAGTAACTCGAAACAGGAATTGCAGAATAAATAGAGACTAGTTGAGGATGAAGTGACGATGTGTGTTGGAAGTGGTTCCAAGATTGATATGATCATCATCGCACACTCCCTATACTTTTGTGATTAGTGTTGAACCTAAATAAATGTTATTTGGTGTTTGCGTTGAGCATGAATATGATTAGATCATGTTTATTGCAATACGATTATTCATTTAAGACAGAGAATAATTGTTATTTTGTTTACATGAATAAAACCTTCTATGGTCATACACACAATGTTGAAGGTTTATTGAATCTCGATTATGGTAATACACATATTCATAATATTGAAGCCAAAAGATGCAAAGTTGATAATGATAGTGCAACTTATTTGTGGCACTGCCATTTAGGTCCTATTGGTGTAAAGCGCATGAAGAAACTCCATGCTGATGGGCTTTTGGAATCACTTGATTATGAATCACTTGGTGCTTGCGAACCATGCCTCATGGGCAAGCTAACTAAAACTGCGTTCTCCAAAACAATGGAACGAGCTACCAACTTGTTGGAAATAATACATACTGATGTATGCGGTCCAATGAGTGTTGAGGCTCGTGGTGGGTATCGTTATTTTCTGACCTTCACAGATGATTTGAGCAGACATGGGTATATTTACTTAATAAAACACAAGTCTGAAACATTTGAAAAGTTCAAAAAATTTCATAGTGAAGTGGAGAATCATCGTAACAAGAAAATAAAGTCTCTACGATCTGATCGTGGAGGTGAATATTTGAGTTACGAATTTGGCCTTCATTTAAAACAAAGTGGAATAGTTTCACAGCTCACGCCACTTGGAACACCACAGCGTAATGGTGCGTCCGAACGTCGTAACCACACTTTATTAGATATTGTGCGATCTATGATGTCTCTTAACGATTTACCACTATAGTTTTGGGGTTATGCGTTAGTGACAGTTGCATTCACGTTAAACAGGGCACCATCAAAATCCGTTGAGACAACACCGTATGAATTGTGGTTTGGCAACAAATCTAAGTTGTCGTTTCTTAAAGTTTGGGGCTGCGATGCTTATGTGAAAAAGCTTCAACCTGATAAGCTCGAACCCAAATCAGAGAAGTGTGTCTTCATAGGATACCCAAAGGAAACTGTTGGGTACATCTTCTAGGCAAGATATTTGTTGCTAAGAATGGATCCTTTCTAGAGGAGGAGTTTCTCTCGAAAGAAGTGAGTGGGAAGAAAGTATAACTTGATAAGGTAATAGTACCTTCTCCCGAATTGGAAAGTAGTTCATCACAGAAATCAGTTCCAGTGATTCCTACACCAATTAGTGAGGAAGCTAATGATGATGATCATGAAACTTCAGATCAAGTTACTACCGAACCTCGTAGGTTATCTAGAGTACGGACCGCACCAGAATGGTACGGTAATTCTGTTCTGGAGGTCATGTTACTTGACCATGACAAACCTACGAACTATGAGGAAGTGATGATGAGTCCAGATTCCGCGAAATGGCTTGAGGCCATGAAATATGAGATGGGATCCATGTATGAGAACAAAGTGTGGACTTTGGTGGACTTGCCCGATGATCAACAAGCCATAGAAAATAAATGGATCTTCAAGAGGAAGGCGGACGCTAATAGTAGTGTTACTATCTACGAAGCTTGACTTGTTGCAAAAGGTTTTCAACAAGTTCAAGGAGTTGACTACAATGAGACTTTCTCACCCGTAGCGATGCTTATGTCTGTATGAATCATGTTAGCAATTGCCACATTTTATGATTATGAAATCTCGCAAATGGATGTCAAAACTACATTTCTTAAATGGATATTTCTTAAAGAAGAGTTGTATATGATGCAACCAGGAGATTTTGTCAATCCTAAAGGTGCTAACAAAATGTGCAAGCTCCAGCGATCCATCTATGGACTGGTGGAAGCATCTCGGAGTTGGAATATACACTTTGATGAGTTGATCAAAGCATATAGTTTTACACAGACTTGTGATGAAGCCTGTATTTACAAGAAAGTGAGTGGGAGCACTACAGCCTTTCTGATAAGTATATGTGAATGACATATTGTTTATCAGAAATGATGTATAATTTTCTGGAAAGCATAAAGGGAAGTTTGAAAGGATATTTTCAAAGAAATACCTTGGTGAAGCTGCTTGCATATTGGGCATCAAGATCTATAGAGATAGATCTAGACGCTTGATAAGATTTTTCAATAAGTACATACCTTGACAAGTTTTTGAAAGAGTTCAAAATAGATCAGTCAAAGAAGGAGTTCTTGTCTGTATTACAAGGTTGTAAAATTGAGTAAGACTCAAAGCCCGACCACGGCAGAAGATAGAAAGAGAATAAAAGACATCCCCTATGCCTCACTCATAGATTCTATAAAGTATACTATGTTGTATACCAGACCTATTGTGTACCTTGCCATGAGTTTGGCAAGTGGGTACAATAGTGATATAGAAATAGATCACTGGACAGCGGTCAAAATTATCCTTAGTGAGGACTAAGGAAATGTTTCTCGGTAATGGGGGTGATAAAGAGTTTGTCGTAAACAGTTACGTCAATGCAAGCTTTTACACCGGATGACTCTAAGTCTCAATATGGATACATATTGAAAGTGGGAGAAAATTAGCTAGAGTAGCTCCATGCAGAGCTTTGTAGACATAAAATATTTGCAAAATACATACGGCTCTGAATGTGATAGACTCGTTGACTAAACTTCTCTCACGAGCAAAATATGATCACACCTTAGTACTCTTTGGGTGTTAATCACATACCGATGTGAACTAGATTATTGACTCTAGTAAACCCTTTGGGTGTTGGTCACATGGCGATGTGAACTATGGGTGTTAATCACATACAGATGTGAACTATTGGTGTTAAATCACATGGCGATGTGAACTAGATTATTGACTCTAGTGCAAGTGGGAGACTGAAGGAAATATGCCCTAGAGGCAATAATAAAGTTGTTATTTATATTTCCTTATATCATGATAAATGTTTATTATTCATGCTAAAATTGTATTAATCGAAAACTTAGTACATGTGAATACATAGACAAAACATAGTGTCCCAAGTATGCCTCTACTAGACTAGCTCGTTAATCAAAGATGGTTATGTTTCCTAACCATAGACATGTGAAGTCATTTGATTAACGGGATCACATCATTAGGAGAATGATGTGATGGACAAGACCCATCCGTTAGCTTAGCATTATGATCATTACAGTTTCATTGCTACTGCTTTCTTCATGACTTATACATGTTCCTCAAACTATAAGATTATGCAACCCCCGAATACCGTAGGAACACCTTGTGTGCTATCAAACGTCACAACGTAATTGTGTGATTATAAAGATGCTCTACATGTGTCTCTGAATGTGTTTGTTGGGTTGGCATAGATCGAGAATAGGATTTGTCACTCTGTGTATCGGAGAGGTATCTTTGGGCCCTCTTGCTAATGCTCATCACTATAAGCCTTGCAAGCAATGTGACTAATGAGTTAGTTGTGGGATGAAGCATTACGGAACGAGTAAAATACTTGCCGGTAACGATATTGAACTAGGTATGATGATACCGGCGATCGAATCTCGGGCAAGTAACATACCGATGACAAAAGGAACAACGTATGTTGTTATGCGGTTTGACTGATAAAGATCTTTGTAGAATATGTAGGAGCCAATATGAGCATCCAGCTTCCACTATTGGTTATGGACATAAGATGTGTCTCGGTCATGTCTACATAGTTCTCGAACCTGTAGGGTCCGCACGGTTAACGTTCGATGATGATTTGTATTATGAGTTATGTGTTTTGATGACCGAAGTTTGTTTGGAGTCCCGGATGAGACCACGGACATGATGAGGAGTCTCGAAATGCTCAAGACATAAAGATTGATATATTGGAAGGCTATATTCAGATGTCGTTCCGAAGAAGTTCGGGTATTTTCTGGAGTACCGGGAGGTTACCGGAACCCCCCTGGGAGTTGTTGGGCCTTAATGGGCTTTAGGGGAAAGGAGAGAAGGGCCACAAGGGGTGCCCCCCATGGTCTCGTACGAATTGGACTAGGAGGGAAGCGCCACCCTCTCCTTCCTTCTCCCCTCTTCCCCCTTCCTCCTTCTCCTAGTTGGAATAGGAAAGGGGGGCCGAATCCTACTTGGACCGGGAATCCAAGTAGGACGCCCCCATTGGTGTGCCCCCTCTAGGGCCGGCCTCCTACTCCTCCCTACTTTATAACCGGGGGCAGGGGCACCCTAGAACACACCAAGTCTTCTCTTAGCCGTGTGCGATGCCCCCCTCCACAGTTACACACCTCAATCATATTGCCGTAGTGCCTAGGCGAAGCCCTGCGCCGATAACATCATCATCACCGTCGCCACGCCGTCGTGCTGACGGAACTCACCCTCGTCCTCAACTAGATCAAGAGCACGAGGGACGTCATCGAGCTGAACGTGTACTGAACGCGGAGGTGCCGTACGTTCGGTACTTGGATCGGTTGGATCACGAAGACGTTCGACTACATCAACCGCGTTACTAAACGCTTCTGCCTTCAGTCTACGAGGGTACGTGGACACACTCTCCCCTCTCGTTGCTATGCATCTCCTAGATAGATCTTGCGTGATCGTAGGAAAATTTTGAAATTACTACGTTCCCAACAACTCTTTGCTAGGGTACCACAGCAGAGATATCATATTTGGATAAAGAGAAGAGAGAATGGAGATATCCTGTGCATTTAGAAGCTAGAACTTGCAGTTGTAGGCAATGGCAGATAACTAGGTTGCCATGCATTCATGCCTTGTTTTTCATCACTTCTCTCCTAGGTCCAGCAGGGAACATACATCAGTATGTGCATGATTACTACTCTATTGCAAGGTTCAAAGCCACATATGCATATGCCTTGCCTACTATGGAGTGAAAACAACAATGGGACATGGTGGACCCTGGATTCAAGCTTTGCGCTCTAGTTCTAAAGAGAGCAGCATGTAGACCAAGGAAGAGTCGAATCAGACCTCGCAGCGAAGGAGCTGGACTTGGAGCGAGGAAGCGTAAGTGCACAAGGTGTGGTGGGTCTAGTCATTTCAGTAAGTATTGTGATAACACAATAGATCCAGCGTTCGGAGGGAGTTTCAATGAATGCTTTGACGAAAATGTTGGTCAGCAGCCGGTTGCCTCAACAGATGATGAAAATGATGATCAACAGACAATTGCAGCAGATGAGGATTTTGACGAGGTTCCAAATGATGATGGTCAACAGCCACATGATTTTGACGATGATCCAAAATATCCTCCAAATGATGATTCAAGTGAAGCTCCAAATGGTGTTTCAAGTGAGGCTCCAAATGGTGATCCAAATGAGGCTCCAAATGGTGATTCAAATGAGGCTCCAAATGGTGACCAACCTTTTTTTGTTGTGAGTTTTGCTAGGTATGTAAATCTTGCAAATACTACTGTACATTTATCACTTGACATTATCTCATTACCCTTTATGTTTTGCACAGCTCTGCGGTAGGTTTGAAGAAGACGCGCAAGGTACTGACAACCAAGAGGAGAAGAGAAGAAGCGGTGAGCACAAGGTGCACGAGGAGCAAAGTGATGGCAAGAAGCTCAAGGAACATACAGATGCCCCAATGCTATTTATGAATAATTATGAAACATTATGAATAATGTTGCATTTCTTTTGAATGATGTTGGACCTATGTTAGAACTATGTTTGAATGATGTTGTAACTATGTTAGAACTTCAAATTTGACATGCTATATGGATGTTGTAATTCTTTCGAAACTTTGGTAAACTCACATTCATAAAAAAATATGCTAAAAAGAGCTCCAAAGGTAGGGTAAACGGCCTCATTTCTAAGCAAGATATTTTTGACCTTGTTTAGATGAGCCAAATAACTTTCCTAGACATATATTCTATATACACAAACTATGTGCGCTAGTTTTTCCTTTTTTAGATTTTTTTTAATTTTGTTTGCTCATTTGAATTCTGGTCAAACCTAACTTTGACCAAGATTTAAACAAGTCTAAAACATCAAAATGAAAAACTAAGCATGGATCCTTCTTAGTCACTCCAAAATGAAGTTGTGGTGAGGTTTTTTCGACCTTGTCTAAATCAGCCAAATAACTTTCCTACACATATATTCTATATATACAGACTATGTGCGCTGGTTTTTCCTTTTTTTTGATTTTTTTTAAATTTGTTTTGCTCATTGAATTCTGGTCAAACCTAAGTTTGACCAAGATTTAAACAAGTCTAAAACATCAAAATGAAAAACTAAGCCTGGATCCTTCTTAGTCACTCCAAAATGAAGTTGTGGTGAGTTTTTTGAAATGTTCATGTTCATTTTCCCAAAACACTTCTCTTCACTTCATACAAGAGAGTTTGAGATACTTGAGATATCACATAAGACCCATGAAATTTTCTTTTAAATGTATGTAAACCTTGTTTATCAACTTAAATCATTAGTATATGACATAAGAAGACTACGTGCGCAGGTTTTTCATTTTTCCCATTTTTATTTAATTTATTATGCTCATTTGATATCTAGTCAAACCTATGTTTGACTGCTCCAAACCCCTCCCAAACCCCGCTAACCCTAGCACTGAACAAGGATTGTCCATCTAACCCTAGCAGCAATCAAGGACCATCGATCTAACCCTTCTAGAAGGAATCTGTGGGGGGAGGGGGCGATCCGTGAGATGCAATCTGATTGGCTGGGCGATTTTTTTATCAACACGTACCGGCGCGTTGGATGGACCGTTGGGCCGTCTGCTGTTCGGGCCTGAGCGCAGTTGATTGCCCGTTTCAGCCTTTCCAGGCCTGCATGCATGGGAAGGGCAGCGAGGTGGGAATGCATGCGCAGGAGGCGTACGTGCATGCATGCGAGTGAGGCGAGCTAGGCGATTGTTTCAGATTACGGCAGCGATTCAGATGCACGCGCCCGGTCAAAGAGCCTCATGCGGTGATTCAGATGCACGCACACGCCCCATGCATCGTTTCTGTGCCAAAATTTAAGGGTCCAAAACTTAACGGATACACACACGCCTCCGGATTCACACACGCACCGTTCTCATCCCTTGTTTCCTTCTTCATCTCCCACCCACATGCCTATCTATATGGGGCGCCTCTCTTCCTCTCCCACTCACCACCCAAAATCCAGATCTGTTCTCTCCAACTTCAAACACCCAAGCGACCGAGCCCTCCAAGCGACCAAGTGAAGATGCAGTACAACGGGTCGACCTTCCTTCATCCGCCTATTGTCGTGGATTTGTCACGGCAGATGTCCTAGCGTAAGGACTTAGTCGTGGAGCCATCGCTACGGGTTTACTTGAAGGGGTTAAAGCGGACACAAAGACACAAGGGTTTTATACTAGTTCGGCCCCTTCGATGAAGGTAAAAGCCTACGTCTAGTTGTGATGGAATTGATCTAGTCTCGATGGCTAGGGAGCAAACAAGCTTCGCCTAGGCTCGAGTTGTGGTTGTCTGTCCTTTGAACCGTCGCCGGGTCGTCCCCTTATATACACGAGTGACGCCCGTCGGTTCATAGAGTCCCAACCGGTTCATACTCGTATCCCGGTTGGTATCTCTCTATTCCTAACTTACAATACAAGTTATACATCAGGCCGGTTTATGGCTACAAGTTCTAAACCGACTACAGGCCTTGGGCCTTTCTCTGCTTATACCACTAACGGAGTTAATCCGGCCCAAGCTGGCCGGTTTACACCTAGTGATAATATCCCCAACATTAGGCCCCAGATTGATTTGAACTGGTTCATGTCAATCCTTCACAAAGCTTGTATCTTGGACATCTTCTGTTGTTTGGTAAACCGCCATGTCGTCATTACTTCTGGTCACTGTAAACCGGCATGACGTCATCCTGAAATATGATCCTTTATAATGCCTTCTTTAATAGCAGTCCCTGGATCCACGCGCTTGACCTAGCTTGGCTGCCTTATAAATAGGACTGAAGGGTCATTTCTTTCCTCCCTTCGCTTCCTCTTCTTCGTCTTCCTCGCGCCGCTGCTCTTGGAGCTCCACCATCGTCATCGACCTCTGCTTCATCCTAGGCTGCTGCATCGACCTGAATGTACCAGAATACTGCGGCCTCTTTTCGCGTCTTCTCCATTCTCGGTAAGCTTCTTCCCCTTCTTGACTTAGATCTGTTTTTAGGGTTCCAGCTTCATACCGTGTTCTTCGTGCGTTTCCGTTTATCCTTTTATCTTTGAACCACACTGTGAATCTGTACTGTACTAATAGCGATTCCTACGCATCCACTGTACTTTCTCATCTTAATCCCATGGATCCTCTGCATATACATCTGCCTCATGGTCCACTTCTGTTTCTGCTTTACCTCCGTGAAATATTTTCATTTTTCGAAACTGCTTTGATCCGTAGCAATCATGGGATCTTGTGAAACTTGTTTCTGCAAACTATCCATAGGTTCAATTATTTCCAAAGCCTAGATTAGGTGGTTTAACTCACCACAGGAAGAAACTGCTAAACCGGCACCGATACACCATTAGTCCCCTTGTTGAACCGCCAGAGCCCATCTGATATCATATCACAAGAAACCGATTTATAGACACTGCCTCCGGTTTATCATACCTTAGATCAATCACTTGGTAACAAGCACGCTCTTGAACCGGATCAATTATTTTTGTAGATCTTATCATGGCCAAACAAGTGTATGAATGCAATCTGGTTCCTTCTCGCGTCCGAAGTCACAAATGAACGATCTGGTCTCGATTGGCGCTTTAGATGACAAAACACAGTTCATCGGAGGGTCCTCGAGAGGAATGTCCTCCCACACCCCAGAAGGAGAAGTTGTGGTCTTTGCAGATCACCTGCCCGGGCTTCAAACCGCCCGGTCCAAAATTTTACCGGACGTGTTGCCAATTTCAGCTCCGCCCCTGTGACATTGGCCCCAACTCCGCCACCAATTTATGCCACTTTCAAGTACTATCTCAAGTATACCGCAAGAGGAACCTTCATTGAACTGTTTAGAGACCTCTTCCATCTAAACCGTCAGATCAATTCACCGACGGCCCCAATACGGAATTGGGTGGCATGGCTATTCAGAAGAGGAAGGAGATCACCTATCCCCATGTCAAACTCCATACTCACCCCCAAAGAGTGGAATGCGACTTGGTTTTATTGCAAGGACACTTCTCCTGAAGATGAAAATCCCTTACCTGGCTTTCGTCCAGAGCGGCTAAGCAACACTCATCCGTTTCCTCAAAGATTAAGCGCCAAAGATAGAAGCAAATATGCCCCGCAACTGTCCAAGCTCCGGGCCTTTATGGCCAACGGTTTGACTGGAATTGATCTTGCATGCTGCTGGTTATCCTGGGGCATACTGCCTTTGAGCCGGCGTTCCGGTTTGATGTGTCAGTATACTGGCAGTGTCGACGACCCACTCCGGCACACAAAACTCGAACTTTCTGATGATGAAGTTACGGACTCAGTAAAAAGGATGCTGAATGAACCGGAGCACCTCTGTGCTCAAACCGGTCTAGCTCCTTATTGTACCACCAACAAACCACCTGCGGTAAGTTTCTAGTTGCTTTCATCATTAAACCTGTTACTGCTTCATGTATCCAACATTTAATTACTTCTGATCCAGGGTGATAATCCGTTTTGGAGCAAGAAACTTTCCCAAGACAAAGCGGAGAAAGCGGTATGCCAACCCGCCCAAAACAAAAGTTGTCAAGAAATCAGCCCATAAGAGAAAGACCATCGCTTCATCGACCCGCCATTGACGATGATGTGGGTAATCCGAACTTGATTCTCTTGGCTTGCTTTTTACACGCCTTATTGATGATGATGCTTGTCAGGATGATGCTGAAGCCAGCAATGCAGGATTTGCTGAGGTAACTGTTCTTTTTTCCGATTCAGCAAATTTGCCTTTGCCAAAATTTCGCCAGGCAAACCGGAAAGTTAATTTTTCTCACCCTCTTGCTTATTTGGATCCCAAATTTCTTATGAAGACACAACAACATGAGGCTCGCCGCACAACCCGGCACAGCGGTCAGGTAGTTACCTCTGCCGGTTTACCAAACAGCCCGGTTCGAAAGCGCCGCTCCGAGGTCTCCGACCTTTTTATTGCTTTAAATTCCAAAGCGGGTTTCTTCCACAACCTCTTAATCCGTCCGACCCGATTATCGGTCACTTCCCATTCCTCTTCGGTGAATCTCGCCACTCAGCTACCACCATTGAAGATAGCCGTCGGGTAAGCTAAACCGGCCACATGCTTCTAATATATTTTGCAATGGATATACTTTTTCTCTGACTCTTTGTCTCTTAGAACAAAACCAAAACCAAGCAAGAAGGCCCGTTTGGATAAAACGGCTGAAGAAGCTGCCGCCTCAGACCATGAAAGAGTGCCGGATCTTGAAAATTTTGCCTCTGAAGACATTCCCAAGGATCCTCCGGTTCAAGATGAGGTTATTCCTGAAGAAAGGCCTGTCAACGTTTCAATCTCTCGATCCGCTTTGCCAAGACTGTCCAGTTTGATAAATCTCACAGTCCTGCTACCAAAACGGCCGTGCCCACACAAACCGTCGAGTCAAAAGATGATGATGTTGTGATTACTGGTGTAGGCCGCTCTGAACCGGGGAATCCTGCAACCTTAACCAGGCACTCCGTGAAAGAAGACTTTTCCACTTTGAATAAAGGAAAATGGGATGTTGAACTGGAAACATATGCTGCTTTAAGCGCCCAAGACCTTCATTCTGGCTATTTAAACCGGCTTTATACTAGCCGTGACTATGAAGCTGGCCTGGTCAAGTTAATGAGGGACAAATTTGAGGTAACTCACTCCTTTTCTTACCGCCAATATATCAGTTCTTGTAGCCCCCAAGGGCCGGTTTGTAATCTTGATCAAACCGGGACTTGACTATATTCCTTAACAACTTTGAAATCTACCTGCATAGCTCCAAGGGCCAGTTTAACTGTGCATATTTAAACCGGACTTCCATAAAAACTGTCTTTGGAAACATTGCTAGATCAAATAGCCATTAGCCCCCAAGTACCAAGTTGAATACTTGTATTGAGCTTGGGACTTTACCATGTAGTAGCAAGATAAAAATCGAAGGTACATTAGCCCCCAAGTGTCAAGCATATAACTGCGTTATGTGGTTGGGACTTTGACTGTCTTGAATTTCTGGCTTAACATACTTTCAATACATAGGCTGAGGTGAAAATCAAAGATGACCGGATTGCCGATTTACAAGCGGCGTTGAAAACCCAGCAGGCCGAAACAGAGAAAGCCAAGAAAGAGTTAACCAGTGCTTTGAACGCTGCTGAACAAGTGAAGGAAAGCTTGAAAAAAGAACAGGCGGACTGGGCCACTGAGAAGGCCAATTTGATCAAACGGGCAGAAAATGCTGAGGCTGCCCTTAAACTGGTGGTAGATGATCTGACAGCCGTAAAGCAGCAAGTACATTCTATGACTGCGGCAATCTTTGGTAAGCTTCCTTTGAACAATTGTGATGTGTTGCACCTGCTGTATCGTCACTCCGGTTTAGACCTAACCGTTTACTGTTTGTAGGCACACGCATTGGGCACTTAGGAAATGATGTGCGGAAGAAACTGAAGGCTGTCTATACCTTAGTAGAACAGTTATATACCGGGGCCCAGCGTATCATCACCACAGCCTCACATAACAATCCGGCACCTTCCTTGATTCAAGATACACTGAACCGTCTGTCTATGCTTCCTGCCCGGATTGAAGAGGTGAAAAAATCTGCTGCTCGAACCGAAGCCATTAACGCCTTGATCCGAGCCAAGGCATGGGTACCAGACTTTGATCCTGTGGAAGCAGCTCAAGGCTATCCCAGTGTTAAAGAAGATGGTTCTGATTTCAATGAAGAGGATCTACGGGCCATAAATCGTGCAGTACGCCCTCTAGCTTGTCAGCTGGCCGAAGAAGCCGATTTGGAGCATTATCAAGCACAATACAATGCTCAAAACAAGCGAGTGCCTGCCCCAACTTTTGAAGCGGAAAATCTGATCCCTCCAATCCGTAAGCATACTTACGCTCCTGATATTGCACCGTCTTCTCTGATCCACGAAGAGGCTGTTTTCCAAGCGCTAATGGGAATCGACTGGACCACTGTGGATTTCCAGCCAATGGGTAGAGACGAGGAGGCTGAAGCGGCGGAGGATGAAGAGCAGACTTGAACCGGTGGCCGATTTAAAATGCTGTCGTTGGCGGTTTACCCAAAGAACAATGATTTCACGTGGGCACAGTGTTGCCTTGTAATAACTTTAGTTAAAACTTTGCGCTTGAATATGCCTTCGTGCATAAGTAGTGAAACTTTTGCTTGATTCATATTTCCTGCAACCAGAAAAAATTGAACCTCGGTGGCGGTGATACCGCCAGCCGGTTTATGGTATTCAAATAGATATATCAGAATTCCAATAACTATGTGATACAAATACCGCCGTGTCTGGCATGAAGTCATGTAGCTAAACTTGAAGCGGAGGCTTTAAAAACCATGACCGTCAGAAAGCGGGAGAGAATAACTCCCATATAAACCATACTGAATCAGCACGAGCCCCCTTGTTATTCAATGATGACCAACAGGAAGAAGGTAAACCGGGCAGATAAACTCCAGCATAAGATTAAACCATGTCCTGTCAATTTGTCACTGACAATTGAACCGGATAAAAACGTTTGTCGGGTTAAAAAACGCAACAAAAAAATTGAATACCAATTATGAGAAAATATGGCAACAAAGGCAATAACTCTTTGCAAAAGAAAAGCTTCATTGAGCTGGTCAGATGGCATTACCATGGTCAGACGCAACCAAGCCCCCCGAAGGCGTAGCGATGGTGCCACGGCCAGTCCCCAAAAGACTCTTGGCGAGTACGCCGCCAAGTGGCATGACATTGGTTCTGGTTCACCAAGTCCCTAAGTGACTCGCCCTATTGGTCGACCAAGAGGCGGACTGTTCAGACGTGACCGTGTCCAAAATGATCCGGTGGCTTTCGCCTATCAAGAGGTGTTGCATTGGTTCGACACCCACCAAGCCCCCAAGTGATAAAAACAAATGTCAAGGGTAAACCGAGGCCGCTTTAAAAATGTAGCACTCCATGTAACCACGCATGATAAGAAAGACAGAGACCCCGCTTTAGCCGAGGCTCGGTTTTTATTATATCAAGATAATATATACATTGTCATGATATGTACATAAACCGAGCCGATGACTCAAGTGTAGTAAGGTCAAGATGAGCTATATTCCACGGCTGTTGGTCTCCTCCTCGATGTACGTGAGTCTTGACGCCTCGAATATCAATCGATAGTATGATCCGTTGTGTAGATTTTTGTCGACCACAAAAGGTCCTTCCCAAGGTGGGGATAACTTATGCATATCTTTCGGTCTTGGATGAGGCGAAGCACCAAATCTCCTTCTTGAAAGGTTCGGTTTTAACCCGCGATCGTGATAACGACGAAGATCTTGCTGGTAAATCGCCGAACGAGCAGCTGCCATGTCACGCTCCTCATCCAATAGGTCCAAAGCATCCTGCCGTGCCGTCTCATTGGCCGCTTCAACATAAGCCGCTACACGGGGCGAATCGTGCGGATATCACCGGGAGAACCGCCTCTGCCCGTAGACCATGAAAATGGTGTATACCCGTGGACCGTTTGGCGTAGTATTGATACTCCATAGCACCGATGGTAGCTCTCAACCCAAAGACCCGGTGTTCTCTCAGAACGGAACCAAGCCGGGTTTGATGCCTCGTAAGATCTCTTGATTAGCTCGCTCGCCGCCCATTGACCGGGGTGAGCCATCGATGATACGCTGCCGGATGTGCTCACGCTCACGTAACTCTTTCATAGCACCCTTGGATAAATTAGTACCATTATCGAATGATACCGTGGAAAACCAAACCGAAAATCACTTTTTGATGAACTGCACCGCTGTTGCCGCATCACACTTGGCCGACAGTGCCCGCTTCAACCCACTTGGTAAATTTGTCCACCGCCACCAACAGTGGGTCTTCTTATCCTTGGAGCGCTTAAATGGTCCGACCATATCTAGCCCCCAAGTTGCAAACGCCACGTTATTGGGATCATCCTCAACTCTTGTGCCGGTACATGAGCACGCCTTGAAAATTTCGACATCCATCACACCGCTTAACCAAGTCCTCCGCATCGATCGCGCAGCGGTCAACCAAGAAATCCGTGATGAAACGCCTTTGCCACCGTGGACTTTGAACCGGCGTGATGTCCACAATCCCTTCATGGATTTCTCTTAAGATTTCACAGCCTTCCTCGGGAAACACAACGTTGAAACGCCTCGATACATCGCATGATGCAACTCACCATTAAGAATCGCTATAGATTTGGAGCGCGGACTATCCGTTCGCCGTAATCTCGCCTTCCGCAACTCCTCGAGTCATATACGCAAGAAAAGGAATCGCCCAATCCGAATAGCGTGTAATGCTGCCACCAACCGAGCTCCGAATCAGAACAGCCAAATCCGCTTCACCAGGAGCCGGACCGACGGGTTATGCAAGACGCCCAAAAGACATTAGGCGGACCGTTTACGCCGAGAACCCAACCGCTTAAAGCGTCCGCCGCTTCGTTCTTCCGGCGATCCACATGATCCACTTGATAACCCTTGAAGCAACCTGCAATATTATCCACTTCGACGATATGCGCCATAAGCGGTCCTTAGAATCCCAAGTGCCGATACTTGCCGAGCCACCAGTCCGAATCATCAAACACTTAACCCGACTCAAGTTGATCTCCTTAGCCATCCGGAGACCATGGAGCAGGCCTCGACTCAGCTGCATTATTAGTACAAGGGAACATTAAACGGAGAACGAATAAAACTTATCACCTCTTGGGGAAGTTAAACGACTCGACCCCGAGCCTTCCAACCGCCTCGATCCGTCGAAATGAATAGTCCAATATGTGTGATCCGGCTTCTCCTCTGGCGCTTGTAACTCCGTCCGACCATTAATGAAATCAACAAGTGCTTGTGACTTCACCGCTGTGTGGGTATATACTTTAGTCCATGCGCCCAAGCTCGATGGCCCATTTTGCAATCCGCCGATTGCCTCCGGTTCAGATGATATCACCCAAAGGAGCTGAACTAACCATCGTGATAGGGTGCCCTTGAAATATTGCTTGAGCTTCCGACCGCCATAAAAACACCATAGACTAGCTTCGCCAATGCGGATACCTTTGTTTGGACTCAATAAGCACCTCGCGATATAATAAACCGGCACGAACCGGATATTCCTTGCTCGCCTCCTTCGCTTACCACAATAGCCACGCCATCGCCGAGCATTGGCTGCCACATATAACAACAAATGCTCCTTGTCAACCGGAGCCGCAAGAACAAAGCGGATTGGCCAATTGCCGCTTAAATCCTCAAATGTTTCGTCGGCAGCGGACTCATTTAAATTATCTGCTTTCCTCAAAGATTCGGTATAAGGGATGGCCTTCTCTCCGAGGCGGCTGATAAACCGGCTCAACGCAGCGATTCTGCCCGCCAGACGCTAAACATCATTGATACATTTCGGTTTAGCCAAAGAAGTAATAGCTTGAATTTTCTCCGGATTAGCCTCAATTCCCCTGTTAGACACCAGAAACCCCAATAACTTGCCTGCCGGAACACCAAAAACGCACTTGGTCGGATTAAGCATCATTTGGTAAATGCGCAAGTTGTCGAAGGTTTCCTTCAAATCGTCCACCAGTGTCTCCTTTTGTCTTGATTTCACCATAATATCATCTACATAAGCATGCACATTGCGGCCGATCTGTGTATGCAAGCAATTCTGCACACACCGCTGATAAGTAGCCTGGGCGCTTTTGAGCCCAAAAGGCATAGATACATAGCAGAAGGCTCCAAAGGGAGTTATAAACGCTGTTTTTTCCTGGTCCTTAACCGCCATTTTGATCTGATGATATCCAGAGTATGCATCCAAAAAACTTAAACGCTCACATCCTGCCGTGGCATCAATAATCTGATCAATGCGGGGGAGGGCAAAAGGATCCGCTGGACAGGCTTTGTTAAGATCTGTGTAGTCCACACACATACGCCAAAGCCATTTTCTTAAGGACCAGACCGGATTAGCAAGCCACTCGATGAAACACCTCAATAATAAAGCCAGCCGCCAAAAGCCTGGCTACTTCCTCTCAATGGCTTTGCGCTTTCTTCGTTAAACCGCGGAGGAACTGTTTCACCGGTTTATACTTAGGATCCACATTATGTGTGCTCACGAGTTCCTCGGTACACCGGCATGTCGATGGCTTCCATGCAAAGATATCCGGTTCTCACGGATGAACTCGATGAGCGCGCTTCCTATTTGGGATCCAGTTGGTACCGACAAGGAACTGCTTGGACGAATCGCCCGCACGAAGTCAACAAGCTTGGTCTCACCGCCGATTTAAACTTCAGATCCGATTCATGCTCAGAGTTGGCTTCTTTAAAGGGTCATATCTGCCGGATCAACGTTGTCCTTATAAAACTTCAACTCCTCGGGCACGCATCCTCTGCATAAGCTGCATCACCTTCCTCACATTCTAAAGCAACTCGGCGGCTTCCATGCACCGTTATCGCTCCTTTGTAACCCGCATTTTGAGCTGCAAGTAAATATAACAAGGTCGTGCCATGAACTTAGCATAAGCCGCCGCCCAAACAAGGCATGATATGGACTCGGATTTTCACCACTTCAAAAGTTAGCTTTTCGGACCGGGAATCGTGCTCGCCTCCAAAAGCCACATCCAGGGCTATCTTACCAACAGATAAGCAGATTTGCTCGGCACTACACCATGGAACACCGTATTGGACGGTCTGAGATCCTTGTCTGTTAGACCCATGCGACGGAAAGTTTCATAGTATAGTATATTAATACTACTTCCTCCATCCATAAGTACTTTAGTGAACTTATAGCCTCCCACCTGAGGGTCTACCACCAATGCCAGCTGGCCCGGATTATCAACCCGGGGGGATGGTCCTCTCTGCTCCACACGATAGGCTGCTCCGACCAGCGTAAATAACGCGGCAAGGCCGGTTCAACAGAGTTTACTGCTCGCTTGTGAAGTTTCCGATCGCGCTTGTCCAGACTAGTTGTAAAAACATGATACTGCCCACTATTCAACTGCTTTGGTTGGCTCTGATAACCCGACTGCTATTGCTGCTGGCCACCCTGATTATTCTGACTATTGTGACTGCCTTGATTAAGACCTGAACCGGAAGCTCCATCGTGACCCGGCCCGTGGAAACCAGATCCTGAACCGCCACCTGACCCCTGGTCATACCGGAAAGCATTGGAGTTTTTGAATTCCTGCATAATATAACAGTCTTTCCAGAGATGGTTCGATGGGGACTCCTTCGTCCCGTGCTTAGGGCAAGGTTGATTCAATAAGTAATTCAAACGGCTTGTATTGGGATTTTGGCCCCGATTCGCCTTGCCTCTGCGTCGCGGCCCTCTGTCCTGCGCATTAGTGTTGCTACAAAATACGGGTTGCCATCAGCCTTGCGCTTGCCTCCGTTTCCATGACCCGCCGGTTTGTACTGCTGTCCCTTGGAGTTGCCGTTCTTCTTTCCCTTCCCTGCTTCATCATCATCAGCCTCAGGATCCTTGGTACTGTCCGAATCAGCATATTTCACCAAAGCGCCATGAGGGTTCCCATGTCATTACTGTAACCGCTTCATGCGCCCCAATTTTAATTTTAAAGGCTCAAACCGGCAGTTGCCTTCTAATGTTAAGATCGTAGAGTCGGCGTTGATTCTCTCAGAGGAGTGCAAAATCTCGGAGACACGGCGTACCCAACGGGTTGTTGACTCCCCTTCCTCCTGGACACAAGCCGCCAGGTCTACTATGGACTTGGGCTGCTTACACGTATCCTTGAAATTCTGAATAAACCGGGCCCGTAACTGGGCCCATGAGCTGATAGAATTGGGGGGTAAGCTCTTCAACCAAGTACGGGCCGTGCCTTCCAGCATCATGGTGAAGTACTTTGCACACGCGGTTTCATCAACATCTAGCATCTCCATGGCCATCTCATAACTTTCAACCCACGCTTCAGGGGACAGATCAGCGGTGTAATTCGGCACCTTGCGTGGACCCTTGAAGTCTTTAGGCAGACGCACATTGCGTAAAGCGGGGATTAAACAGGGCACCCCTAAAGCGGATGCGACTCCTGGTCCGGCGAAGGTGGTAGGGCGAACCGGTGTATGTTGACCCGCGTCAGCCTGTGCCGCTAACTCGGCCTCCCTGCGTGCCCGGGCCCGATCCACCACCTCCTGAGCATCACGAATGCCACCCATCTGGTGATTACCTCGGGCCGCTTCACGGTCCCGCGTTGCTTGATATGGCGGTTCATCCATACGCCAGAGCTCCGCTTGACGGGCATAGAATGAATCCGATCACGGCCAGATGAATATGCCTCCTGCTGGATCAGCGCAGATCGAGAAGCTCCTTAACCCGGCGTGTTTCGACCGCCAGGGGAATCTCCTTCGATCGGGATAGCTTCCAATCATGCGGCGGCCGCAACAAGGTTGTCCATAGGATTAGAATAATGACCTGGGTGTTCGATCCGCGGAGGAACCACCATATTCTCGCCGGGAGGCTCCATCAGCGTGGTTGGACCGTCGCGCCGCTTCCTCTGGTGCCTCCATCCGGTTTACCTCCTGTCTTTGGGGCGGATTCTGGGTCCGCCTCGGTCTGAAAGAGATTTCTAGGATCAAATCCTAATGGCAGCGTGATCTATACTTTCGCTTCAAAGACCTCTGCGACGCACTCGTCAAGCATGAGTTTGTAGGCTCAAGGCGTCAGAGCGGCCCGCTCGCGCCATACGCTCCTTCTCTGACGCTAGATCCGCTTTGGCTTGCGTGATCTGCTCTTTCAGCTTCGCAATTTCAGCATTATGAGCCTCCCGATCCGCGGGTTGTCCTTCGCCATAAGCGCAGCGGTGCATCAAACAGATCTGATAGAACTTGAACCGCGGGCGACCGGCCTCGCCCTGCGCCGCTGCCGTTGCTGATCCGGAAAGCATCGCTACCGCGGTTGAAGAGTGGTTCGCTGCCTGTGTACCGGCCATGAATATTCCAACCCGGTTGAACTGGTTTGGGGGGTCCGGAATACTGTCGCCGTCGGAACAGCCCCTGATCATATCACCCTGCAGCTGGTACAATGACTCGGTCTCTCCTGTTGAAGATTCATCGCCGGAATAAACAACGGTCTCACTGCCGTGTTCTGAACCGGCGTCGTGCTCTCCTCCGTGGATGACTCCAACGAAGACATGCTTCACGGCCGGTTTAACCTGGGCAGGTCGCGCACGCCGAGCCGTCTCGATGAGGTCGGTGCGGATGTCCGCCAGCCCAGCTCCCGATCTTGCCGATGAAAACGTGTATGCCGCCAAGGGGACCCGGTATCCGTATCGATTGAATCAGCCTCGGGACCCCATCCGGCGCCGCCGATGTAGATCCGACCGCGACGACTCTTGGTCATCCGCCCACGACGTAGCCTTCGAGTCCTTTGAGCTTGCCCTCCAAGATCGTCAAACCATCGTCGATAGCCCCACGGTGGGCGCCAACCGTCGTGGATTTGTCACGGCAGATGTCCTAGCGTAAGGACTTAGTCGTGGAGCCATCGCTTCGGGTTTACTTGAAGGGGTTAAAGCGGACACAAAGACACAAGGGTTTTATACTAGTTCGCCCCTTCGATGAAGGTAAAAGCCTACGCCTAGTTGTGATGGAATTGATGTAGTCTCGATGGCTAGGAGCAAACAAGCTTCGCCTAGGCTCGAGTTGTGGTTGTCGTCCTTTGAACCGTCGCCGGTCGCCCCTTATATACACGAGTGACGCCCGTCAGTTCATAGAGTCCCAACCGGTTCATACTCGTATCCCGGTCGGTATCTCTCTATTCCTAACTTACAATACAAGTTATACATCAGGCCGGTTTACGGCTACAAGTTCTAAACCGACTACAGGCCTTGGGCCTTTCTCTGCTTATACCACTAACGGAGTTAATCCGGCCCAAGCTGGCCGGTTTACACCTAGTGATAATATCCCCAACACCTATCATGCCGGAGTTGCGCTACCCACCGGGCGTGCTCGTGGAGAGGGAGCTCCGTGTGTGGGCAACTTTAAGGTGGAAGGGGTCCGTCAATCTCACCCGCGCCTTCCTCAGAGCCGGTTATGCCCACCTTCCATGGGGCTCGCCTAGGATGTACACCATCAACGAGGTTCATGACCGCGCCGGCATCCTCCTACTGCTCACGGTCACCTTCACCAACCCGTTTGACTCGCGCGAGCTCCTCGACCAAGTGTTTTGGTGCGGCTGCGAGTCCATCTTCTTCATGGTGTACAACATCTTCACCAACTACGAGTGCATCTTCCCCATTGAACCAGATGCACTCCCTTCCCTACGACGAGGAGGAGGGTTGAAGTTGAAGAAGGTGTTGAAGGGGCGCGCGGCCAAGGTGGAAGAAAGGTCAAGATGAAGATGTTCAAGAAGGGGTGCGAGCCCGGAGTGAAGTTGTTCGTCAAGCTCGTCATGTTTTAGTTTTATCGTTTTTATTTTGTTGCTTTTCTATGTCGTGTGTGCTGTGTTGTGTCGTGTCCCTGGACTATGTAGGGTACCCATCTACGTAAGGGTACGGTGTGTTGCATCTTATCTATCCAAGTTATTATGTGTGTTAAAAAATGTTCGTGCCCAAACATGCACATTTCTTCCCTAAACCAAGTCAAGAACTAACATGCACATTTATTCCCTTTAAATCCTAAACCAAGTGCCACTCTAACCAGAATCATGTGGCAACGCAAACATATGTTTCCAACTCTTCAAAATTTCAGTGCAAAACAAAGGAAAACTACTCTCACGCGTGTGCAAACATTCAGTACAAACATGCATTTTTAAACCCTAAACCAAGTCACGGTCTCACTATGTATAGCTTCCTTCCCTAGCCATGTCAAAGTCTTTCCATCTGCCCTAGCGGTTACCAGCGCAGCCCTAAACGCCACAAACCCACGCGGTCCTGGGTTCGAGTCCTAGCCACACCATTTTTTGCCCATTTTCCACCCTTCATTTTTTAGACAAATTATTTTTCTCAATGTAATGCCCTTCAAAAATGTTCATTAATTTTGGCACCTGGTGTAAACCTCTATCAGAGTTGAGGCACATTTTCCATGACATTTTGGTCTTTGATTTGATTTAAATCATGGTGTATTTGATTTGGAGTAATAATTAAATTGCTTAAATATTTAACAGCTCCAAAAAATTCTAAACTTAATTGTTTGGCTCTGGAATAATTCAATTAGCTTCCACAAAAAGTTTCAGCATTAAATAGAATGATTTACTGCCTAAATTAAATCAGAACAGAAAACAGAAAAACACGCACGAGATCTCATTTGCCCACCCCCAAATGGGCCTAACTGGATGCAGTTGGCCCATTAGTCTAGCCGGCACTTGGCTCTCCGCTCTGAATTTGGCCCACAGAGGAACTTTTTTTTTACAGAAAGGCAGAGCAGAGAGCTGCATTTCATTGATCAAAGTTTCTGAATTTCTCATTTGTTCTCCCTTTTTTCAACATTTTTAAATGTTGATCATTTCTTCTCTTTGTTTCAACATTTAAACAACTTGGACCAACAATTAAACAAGGTGAATTTCTAATACAATTTCAAGCTTACAAATTCCTCCATAATTCATGCCTTTCCATACAATTTCAACATTACACACAGTGCGATTACCATAGCTACAAATGCCCAAAAGTAATTGCAAATGGGTATTTGTGCTTGAACTTCAAGCTTCCTAACCTTCTTCTTCAACATCCTAAGCTCAACAGCAACAACTAGCTCTCTGACAGTGCGTGCTTAGCCCTCCATCTCTTCTTCCGGAGCTCGTGCTGTGGCCACTGCCATTTGTGGCAGCATGCACAACCATTCTTCATGCTCTTCTTGCAGTTCATTCATCAGAGTCTTGGCTAGAGCATCGACCCAAAGGAAGAAACATTTCACCTGCATGAACGCCAAACAGATCAACCCATTGCTCAAAGATCCCGATCACGAAAATGGTCCAACTGCCCCGATTCTTACCCCATTCTCACTGCACACATAGAACGGACAATTCTGGTTCCTCGATGTGTGAGAAATCCTCCGATCAACGGCGGTCCAGTACCGCGGACAGACGAAGATAGGCATCTCCACGCGCGCCGGGCTCTGCATCCGCGAGGTGGCGCGGGAGCTTGAAGAAGACATGGAGCTCGGAGCCAAAGGGGATCTCAACGTCGCTGCGCCCTCCACAGCTATCTTCCCACCGCCGGCTCTCTATCGTCGTGGTCACCGTCGTGTTGTGTGTCGCTCGCTCTCTCTGTCGCCGTGGTCACCGCTGTGTTGTGTGTCGCCCGCTCTCTCTGTCGTCGTGGTCACCGTGCCGCTCTCTATCGCCCGATTATATAGCACACCCGCAATGGCTCTCTGCTCAACGGCTCTTTGCTGGGTCCCACGAGCCACGCGTGCAATGGTCTGATAGTCTGGCGCATCTGCCGCCTGGTCCCACCTATAAGGGCCGAGTGAAAGGTTCACCTGACGGAGACGGCAGTTTTCATGGAACGAGTTGGTGCGGGCACACTAGGGGCAAAACTGAGCACAATTCGCAATTGAGGGCAAAACTGAGCACATGGACACGACTGAGGGCAAAAGGATAATTAACCTAAAATAAAAAGAGTATAACTATTGAAAAAACTAACATATGTGTTATTTGTGGCATCGAACGGGAGGATACTTTCCACGCCATCTGCAGATGTTCGATGGTGGGTGCTCTATGGGACACCATGAGGGAGTCTTGGCCTATACCTGCCCGGGAGGAGATTCAAACACCAGAACGGAGTGGCTCCTGTTGGGGAACGTAGTGATTTCAAAAAAAATCCTACGCACACGCAAGATCATGGTGATGCATAGCAACGAGAGGGGAGACTGTTGTCCACGTACCCTCATAGACCGAAAGCGGAAGTGTTAGCACAACACGGTTGATGTAGTCGTACGTCTCATGGCCCGACCGATCAAGCACCGAAAGCACGGCACCTCCGAGTTCTTGCACACATTCAGCTTGATGACGTCCCTCGAACTCCGATCCAGCTGAGTGTCGAGGGAGAGTTCTGTCAGCACGATGGTATGGTGACGATGATGATGTTCTCCTGACGCAGGGCTTCTCCTAAGCACCGCTATGATATTATCAAGGAGGACTATGGTGGAGGGGGCACCGCACACGGCTAAGAGATCAATGATCAATTGTTGTGTCTATGGGGTGCCCCCTTCCCCCGTATATAAAGAAGTGGAGTGATGACCCACAAGTATAGGGGATCTATCGTAGTCCTTTCGATAAGTAAGAGCATCGAACCCAACGAGGAGCAGAAGGAAATGTGATAAGCGGTTTTCAGCAAGGTTCCGCTGCGGAGTCTCGTCCCGAAAGGTTGCCTCTTATTTTTTTTCTCATCGAAAGACGTCATATAGGAGAAGATGGGCGTCGGAGATCCACTAGGGGGCCCACGAGGTAGGGGGGCGCGCCCCCCACCCTCGTGAGCAGGGTGTGGGCCCCCTGGCCTTCATCTTTGGCGACGATTTTTCTTTATTTCTTTTAAGGTATTCCTTGGAGTTTCATGACTTTTGGAGTTGCGCAGAATAGGCCTTCAATATTTGCTCCTTTTCCAACCCAGAATTCCAGCTGCCGGCATTCTCCCTCTTCATGTAAACCTTGTAAATTAAGAGAGAATAGCCATAAGTATTGTGACATATCGTGAAATAACAGCCCATAATGCGATAAATATCGATATAAAAGCATGATGCAAAATGGACGTATCAACTCCCCCAAGCTTAGACCTCGCTTGTCCTCAACCGAAAAGCCGATAACAATAAATATGTCCTCATGTTTAGAAGTAGAGGCGTCGATAAAAAATAAAATACGGACATGAAGGCATCATGATTATTTTCATAACAGCAACATATATAGATTTGTCATATGATTACTTATGTTCAAGTGATGATCTTTTCACAAAGCCAAAGTATGAATCAGAAACCTTATTAGGCACTAACAAATTATAACCTTAGTCATTCAAACAATTGCAATTTATCATAACATCGGAAAGAGTCTATGTCAGAGCTTAAAAGCAAGTCCACATACTCAACTATCACTTCGTCCTTCATAATTGCTAACACTCACGCAATACTTGTGGTTATGAAGTTTTAATCAGACACAGAGAAAGATTGGGGCTTATAATGTTGCCTCCAAACTTATTCACCTTTGGGTGATGTCAACAATAATAGTTCATGCCAACGTACATCCAATTGGATATATATATATATATCAGGATCACCCCACCATGAAGTGCTTGCCAAAGGATAAAATGAAAAAGGGAAAGGTGAAGATCACCTTGACTCTTGCATAAGATAGAAGATAATAATAAAAGATAGGCCCTTCGCAGAGGGAAGCAGAGGTTGCCATGCGCTTTTTATGGTTGGTTGCACAAAATCTTAATGCAAAAGAACGTCACTTTATATTGCCCCTTGTATGTGAACCTTTATTATGCAGTCCGTCGCTTTTATTAAGTCCCACAACAAGTTCGTACAAAGCTTATTTCTCTGCACTAATAAGTCATGCATATTTAGAGAGCAATTTTTATTGCTTGCACCGATGACAACTTACTTGAAGGATCTTACTCAATCCATAGGTAGATATGGTGGACTCTCATGGCTAAACTGGTTTAAGGGTATTTGGAAGCACAAGTAGTATCTCTACTTGGTGCTGAGAATTTGGCTAGCATGAGGGGGAAAGGCAAGCTCAACATGTTTGAATGATCCATGACAATATACTTTAACTGAGATGCGAGAAAACATAACCCATTACGTTGTCTTCCTTGTCCAACATCAACTCTTTAGCATGTCATACTTAATGAGTGCTCCCAATTATGAAAGATGTCAATGATAGTATATCTATATGTGAAACCTCTCTCTCCTTATTACTTCCTATTAATTGCCACGATGACCAAAGCTATATTTGCCAACTCCTAACAACTTTTTAATCATCACACTCTTTCTATGTGAAGTCATTACTCTCAATAAGATCAATATGAGCTCTTTGTTTCTTTTTATTCTTTTCTTTTATTCACCCAGGATCATGGCAAAGTAATCAAGCCCTTGACTCAACACTAATCTTTATTATATATAGCTCACGGACTCAATTGCATAGAGGGATCATAAAGCAAAACTTCAAAACTAGATCATGCCATGACTTTATTATACTAAATCAAGATACTACTAATAGGATCGAACTAAGAAAAACGGTAAAGATAGGAGTTGTGATGGTGATACGATACCGGGGAAACTCCCCCAAGCTTGGCAGTTGCCAAGGGAAGTGCCCATACCCATGTAATTATATCTCCTTCTTTGTTGTTGGCGGTGGAGGTGTTGTTGATGATGGAAGCTTGTCGTCCACCTTCCATGGCATAGGCTCACCCTCATAGAAGGATAATCGAGTCTCCGGAATCCTCAAATCTGCAACGGAAACAGCTCGAAACGAAAACAGAGGATATTTGCGTGATACGGTCGTCAAAACCTTCGGGAGAATATATAATGAATTTTTACCGACCAAAATACGTATCGTGCAAGAAAATGGAGTTCGGAGGGCACACGGGGTGCTCACGAGGTAGGGGGCGCCCTCCACCCTCGTGGAGGCCTCGTGTCCTCCCTGGACTGCTACTTATTTTTCTATTTTTCTAAATATTCCGAAACGGAGAGATATTGCCTTAGAATTTGTTTTGGAGTCGGTTTACTTACCGTAACACATACCTATTCCTTTTCGGAGTCTGGAACGTTCTGGAAAGTGTCCCTTATGTATTCCTCCGGGGTTATGGTTTCAATAACATTGGTTTCAACATTTATAGGATTACCTGAGATATAATGTTTGATTCTTTGACCGTTCACCACCTTCGGATTTGTGCCTTCAAAGTTGTTGATTTTTATGGCACCGGAACGATAGACCTCCTCGATAACGTAGGGACCTTCCCAATTAGAGAGAAGTTTTCCTGCAAAAAATCTTAAACGAGAGTTGTATAGCAACACATAATCACCTACATTAAACTCACGCTTTTGTATCCTTTTTTCATGCCACCTTTTAACTTTTTCTTTAAACAGCTTGGCATTTTCATAAGCTTGGGTTCTCCATTCATCAAGTGAGCTAATATCAAACAACCTCTTCTCACCGGCAAGTTTGAAGTCATAATTGAGCTCTTTGATAGCCCAATATGCCTTATGTTCTAATTCAAGAGGTAAATGACATGCTTTTCCATAAACCATTTTATACGGAGACATACCCATAGGATTTTTGTACAGCGGTTCTATAGGCCCATAATGCATCATTCAGTTTTTGGACCAATTCTTTCTAGACCTATTGACAGTCTTTTGCAAAATTAATTTGAGCTCTCTATTGCTCAACTCTGCGACCACTAGGCTGTGGGTGATAAGGAGATGCAATTCTATGATTAACATCGTACTTAGCAAGCATCTTACGGAAAGCACCATGAATAAAGTGTGAACCACCATCAGTCATTAAGTATCTAGGGACTCCAAACCTCGGAAAAATAACTTCCTTAAGCATTTTAATAGAAGTGTTATGATCAGCACTACTAGTTGGAATAGCTTCTACCCACTTAGTAACGTAATCAACAACAACTAGAATATGAGTGTAACCGTTAGAGGCAGGAAAAGGTCCCATATAATCAAAGCCCCAAACATCAAATGGCTCAATAACAAGTGAATAATTCATAGGCATTTCTTGACGTCTACTGATATTACCAATTCTTTGACATTCATCGCAAGATAAAACAAACTTACGGGCATCTTTGAAGAGAGTAGGCCAATAAAAACCGGATTGCAATACCTTATGTGCAGTTCTATCTCCAGCGTGGTGTCCTCCATAGGCTTCGGAGTGACACTTGCGTAGGATCTGTTCCTGTTCATGCTCAGGTACACAATGTGTCGGAGTAATGGGCCACGGGTAGGCTAACCCGAGTCCCAGGACCTTTCAAGACATCGGGGCAGGCCGCGCCCCTCAGGCCGAGTCCCAGGAGCCGACTCCAAGGCAAGCCGAGTCCCAGATGGCGACTCCAAGACAAGCCGAGTCCTAGACGGCGACTCCGCGATAAGCCGACTCCAAGCTAGCGACCTCCAGAGAGGCCGACTATGGAGAGTCGGCCCATGACTCCTCCCGAAGCACGATGCGGGTACGGTCACGGCGTGGCCGTTCCCCCTGCCTACGAGGGGCCGGCATGGCTACAGTGAGCCGTATCGCAGGAAGATCTCCGGTGAGGCGCGGCACTGTTGCCATGCCTGCCCTGACCTCAGCCACAGTGCGCAATGCACTATACCCACGACGCCGGCCTGTACGGCCCGAAGATCAGCAGGGCCACTGTCGATGGGTGGACCAAAGCGGCTGGCGCCCAAAGGCGGACCCGTGGGAGTCGGCCGACTCCTCCCCAGGGCCCCACGAGCCATAACCAGATAGGATGGGGAATGGCGACAGTGATCGCCCGATAGACGGTGACACTGTGCCACGATCCAATGACCAAGCCTGCGTCATCAGGAGTGTCGCTACAGTATCAAGCCTGTCCGCGGGACCCACCAGTCGGCGGGCCCCAGAAGCCGGCGGAAAGGACGGCGATGCGAGAGCGAGCGGCTGGGACCCGCGCCCGGATTACCATTACTCCCGGGGTAGGCCTATATAAACCCCCCGGGGCACCCATGCAAAGGGTTCGGACCTTGATAGAGATAGACCAGATAGCATAGGAAGGAGAGAGCTAGCCTTGCCCTCTCCAGCCTCCCGATACAGCTCCTGGAGCGCCATTGTAATCACTTCGGTTTAGTGAACAGGCGGAGACCCCGCAGAGCAGCAGTAGGGGTGTTATCTCCTCGGAGAGCCCCGAAGCTGGGTAAGATTCGCCGGCGTGCATGCCTATGCCTCATCGCGTTTCCAGTCACCGGCGATGTTCTACTCGCCCCCACCATCATAAGCCATCCTTTGGCATATGTCGCACCCAACCCCCGACATTTGGCGCCCACCGTGGGGCCTGGTGCACCGTCATCCGGAGATCTGTGCGGGCGGAACCCTCTTCCTCCACGGCGGCGCAGCCAGCCAGTGCTTCGCCAGATGGAGTTCGCATCGGCGCTGCTGCTGGCGCCGAGGTCGCCGCCTGCCGGCGAGCAGCCTCGCCGAACTTGTCGGCGAGGTGCGCCTCTCCGATGAGCCTGCATCCAACGCAGGCACGAGTGGCCCCGAGAGTCTTCTCACGGGCCTCCTCGACCAACTCCACGTCACCGGCGAGCCCGCCGCGGACTTGGAGTCCATAGGCTCCACCGACCCAATGCTGGTCAACTCCGACGCCTTGTCGCTTGACACTTTCCCCACCAACGTGGTGGTCTACGACAAGCCGCTTCCTTACGAGGAGAGCGGCGGAAGCGCCGTCACGGAAGTGCTCGTCATCAGTCACGATGATCGCTCCGGCGAAGAAGCTCAGGACCCGCTCGCTGCGGCCCTGCAAGACCTAACGGCGCCCATTCCAGAGGACGCAGACGCCGAGACGTTGGAGACACGCCGCCTTCAGATCATCGAAGGCGGCAAGAGGCTGGCGAGCATGAGGCGCCTGTCAGAAGCATACCAGCGTGAGATGGATCGCGTTGTAGGAGGCACGCCGGCTCCAACTGGGCCGAGCCGTCTAGGCGCGGTCCGACAGCGCGGCGCGGCCATCGCCGACTTGTTCGGGGCTAAACGCCCCGTATACGCCACCCCTGCGGAGAACATCCGTGCTGCTCAAGCGGCATCTGATGAGCTGAAGAACTTCGAGGGCGAAGAGCGCCGTTTGATGATGGAGCGAGTACAACAGCTCCTCGATGCGGTTGCTGCGCAGAACGCGGCCGGCGGCCGCGCGGATGCGCTGCGGCAACTGAATGACGAGTTGCCTCCCCGCCGAGATCAAGGCGCGACTTCTCGGTCGCCGACTGGCGGAGTCCGCGGAAGGAAAGAAAAGGAGCCGCTGCGATCCATACCGGACTTCGCCTCACCATTGAGCGCGACCAAGACGGCCGGCCGAGAGCAACGGAGTGGCGGGACGACTACCTGCCTCCCCCACCCAGAAGAGAACGGCAAGTTTCCCCGCCGCCTGTTGAGCATCCGACTCTCGGAGGCCGCCTTGTCCGTCGAGAAGGAGTTGGAGAGAACGACGCCCGCCATCGGATCGACCGACTCCACCGATCCCTGGCGCTGGAAGAAGAAGACGAGCTGGGTCCGCCTTGCTTCGGGCCCCGCATCCGAGACGAGCCCTTCCCCAAAGGGTTCACGCTCCCCCGAGACACACCCAAGTACACCGGCTCCGTGAAGCCGGAAGACTGGCTGATAGACTACTCCACAGCCGTCAGCATAGCGAACGGCAACAAGCGGGTTGCCGTGAAGTACGTTCCCCTCATGCTCCAGGGCACGGCCCGGACATGGTTGAACAGTCTGAAGCCCCGCAGCATCAACAGCTGGGTCGACTTCACCGAAGCCTTCATCCGCAACTTCACGAGCACGTACAAGCGACCTCCCAAGCCGCGCCAGCTTTCCTTGTGCGTGCAAGGCCCTGATGAGTCAACACGCGACTACCTCACGCGCTGGGGCGAGCTTCGGAACTCCTGCGAGGGCGTGCACGAGGTGCAGGCTATCGAGTACTTCACTGCCGGGTGCCGAGAAGGCACCCTCCTCAAGCACAGGCTCCTCTGCGACGAGCCAGAGACCCTCGACGAACTGCTAGTCATAGCAGACAAGTACGCCACGGCCGACTCCTCCATGAAGATGGAGATTCAAGTCAATGCGGCTGGGAAGGTGGCTCCTCAGGCTCCCAGAACTCCAGCTGGAGACACCAGTCGGCTCCTAACAACAGAACGACAACAAGTGCAAGGCCCAACCGCCGACTTCCAACAGTCGGCAGGTTGCGACAGTTGAAGATCAACAGCCGGAGGGGCAGCCTCCGGCCAAACGGCAGAAAGGCGGCAAATCCAATTGGTTGACGGCCTTTTCCTATGAGCAGACTCTGGATGGTCCGTGCAAGTTCCACAGTGGCGCGAAGCCTTCGAACCATACCACCCGAAAGTGCCACTGGCTCGCTAGAATCGCCAAGGCAGACGGCCTACTTCCTCCGCCGCCTGCTGGCCGCCGCCTCCGCCGCCGCCCCAGCAGCTGGCTGCTCGGCCAGTCGGTGCAGTGCAAGACGAGTTCCCAGATGAGCATGGAGCCTATGTGGTGTTCACCAGTGTAGCAGATGACCGGTGCAGCAGGCGCCAACAGCAGCAAGAAGTGAATGCGGTCGCGTCAGACACTCCAGAGTTCATGCATTGGTCCGAGAGGCCTATCAGTTGGAGCAGGGCGGATCACCCAGAGGTGATGCCGAATCCGGGCTCCTATGCCCTAGTCCTAGGTGCCACCTTGGCCACTGATGGGTGGGCCGCCCGCTATTCGAGAGTGCTGATAGACGGAGGCAGTAGCATCAACATCCTGTAGAAAGATACCATGGAGAAGCTAGGAATCAAGCGAGATGCGCTTGCGAAACAGCCGATTGTGTTCCATGGTATTGTGCCCGCCTTTCTGCTCACCTATCGGCAAGATCCTGATAGACGTCCTCTTTGGAGACAAAGATCATTTCCGCCGAGAGCCAGTCTGGTTTGAAGTAGTGGACCTGGAAAGCCCATACCACGCGCTGCTTGGCCGACCTGCCTTGGCCAAGTTTATGGCGGTTCCTCACTATGCCTACCTCAAGATGAAGATGCCGAGTTCCAAGGGAATTCTGACCATAGCCGGCGACTACAGGAAGTCGTCCGCCTGCGCGGCCGAGAGTAGCCGGCTGGCCGAGTCCCTGGTGATCGCGGCTGAGAAGCGGCTCCTTGACCGAGTCGTGGCGATGGCCGGAAAGCAGCCAGAGATGTCGCCCGACCCCAAGGAGTCGGAAGCTGAGGGCTCGTTTAAGCCGGCCAAAGAGACCAAGAAGATACCCTTGGACCCGGAGCACCCAGAGAGGTACGCTATCATAGGTGCAAACCTTGACAGCAAATAGGAAGGCGAGCTCGTCGATTTCCTCCATGAGAATCGAGACATCTTTGCATGGTCCCCCAAAGACATGCCAGGTGTACCGACGGAATTCGCCGAGCACAAGCTACATGTCAGGCCAGATGTGAAACCCGTCAGGCAGCTCTTACGCCGCCTGTCAGAAGAGAAGAGAAGAGTTGTTGGAGAGGAGATAGCCAAGCTTCTTGCAGCCGGCTTCATCATGGAGGTGTTTTTCCCAGAGTGGCTGGTGAACCCGGTTTTGGTACTGAAGAAAAACAAGCAGTGGCGGATGTGTATTGACTACACAAGCCTCAACAAAGCCTACCCAAAGGATCCATTTGCCCTGCCAAGAATCGATCAGGTGATAGACTCCACAGCCGGATGCGAGCTGCTGAGTTTCTTAGATGCATATTCAGGATATCACCAGATCAAGCTGAACCTGACAGACAGACTGAAGACCGCCTTCATCACACCATTTGGAGCCTTCTGCTACCTGACGATGACGTTCGGCTTGAGGAATGCCGGTGCCACCTTTCAGCGTTGCATGCAGAAGTGCCTCCTCAAGCAACTCGGCAGGAACGCCCACATCTACATGGATGATGTGGTGGTGAAGACGGAGAAGCGTGGGATGCTGCTAGAAGACCTCAAGGATACCTTTGAGAACTTGCGCCGATTCCAGATCAAGCTCAACCCAGAGAAGTGCGTTTTTGGAGTACCAGTCGGCCAGCTCCTTGGCTTCCTGGTCTCCGAACGCGGCATAGAGTGCAACCCCGTGAAGATCAAGGCTATCAAGAGGATGGAGGTACCCAGCCGACTGTTAGATGTGCAGAAGTTCACCGGCTTCTTGGCGTCCATCAGCCGATTCATCAGTCGGCTGGGCGAGAAAGCTCTGCCTTTGTATCAATTGATGAAGAAGACCACCTTTTTCAAGTGGAACCACAAGGCGGATGAAGCATTTCTCCAGCTGAAGAAGATGTTGACTACTCCCCCTGTGTTCGTGGCTCCGACTCCTAAAGAGCCCATGCTCCTGTACTTCGGCGCCACCAGCCGAGTAGTCAGCACAGTCATTGTAGTCGAACGCAAAGAGGAAGGCAAGGCGCTCCCTGTCCAGAGACCGGTATATTACCTGAGCGAGGTATTGTCAACCTCCAAGCAGAACTACCCTCACTACCAGAAGATGTGCTACGGTGTGCATTTCGCCGCCAAGAAGCTGAAGCCTTACTTTCAAGAGCATCCAATCACCGTAGTTTGCACAACCCCGCTGGCCGAGATCATCGGAAGCCGAGACGCCTCCGGCCGAGTAGCCAAACGGGCCATAGATCTTCCTCCTTACACCATCTACTACCAGCCCCGCACCGCCATCAAGTAGCAAGCGCTGGCCGACTTCCTTGTCGACCGGGCGAGACCGATACTGCTGCGGCGCCGACTCCGCCATTGGCGGATGCATTCGACGCCTCAAGATGCGCACCGCCTAGGAGCCGGCGTCGTCCTCACCTCCCTAAAGGCGACAAGCTCAAGTATGTGCTCTGAGATCCACTTCGCCGCCTCCAACAACATCGCCCGAATCTGGCGCTCATTCATGGGCTCCGGCTTGCCAAAGAACTCGGCATTCGCCGGATCCTGTGCTATCGCGACTCCGACTTGGTGGTCCAGCAATCATCCGGCGACTGGGACGCCAAAGACGCAAACATGGCGAGCTACCGCTTCCTGGTGCAGCAACTCAGCGGATACTTCGAGGGGTGCGAGTTCCTTCACGTGCCAAGAAATGACAATGAACAAGCAGACGCCTTGGCACGAGTCGGCTCCACCCGCCAAGCAATACCTTCCGGCGTCGCTCTTCAGCGCCTCCTTAAGCCGTCTATCAAGCCTTCACCAGAATCAGACTCCATCTTTGTGTCGGCTCCTCCGGAAGAAGTCAGATCCGACTCAAGAGCACTAGTAGATGGCCCCAAGAAAATTATAGTTGAAGCCGACCCGGGGACTTCAGAACCCGGCCCGGGGACTTCAGAACCCGGCCCAGGAACCGCGCCAGTCGGCCCGGGGACTCCATCAATCCAGCAAGCGGCCGCAGACTCCAGCCCGCCGCCTCCTAGCCCAGCCACCCTTGTCCAAGTCGCTGTGGTAGCAGTTGAAGAAATAGCAGCACCCTCATGGGCACAGCCCATCCTCAAGTTTCTAGTGAACAGAGAGCTGCCGACAGATGAGATCCTGGCTCGGCAAGTGCAACGCCGAGTGGCCGCATACACCATAGTCAACAAAGAGCTGGTCAGGCGCAGTGTCACTGGTGTCTACCAGCGCTGCGTAGAGCCAGAACAAGGCCAAGAAATTCTCAGAGACATTCATCAGGGCGAGTGCGGCCACCATGCGGCTTCAAGGGCACTCGTCGCCAAAGCCTTTTGGCACGGTTTCTTTTGGCCGACTGCCCTGGAAGAGGCTAAAGAGTTAGTCCAAAAATGCAAGGGGTGCTAGAAGTTTCACTCCAAGCCACTTCAGCCGGCTTCCGCGCTGAAGACAATCCCCATCGCCTAGCCCTTCGCAGTTTGGGGCCTGGACATGGTGGGACCATTCAATACGGCCCGAGGCGGCCTGACTCATCTGCTTGTCGCGGTGGACAAGTTCACCAAGTGGATAGAAGCAAAGCCCATCAAGAAGTTGAACGGTTCGACTGCAGTGACTTTCATCGCCGACATCACGGTGCGGTATGGCATACCGCACAGCATCATCACCGACAATGGCACAAACTTTGCCAAAGGCGCCCTGGCCCGTTTCTGCGCGACGCAGGGCATCCGACTGGACTTAGCGTATGTTGCCCATCCGCAGTCAAACGGCCTGGTGGAACGAGCAAACGGCCTCATCCTGTCCGGCCTCAAGCCTCGACTGGTCGAACCACTCGAGCGTTCGGCCGGCTACTTTGGGTTGAGGAGCTACCAGCCGTCCTCTGGAGTCTACGCACGACTCCAAACAAGTCAACCGGCTTCACGCCTTTCTTCCTCGTCTACGGTGCCGAAGCCGTCATTCTGACGGACATAGAGTTCGACTCTCCACGAGTCACCATTTACACCAAAGAGGAAGCTGAAGAAGCACGCCAAGACGGCGTTGACCTGCTGGAAGAGGGCCGGCTGTTGGCACTCAGCCGGTCCGGCATCTACCAGCAGAGTCTGCGCCGATACTACATCCGAAAGGTCAAGCCGAGATCATTTCGGTTGAAGGCAGTGGCGCGGAGGTTATGATACTCCTGCAATAAGTCAATAGAGACAAAGTTAGTATTCAGAACTCGCCAGAGGGAGTTCCGAACCGCCTGCTCAGCAGCCGGCCCGGAACTCGGGGACTACACCCAATGGGTGCGCTGGCGCGCCCTCACAGAGAAAAACAAGAATCAAAAAGAAAAAGGGAAACGTACTCGGACAGATGTTCGCGCGGCCAGATGCGCCCTGGTGCATGCTTGAAGGGCGTCGCCTTCAGCGCGCAGCTTTGCTTGAACGTCCAGGAGCGCTTGGTTCAGCGGCCCGGTGCCTCCTCCGCGCAACCACCCGGTGGGCGCGGCGCTTGTGGCCTCGGCGTCTAAGGCTGCAGAGCTGGCAGCGCCGGTCTCCCGAGGTCGCGGCGCCGAAGTTGCCCTCTCAAGACGGCGGCGCACCGATGAGACGACTTGAAGAAGCAGCCGCGCCTCGGCCTTGTCCGCGATCGGCGGCTCCGACTGACCCACTGGCTGTTTGAAGTGCGGTCTCCCAGATGGCGGCGGAGGCGGCGGTGGCGGCACGAGGGTGCCCGACATAGAAGCCTCGCCGCTCTCCTTCTCCACAAGGGGGTTCTCGATGCCGGCCTCTCCGGTCTGCCCCATGAACTCCAGAGGCGGCGGCGCAGACGACAATGGGGGGACGAGCATCGCCGATCGGCGACGCACGGCCTCCTCGACACGCCGTTTTGCCGCAAGGGAGGCTTCGGCATCCTCCAGCTTCTTCTGGGCGTTGGCGGCCGCCTTCTCGGCCTGTGCCTTCTCCAGGCGGTCGGCCTCCTCCTCGTCGCGCTTCTCCTGCGCGTTTTGCTTCGTCGCCTCTCGGAGGTCGGCGGCGGGATCGGCCCGCCGAGTGTTGGCGGACGTCTCTGCCGACCCCATGACAGAGGGGACGGCGACTCTCTCAAGGGAACGAGGGGCGCTGAAGAAGAACAGAGGGAGAATAAAAGAAGACTCGGACAAGATTCAACGAAGGAAAATAAAAGAACATAAAGACTTACGCGGAGACTAGCAGTGGCCTTCTCACTTCCCTTCGGAAGCGGTTGGCCTTCGCGGCCGCCTCCTCCCGTTTGGTCGCGGCGGTCGCCCCCATGAGCTTCTTCAATTTGCCGCCGGGCGCACTTGGCCCGGCGTGACGCCTCTTCGCCCCGCCTTGGCCAGCCAGGCCGGCCCTTGGCTGGTGGCGCGGGGCGACTTCCCCGTCGGCGTCGTCAGTAGGCCAGTCGGCGAAGGTGGCCGACGGCCTGAAGCCGCCTTCTGTTCCTTGTCCCCCGCCTTCGGCGTCGGCTTCCATCACCGCCGCCCCCAAGTCGGGGTCGTCAACGTTGCTGTCCGCGCGATAAGGGACATACTCGCGGGGCTGTCTCGTGGCGCCGGCTGCAGGCTGCATAAGGGGGTTCTGGCTCAGAAGAAACCAACAAGAGCCAGAAGCCGGAGTCGGCCGCAAAGAAGACAAAACAATAGGGGGACGCGACTTACTACTGGTGGGGGGTTGTCGCGCGAGTACGGCTCCTTGCCGAACTGCCAGTCCTCCTCGAACTCGCAGTGTACGATATGGTTCACCAAGTTCGCCACCTCCTTGCGGGGCATCTCCTTGGTGCTCATCCGACTTGGGTCTCGGAGGCCGCTCATCTGACAGATCAGGTGAGGCTGGCCTTGGAGCGGGAGAACTCGGCGCGCCACGAAGGCGGCCAGCAAGTCGGCCCCGACGAGACCCTCCGACTGCGTCAAGACTCGGAGTCGCGCTACGGCGGCGGCTCCGGCGGGAGTCAGCGACTTGACTCGGTGGGACCAGCTGGGGAGCCTCCTAGTTAGGGGCGCGGCATTGTAAGGCGGCAGGTTGACCCAGTCGCCGTCGGAGGAGAGGTTCTTCACGTAGAAATATGAGCGCTGCCACATCTTCACCGATTTGGTCAGTGCGATGGAGGAAAGGGGTTGTCGGTTGTCGAGTGCCGCACCGCGATGTAGGTGCCGCACTGAGCTGGAATGCCGGCGACTTGCGTGCCGAGCTTAGAAGAGAAGAATTCTCCCCACAGCTCGAGGGTGGGGAGAACGCCGAGGAAACCTTCGCACAGAGTGGCGAAGGCAGAGAGCAACACCACCATATTCGGAGTGAGGTGGTGCGGTTGTAGGCTGTGGAACTCCAAGAACGAGCGGAAGAAGCCGCTCGCCGGCAGCCCCAGGCCGCGCATGAGGTGCGAGCGGAAGATGACCCGCTCGCCCTCCTCCGGCACCGGTCGGGTCTCCCCCTCCGGCGCGGGGCGGGTGCGCACGAGGTCCGCGCTGGGGAGACGGCGTGTCTGGCGGAGGAACTCGATGTGGTCCTCCTCCACCTCCGGGCCATCCCATACACCGGAGCGCACGGCGGGGGCCGCGGCGGAGGAAGAGCTCATCGCCGTGGTGTGGAGTGCTCTTGCTCGACGGAAGAGGCAGGAAGGAGAGAAAGCAAGATGAGGCGGGGGAATGGGGGAGAAGGGTGCGTGCGGTGCCGCCCCGCTCCCTCCCGCCTACTTATAGCCCTATGGGCTGAGGAGCCGAGGGGGCGGGCGTGGGATTAACTGCACACAATGCCCCACGCCGCCCCACGATTTACCCCACGAAGTTACTGCGCGCAGTAACAACGTGGGGAAACCAACCGTCCACGGACGCAATGGATCCGTCCGTATGCCGAGGCACAGTAGTGGCGGGCCCCGCCTGACGGCCTGTCCCGTCGCGCGCGTGGGCAGGCAGACTATCCTCTCCACATGGTGCCACGTGATAGGACTGCCTCGATGGCAGCAGGGAAGCGTATCAGGCACGCCGCCTGGTTTCCCGCCGCGGCTTTTAAGCTGCGGCTCCTCGCTAGAAAAAAATCAGACTCTCGACAGTCGGCCCAAGAGAAGACGGCAGCCGAGTCCCAGAGTCCGCACGAGGAAGATTGAAACGGTTGAAGCCCCACAATACAGCGTCCGCGGGGCTGCACCAGCTTCGGGGACTACTGTCGGAGTAATGGGCCACAGGTAGACTAACCCGAGTCCCAGGACCTTTCAAGACATCGGGACAGGCCGCGCCCCTCAGGCCGAGTCCCAGGAGCCGACTCCAAGGCAAGCCGAGTCCCAGATGGCGACTCTAAGACAAGCCGAGTCCTAGACGGTGACTCCAAGATAAGCCGACTCCAAGCTGGCGACCTCCAGAGAGGCCGACTATGGAGAGTCGGCCCATGACTCCTCCCGAAGCATGATGCGGGTATGGTCACGGCGTGGCCGTTCCCCCTCCCTACGAGGGGCCGGTATGGCTACAGTGAGCCGTATCGCAGGAAGATCTCCGGCGAGGCGCAGCACTGTTGCCATGCTTGCCCTGACCTCAGCCACAGTGCGCAACGCACTATACCCACGACGCCGGCCTGTACGGCCCGAAGACCGCGGGGCCGCCTGTCAGTGGGTGGATCGAAGGCAGCCTGAGCGCCCCAAAGGCGGACCCGTGGGAGTCGGCCTCCCTGGAGTCGGCCGACTCCTCCCCAGGGCCTCACGAGCCATTAACCAGATAGGATGGGGAGTGGCGACAGTGATCGCCCGATAGACGGCGGCACTGTTGCCACGACCCAATGACCAAGCCTGCGTCATCAGGAGTGCCGCTACAGTATCAAGCCTGTCCGCGGGACCCACCAGTCGGCGGGCCCCAGAAGCCGGCGGAAAGGACGGCGGTCTGAGAGACAGACGGCTGGGACCCGCGCCCAGCCGGATTATCATTGTACCCCCGGGGGGTAGGCCTATATAAACCCCCTGGGGCACCCATGCAAAGGGTTCGGACCTTGATAGAGATAGACCAGATAGCATAGGAAGGAGAGAGCTAGCCTTGCCCTCTCCAGCCTCCCGATACAGCTCCTGGAGCACCATTGTAATCACTTCGCTTTAGTGATCATGCGGAGACCTCGCAGAGCAGCAGTAGGGGTGTTATCTCCTCGGAGATCCCCGAAGCTCGGTAAGATTCGTCGTCGTGCATGCCTACGCCTCATCCCGTTTCCAGGCACCAGCGATGTTCTACTCGCCCCCACCATGATAAGCCATCCTTTGGCATATGTCGCACCCAACCCCCGACACAATGTCTAATAACACCATCTACTCCTTCTTTATAAAGATGTGGGTCATCCCAAAAGTAATGTCGCAAGTCATACAAAAACTTTTTCTTTTGTTGGTATGTGAAGCTAGGCGGTATAAATTTAGCAACAATATAATTAGCATAATCAGCATACCACGGAGTGCTCTGAGAAGTACTTATGACATTTAATTGCTCATCGGAAAGCTATCATCAATAGGTAGTGGGTCATCAAGAACATTCTCTAGCCTAGACAAGTTGTGCAGAACGGGTTCTCAGCTCCTTTTCTATCAACAATATGTAAATCAAATTCTTGGAGCAAGAGAACCCATCTAATGAGTCTAGGTTTTGCATCTTTCTTTTCCATAAGATATTTAATAGCAGCATGATCTGTATGAATAGTTACTCTAGAATCAACAATATAGGGTCTGAATTTATCACAAGCAAAAACAACCGCTAAAAGTTCCTTTTCGGTAGTAGCATAATTTCTTTGAGCATTGTCTAGAGTTTTACTAGCTTAATGGATAACATTTAACTTCTTGTCAACTCTTTGCCCTAGAACAGCACCTACAGCATAATCACTAGCATCACACATAATTTCAAAGGGTAAATTCCAATCAGGTGGCTGAACAATAGGTGCAGAGACTAATGCTTTCTTAAGTATTTCAAATGCTTCTACACAATCACCATCAAAGACAAATGGTACATCTTTTTGTAATAAATTAGTCAGAGGCCGAGAAATTTTCAAGAAGTCCTTAATGAACCTCCTATAAAATCCGGCGTGACCAAGGAAACTACTTATACCTTTGATGTCCTTGGGACATGGCATCTTTTCAATAGCATCAACCTTGGCTTTATCCACTTCAATACCTTTTTCAGAAACTTTGTGCCCCAAGACAATACCTTCATTAACCATAAAGTGGCACTTTTCCCAATTCAAGACAAGATTAGTTTCTTCACATCTCTGCAGAACTCGATCAGGATTGCTCAAGCAATCATCAAAAGAGGATCCATAGACAGAAAAGTCGTCCATGAAAACCTCACAAATCTTTTCACAAAAATCAGAGAATATAGCCATCATGCATCTTTGAAAGGTAGCAGGAGCATTACATAAACCAAAAGGCATACGCTGTAAGCAAAAGTACCAAAAGGGCATGTAAAAGTAGTCTTTGATTGATCTTTAGCTGACACAGGTATTTCAGAGAAACCAGAATAACCATCTAGAAAGCAATAATGTGTATGTTTGCATAATCTTTCTAGCATTTGATCAATAAAAGGTAAGGGGTAATGATCTTTCTTAGTAGCTTTATTTAATTTGCGGAAATCAATTACCATCCTATAACCTGTGATAATTCTTTCGGGATCAATTCATCTTTATCATTAGGGACAACAATAATACCTCCTTCTTAGGGACACAATGGATGAGGACTTACCCAATCGACTATCGACAGCGGGATAAATTATACCTGCCTCCAGAAGCTTGAGTATTTCCTTCCTTACCACTTCTTTCATTTTAGGATTCAAACGTCGTTGAGGATCACATACTGGTTTAGCATCCGCTTCCAAATTTATTTTATGCTGACATAGAGTGGGACTAATGCCCTTAAGATCATCGAGAGTATATCCAATAGCTGCACGATGCTTCTTCAGAGTTTTCAATAATCTTTCTTCTTCATGCTTTGAAAGGTTAGCACTAATAATAACAGGATATATTTTCTTTTCATCAAGATAAGCATATTTAAGATTATCAGGCAACGGTTTAAGCTCAAACACGGGATCACCCTTGGGTGGAGGAGGATCCCCTAGGATTTCAACAGGCAAATTGTGTTTCAGAATAGGTTCCTGTTTAAAGAATATTTCATCTATTTCCCTTCTTTCATTCATAAACATATCATTTTCATGGTCTAGCAAATAGTGTTCTAAAGGATCACTAGGAGGTACAGCAATAGAAGCAAGACTAATAATTTCATCCTTACTAGGCAATTCTTCCTCACGATGTTGTTTACTAAATTTAGAGAAATTAAACTCATGAACCATATCATCCAAGTCAATAGTAACAACATCCTTTTCGCAGTCTATCTTAGCATTTACAGTATTCAAGAAGGGTCTACCAAATATAATGGGGCAAAAGCTATCGTGTGGAGAACAAAGAACAAGGAAATCAGCAGGATATTTAGTTTTCCCACACAAGACTTCAACATCTCTAACAATTCCCACTGGCGAAATAGTATCTCTATTGGCAAGCTTAATTGTAACATCAATATCTTCTATCTCAGCGGGTGCAATTTCATTCTTAATTTCTTCATATAAAGTATGTGGTATAACACTAGCACTCGCACCCATATCACATAAGCCATGATAACAATGATCTCCTATTTTAACAGAAATAACAGGCACGCCTACCACAGGTCTATGTTTATCTCTATCACAGGGTTTAGCTATTCTAGCAGTTTCACCAGAGAATTCAATGACATGCCCATCAATATTATCAGACAAGAGATCTTTAACAATAGCAATATTAGGTTCTACTTTAACTTGCTCAGGAGGTGTATAAGTTCTAGTATTGCTTTTACGAACAACAGTTGAAGCTTTAGCATGATCCTTTACTCTAGTAGGGAAAGGTGGTTTCTCAACATAAGAGGTGGGAACAATAGGATCATTATAAGTGATGATCTTTTCTTCAACTTTAATAGGTGCAGCTACTTTTACTTCTATGGGAGGATGATATTTAAACCACTTCTCCTTGGGGAGATCAACATAAGTAGCAAAAGATTCACAGAAAGAAGCTACTATCTCAGAGTCAAGCCCATATTTAGTGCTAAACTTACAGAAAATATCGGTATCCATAAAAGCTTTAACACAATCAAACTTAGGCGTCATACCTGACTCCTTACCTTCGTCGAGGTCCCAATCTTCAGAGTTGCGTTTAATTCTATCCAATAAATTCCATCTAAATTCAATAGTCTTCATCATAAAAGAACCAGCACAGCAAGTATCGAGCATGGTTTTATTATTATCAGAGAGCCGAGCATAAAAATTCTGAAGAATTGTCGATTTTGAGAGCTCATGATTGGGGCATGAATATAACATGGATTTAAGCCTACCCCAAGCTTGAGCGATGCTTTCTCCTTCGCGAGGCCAAAAATTATATATATAATTGCGATCACGATGAACAAGATGCATAGGGTAATACTTTTGATGAAATTCCAATTTCATTCTTTTATAGTTCCATGATCTCGTATCATCACATAGCCTATACCATGTCGATGCATCTCCCTTCAAAGATAAAGGGAAAGCCTTATTCTTAACAACATCATCGGGTATACCTGCAAGCTTAATAATCCACAAATATCATCCAAATAGCGTAGATGCTCGTCGAGATGCTTTGTCCCATCTCCTGTAAAAGTATTAGCCAGCAGTTTTTCCATAATACCCGAAGGAAATTCAAAAGGAATTTCATTTTCAATAGGTTCAGTAGGTTGAGGAGCAACTCTTTGCTCTACTGGACGGGGTGAAGATACCCCGATCAAGCCCCTCAAACAATTACTTTCCATAGTAACAAGTGACAGAAAATTTCAGCACACTATATAAATTTTTCCTTACCAAATTCCACCTACCAAAGGCGCTACACTCCCCGGCAACGGCGCCAGAAAAGAGTCTTGATGACCCAAAAGTATAGGGGATCTACCGTAGTCCTTTCGATAAGTAAGAGTGTCGAACCCAACGAGGAGCAGAAGGAAATGATAAGCAGTTTTCAGCAAGGTTCCGCCTCGTGGCGGCGGAGTCTCGTCCCGAAAGGTTGCCTCTTATTTTTTTTCTCATCGAAAGACTTCATATAGGAGAAGATGGGCGTCGGAGAGCCACCAGGGGGCCCACGAGGTAGGGGGCGCGCCCAGGGGGGAGGGGCGCGCCCCCCACCCTCGTGAGCAGGGTGTGGGCCCCCTGGCCTTCATCTCTGGTGACGATTTTTCTTTATTTCTTTTAAGGTATTCCATGGAGTTTCAGGACTTTTGGAGTTGCGCAGAATAGGCCTTCAATATTTGCTCCTTTTCCAGCCCAGAATTCCAGCTGCCGGCATTCTCCCTCTTCATGTAAACCTTGTAAATTAAGAGAGAATAGCCATAAGTATTGTGACATATCGTGAAATAACAGCCCATAATGCGATAAATATCGATATAAAAGCATGATGCAAAATGGACGTATCAAGGAGGGGGCCGGCAAAGGGGAGGAGGCGTGCCCAAAGGGGGGAGTCCTACTCCCACCGGGAGTAGGACTCCTCCCTTTCCTATTTGGAGAGGGAGAGGGAAGGAAGAGGAAGGAGGGAGGAAGGAAAGGGCGGGCCGGCCCCCTCCCAGTTCGGATTAGGCTTGGGCAGGGGCGCCCCCTCCCTTGATCCTTTCCCCTCCTTTCCACTAAAGCCCATTAAGGCCCATATACCTCCCAGGGGGTTCCAATAACCTCCCGGAGCTCCGTTATTGACCCAATCTCACCCGAAACCTTTCCGGTGTCCAAATATAGTCGTCCAATATATCGATCTTCATGTCATGACCATTTCGAGACTCCTTGTCATGTTCGTGATCACATCCGGGACTCCGAACAACCTTCGGTACATCAAAACACATAAACTCATAATATAACGGTCATCTAACTTTAAGCGTGCGGACCCTACGGGTTCGAGAACTATGTAGACATGACCGAGACACATCTCCGGTCAATAACCAATAGCGGAACCTGGATGTTCATATTGGCTCCCACATATTCTACGAAGATCTTTATCGGTCAAACCGCATAACAACATACGTTGTTCCCTTTGTCATCGGTATGTTACTTGCCTGAGATTCGATCGTTGGTATCCCAATACCTAGTTCAATCTCATTACCGGCAAGTCTCTTTACTCGTTCCGTAATACATCATCTTGCAACTAACTCATTAATTACAATGCTTGCAAGGCTTATAGTGATGTGCATTACCGAGTGGGCCCAGAGATACCTCTCCGACAATCGGAGTGAAAAATCCTAATCTCGAAATATGCCAACCCAACAAGTACCTTCAGAGACACCTGTAGAGCACCTTTATAATCACCCAGTAATGTTGTGACGTTTGGTAGCACACAAAGTGTTCCTCCGGTAAACGGGAGTTGCATAATCTCATAGTTATAGGAACATGTAAAAGTCATGAAGAAAGCAATAGCAACATACTAAACGATCAAGTGCTAAGCTAACGGAAATGGGTCAAGTCAATCACATCATTCTCCTAATGATGTGATCCCATTAATCAAATGACAACTCATGTCTATGGTTAGGAAACTTAACCATCTTTGATTCACGAGCTAGTCAAGTAGAGGCATACTAGTGACACTATGTTTGTCTATGTATTCACACATGTATTATGTTTCCGGGTAATACAATTCTAGCATGAATAATAAACATTTATCATGAAATAAGGAAATAAATAATAACTTTATTATTGCCTCTAGGGCATATTTCCTTTTGCCTCCCACTTGCACTAGAGTCAATAATCTAGTTCACATCGCCATGTGATTTAACACCAATATTCATATCTGTATATGATTAACACCCATAGTTCACATCTTCATGTGACCAACACCCAAAGGGTTTACTAGAGTCAATAATATAGTTCACATTGCTATGTGATTAACACCCAAAGAGTACTAAGGTGTGATCATGTTTTGCTCGAGAGAGAAGTTTAGTCAATGGGTCTGTCACATTCAGAGCCGTATGTATTTTGCAAAAATATTCTATGTCTACAATGCTCTGTACGGAGCTACTCTAGCTAATTGCTCCCACTTTCAATGTGTATCTAGATTGAAACTTAGAGTCATCTGGATCAGTGTCAAAACTTTCATCGATGTAACCCTTTATGATGAACCTCTTGTCACCTCCATAATCGAGAAACATATCCTTATTCCACTAAGGATAATTTTGACCAATGTCCAGTGACCTACTCCTAGATCACTATTGTACTCCCTTGCCAAACCAGGGCAGAGTATACAATAGGTCTAGTCCATAGCATGGCATACTTTTATAGAACCTATGACTGAGGCATAGGGAATGACTTTCATTCTCTTTCTTTTCTCTGCTGTGGTCGGGATTTGAGTCTTACTCGATTTCACACCTTTGCAACACAGGCAAGAACTCTTTCTTTGATTGTTCCATTTTGAACTACTTCAAAATCTTGTCAAGGTATGTACTCATTGAAAATCTTATCAAGCGTCTTGATCTATCTCAATAGATCTTGATGCTCAATATGTAAGTAGCTTTACTGAGGTCTTTCTTTTAAAGAACTCCTTTCAAACACTTCTTTATGCTTTCCAGAAAAATTCTACATCATTTCTGATCAACAATATGTCACTCACATATACTTATCAGAAAGGTTGTAGTGCTCCCACTCACTTTATTGTAAATACAGGCTTCCCTGCAAGTCCGTATAAAACTATATGCTTTGATCAACTTATCAAAGCGTATATTCCAACTCCAAGATGCTTGCACCAGTCCATAGATGGATCGCTGGAGCTTGCACATTTTGTTAGCACCTTTAGGATTGACAAAACCTTCTGGTTGCATGATATACAACTCTTATTTAAGAAAACCATTAAGGAATGCAGTTTTGACATCCATTTGCTAGATTTCATAAAATGTGGCAATTGCTAACATGATTCGGACAGACTTAAGCATCGCTATAGTTGAGAAAATCTCATTGTAGTCAACACCTTGAACTTGTCGAAAACCTTTTTTTGCGACAAGTCGAGCTTTGTAGATAGTAACACTACTATCAACGTACGTCTTCCTCTTGAAGATCCATTTAATTTATATGGCTTGCCGATCATCGGGCAAGTCCACCAAAGTCCACACTTTGTTCTCATACATGGATCCTATCTCAGATTTCATGGCCTCCAGCCATTTCGCGGAATCTGGGCTCATCATCGCTTCCTCATAGTTCATAGGTTTATCATGGTCTAGTAACATGACTTTCAGAATAGGATTACCGTACCACTCTGGTGCGGACCGTACTCTGGAAGACCTATGTGGTTCTATAGTAACTTGATCTGAACTTTCATGATCATCATCATTAGCTTCCTCACAAATTGGTGTAGGAATCACTGGAACTGATTTCAGTGATGAACTATTTTCCAATTCGGGAGAAGGCACAATTACCTTATCAAGCTCTACTTTCCTCCCACTCACTTCTTTCGAGAGAAACTCCTTCTCTAGAAAGGATCCATCTTAGCAACGAATATCTTACCTTCAGATATGTGATAGAAGGTGTACCCAACAGTTTCCTTTGGGTATCCTATGAAGACAAATTTCTCTGATTTGGGTTCGAGTTTATCAGGTTGAAACTTTTTCACATAAGCATCGCAACCCAAACTTTAAGAAACGACATCTTAGGTTTATTGCTAAACCATAGTTCATACGGTGTCGTCTCAATGGATTTAGATGGTGCCCTATTTAACGTGAATGCAGCTATCTCTAATGCATAACCCCAAAACGATATTGGTAAATCGGTAAGAGACATCATGGATCGCACCATATCAAATAAAGTGCGGTTATGATGTTCGGACACACCGTTACGCTATGGTGTTCCAGGTGGCATGAGTTTGTGAAACTATTCCACATTATTTTAACTGAAGGCCAAACTCGTAACTCAAATATTCATCTCCACGATCAGATCGCAGAAACTTTATTTTCTTGTTACGATGATTTTCCACTTCACTCTGAAATTCTTTGAACCTTTCAACTATTTCAGACGTATGTTTCATCAAGTATATATACCCCTATCTGCTCAAATCATCCGTGAAGGTCAGAAAATAACGATAGCTGCCACGAGCATTAATACTCATTGGTCTGCATACATCAGTATGTATTATTTCCAACAAGTCAGTAGCTCGTTCCATTGTTCTGAAGAACGGAGTTTTAGTCATCTTGCCCAAAAGGCATGGTTCGCAAGCATCAAATTATTCATAACCAAGTGATTCCGAAAATCCATCTTTATGGAGTTTCTTCATGCGCTTTACACCGATATGACCCAAACGGTAGTGCCACAAATAAGTTGCAGTATCATTATTAACTTTGCATCTTTTGGCATCAATATTATGAATATGTGTATCACTACGATCGAGATCCAACAAACTATTTTCATTGGGTGTATGACCATTGAAGGTTTTATTCATGTAAACAGAACTACAATTATTCTCTGACTTTAAATGAATAACCGTATTGCAATAAACATGATCAAATCATATTCATGCTCAACGCAAACGCCAAATAACATTTATTTAGGTTTAACACCAATCTCGAAAGTATAGGGAGTGTGTGATGATGATCATATCAATCTTGGAACTACTTCCAACACTCATCGTCACTTCCCCTCAACTAGTCTTTGTATATTATGTAACTCCTGTTTCGAGTTACTAATCTTAGCAACCGAACAAGTATCAAATACTCAGGGGCTACTATAAACAAGTAAGGCACACATCAATAACGTGTATATCAAATATACCCTTGTTCACTTTGCCATCCTTCTTATCCACCAAATATTCAGGGCATTTCCATTTTTAGTGACCATTTCCTTTGCAGTGTAAGCACTCAGTTTCAGGCTTTCATCCATCTTTGGGCTTCTTCGCGGGAGTGACAACTTGCTTGTCATTCTACTTGAAGTTCCCTTTCTTTCACTTTGCCCTTTTCTTGAAACTAATGGTCTTGTCAATCATCAACACTTGATGCTCTTTCTTGATTTCTACCTTCATTGATTTCAACACCGCGAAGAGCTCGGGAATCGTTTTCGTCATTGTCGGTGTCAAAACCGGCGGATCTCGTGTAGGGGGTCCCGAACTGTGGGTCTAGGCGGATGGTAACAGGAGACAAGGGACACGATGTTTTACCCAGGTTCGGGCCCTCTTGATGGAGGTAAAACCCTACGTCCTGCTTGATTAATATTGATGATATGGGTAGTACAAGAGTAGATCTACCACGAGATCAAGGAGGCTAAACCCTAAAGCTAGCCTATGGTATGATTGTTGTAATGTATGTTGTGTCCTACGGACTAAAGCCCTCCGGTTTATATAGATACCGGGAGAAGGCTACTGATTACACAGTAGTCGTTACAATGGTAGGAGATCTACATATCCGTATCGCCAAGCTTGCCTTCCACGCCAAGGAAAGTCCCATCCGGACACGGACGGAGTCTTCAATCTTGTATCTTCTTAGTCTTGGAGTCCGTGGGACGATGATAGTCCGCTGTCCGGACACCCCTAGTCGAGAATCCTCGGTAGCCCTGAACCAGGCTTCAATGACGATAAGTCCGGCGCATAATGTTCGGCATTGCAAGGCGGGTTCCTCCTGAATAATCCGAGAAGATCATGAACACCAGGATAGTGTCCGCTCTGCAAAATAAATTCCACATTCCACCGTAGAGAGAATAAAATGTACACAAGTCCAATCTGGCGGCGTATTCTGCGGCATGACATCACACCGCTACCAAGCCCTTACTTGAATCGTTTTTATTATACCACCTCAGCACGTTTAGCGGCGGTTTCCTTGGCACGTCTGTCGAGGCGTAGATCGTGTTCCCCTTATTCGGGATTCTCATCAATACGGTCGTGGGTAACCCAACGCGCCATTGATGGTGGCGCTTGGAGATAGCGAGTTTTACCAGGGCGGTGGGGGCGCATAGTCTTCGCCGCCTATATATAAGGGATAAGGATTCACCTTTTCACCCACGCCTTCTTCCTCCTTTGCTTATCCACCTCCGCGCACTCAAGATCCAACGCCCAAGCTTGCACATCTCGTCTCAACCTTCCCTGACCATGTCCGGAGGGGGAGGCAAATGGTTGGCTTCCACCGTCAAGGAGGAGCACATCACCAAACTAGCGCGCGCGGATACCTTTCGGCGATATCATGCCACCGCTGCCCGACGAGGGGCAGCTCATCCCTACCCCTGGGCCACACGAGAGGGTCGTTTTCCTTCCCCACTTCCTCCGCGGACTGGGCTTTCTACTTCACCCCTTTGTCCGGGGGCTCATATTCTACTACGGCCTGGATTTCCACGATCTGGCGCCGAACTTCATCCTCAACATCTCGGCGTTCATCATCGTGTATGAGGCCCTCCTCTGCATCCGGCCCCACTTCGGCTTGTGGCTCAAGACCTTCAATGTCAAGCCGAAGGTAGTGAAGGGCACGCAGGCGGAGTGCGGAGGCGCCATGTTGGGCAAGATGCCCAACGTCCTCTGGTTCGAAGGGGCCTTCATGGACTCCGTCAAGGGGTGGCAATCGGGGTGGTTCTATATCACCGAGCCGCGCAACCCTAAGTGGGCGGCGGCCCCCAAGTTTAGATCTGGTATCCCCACGCAGCTCACCTCCTGGAAAGAGAAGGGTTTGCTGTGGGGCTATCCAAAGGAGCTGATGGGACTCCGAGCCTGTATCCAGAAGCTGGTGGATAAGAAGCTCAGGCTCGTTGACGTGGTCCAAGTCATGCTCATCCGCCGGATCCTCCCATGCCAAAAACGGGCATTCAATCTGTGGGAGTTCGATCCGGAACAGCACCAGGCGCTAAGCGGGCTCTTGACCTGACGTCTGAAAGGCGCTGGAGGTGCTGTTCAAGGCGCGAAAGCCCGCATCCGCCGAAAGATCGCGGATTTCGCTCGCAGCATCCAGCAGACGAGGTAAGTGATTCAACCCCTTTACGGGACACTTGTTGCAAATAGATTGATTCTAAGAGGGTTTCAATCTCCCTTTTCCATTGACAGGAATGGATGCAGAAGGCCGAGCAGCTTATTTGCCCGGCTCCCATGCCAGAAGACCCAGTGGATGCCCGTTTAGCGGGGCTGCTGGTTCCGGCACCGCACATGGTGCCGGAGAAGAAGGCCAAGAAGGCGGCCACGGGGACTCGAAAGAGTTCCCGTAATCAGGTGTCCGACGACGAGGCGGACTCTCCCCCGAAGATGAGGAGGAGGAGGAAGACTCTCTCCCCGAGGAGGAGAGAGGAAGAGAAGGCTTCCCCAGCAGGGGGAGGCGAAGGGTCAGAGGAGAACTATTCCCCGGACAGCTCCGCCAACACCGACGTTGGCGAGGAGGAGTGGCCTTCAAGGGCCAGGCCTCCGACGAGATCGTAAGTGTCCGGATCCCTGATATACAATTTCTTTCGTGTCACATAGTGTCCTACTAATGCTGCATCTTGTCCGCAGATCCGGCCGATGATGATCTCCCCGCTTCATCGAGCGGGTCATTAGCCCGTCGGATGTGGATTCACTTCGACTGCCTCTACCCCCGCGCCGATGAGGGGCCGAGGTGGGATCCCATAAAGGGACCCATCAGGAGGAGGCTCCGGAGGCGCCGCAAGGCAGCCTCCCGGACTTTGCGCCGGACTCTACGTCGGAACCTGTAGTGGTTCCAGAGTCCGGCAGGCGGCCCCTTTGGAAGAAGGGCAAGACCGTGACTCCGGCGGCCTCCGTCCAGCCGGGCGCCGGACAACTTGCTGGAGGCGCTCAAAGGCGCTTCCATCGAGGAAGAACACCGCCTTGTTATGAGTGTGGTGATTGAAAGGTCGGCTCGCCAAGAGCGGGCTGACCAAGCTTCTTGATAGCCTTTTAACGGCTTTGAGGTAAGAAGTTAAAATTGTGTAATGTAATACCGCATAGACGGTAGCCCCCGATGCTCGGTTTGGTGTTGGAAAGAAAAGCGGATGAGGATCTAAAAGATATTCGCGAGTTGCTAATAAATTATGTCAATATGGGTTTGCAGGCTGTCTTTGCTGACCTCTGCCCGACCTTGATGCGGAGGTTGGGGCATTGAAGCAAGATCTCGGCGGTCGGCGAGAGCTCGCCATGCCAAGAGGCAGCTCGAGGACAAAGAAGGTGAGTAGCACCACTTTGAATTGTTACCTTCTGAGAAAAGGATTTTGGTTGCAATAAAATTAACAAGGATAATATGGGTATTGCGGGGCCACAAACTAGGTGGCAGCCACGAAGGAGGCTGTGTCATGACCAGCAGGATCTTGGCCATGAACGGGCGGAGCGAGCAGCAGAGGCAGGTGGCGGAAGTGCGGCAATAGCTCCAGGCTCTCATGGAGAAGCATGAGAGCTTGGGCGCGACTTCAAGACTTCGAGTCCGAGCTTGCCTCGGCTCTCGAAAGTGCCAAATCCGCCAAGGCCGAGGCCGTAAGGCCCTTGGAGGTTGAAGATGTAAAGAAGATAGCGGAGGTAAGGCATTTTTCATGCAAAGCAAGCATGTTAATGTCGACTACGACACTTACCGCGTTCGGAGCTCTCGAGGCGTTTGCTGATCTGCGCGTAGTGTGTCGATCGCCGCATTCTACCATGGCGAGGAGGGAGCTCAGCGGAGAAGGTCTTCGGTCTCGATCTGTTGAGGTTGGCCATCCGGTGCCCCCAAGCGACCAGTGAAGCGGTGGTCGAACTCCTAAGGTAGTTGAGGAGGCCATGAAGGGCCTTATATTCCGTCATGGCTGGACAGGCCATGCACAGGAGCTACTTTGGCCTCGTCTGCGGCTGGTAGATCGTGCCCTGGCTGGAGGTCATCAAGCGCTCCTTTGTATTGAAGGTGCTCGTCGGGCCCTTGCCCGCACAAAGCGTGCATTGGGGCAGGCTGGATGCGGAGAAGCTTCTTCTTGACCCGCCGCCACCGGGCAAGGAGTATCGTCGTCGCCGAAATGTATTATAAAACTGTCGAAGAGGCCCGCGATATTGCGGATGAATGCCCTAAAGATGTAATTTTTGAGTAAACTCGCTATGTATTATCCTGTGCGCTGAAAACTTTGTTCATGTGCGCTTTAAGCAACTCTTTGTTAATTTAAAATATTACCTTCTGTGCGGCCGTTTATAAAATCTGAGAGATGGCAAGTCGTCGGCTTTAGCCCCCAGGCCGCAAGTGCTGGGGTGTTCGGGATAACTTGAGCACTCTTGTTCCCACTTTTGGGTCCATCTAGGGAGGCACTCAACACAACGAACAAGGCAACCGGACTTATAATGCTTGAACACTCTCACTTGGCCATAGAATTCTATAATTTTAAATTTCAGCGAAGCCCCTAGTATTCGGAAGACCGAATTTGGGGCGCTATCCACGCCTTTCGTCGGACATTATCCGGAACTTCGCTCGAAGCGGCATGAGTCTTTAGGGACCCGAAAAGACCTCTCGAACAGCAACAGTCTCTCGCCTTATCATGCCGATCAGTTTAGCTTTCTCCTTTGAGGTGCTCGCCCAGCTCAGCAAGGCGCAATCGCGATGGTTCTCCCATGCCACCTTAGCCGACGAACGGAACATAAGGCACCAAAACATGGGGCAGGAAAACCCAACTATTGACCCAAGACATGATTGGAGCCGATTCATATAATGTTATAAGTTTGGGGTGCCGCACTTGTGAAAGTGTTAGGACTTATCACACCATAATCACGGGAACACAAGCCCTGGTGTATTCAGCCGTACCAAAATATCTGGTGCAAGATGTCATTTAATGAACATATATATATATAAAGCAATGTAATTGCAGTCGAAAAGTGATGCATTATTTATTAAAGGAAGTCGGCTATGAGTGCGGACTGATACAAATAGTGCGGTAAGCAAGGGTTTGGACTAATTAAACATGTCCCCCTCCAGGGGTGGGCTGTGGACTTGGTGTATATAATCAAATTTAATGCTCGTAATGGAGACCACACGAGTGTTAAATGCAGCCTTCTTTCTTCCCTGGCTGTTGCATCGTGAGTTCGGCAGGTTCACCGCCGGATAGGGCCTCTGGTTAACGGAGTCCTGTGTATACAAAGAAGGAAAATAATAATAAAAAAGAGTGACACATTTGCGAGCCCCTAGTGTGGTCGAGCCGCACTCTGGGTCTATTGTGGTCGTGCCCCTTCCCCTACGCCCATGGTATCTCCAAAGCGTAATGATGTCGCGGAGGGTTGTTCTTCTTGAGCATCTGAGGGCTGGGGTCGGGGCGCATTACTTCTGCGATGCTCGGATCGTGCCATGTGGTCTTGGTTGATGTTGCTCGGTAGCGTTTGGCTGTATCCGTCCGTTTAACGGCGGACTCGAAATTGCCTTAAAGGCTGCTCAGTACTTCTACCGCGAGCATTGTATGTTCCTCCGTTCGGAGGGAGCGTTCCGTATTTCTGTTGACCGTGATGACTCCACGAGGGCTGGCATCTGAGCTTGAGGTATGCATAATGCGGCACCGTGTTGAACTTTTCAAGCGCGTTCGTCCGGCGAGCGTGATAGCCGCTGCGAAATGGGACTATGTCGAAGATTAACTCCTCGCTCCGGAAATTATCCGGGATCCGAAGACCACTTCGGTGTGGTGAGCTGTACAATTGGCCTCCACACGGTATGGCGCCTTTAAAGGTTGTCTTTGTAGGTTTAATCCTTGAGGGTCTATGCCCATCTTGCGCCTTGTATCTGATAAAGCAGGTTCAGGGCTCTTGCCGCCGTCCATCGGGACTCGTGAGGTGAAATCCATCGGCGATTGGGTCTAAAACCAATGTGGTGAATCCGCCGTGGCGGATGCTGGTCGGATGGTCTCTTGATCGAAAGTGATCGGACAAGAGGACCATGGATTGAACTTTGGGGGCGTGGCTCCATCGCATATACATCCCTTAGTGCGCGCTCCGCTCCCTCTTGGGTATATGGGTTGCGTAGATCATGTTCACCGTCCGCACTTGTGAAACCCTTCATCCTCTATTGTTCGTGCGTCGGGTCTCTTCCTCGTCGTCATTGTTTAGCCCCTTGTCGTTGTTTTGACAATTAACTTGCTGCTGCTTGAACACCCAACAATCTCTGTTGGTGTGATTAGCTGGCTTTTCAGGGGTGCCATGTATCTGGCATAAGCGGTTGAGTATTCGGTCCAAATTGGACGGGCCCGAAGTGGTTCTATTGAATGGCTTCTTCCGCTAACCAGGTTTAGAGCCTCGGAATCCGGCGTTGACTGCCGTATCCTCCTTGTCGTCGCCGTTAATGCGGCGTTTATTTTTGCTTCGACGTGACGTGCCGTTGTGGTCCTTAGTATCTGGACTGCCAGAATTTTTACTGAGGTTGTTGCTGCGAGCTAGCCAGCTATCCTCTCCCGCGCAAAAGCGGGTCATTAATGATGTGAGGGCTGCCATGGATTTGGCTTTTCTGTCCCGGTGCGGGCTAGCCACTCGTCGCGGATGTTATGTTTGAAGGCTGCGAGGGCCTCTGCATCCGGACGGTCGGCGATTTGGTTTTCTTTGTCAAGAACCGTGTCGAATTATGCGGCGATTCGTCAGCTCTTGAATTATGTGGCTTAGGTCATGACGTCTGGTGGCCGCACATCGATGCCTGGAAGTTGTCGAGAATGTGGCTTCGGGTCTTCCCAACACCCAATTGACTCTGCGGGTAAGCTATTAAGCCAATGCCAAGCTGGTCCTTTAAGCTTGAGTGGGAGATACTTGATGGCATGGAGATCGTCGCTGCGGGCCATATGGATGTGAAGGAGATAATCTTCGATCCAAACCGCGGGGTCTGTTGTTCCATCGTAGGATTCGATGTTTACGGGTTTAAACCCTTCAGGGATTTGATGATCCATTACTTCGTTAGTGAAGCATAGCGGGTGTCTTGGCGCCTCTATATTGAGCAATATCATGGCGTAGCTTCGAGAGGCGTTATGCTGCTGTGTTCGGCTCGGCGAGGGTTGTATCCGTAGCGATGGTATTAAATCGTGGTCGTAGGCGCGCCGTGATCCGTAGATGGATCTGGATTGCCTTGCTTTGTCCTCAATCGTCTACGCAAGTCGGTAGCGTTTCCTCTTAACCCGTACTTTTGGGCGATGCGAGTGCGGTCTTAGTGGAGGCACTGGATGCCTCTCTATCGCGACCACGGGGTGGTGATCGGCCGTATCGTCGCTGGTGATGAAGGTATGTATGCTTCCTCCTCTAATCGGAGAGCAACTTGCGTCTTAGGTAGCTTTTGGAGGCGTTGAGTTTATACTCCTCGGCGCGAGGACCTCGATCCATCGATCGGCCAGCGGGTCTGATCCGCTTGAAGCTGCTGCTGCTTTTTCTTTAGGCTATTTGCCGTGGCGATAAGCCTGCGTTTAAGCGCTCTTGTTCGCCAGGATCCTCGGGCACGGCGAATTAAATCGTCGTTGAGGCTTGCCTCGTCTTGGAGGAGGTATATAGTTATAATCCTCAACCTCTTCGTCTGCCGCCCTCTCGTGAGGGCTTGCTTACATCCTCTGCGCTGTGTCTTCTTTGGAGGGATTCTCTTCGGCACTCTCTGGGGTATTATTATCTCTGTGCGGAATCTCCATTCTTGCTTTGGCGGGATTTAGAGTGGCGCCCGGCGCGGGCGTTTGGGCTGTTTCTTTAAGGAATCGCCTCCGCGCTTCATCGCCATCCCGTCTTTAGGGGTGTCCACCATGTATATGTCGTATGGCGGTGGTCTTCGGTGCCTGTGGCGCTGGTTCCTTTCGTCTCCGGCATCATCGTCCATAGCATCGATCTCTTCGGAGTCGTAGTCTAGCATGTCGGTTAGATCGTCGACAGTGGCTACAAAGTGGGTGGTGGGTGGGCTCTGAATTTCTTCGTCGTCCGTATCCCAACCATCCTGGCCATAATCCGGCCAGGACTCTCCGGATAGCGAGAGATGATGGATTCATATACCTAGGGTAGGGTCATAGGCCTGACCTAAGCGTCCTACCCAAGGGTACTCATAGAAGAGATCATCTTCCAGTCGACCAAAGAGGAATCCACTCGACCAGGCTGGAAGGACTCGACCATGGAAGACTCACTCGACCATGAGGATTCACTCGACCACCAGAAGGTCAGAAGGCACTCCACAGTAATAACGGTGTGCTATTGAATAGACTTAATGATAGTTAAGATACCTTATGAGGCGTTACCATAACCCCCTAAGCAATGTACTTTAATCCCTCCATTATGTGGGCTGGCTGGGGTCTGGCGCACTCTATATAAGCCACCCCCTCCACAAGTAGAAGGTTCAGATTCTTGTAATACTCATACTCATAATCCACTCGACCGCCTCGGGGCTCCGAGGCGTGGGGCTGTTACTTCCTCAGAAAGGGCTGAACTTCGTACATCCTTGTCACCACAAGCTGCTCCATAGCTAGGACATCGCCTCTCCTTAACCTACCCCTACTTCTCTTTGTCGGACTTAGAACCACGACGGTTGGCGCCCACCGTGGGGCGGTGTTTTAGCGATTTGTGGAGGAGTTGCAGTGCTTCAAGTACCTTCATCATGATGACTTACGGAGTTTTGGGTGCGGGGCACGAGATCCGTCTCGGTGCTCTCACTTTCGTCGCCGATGACTCCGCATGGCTCGAGGCCCCTCTTGACATCGGCGCTCCCGTCCATGAGGCGGCGCACTTCGTGCATGTGTTGCGGCGTTTTGCTGCGCGAACCGTCGACTCCGTGTCGATCGACTCCCTTATCGATCGCCCGCCGGTCTCCCACCAGCGCAAGCGCTCTGGTAGGTCGAGGCTTGGCGGTGGGTGAAACCGCGGTGGCTCGTCGGACAGCCACCGCCCAAGTTCTGACTATTGAGCCCGCGAATCTCTCTACGGCTGTTCGATCATCGGCGGCTCCGTGAAAGCGCATCGAGTGTGATAGCGGTGATCGGTGGCGGAAGTCCTCATGGTCGGCAGCCCTCACAGATCCTCGGCCGCCCGGCGGCGGGCGCCGAAGTGACCCGTCTGCAAAACAGGAGTACCAGCCGAGACACTCGACTCTTCTGAGAGAAGAAGCTTCGTCGTAGGAACATGGATGCACTACATACTCCCATCGCGGAGACCCCACGAGGCTCGTGCCTTGGAGGAAGCACGTTTGGCCAATGTGGCTGGCGCTCGTTTGGAGAATCTTCAGCGAGCACTTTCGGCGAGCAGCAGCAGCAACGACTCCACGAATCCGGTCGGCGTCGGCTTTTCGCCGACTTCGGTATACGCCGCCAATTCAGAATTTAGCGGTACCTTTCGTATAGCGAGTCTATTCAGCCGTCGGTCGGAAGCTGGAAGAGCTTGCAGCGGATCGAATTTACTCGGCGGCGTGTAATCGAACTCAGCCGTGTCGCGATCGCGCAGCGAGATTCACTGACCGATCCGTCGCTGCGAACCTTGTCTGATCGGCTCCGGCCCAGATCGCCTCCATGGCGGGAAGAAGCGCGACAACCGGCGAAGCAGCTTGAGCCGTTCCGGCCGAGATGACGAGCGTCGAATGCCTCTTTCCCCTCAGGAAGGGTCATCGCTCCTCGGCGGCAAGATAATGAACGACGATTCGGTGCGAGGCGAAGAGTTCGGTCGATCGAGGAACCGAGCTTTGATCGCGGTCCATTATCGTGCAAGGCTTGGTCGGCCGAACGAGCCCATCGAGGAGGACCGAAGGATGCACCCACCAGCGATCAGTGCATGTCTCCGGTCGAGAATGTTTTAGTAGGGCTATCGAGCATGATCATCCCCCAATTTCAGGTTGGCGGCGAGTCTGCAAGTTCAGCTGGGAATCTAAGCACGAAACACAGCTCGAAGATTACCGAGTGGCTGTTCAAATTGGTGGTGGAAATGGCGAGGTGGCTATGAAACATTGCCCCTCATGTTGGAAGGTTACGCAAGAGAGTGGTTGAGTCAATTACCTCACGACAGCATATACACTTGGGAAGATTTGTCCGAGTGTTAAATCGAGACTTTGAAGGGACTTGCAAGCGACCGGCTGGTTTGTGAGCTGCAAGTTTGTGTCTGAAGACCAATGAAACTCTCAGAGAGTACATTCAGAGGTGGATTACCTTACACATCTTGTGGAGAATGTGTCGACCATCGGTGGTTTGCGCCTTCAAGAATGAGTCAAAAGCAGAATTGAGTCGAAGTTCGGTCGAACCAGGGATATGACCACTGAGTGAATGATGGAGATTGCTAGCAAGTATGCCGGCGAGGAAGAAGACCGACTCGAGCGGCAAGTATAAGCAGTCGATCGGAGAAGGGTAATTCGATCGGAGCGAAGCGCAAAGCGAGCCAGGCAGCTCCGGGAGGCCACAGCGTCACTCGGGGAAGTTCAAGGAAACCCAAAGGATCACGGAATCCGAAGAAAGTGAAAGATAAGGAAGGAAATGGCGTCTTGGATATGCCATGCCATATTCACACGAAGAAGGATGAAAGAGGCAACATTATTTGCGAAGCACACCACTGCGCCGATGTCGACTCGATCCAGCGGTTTGAGAACAAGCAGTCTAAGGACAAGGAGAAGGAGCGGACAAGGCGGAGACAAAGAGGACGGTGAGGAAGAATACCGCATGTCAATTCCACTCGATGATCTTCGCGGATGTGGAGAGTAAAAGTCGTGAAAGTCATCAGCAAGGGAAGTGAATATGGTTGCCCGGCTAAGCCAAGTTATGTGAAGTGGTCCCGGACACCCATTACATTCGACCAATCGATCACCCGACTCACATTGCCACCTGGCGGCAGCGTTGATGGTCGATCCGGTTGTCGAAGGCACTCGGCGACAAAAGTCTTGATGGATGGTGGTAGTGGGCTGAATTTGTTATATCTGAATGCTTTGAAAGGGATGGGCATTCCGATGTCGATTAAGCGCCCGACAATATGAGTTTCCGCAGTCATACCGGGGAAGAAGGCCAACTCACTCGGCCAAATGCCTGGGCGTAGTTTTGGCGATTCAAGCACTTCCGCAAAGAAAAGTTGACCTTTGAGTCGTAGATTTTCGAGTGCATACCATGCCATTTTGGGGAGGCCGCCTCATGCGATTCATGGCCCGACCATGCTCGTGTACCTCAAACTGAAAATGCGGGACCCAAGGGAGTGATCCATCACGGAGATCGGAAGAAAGGCGGAAGAGTGCTTTGAGAAGGGCTCAAGATTGCCGACTCCCAAGTGTCGTGATCGAATTGAAGAGTATATGCAAAGCGGATCCGAGTGATTTGCTAAAGTCTAGAGGCCAGCCACAGAATCTGCATTCAAGTAAATGCGGTGAGGCGAAGCCGTCCATATTCATCCGGTGACCCGATGCAGCTCAGACTCACATATCCACAACTTTCGACTCGAAATAGGAAGAAGCGCTCATCCGGTTCCTCCGTGAGAAGGGACATTTTGCATGGAAGCCGGTGACATGCGGGTGTTCGAGGCTGGTGAGCATCGCCTCTGAGTCGACAAGACAATGAAACCAGTGAAAGAGCATCTTGGTGTCCGCCGTCGGAAGAAAGGCTATTGGTGAAGAAGTGGCTCATTGTTGACGGCAGGATTCATCAGAGATTTATCACTCCAGTGGCTCGCCAATGTTGTCATGGTCCCCAAGAAGGATAACTCCTCCGCATGTGCATTGATTTTAAGCACATTAATCGGCCTGCCGAAGGATCATTCCCCTCCCGCATCGATCAAATTGTCGACTCGGCGGCGGTGTGAGAGGTTGTCTTTTCTAGATCGTATTCGGGTATCATCGAGATCCGTGCATATGGACCCGACGAAATAAAACAGCTTTCATCACTCCATTAGGGTTATACGCTATATCACCATGCCATTCGGCCTCAAAACGCCGGAGCCACATTTATGCGAATGATTGAAGTGTCTTCTCCTCAAATCAGTCGGAATGTGGGCGTATATGGATGATATCGTCGTTAAGTCGCGAAAAGGTTCGACCTGCTTTCGCTGACCTCGCGAAACATTTGTCAACCTCCGAAGATGCGATATCAAGCTCAATCCGTCAAAGTGCACATTCGGAGTTCTGGTGGAAAATTACTCGGTTTTCGTTTCGAGCGAGGAATCGGCGCTAACCGAAGAAGATCGGCACTATTCTCCGAATGAAAGCGCCCGTCTTGCGAGTGCACGGCGTCGAGCTTCTTGGATGCTTGGCGCTTTAAGTCGATTCATCTCACGACTTCGGTGAAAAGGCATTACCTCTTTACCGGTGATGAAGAAGGCTGACGAGTTCGAGTGGACTCCGGAAGCGATGCAGGCGTTCTTAGAGCTAAAAGCTCTGCTCTCCACCCAACCGGTGCTTGCTGCTCCAATCAGCAAAAGAGCCTCTGTTGCTTTACATTGCAGCCCTTTGGACAAGTTGTCGATTACGTGCTACGATCGGCGGGAAGAGGAAGGAAAGGCCTTCAAAGTTCAGCGCCCGATGTATTATTTATGCGAAGTTTTGACTCCATCAAGCAAAGATATCCACATTATCGAGCTTGTGTATGGTATATACATGACCACAAAGAAGGTTGCTCACTATTTCTCGATCATTACATCACGATCGTCGGCGACGCTCCTTTATCGAGAGATCTTGCATAACGAGAGGCGCAACCGGTCGAGTGGCGAAGTGGGCGATTGAACTTCTTCCCTTGATATCAAATTTGAGGCAAAAGCCATTAAGTCGGGCTATAGCTGATTTCCTTGCCGAGTGGATTGAACAACAACAACCGGTGAAGTTCACTCGGAGCATTGGACCATGTTCTTTGTGGCTCCAAGATCTTTGAATGGTTACAGTCTTTGGGGTTGTTCTGGTTTCCCCGGAGAGACAAGCTTAAGTATGTGCTCGATTCACTTTGATTCCTCCAACAATGAGGCGATCTGAGGCCCTTCTATATGGATTAGCATGGCCATCTCACTCGGCGTCCGTCGCTTTGATGGTTTATGGCGACTCAGATCTAGTGGTCGATCAAGTGATGAAGGAGTGGGGCGTGAAAGCCGGCTATGACGGATCTTGCAATCGATGAGGAAGCTGGAAAAAGAAGTTTGAGGGTTGGAGCTCCATCACATCCCCGGTGAAAAATCAGGCGGCAGATGATCTGGCGAAGATAGGGTCCAAGAGGAAGCCATTCAGTGGCGTGTTTTGGAACATATACACACTCCGTCGATCGAAGAAGATCCTTACGGAGGAAGCTCCACAACCCAAGGCGCCACAGACCGGTGAAGTTGAGGTCCCAGCGGTGGTCGACTTGGTCATGGAGGTCTTAGTAGTTACTCCCGATTGGACAATTCCATACATTGCGTATATTACGAAAGGAACTCCCGGAGGATGAGGAAGAGGCGACAAATCGTCCGTCGATCCAAAGCCTTCTTTGTTATCAATGGGCAGTTATATAGAAAGCCCAGCGAGTCGGACAAAAGTGCATAGCGCGGAAGAAGGTCGAGTCATTCTCAATGATATCCACTCGGGGACTGTGGTCACCATCGTCCTCTCGGACCATTGTAGCCAAAGCATACCGAGCAGGATTTTCTGGCCAAGAGCAAATGAGATGGCGAAAGAAATAGTAGATAAGTCGAAGGATGCGGTTCTATTCAATATGTCACACAAGCTGCGTCGACCTTGAAGACCATTCCGCTCGTTTGGCCTTTATTTGTATGGGGGTTGGACATGATCGGTCCCTTACGAGCGGGTCGGGTGGTTACGCATGTCTTGGTAGCGATCGACAAGTTCACCAAGTGGATTGAGGCTAAGCCAATCAAAAACTTGATGTTGGTGCTGCGGTTTCCTTCATCGAGAAAGTTGGCGTTCGGTATGGAGTCCCATACGGCATTATCACGGACAATGGGTGAATTTTGACTCGGAAGAATTCAAGGGCTTACGCAACTCCCAAGGCATCTGAGTCGATTATGCTGATCGCCCATCCACGGTCGAATGGGCGAGCGAGAAGCGAGCCAATGGATTAATCCTCAAAGTGCGAAGCCCGTTTGATCACGAGATCTCAAGCATGCAGCTAGAGCTTGGGTCGGCGAACTTCCTTGATGCTTTGGGGTTTGCGGACCACGCCCTAATCGGTCGTTGGGAGAACTCCTTTTTCTGGTCTATGGGGCGAAGCGGTTTTACGAGTGACCTCCTTCACAATGCTCCACGAATTGAGCGTATAATGAAGCGGTGAGCAAAGCGCGTCGGGATCTGGTCGACCTCTTGGAAGAGGCGGAAATGGCTCGATCCGCTCGACCATTTACCAGCAAGACTTCGCGCTTTGTCGCTTGAGAAATGTGAGAGGTCGAGCCTTCGGGAAGGAGATCTGGTCCTTGGGTGGATCGGCGAAACAACATAAGCTTGCTCCCTCATGGGAAGGTCCTTCATCGTCACAAGGTTCTCCACAATGGGGCATATCGTCTCTCTGATGTCGAACACGATATCGATGAGCCCGAGCTTGGAATCGGATCTGCTCCGCCCGTTTTACACAAAGTCTTTCGCTCGGACGAATTGTAATAAAGTACTCTTGTAGCTCACGAGCTTTGAAGTAATAGTGTCATAATTCCTTCATAATTTTATCACTCTTTATTTTGCGTCGAGTAAAATTTTCATTTCCCCGATGGGTGGCTCGGTAGCGAATCCGTTCGCCTAAGTTTTTAAAATCCTACCGAGTGGTAAGCGGACTTCCACTCGGAGGCTTAGCTGCAGCCAGTGCTTGCCTAAGTGTTTTACAAATACTACCGAGTGGTAAGCCGGACTTCCACTCGGAGGCTTAGCTACGCTCGTGCTCGCCTAAGTTATTAAAAATCCTACAGTGGTAAGCAGGACTTTCACTCGGAGGCTTAGCTGCAGTCAAGGACTCGCCTAAGTATGAAGTATGTTACAAAGGAAAGCGGGCGCGGGCCGACCCGCGACCCTCTTCTCCGAGCCGACACAAATACAGCGTGTCATTGCGACCCTCTTCTCCGAGCTTCGACACAAATACAAAGAAATCCTACAGTGGAGAGCAAACCTCCCACTCGGGGCTTAGCTGCAGCCAGTGCTGCGCCTAAGATATAAGAAATCCTACAGTGGAGAGCAAACCTCCCACTCGGGGGCTTAGCTGCAGCCAGTGTTAGCCTAAGATAAAAAGAAATCCTACAGTGGAAGCAAACCTCCCACTCGGGGCTTAAGCTGCAACCAGTGCTGCGCCTAAGATATAAGAAATCCTACAGTGGAGAGCAAACCTCCCACTCGGGGCTTAACTGCAGCCAGTGCTACGCCTAAGATGAAAGAAATCCTACCGGCGGAGAGCAAACCTCCCACTCGGGGCTTAGCTGCAGCCAGTGCTGCGCCTAAGGTATAAGTCATTGCGATGGCGCTTATTTGTTAACCTGCAAGGAGCAATTCAAGCTAAGGGCAACCATAGCCAAACATCCAATCCAAATTTAGGTCGACACCTAAAAGTAACCGAGAGTGCTCAGGCGCTAAACCTGTTAAAGTTTTATCGGTTACAACTTCACTCGACATACCGAGGCAAATTTAAGGTTAAGGAAAGTTTTTACCCCTCACATGGAGGCTGGATGGAACAACGAACTTCGTCAAGATCAATCCCGTCGGCGATCAGCGTGGCAGCAGCAATGAAAGTCTCCATGAAGGTCTGAAGTCGTGCTTTTTGGTGTTGGCCACTCGGGAGCCGCCGACTATCTTCTCGGGCTTCCTTGCAATGGACTCGCGCCGGACAGAGCGGCGTCCGCACCACACCGAGCGAATTTCTTCCACTCTTGTACTCGGTCGGGGGCGGCGTTCGATCGAGCCATCGGTGATTCAAGGTCATTCGAACTGTCTCCTTGGGCGGGCGTCGAGTCGATGCGGGGCGTAGCAACCTTCAATCTGGCGAGATAATCCTACAATAGCGGCAACCACGAGACTCGGTCGGAAGATGTTCATAGCAGTTTCATCGTTCACGGAGAATTGGCGGGGTCAAGGTTCGTCTCCGGTGGCTGGTTTCTTCTTGAAGTTCTTGGCGAACTCTGCGGAGAGAAAATCGAATCGGGAAAGCGATCGAGTGGAAACATAGCAGTTGGGAGAATTGGTCGAGTGAAGAAAGTTACCTTGAGCTTAAGGAACAATTCCTTAGCGAGACCACTCAAAAGCTTTCCAGCTCGTTCCTCTTCCCAGCCAGTTGGAGGATCTTATCGGTCGAGTTCTTCTTGTCGGCCTTCATTACGCTCGGCATCCTTGCGGCGGCGGCGAGCAGCCTTCAGATCGGCGTTTTCTGTTCGAGCTTGGCAAGCGAGGCCAATTTTTCATCAGCAAGCTTGATCTTGTCGAGATAGTTCAAGCTCCTTCTTCCTTTGAGCCTCCTTCACCTTGCACGTAAATGCAGCAAAGTCAAACTTGAAGCAAGTGGGAGGAGGGCAGAGTCGTCGAAATCTCACCAAACATACCTTTGGTCTCCTCCTTCGCCTTCGTCAGATTCTCTTGCACCAGTTTCAAATCCAACTCGAGCTGAATATGCTTTTGCTCCAGTTCAGTATAGCGTGCCGCAAGATCACAAGATTTCTACGAAGAATCAGTTGCAAAAATATCGAGAGATAGTCCATTTCGAGTGAATCAAGAAGAATTATGCGTTTCTAAGACTACGGTCGAATGCAAGCATTCAACCGTAGTCTCGAGACTTCACCCGGTGGGTGCACTCAGCGTGCCCCACTGGTCTTATTCAAGATAAGTCGACCCGATCGACCGGTTAAAAAAAAAAAAAAAAATCGACCCGATCGACGGTGATTCTTGATGTCATCAGCTGCGACGATCGACCCGCGATCTCGGGGACTACACCGATGGGTGCACTCAGCGTGCCCCCACTGGTTTGGCTACATTCATTCCAATGGGATCTTGATAAACATTTACTTAGTAAGCCTAAGACCATTTGCCGGCGATCGACCTTATATAGGGGACTACACCGGCGGGTGCACTCAGCGATGCCCCGCCAACCGGAGTTTTATCAACACACCCGGTGGGTGGCCCTTTCAATTCGGGAAAAAAGTTTGATAGCATATCCTATGAGAGCAGATGGTGGTCGTGACTGAACATTGCTCACGAAGAAGCGGTGGCGTCGTAAGCTGCTTGGCTCGCTTCGGCGATCTTCACTGCTCCATCATGATCCACCTTGACGGATCGCCTCTTTAGCGACATCGGCTGGTCCTCCGGGGCGTGGTGCGTGGTGAAGATTGAGGTTGTCCAGCACTTTCGGCGAAGTGGGTCGGGCACTTTCGTCAGCGGATTACATAAAAGATCTGTATGTCGAGTGCCGACCTCTCCTGCCGTCTCAACGTTCTCGGGCACCGTCACACCTTGGGCTTCCCCGCCAGTAGACACCTTCCTGCTCCTCCTAGCCCTCAAAGGCTCCTCATCTTCATCATCGTCGTCAGGAAGAGTGATGATGTCATTAGTTGGAGCTTCAGAAAAAAGTTAAAGTCGAAATCTTGAGTCGATCGACTAGAGCGAGAATTAAGGATATAATACCAGGATTTGAGGTGGCGGCATCCTCCATCTCATGGTCTTCACCCTGGCTGAGGTTTGGAGGTCGCAGCTGAAAATCAAAAGAATCGATCGACCGATTCAAAGTACCAACCGAAACAAAATTTGTATACAGCAAGAAGATTTGAACAAAGATATTTACCACGAGATGGTGGGGATGGACACTTTCATCTTTAGCGAGGCTTGGTTGTCCTCGGTGGAACTACCTTCGGTTGCTTGGCGCCTTCTCGATCGGCACCGGAGAAGCGGTCGAGGCGCTTGTCGATCTGCGAAGCGATCGCGACTCCTACGCGTTCGGCCGAAGGGTCGTGCACAAGCTTTGACCGCCTTTCCAAAAGCGCGGTGGTGCGACTTCCTCCTCCTCATCCTCGTCGTCCTCGTCGTCCTCGTCATCATCATCATCGTCGTCGTGCGTCTCCTGCGTCATCTGAATTCCACTCCTCCGGCTCTCACCTCCTTGGCTTCCCCCTCCTCGGTCGAATTTGGCGCCGTTGGGCATTAGTATAGCTACTGTGAGGGCACGGAAGTATCAAGCGAGTTGATCGACCAAATTCTGAAGCACACTCGACATACATACAACGAAAAGCAGAACAAGTGTACCTTATACGGGCAGCTGTCACGATCAGCGGAGAAATCCTCCGGGATCGCGAGATTGTCCTTGTTTCGATGATTGAAGCCATCCATCTTTCCACTACGGCATCGTCGGCGCTTCGGGTTGTGCGAGTCTCGTCTTGATGCCGCAATACAACCACATCTGGTGACTCCGGGCTGAAGGGCTGGATTAGCCTCGAAGAAAAACCTCCGGAGATCCATGCCGATCCTCCGTCCCTAACCAGCTGCACCACTCGGTCCATCAGCATCTTCACTTCAGCCCTCTCTTCAGGAACAACCTTGAGGAGGAGGTTTATTCACTCGACTCATGGTAAATTCAGGGTGGCGATCGGCGCCCCGGCGTCGTCTCGTTCGGCAATAGAACCAGTCATTGCCAGCCTGACCGACTCGGGAAAATGCATAGCTGGAAAGGTGCTTTTGCTCCTCAAGCGGACTCCTAAACCACCACACATCTGGACTACTTGGGTCTTCTCGTCACGAGGCTTGCTTTCTTCACGGTCGAGGCGACATGTGAAGATATACTTGAACAAGCCCGGTCGATTCGACAGCCAAGAAATTTTCACATAGATACAAAGCGGCAAGGTATGCGATGGAGTTTGGAGTGAAATGATGAAGCTGGGCTCCAAAGAAATTCAGAAAACCTCGAAAGAACACACTTTCGGTGGCAGCGAAAAACCTCGGTCGACATGGGTGGCCAAAAGCACGCACTCACCCTCTTACGGTTGAGGCTGCCATTCCCGGCCAGGAAGTCTCATGGCGTTGTGAGAATCAATCCGTCATTGGCCATATCAAGGAGATCCTTCTCACGATCGTCGGCCGGATCCGATCCCCTGGACCCAGCCTTTGGCAGCTTGGATCTCGACGAAGAACCACGCGACCGGTGGATCTCCCCTCGCCTTCTCGACGCCGGCGCCTTCTCCGCCACCGGCGCCTTCTTCCGCGCTCCGGCATCGTCGTCCTCTCTTTGCCCATAGCCACCGGCGGAATGCGCAAGGAGAGGCGACAAGGGGCAGCAGCGAGTGGAGGCGGAGCGGAAGAGCGGAGGAGAAAGAACAAAGTCTTGTACCACGAGCCTCAGGGAGTTACATTTATAGCATCCTTCGAGTGGATGACATGTGGACCAGCGATCGATCATATCGGCGGCCGCCTTTGCGATCGTGGCGGGCGCGCGAAAATCGGCGCCCTTATTCGTCCCATCAAAGCGCCCGATCTGTTCCGTTCGCGCTTCCCCAAATTTCGTATCCGCGAGATCCGCGTCTGACGGATCGATCTGTCAAGTCACGAGATCTCCTGCGATCCGTTACTCAAATATAGCAAAAGAAAGTCACTCGACTGAAGAACAAGAATGGATCAAGTCGTTGAAGGAAAGTTTCTTGTTACCAACAAAGAAGATCTTGATCCAAGACAACATGTAGCGAATACAAAAGCGATCGGAAACAACGTCAACTCCTCCTTCACTCAAGCCTCAATCCATTAGGGGCTAATGATGGATTCATATACCTAGGGTAGGGTCATAGGCACGACCTAAGCGTCCTACCAAGGGTACTCATAGAAGAGATCATCTTCCAGTCGACCAAAGAGGAATCCACTCGACCAGGCTGGAAGGACTCGACCATGGAAGACTCACTCGACCATGAGGATTCACTCGACCACCAGAAGGTCAGAAGGCACTCCACAGCGTAACGGTGTGCTATTGAATAGACTTAATGATAGTTAAGATACCTTATGAGGCGTTACGATAACCCCTAAGCAATGTACTTTAATCCCTCCATTATGTGGGCTGGCTGGGGTCTGGCGCACTCTATATAAGCCACCCCCTCCACAGGTAGAAGGGTTCAGATTCTTGTAATACTCATACTCATAATCCACTCGACCGCCTCGGGGCTCAGAGGCGTGGGGCTGTTACTTCCTCCGAGAAGGGCCTGAACTCGTACATCCCTTGTCACCACAACTGCTCCATAGCTAGGACATCGCCTCTCCTTAACCTACCCCTACTTCTACTGTCAGACTTAGAACCACGACAAGAGATGCTTTAGAAAATTTAGGATGTCGCCGAAGGGTGAGTGTTGGAAGATGTCCGCGGCAGTGAATTCCATAACCGGCGCCCAATCAGATTCGATTGGCAGGGGCGTGGGAGGTCCGGAGTCCGGCAAGGAGTCCGGCACCTTGGAGTCACGAGCTTCGCAAGGGACAAGGTTAGTGTTTGGCTCCATCACCGTAGAAGTTACAGCCCCCGAGGTGGTGTCCAACCACCGACCCTCGATCTAGGCGATCGGCTCCGGACTAAGGGTCGAAGCGGATTCTTGTGCGGCCACCAAGACCTTTTACGTGGTGAGAGCTAGATCATGCCCATCGTAACGATCTTGGCGCGCTGGGCGTGGCTCGAGCCGTCGAAGATCAAGTCCCGCGGATGTCGGCCGTGAAGTTTAGGCTTCGAATCGACACGATGGCGGGCGTAGCTTCGATCTGCTCGGATGGCCAAGTGAATTAGCCCGCGATCTTGAAGCCGCCGAATCTGAAGATCTGTCGGGAGAAAAATCTCACCTGGACGGCGTTGTTGATTGAAGCGCCATCGAGCCTATCGGTGGCGACAGGAGGAACTCTCAATGAAAGCACCAATGTCGATTGTCAAAACCGGCGGATCTCGGGTAGGGGTCCCGGCTGTGCGTCTAGGCGGATGGTAACGAGGAGACAAGGGACACGATGTTTTACCAAGGTTGGGGCCTCTTGATGGAGGTAAAACCCTACGTCTGCTTGATTAATATTGATGATATGGGTAGTACAAGAGTAGATCTACCACGAGATCAAGGAGGCTAAACCCTAAAGCTAGCCTATGGTATGATTGTTGTAATGTATGTTGTGTCCTATGGACTAAAGCCCTCCGGTTTATATAGACACGGAGAAAGCTAGGGTTACAGTCGGTTACAATGGTAGGAGATCTACATATCCGTATCGCCAAGCTTGCCTTCCACGCCAAGGAAAGTCCCATCCGGACACGGCACAGAGTCTTCAATCTTGTATCTTCGTAGTCTTGGAGTCCGGCGGACGATGATAGTCCGGCTGTCCGGACACCCCCTAGTCCAGGACTCCCTCAGTCATCCTTTGCATACTATAGTTCATCACGAAGTTCTACTAACTTGGTGATGGTGACTAGAGAACTCTGTCAATCACTATCTTATCTGGAAGATTAACTCCCACTTGATTCAAGCGATTGTAGTACCCAGACAATCTGAGCACATGCTCACTAGTTGAGCAATTCTCCTCCATCTTTGAGCTATAGAACTTGTTGGAGACTTCATATCTCTCAACTCGGGTATTTGCTTGAAATATTAACTTCAACTCCTGGAACATCTCATATGGCCCATGAATTTCAAAACTTCTTTGAAGTCCCGATTCTAAGCTGTTAAGCATGGTGCACTAAACTATCAAGTAGTCATCATATTGAGCTAGCCAAACGTTCATAACGTGTGCATCTGCTCCTGCAATAGGTCCGTCACCTAGCGGTGCATCAAGGACATAATTCTTCTATGCAGCAATGAGGACAATCCTCAGATCACGGATCCAATCCGCATCATTGCTACTAACATCTTTCAACACAGTTTTCTCTAGGAACATATCAAAATAATCATATGAAAGCAACAACGCGAGCTATTGATCTACAACATAATTTGCAAAATACTACCAGGACTAAGTTCATGATAAATTTAAGTTCAATTAATCATATTACTTAAGAACTCCCACTTAGATAGACATCTCTCTAATCATCTAAGTGATCATGTGATCCAAATCAACTAAACCATAATAGATCATCACGTGAAATGGAGTTGTTTTCAATGGTGAACATCACTATGTTGATCATATCTACTATATGATTCACGCTCGACCTTTTGGTCTCAGTGTTCCGAGGCCATATCTGCATATGCTAGGCTCATCAAGTTTAACCCGAGTATTCTGCGTGTGCAAAACTGGCTTGCACCCGTTGTAGATGGACGTAGAGCTTATCACACCCGATCATCACGTGGTGTCTGGGCACGACGAACTTTGGCAATGGTGCATACTCACGGAGAACACTTTTATCTTGAAATTTTAGTGAGAGATCATCTTATAATGCTACCGTCAATCAAAGCAAGATAAGATGCATAAAAGATAAACATCACATGCAATCAATATAAGTGATATGATATGGCCATCATCATCTTGTGCTTGTGATCTCCATCTCCGAAGCACCTTCATGATCACCATCGTCACTGGCACGACACCTTGAACTCCATCGTAGAATCGTTGTCGTCTCGCCAACTATTGCTTCTACGACTATCGCTACCGTTTAGTGATAAAGTAAAGCAATTACAGGGCAATTGCATTGCATACAATAAGCGACAACCATATGGCTCACGCCGATTGCCGATAACTTCGGTTACAAAACATGATCATCTCATACAATAAAATATAGCATCACGTCTTGACCATATCACATCACAACATGCCTGCAAAAACAAGTTAGGCGTCCTCTACTTTGTTGTTGCAAGTTTTACATAGCTGCTACGGGCTGAGCAAGAACCGTTCTTACCTCGCATCAAAACCACAGCGATAGTTCGTCAAGTTAGTGCTGTTTTAACCTTCTCAAGGACGGGCGTATGCACTTGGTTCAACTAAAGTTGGGAAACTGACACCCGCCAGCCACTGTGTGCAAAGCATGTCGGTAGAACCAGTCTCGCGTAAGCGTCTGGCGTAATGTCGGTCCAGGCTGCTTCATCCAACAATACCGCCGAACCAAAGTATGACATGCTGGTAAGCAGTATGACTTATAAAATTTTCCTACGCACATGCAAGATCATGGTGATGCATAGCAACGAGAGGGGAGAGTATTGTCCACGTACCCTTGTAGACCGGCGGAGCGTTAACTGGCGTGGTTGATGTAGTCGTCGTCTTCACGGCCCGACCGATCAAGCACCGAAGCACGGCACCTCAGAGTTCTTGCACCGTCCAGCTCGATGGCGTCCCTCGAACTCCGATCCAGCCGAGTGTCGAGGAGAGTTCGTCGACCTGACGGCGTGGTGATGATGATGATGTTCTATCGGCGCAGGGCTTCGCCTAAGCACCGCTATGATATTATCGAGGAGGACTATGGTGGAGGGGGGCACCGCACATGCACTACTAGAAAAACCCCTACTAATGGCGCACCTAAAATGGCCATTAATGGCGCATCTGTGGTGCGCCATTGATAGCTACGCCATTAGTAGTTTTTACTAATGGCGCACCACCGATGCGCCATTAGTATCTGATATACTAATGGCGCACCGCTGGTCGCCATTAGTATTAACCAGGCGCCATTAGTATGCCTCCCAGGCCATGTATACCAGTGCTTTGGCATACTAATGGCGCACCACCACCGAATCGCCATTAGTAACGCGGCATACTAATGGCGCCTTTGCCCAATGATGCGCCATTAGTATGCCTTTGTCATACTAATGGCGCCTTTATCATGTGATCGCCATTAGTATGAATATTAGGTTTTTATTTTTTATTTTCTGTTTTTGCACAGGTTACAAATGTATAATTTGACAAAATATAGACAGCACACATCAACAGCAGATTCATCGAATACAATAGAAGATTAGTCTTTGAATACAATTCATCATATTAGTCTCCGAATACAATTCATCATATTAGTCTCCGAATTAAAAGACCGAACAAAGATAGAACATTATATTACAAGTCTCGAGACCGCGAGTAGCGAGTTTGTCTTCACATTACAAGTCGATATCGATCATCTAAACTACCATCACATAGAAGAGCTGCGGTCATCACGATGAGCATCATCACGATGAAACTTCGTCTTCATCCGGTTCCTCAACGCTCCCTCCCTCTCCCGCTAGATAGCGGGCGTATCTAGATTCGCCTCGGCCTAGTGGTCTACCCTTTATAATCTGTTACCGCTGAATCGGTGAACCTGTCTCCGACACTCCTCCGGTCATCGTAGACTCGGGAACCTTACCCTTGTACCACGACATCGTCGGCATCGCTATGCACTAGCCAAGCGAAGCGTTAGTACCAATTCACACACAATACATAAGCAATATATAAGTATGCAATAGAACGATCGGAAGAGAAAAGCAAGACATTAATAGCATCGATTACATCTAAGTTGAACGACTCTCGAAACCAATGAGACATACTACAAGTTCATTAAAGTTTAATTACAACATGAGCGAATCGATGTTTCAGAACTAGACACAGCATCACTGCTTTCGACTCGACTCAAGGGACCGGAGCATGGATGAAGCCGTCGTCTATCATGGGAGTCATGAAATAACGGTCGTTGTCGGCCTGCATTTGTAGCATTGTGTCGATGTCACTGTTGGACGGTTGATTGTTGAGGTAGAACTGCCCCAAGGTACGAAGGACATCTTGATGGATGATTTTCGCAAACTCCGACTGGATGCGAAAGAATTCTTGTCGGAGGTCCGCGTCCTGGATTGCCGACACGCTCTTTGCCCAATCTTTGAGTTTACTCGGTAGCAGAAGTTGATGATGGACCCGTATGATCGCCCGCATGTGATGGATGGCGTAGTAGGCACCCTTCGACCGCCCGGTACTGCTTGACACAATGAGCGTCGTATTGTGGGAGAACACATGCTTGCCGTGCTTACGATTAGGTGCGGTGAAGGTGCCTCCAGTTTGGCGTGGCAGGAGAACATCATCAAGAACCTTCTTGACATTTGTGTAGTCTCGTTCGTCGACGGTCCGGGTTAAATCGTGGCCATGGAATATTTGGGGCTTAGGAGGATGGCGTGCAGCGTGTGTCACTGCAGAAAACACAGAATCTTAAAAAAAAGCGATCGAAATGTAAGAATTCATATGTTACGGGCGGTTGAGGGAGGACTTACTCGGGAAAGTAAGGGCGAGGAAGTTATCCTTATCTTGGTTTGCGAATGGCGCCTTCGAGGTAAGAACTTCGTGACTTGCGGTCCCAGGCGCTGCCCAAGATCTTGCACGCATGTAGAAGGGTCGACTATCATGATGTCCGGGGTCTTATCGCGAATGATCCGCATCTCCATACTCAGTGAAAATAGCGAGCGAAGGTGTAGTGCAGCGGATGAAGGTTCAACATAAGCGTGGATGTCATCAAAAGCGCAGGACGATCGTGCGCCCGATGGAGTTATCCACAAAGCCCTTGCCCTCTGGCACCTTGGCCGCGAAACGGGTATGCCACATCCTTCTCTCGAGGCCGCTTCTCCAAAGCAAGAACAACATCATGCAGACTCCGCATAGCACGGTTGCAGCATTGAGCATATTTGTCGGTAGCATCGCCCTACCGCCACATGCACCCTCCTCGAGATATCCTGCGATGAAGGTGGCCCGTCCCGAGCACGGATCGTACTCGGTGCCGCTGGCTCGCACCCTTCTTAGTCTTTCTTTTGCGTGCCTTCTTCTTCTCTGTAATGGGACGAGTTCGCTCACAGACCGCCTTCTTGAGTGTGTTGGGGCTGATAATATTTCGCACCTCGCCTATCGAGGCTCGGTGAAGTCGGCATTTGGGCGTCTCTGAGAGCTGAGCAGCCAGGGCGGCGCTGTTGCAACAGCTTCTCCGCGGTACCAGCTAGATCGCACACGTCTTTTGTTGGGTTTGGTTCTTGAGAAGGAGGCCCCATGAAGTCGCCATCGTACCCATGATCGGCAAAGTACTGATCGACGTTGCCAAATGTATCATCGTCGTCGTCATCGTCGTTCTGATCATGTGCATATGCATGTTTGGATCCAATGGCATAGGGATGTCGGGACCGTTCTGGCGGTCTTGCCATGGGGCCGACTTAGCGCCGCACGACCGGCGGTGTTGTCTTTGGGGTGGTGTCCCCGCCCCAAGCGAATCTGCTCTTCGGACAAAGAGGGCCAGCTCGGCGGCGGCGAGGGTCATCACGTCTTCATCGTCGGCCCGACGGGTCGAATCGGAGGTAACAAGTCGTCGCAGCTTGGCAGCACCGAATCAGTTGAACCCTAAACAAGTTGGGTGGCATCTGGGTACCGTGGAACAAGGGTTGCCGGTTGAGCGATTTTGCCCTTGGCGACATCGACCAACTTCGTTGTTCACGAAGTGGAGGAGAGTGCAGAACGTCGGCGGCGCCCTGCGAAAACATGTAGGGCGTCGAGGATGCCCGATCAAAGGCAAGGAGATGAAGTCCTCGGCGAGAGGCAATTAGATACCGTGATGATGGCGTCGAGCTCGGCTAATGTCGACGCACCACCAACGGCGCGCGGTGACGGAGGGGCCGCTTCTTTGAAGAGGTGCCGCCAGCGTACACGGGTGCATTAAGCTCCGTGCGGCGTTGGAACACCAATGCCGCCTCCGCGGAGGCACCAATAACCCGCCATCGCATTATGTGAGTTGCTGGCCGTGAAGCTAGGAATCGGGGCGGCCTGTTGGCGCCCGCAATCCACGACTCAACCCGAGATCAAGGTAGGCACAATGGCGGTGATCGTCGCTCGAGTCGTTGTTCCACTTGCTCTTGGACAATCTCGAAATCCGCGCCACTGTTCCTTGAGTTCTTGAACCTCTCGCGCTGGCTTTCGAGCTGGTCTTTTCTCCTTCCGCACACCAGGTATAGTATGACCCCCATTTTGTCGACAAGCCTTTGCCGGCCACATGACCAGCTGACGTCGGCTTACTGAGCTTATCATTCTTCTTCATTACATTCAACGCCCTATTTAGAGTGGTGTCCCAAGGGTTGCTCTTAGTCGACCCCACGCTACTGCTTTCAGTCGCCTGCGGAAGGAATGTGAACCATTTAGAAATTTGGCTTCATTAATTAGAATGCAACCATATGGAGCTAATTACGCGGGGGTGTATTCCTTACCAGAACAAGCTCAAGCTGCCTGGTCTTCGGATCCGTGGTAAGCTCCTTTGTTTTCGGGTCCTTCTTGTGCGGGCCTGACAAAGTTCTGATGCCTTGTTACCGTTGTATTCCTCGAAGAGGCGGTAGGCCTTGCTCGGCACGGTCCGCCTCCTCCTTGTCCCATATAGGCTCCGCCACTCTATAACCGCCGGGACCGAGTGTGTGTTCCCCTATGTTCAGCTCCCGCATTTGTTTCCCCCACTCACTTGATTGGGAGCTTGCGGTGCTCGAGCAAGTGATCTTGAATTCGTTGTAGTCATCTTCGGTGATCGAAGGATTTTTCTCCTTGATCTTCTCATAACTCTCACCTTTCTCGATCATTTTCTTCACATTGCTTTTCCAAGTAGACAGGGCCTTGCTCATCTTCGTGAGGGCAGCATTGTTCACTTTATTCCCTTTGAGGCTTGTGTTTGCAAATTCAGCGGGAACTTGTATCGTTCGTGCAACCGTGAAGAGGAGGTGGCGCAAATTCCTCGGTCGGGATGCCTCGGGTTCTCGGTGTTGATCGAGGCGGTGCTCCGGACAATGCACCCGAGCTGAAGCGAGTACCCTTGACTATTCGTTCGGCGCCGTTGGATACCCGTTGGAGTCCACTTGATAACTTCCTCCTTGAGGGTGAGGAGCACGATCGGGCATCGGTCCTTCCGTTGCCTCTTCCGTTGCCTCTTCGGTTGGCCGCCATCATCAGTGGTGGCATCCTCGGCGGCACCATCAGTGGTGGCATCAGTGTGGTCATCCTCGGCGGCACCATCAGTGGTCTCAGGATCGTTGGGGAAGGCGGCGGCCTCATACAAGTGAGGTTGTTCCTCCATCTCCTGGGACAGCTCCCAGAATGCCTTGCCGCCCGAACCCCCGGCCTCATCATTGTGGGCCATGTTTCTCTCTAAATAGAAACAAAGTTTGGTCAAAAAGTTGGTTATTGTCAAGGAACAAGATCATGGTCTCATCATTTAGGGTTTGTCGACACCGAGGCATCCTAAAATCTAAGCTTTTATCATTGAGGGTTTTCCGACGCCGAGGCACGCCTATGGTTTAATGCAGCTAGAATAAAGGGGCACTTGATCCTACTTAATTAACTACTAAGATACCCCGACCCATGCATTAGTCACAAGTACCCCATATGTCCTATTTTTAGCAAAGTCATGCTAAAATTCACGGAAAATTTCAGCATGACCTTTGCTGAAAATAGGACATATGGAGTACCAATTTGCCGAGCGGAAGTTAATCGACATTCCTGCAAACTCAAGGGCATCTCGGGTGGACAAGGCAAAAAAGGCCTCCATCACAACATGGAAAAATATATATCAGCAAACTCAAGGGCTTTTGCTTTTGCTTTTCGATGCCAAATTGTAGCTAGTACCAGCAAATTAACATCTAGCAGCAATCTTCCTAGTCTAAGCATCATCGACACAGTAGCTGCATGCAGTTTGGTTCAATTAAAAAAGACACAGGAAGCTGTACCAGCTACCACATTGTTCACGGACAGCTACCAAACTATTTACGTATCAAAACAACATGGTAGCTGTAAATGTGTGAAAAGCACAATAAATCTAATAAGTTGGTATCGACTTGGGTTCCATACAAAGTCAAATGCCAATGGGCAAAAAAAAGTAAGTAGCTAGTTAATTGCCTTATTTTCAGTGTAACAAAAATTATGGAAAGCATGAGGGTTACACTATAATTATAGGAAAATTTACACTGTTATTAGGGAAGTTTTATACCGTAATTACATATAAAAGCACCAGGCTACTTGAAAATTGCTGAGCTTACACTAAAATACATCTGCACTGCGAGGCTTGTACACACAAATTCAGTGAGATGATCTAACACCGACAAAATAAAGGAAACACCTCTTGAACCAATACAGGGCTAAAAACACATGGGGATTACACTTAAAACATCAAGTGAAACGCACTAGAAAACCATATAGACACAAGAATAAAGCGGTGACTCATTAAATATGATACATCGAGAAAACCCTAAACTAGAAACTAATCACTGCATCTAACCTACCAGAGGTGGCGGCCAACTATCTCAAACGTTCGTGCACACTTGTCCAATCCTTCGAGGCGGTAAGAGCATTATGCATATATAAGTAACATTTCGAGGTCTCACTACTTCACAACAATTTAATTATTGTCAAATGTTAATCACAAACCAAAACACCAACTATCATATGACTTCAGAATCATATTAGTGTCCAATTACCACTTGAGTAAATCATCACTATGACATACAAGATGCGGGTGAACAGTTACAACTATCAAATCACAAGCAGGCGAGATGAAAGAGTGTATAGTTTTTTCCTTCAAGTCTGAACATAAATTCAGATTGCATGACTATATACCCATGAAGGCATTTTCATAAAACCATTCATCGGATAAGAGGTAGAAACTCTAGTGGAGCAATGAATGCTTAGTGTTTGGCTGCAGAGAATGTGGCATTTCCATAGATAACTTGATTTGACCAATATGAACACAACCTTTGAATTTAACCATTCAGTTATCGCCCGGGGTCACTAGGCCCTCCTACTTGTAATTATTGTTAATTTGCAGTTCCTAGCTAGAAATAATGTTGTCCCTAACTGTCCCTAGTCTGTTCAAAAGCTATGATGGATCATTTTCTGATTGACTAATATTGGTGCAAATCAGGTTAGTCCTCGTGATTACCAACTAAGTCTTTTGTCCTTCTTTTACGCAAGTTCGGTGGGATCTTGTTCAGCAATCACCGCACCAATAAGAAAGAACAGAGGACAGATACACAAAATCGTTTGCTAATTCTCGAGAATCTACGCAACAATGCCTTAGTCAATATTCTTGCTTGATACAATTGTTCTTGGAATAATATATCAACAAAGATAAACTCCCCACACATTTGATCTTGGTACAGACACAAGTGAAAGAATCTGTTATATATATTGGCCATAGCTTACACCAGAACAGTAGCTATAAAGTATGAAAACTCCATGTATACCAGCTTTGCAGTATAGACAGAGCATATTGAAATTCAGCAATTCAGCAATTCAGCAAACAAAGAATTCTGCATCTAATCAACTACTCTAGGTATGTACGTACATGGCAGACAAAAACACCTAGCAATAGCAACAAGAGAACATAGTTTCGTCCCTTAGGAAAAAAACACGCCAGAGCATGAGAGATGGAGAGAGCAGAGAGAGAGAGGGGGGATGATACCTTGACGAGCTCCCCTGATGGCGTGGGTAGTAGGGTCGGGGCAGCGTCCCGGGAAGAACTAGGCACACGCGGTCCGAGGTGCGTGCAGCCTGCGCGCGAGAGGAACCAGCATCATCAGGGAACCTTGACGGCGGCACAATCGAATCGAACAAAGGGGGAGGGAGGAGAAGAGGACCTTGCGAGACCTTCAATGGCGGGGTCGCGGGAGAGAAGAAGCACGCGAGCAGGCGTGGTCGATGGGGAGCAGCTCGGCAGAGGTGGCGGCGTCGAGGCGGCGGGCGGCGTCGGGAGAGAGAGAGGGAAGGGATCGAGGCGGGGTTGGGCGAGGAGAGAGAGGGATGAGGCGAGGGCTCGGGCGGGGAGAGAAGGGATCGACATGAAGTAGGGGGGCACAATACTAATGGCGCACTACCCCTCGGTGCGCCATAAGTATATACATGCTAATGGCGCACCTCGACCTGGTGCGCCATTAGTATTTTTTTTATTTCCGCTCGAGCCAACAGGTTATCTCCCACCTGACCTTATCCACATCAACTCCCCTCTACTAGCTCGACTGGTCAGGTGCCAGTTCTCACACCAGGAGGTCCTGGGTTTGATTCCCAGGCTCCACAAAATTTTTTTATGCATTTAAAATGTTGTTTGATACTTATTTGTGTTTAAATATGTTCAAACTTGTTTAAATCATAACAGTAATTTTTTTATAAGACAGTAATAATTTTTTAAAAAATATCATCAAACAGTAATGCGGTGGAGCGGGAGGTGCAGGGGTCGGTGGCGGTTGAGTAGGGAGGGTGCGGGGTCGGTGGCGGTTGAGTAGGGAATCGAGGTGCGGGGGTGGCGGCGCGGTCGGTGGACGGGGGTGCTTTCGGCGAGGGACGGATCTGGCGAGTGGGATAGCGATCGAGATGGAGGGATCGAGATCAGTGTCCATGAAATTTAAAATATTCATGATAGTTCAAAAGTGCCCATGAAATACAATCGAGAAATGAAGGCTACGATTTAAATACAATCGATCTTAGCTAGCTATCTGTTAACAATCTTCTTGCCCTTCTTTTTTGCAAATGGAGTTCTTACGTGGAGCGGACGTCCTTTAGGTAGGGTGGTCTGCTTCTTCTTGTGGTGTATCTTGCTACTTCATCATCGTCGTCATGTTCGATCCTCGGGTCGCCGTACTTGTCAAGTCTTGCTCATTGGCTACTCCATCCATTCCGATGATCTTCCTTTTGCCTCTCCTCCGACAACACGATTGGTCTTTGTGGGTCGGTAATGAAAAGCATTGGTCCACTTGGGAAGCCAGGTACCCATGGCTCATTTTTCAGCGGTGGCGTTTGCACCCGCGATCTTGATTTGGCCGGGTATAACCATGGTGGTGAAATACGGTCTTCTTTTAGGACGCTCTTGGCCCATCTGACACGGAACATCGGGACCTTCTCTCCAGCGTAGCTCAGCTCCCAGATCTCCTCGATCCTTCCGTAGTATCTGTCCTTGTCGTTACCGGTGTAGGATTCCATCGTTACCCTGAGTTCTGATAACCATCGCTCTTCATGTCCTTGGCCTCGGTGTAGAATGTGTAGCCGTTGATATCGTATGCCTCATAGGTCATCGAGTTGTGCTCGCTCGCCTGTGACAAAGGCGAATATGAGTTGTTCTTCCGCGGAAGAATCCTCATGTAAAGATGCAACGAAGCTTCGCTTGAACCAACGCGTGAAACATTTGTTGTGCTCTTTGAGTATATCTCCGTCCGTCCTCTGTTGGCCTCGGTCATTGTGCGTCTTCTTAATAAAGGTTTTGTGCTCTACCACCCAAGGATCGACCACGTCTATGTGTTGTAGCGCGACTAGGTTTGCTCTTTCAAAGTCGGCGAGTCGACCCTCGAAATCGACATGCATTTGGGCGACCCTCATGGTGACCCCATCCAGCGAGCCTGCCGAGGTGCTGTTAACAGGCGGACCAGCGGGGTTCTCGATGCCTAGATAATTAAATGCGATGCGAGATGCACTCTTGATCGAAAAGCCCTCGCTATGCTTCCTTCGGGCGTGACATGTTGCGAGCGTATCCTTTGATGACACCATTCATCCTTTCGAGCGGCATCATCTTTGTGCGAGAACGTCGGCCGAGTTGGATGATATCCTCCACTATATGGACCAGCGGATGCACCATAACGTCAAAGAATGCGGGCGGAAGTACATCTCAAGCTCGCATAGTATCACCACGATCTCTTCCTGTAGCCTACGAGTTGCCTCCGCCAATCGATTTCCGAGATGGCGTCGAAGAAGTTGCATAGGCCAAATAGCGTTTCACGGACGTGCGCGTCCATGATCCCAATGGATTACAATCGGAAGTATCTCGCATCATCGGCCGCGTGGCGATCGTGAGACTTCATCCTGCTGAACTTCGCTTCATTGGGTCTAGGTATCTGCTTATCTTCCCGCGTAACCCTAAGGAAGTTTTACTCCTAGGAGGCGGTGAAAACTGCTCGATCTCCTCGACTTAGAGTGAAGCACGCGGGAGGGTAGTCATTTCCGGTCTTCTTGGCCTTTTTGCCTTTGCGGCGACTTTACGTGTCCTGCTTCGCATCATCATCATCATCATCATCATCATCATCATCATCATCATATATAGCGTGAAGCTCTGCACGATGCCCATTGATTTCAAGTCGCCCTTGCTTTCGGCCCATCTTTGGTCCTCTCGGCATGTTGAGCGGGGTACCAAGCAGACTCTCGCACACGTTCTTCGTGATATGCATGACATCAAGGCTGTGAGGCACACGGTGGATCTTCGATGCGGCAAGTCCCGAAAACAGACCTCGTTTTCCATACCTTCAGCAGCGGCTCTGGCGCCTTTCGCTTCTTTCCCGGCTCTGGCGCCTTTTGCTTCTTTCCCGGCAGTGGGCAGTCTTTCCAATTTTTCAACAGCTTGTCTATTTCCTCGCCGCTCCTCGTACACGGGCGTTTTCGGGGTTCGGTTTCACCATCGAACAGATCCTTGCGTTTCCTCCACGGGTCATCGTCGCGAAGCCACCTTCGATGTCCCATGAACACGGTTTTCGAAGACCCGGGATCTCTATCTAGCTGGCGATACGTTGTGTCATCCATGCACCTTACGCATCCAGAAAATCCGTGGACTACCTGCCCCGCAAGATATCCGTAACCGAGATAGTCGTGCACCGTCGTGAGCAGTGCGGCTCTCATAGGGAAATCTTCTTTCTCTGCGGCATCCCACGTATTGGCTGGCGTTTTCCACAGCGTGTCAAGCTCCTCTTTCAGCAGCCCTAGATACAGATTGATGTCGTTCCCTGGTTGTTTCGGCCCTTCAATTAGCATACTCATGTGAATGTACTTCCTCTTCATGCACAACCAGGGGGGAAGGTTGTACATCTGTAGGATCGAAAGTATGTCTAGAGGGGGGTGATTAGACTACTTGACAATTTAAAAGTTTAGCCTTTTGATTAGGAAAAGTTTTTAGCAAGTTCACAATGATGATCAAGTCAAGTATCACCCTACACATGCAATTCTAGAGTAATGGCAGCGGAAAGTAAATTGCACATGTAGTAAAGGAGAGGTGGAGAAGAGCAAACGCAATTTGGAACACGGAGATTTTTCTCGTGGTTCCGATAGGTGGTGCTATCGTCAATCCACGTTGATGGAGACTTCAACCCACGGAGGGTAACGGCTACGAGAGTCCACGGAGGCTCCACCCACGAAGGGTCCACGAAGAAGCAACCTTGTCTATGCCATCATGGCATCGCCCACGGAGGACTAGCCTTACTCGGGTAGATCTTCACAGTAGGCGATCTCCTTGCCCTTACAAACTTCTTGGTTCAACTCCACATCTTGTGGAGGCTCCCAAGCGACACCTAACCAATCTAGGAGGCACCACCCTCCAAAAGGTAATAGATGGTGTTGGTGATGATGAACTCCTTGCTCTTGTGCTTCAAATGATAATCTCCCCAACACTCAACTCTCCTCACTGATTTGGCTGTGGTGGAAGAAGGATTGAGTGGAAAGAAACTTGGGAAGGCTAGAAATCAAGTTTCATATGGTGGGAGTGGAGCAACTTGATCTCAACACAAGGGTAGGTAGTTTTCTTCTCGAAATGTAAGGTAGGAGTGTTAGTTCTTTCGATGGCTCTCTCCACGAATGAAGAGGAGGTGGAGGGTATTTATAGCCTCCACACAAAATCCAACCGTTACACACATTTGACCAATCTCGGTCGGACCGAAGTTGACAACTCGGTGAGACCGAAAGTTCAAATCTTGTGAGCGTTGGGATTTTCGGTGGGACGAAAATACAATCTCGGTTAGTCCGATTCTTCCAAAGACTAGGGTTTGCCATTCTCGGTGGGACCGACTTTATCATCTCGGTGACACCGATTTGATTCTGAAGATTCTGAAGCTTGGCAACACTAGTTTCGGTGAGACCGAGTTTGGAATCGGAAAATCTGAAATTACTAGGGTTTGGGTATATGGTGAGGTGGTTCATCTCGGTGTGGTGAGTTTATGAAATTGGTGGGACTGAGATTACTTATGAGTATATGTTGGAATGAAAGATTGCGATAGTTTGGGAGATAGATCACTAAGCACTTTGAGCAACGGATCATCATCATAACCTCATCCCCTTTTAATAGTATTGGCTTTCCTATGGACTCAATGTGATCTTGGATCACTAAACCAAAAATGGAGTCTTGAGCTTTTGCCAATGTTTTCCTTAGCATTTTGAGAGGTCCACATCTTCAGTCATAGCCATACCCATATCACTGAACTTTCTGAAATATTCTCAAGAAACAATTAGTTCACTGATATATATGTTGTTATTAATTACCAAAACCACCCAGGGATTAGTTGCACTTTCAATCTCCCCCTTTTTGGTAATTGATGACAACATATAGATCAAAGCTTCGACAAATGATATAATCAATGAATAATATAAATCGCTTTGAGAAGTATGTGATAAGCAAGAGCTCCCCCTAAATTTGTGCATTATTTAAGATTTGCGTTTGAATGCAAATGCACAATCGATTAGGATCATGGGTCACTCTTCCATGTCACATACATCTTGGTGGAGCGCACAAAATGATAAGAATGAATAGCATGCACCCAATCACCAAGACATGAGTAAATGATCATACAAGATATGAATAGCATATGATAAGCATTAAGCACACATTAAGGCATAGTATGATCAAACACTCATCAAAGTAGAAACAACGTAGTATCAAACACATGAAATGTCTCGAAGAACTCAAAAGTATCTCAAAGAAACCGCAAAGCGAAAGAGCAAAAGCGAGCACTCTCTCTCGAAGTCCTATGATCTATACAATTTCTCCCCTTTGGCAACAAGTTACCAAAAGTTCGAAGGTATAGAGCTAAGCGTCACTAGGGACTCTGCTGGCGGCTCTATGCAGGTTGATGGAGTGGAGATAGCTGCATCTGCAAAGGCTTCTGCTGAAGTCTGTGGAGCTGGAGGAGTGGACCTTTGGAGCTGGGCTGGGCCCGATGGAGCTGTGGGAGTCTTGATCTTTGTAGCCACAGGGTCATCCTTTGGAATAGCAGTGATCTGGGCTTTGTGGGAACCGGAGCAGGCTGCTCATAGTCATCTCGACAAGGTCATCTGCATCTCCTTCATGAGCTCTGCCTTCTCCCTCTTGGCTTCCTCGATATCTGCCTCAAGCTTGTTTACAAGGATGACTTGCACTTGATCGACTTGACATCGAGAGCATGGAACTTGTCTTCAACTATCCTCTCAAGACTCTCTGAGGCGCACTATCTTGGCGGGCGTAGTTCAATCCTCTGGGTAGCTTCAAGGAGCTGTTCTCCAACACTCTTGGGTTTAGGCTGCTGCTGCTTTGCTTCCTTCTCGACTTTAGCTTGCTTGGCAGCTTCAGACTTAGCTTGACCTTCAACAGGCGTGGGATCATCCTCGGTCATCACAACTTCATTGTCCTCATGTTCAGGCTGCGGTGGCAAGTGGGGTCTATCCAACAAGTAGGTGCCGTGCCAAACTTGGCATTGATGAGCATCTGAATGTGCGGGCATACCCACATGACCTCTTCTGGTCTGCTGTCATTGTCCTCTTGATAGTCTCAACTATCAGGTCCATCACCTTGAAAGGTGCCTTCTGATCTAGAATATGCAGCATGTTGATAGAATAGCCTCTTATCATGCGATGATCTCCAGACTTGGGCATCAAGGTATGCCTCAGAATTGTGTTAGTGGTTGGGAGACCTGCCTGAAGATGATACACTGAGCCGAGCTTCCATAACTCAATATCTTTAGCTGGTACCTCATTGTACATGTTCCTCATAGACTCATGGTTTTTCTTGGGAATTCCATAGACATCTACATCATCATCTCTTTGCACTGGAGCATTCAGCAGTGCAGCCCACTCTTCAACAGTTGAAGAGAATCTCTGGCCTTCAGTCATCCATACAATTCTGCCATCTGGATAGAAATGTCTTGTGGCATAGAATCGCATGATCATCTCATCATTCCAAGCTGTCGACCGACCAATGAACTCAGCAACTCCACATGCGTTGAAGCTCTCATGCACATGTGGGAAGTAGTCTCTGTGCTCTTCACATCGATGTATTCCCGATCAACATATCTTGTGTCAAGCAACAATGGGCTTCTTGTCCATAAGCACATCTCATAGAAATCTTCTTGCTCTCGGTGTGGAACCTTGGGTCAACAGCAGTCCTTCTCTGGTGGCATATGGATCAGCTTGCCTCCATAGCTGAGACCTTTGTCCTTCCTTTCCTTCATGTTTTCAGCTCGAGGATGAGCATCATTGTGGACTGGCGGTTTACATGCGAGTTTGACAACACATGTGCCTCATCTTGACTCACCGGTGGCACATTGTCCTTCTTTTTCTCTGAAGCGGGAATGTTTCTCACTTTGTTTTCTTGGGCTTGGCGGCGAGGCTTGGCTTGAGCTGCCTTTCTTTGGAGCTGATGGCTTAGACTTTGTAGGTGCTCCTGCTTGATGGCATCTCCCATCAACTTTGGCTTCTGAGGAGGCTGAGGTGCTTCCTCATCAGAATCATCATCAGCTGCTTCATCATGCACAATCCTCTTCCTCTTGGAAGTTTTCTTTACCTTGCTCGAGGTTTCTTCTTCCATGCTCAATTTCTTAGCAACTGTGGACTTCTTCACTTTGCTGGTGCCTTTCTTGGTTTGTTGCCCTTGATGTTCTTTGGCAACCACTTTCCTCTTAGGCTTAGATGTGATCTCTTCCTCAGCAACAAAGTCAGAGTCTTCTTCATCTGAATTTCTCTTCTTCCTGGCCCTGGTGGCAGCAGGAGGCAAACCACTTGGTGTGCTCCTCTCACCATCATCAGAAAAGCTGCTGGCTTCAGGACTAGTGCCTGCCTCTGGAATCTCAGCTACTGGTGATTCAGACCTGTTCTGGCTGTCACTTGCATCTGACATGGCTGACAACCTGTGAATAGAATAGGTATAGGCAGAATAGAAGAGTTATCACAAACTGCAGAAGATTTTGCAAAAAAAATGAGTTCAAATTTCAGTTTTAGGTTTTCACAGAATGCATTTCGGTCTGACCGAGTCTTAAATTCGGTGAATCCGAAGTGTCTAAACAGAACCATTCACACCACTTTTGGTTGGACCGAAATGGGTTTCGGTCTAGCCGAGAACACTAGGGTTTCACTAAATCCTCATTTCGGTCTTACCGATTTGCACAACTTCGGTTGGACGAAAAGTGCGATCAATGGCTAGAGGCCAAATCGGTCGATCCGAGAATGTAGAATCGGTCACACCGAGATGTGTTCGTGAAACCTAACCCTAAAACTTTTACTCGAATTTCGTTCTAAGAACAAATCTGCTGGATAGGAAGATCTCAATCGTGTCAAGAAGCTAGGCAAACCTATCGTGCATTGAATCAGAGGTTGAAGCACGAGAGGGATCGAAACTCACCCTAACTTGGTGGAGTTTCTCTACGGCGGCAACGGCACGGTGAGATTGACCATTGGCGGCGACGGAGACTGCGGCGCGAGGCGCAAAGCGACGGCGGAGACGATCCGGAGACCACGGCGGCGGCTAAGGGTTTGGGGCGAGGCGTTTTGAAGAAAGAATCAGCGCTACGCTGCCCTCGGTATATATACCCTTCAGTGTCGGTGGGACCGAGTTGGAAAACTTCGGTGGCACCGAGATGGTTAACTCGCAAGCGATTACTCACTTGATCACGCCGAAATTTGTAACTCGGTTTCACCGAGGTGAAAACCTAGATCAATCCAAGTGATTTTGGTGCATCGATTTGAGTATATTGGTTTGACCGAAAATACTTAGAAGGTTTTGGAAGTTAAGTTTTGACGGATCGGTGGCTCGAGTGCTCCTCACTCGGTCTGTCCGAAAAAGACTTGATCAAGGTTTGTGATATAAGCATGAATAGAGTTTGAGACAAGAAAGCATAGATAGCTAGGGGAGGAACTTAGGCATTCTTGTCCATCCATTTGGTCAAAAAAAAAATCCAAAAAGACCAAAGCAACAAATGGATGTCCTTGAATGGATAAAATTATGCATCCAACATGCTCACACAATAAGATAGCAAATGAAATATGTGTCAAACATGCACAAACAAAACACTAGCTACTGGCACACAATTTGTCGATGACTAGGTCATCTATATATGAGTATATTGACTTAGGAGTCAAATGAGAACATTTGATCATAGGTCATACTCATCGTTTAAGCACAAGTGGGGTTACCACTTTTACATAAAGCATTAATGTGTTCACATCATTTGAAGATGCTTTAGCTCAAATCTTTAGAGCAAAGCTCCCCTTGATGTGAGAACCCTTTTAAAGGGTCAAACTAACCTTGGGTTGTCGTAGAAGACTTCATGTAGATGTTGAAGATGTGGATGCTCAATGTTGATGAAGATCATCAAGAGTTGGGAGCAATCCTTTGGATTCGGGCACTTTCAATACCTACATGGGTTAGTCCCACAAGGAACAAACAAGGATATCCATGGACATAGATTGAAGTACACAATAGATGATGTCCATGAAAGCAACGATTACCTTGTCCCTTGACTTACCAACAAGAGGGTTTGTGACTCCATGAACTAGTGCAAGATGTGGAAGTTGATTGCACAAGTTCTTGCCAAAATGAATGTGAGTGAAGTATGTTGGCGGAGTCACCCTCAAGAACTCTCTAGTTCTTCTTCTTCGGGATCCACATCATCTTGATGGGAATCCTTGGGGTAGTAGTTAAGCTTGTCGAAGTAGAACTTGAAGTTTCCTTGGGAACCCACTTGACCATGGCCTTAGGTGCTTCAATAAATGCATCAATCTCCTCTTGAAGCTTGTCCTTGCCTTTTAGCTTGTGGTCTTGTGGTGGAAGATCATCTTGAGATTGTTCCACATTGGAAGAAGTAGGGTCATACTTCTCCTTTTGAGAAACAAACTTTGGAGTGGGATATTGACCTTCTTCCCATTCAACACCCTCGGCGTTGAACTTTCGCTCAAAACCAATTCCTTGATTCTTCCGGTGCCTTCCTTGCTTGCGAACAATTTCCTCAAAGTTCTTGCTTCCGGCAAGGCTCTTGTAGACGCCTTTCTCTATAATCCCTTTCAATAAACTATTTTCTTGCTCAAGTGAAACTTGGCTTGAAACATTGTTAGTGGAATCAAGAGAATTACCAGTAGCAACAATATTGGATTTAGCATGGTTATTGTTACTACTAGATGAAGAATTTTTCTTATGCTTGTCATGCTTAGTTTTAATAGGTGGCAAGAAATTAGACAAGAGAAGTAGTTTGGCAAGATATGAAGAACTCTTCTTTCGAAGATCGTCATTGATAGCTTTTAGGAACTCATGTTCTTGCTCTAGATTGAGCTTCTCGAAGCGTAGCTTCTCATGAGATCTTAGGAGCTCTCTATGATCTTCTTGAGTTGTTTCATGAGCTAACTTAAGAGTGTTTAGTTCTTTAGTTAGACGCTCAATCTCCTTCATAGCATTGTCATTCGACTCTTCTCGACTATAAAGACTACTAGCATGTTCATCATTACTTAGCTCACTAGATTTGTCATGTAAAGCTCATCTTCACCAAGCAAGTCATCCTCATCACTATCAAAGTCAATAAATTCAGGGTGTGATACCTTGGGGCCTTTTGCCATGAAGCATCTTCCAATTCCCTCATTTGGTGAATCAAACAAGTCATAGGAGTTGGAGTTGGAGGATACGAGAGCAAGACCGCAACACCTTCATCTTGATCAGTATTCGGAGTTGGAGTGATAGCTTCTTTCGGAGTGATTGTCGGAGTCGGGCCGGAGACCCATTCACCTACATGAGCTTGATGTTTTCTTCTTGTGTAGCTCCTTGATGACTTGTCTTTCCTCTCCGAATCCTTGCTTCTCCGAGAGGATCTTCGTTCATAACGATCATCTCTACTCCTTCTCTCTTCCGAGGCGACTCTTCTCTTGAGCTTCTTCTTCTTGGAGATTCTTCTCTTCTCTTGTGGGGAGTCGAACACTCATTTGAGTAGTGTCCGGGTCTTCCACAATTGTAGCAGTTTCGATCACGACTAGAAGATCTCTTTTCATCATATGATCTAGACTTTGAGCTTCTTTCCTTGCTTCTACTCTTGTAGAATTTGTTGAAGTTCTTCACCATTAGGCTTATCTCTTCATTGGTAACTAACTTGTCACTTGAGGTTGTGGGAGCTTCAACTATAGCTTTGTAAGCACCACTTGACTTGTTGTGAAGCTCTTCCTTATCTTTAAGTGTCATCTCATGAGCAACAATTCTTCCAATGACTTCGGTAGGCTTGAGATTCTTGTAGTTTGGCATCATTTGGATCAAAGTGCACACGGTGTCATACTTTCCATCCAAAGCTCTGAGAATCTTCTTGATGATGAATCGGTCGGTCATTTCTTTGCTTCCTAAGCCGGCAATCTCATTTGTGATGAGAGCAAGCCTAGAGTACATTTCAGCGACTCCTTCACCTTCCTTCATCTTAAACTTGTCAAGTTGACCTTGAAGAACATCTAGCTTTGATTCCTTCACGGACTCGGTACCTTCGTGCATTTCGACCAAAGTATCCCAAATCTCTTTTGCATTCTCAAGACGGCTGATCTTGTTGAACTCCTCGGGACACAAAGCATTGAAGAGAATGTCACAAGCTTGAGCATTGTTTTGCAACATCCGCAATTCATCATTGTAGCTTCACGATCCGAACTTTTCCTTCCTCGAAGAACTCACCTTGCAAGCCAACACAAATAATGCACCATCGGCGGGGTTATGTCCAAGAATATGCATTTTCATTTTGTGCTTCCAACTAGCAAAATTTGAACCATCAAAGTAAGGACCTCTCTGAAAATTACCCTCACTAGGCGCCATACTCTCCTAGGTTGTGAAACCAAGCTTATGGAGTCAATGCAATGAAACCAATCCAATGGAGACCAAAGCTCGATACCACTTGTAGGATCGAAAGTATGTCTAGAGGGGGTGATTAGACTACTTGACAATTTAAAAGTTTAGCCTTTTGATTAGGACAAGTTTTAGCAAGTTCACAATGATGATCAAGTCAAGTATCACCCTACACATGCAATTCTAGAGTAATGGCAGCGGAAAGTAAATTGCACATGTAGTAAAGGAGAGGTGGAGAAGAGCAAACGCAATTTGGAGACACGGAGATTTTTCTCGTGGTTCCGATAGGTGGTGCTATCGTCAATCCACGTTGATGGAGACTTCAACCCACGGAGGGTAACGGCTGCGAGAGTCCACGGAGGGCTCCACCCACGAAGGGTCCACGAAGAAGCAACCTTGTCTATGCCATCATGGCATACGCCCAGGGAGGACTAGCCTTACTCGGGGTAGATCTTCACGAAGTAGGCGATCTCCTTGCCCTTACAGACTTCTTGGTTCAACTCCACATCTTGACGGAGGCTCCCAAGCGATACCTAACCAATCTAGGAGGCACCACCCTCCAAAAGGTAATAGATGGTGTTGGTGATGATGAACTCCTTGCTCTTGTGCTTCAAATGATAATATCCCCAACACTCAACTCTCCTCGCTGATTTGGCTGTGGTGGAAGAAGGGATTGAGTGGAAAGCAACTTGGGAAGGCTAGAAATCAAGTTTCATATGGTGGGAGTGGAGCAACTTGATCTCAACACAAGGGTAGGTAGTTTTCTTCTCGAAATGTAAGGTAGGAGTGGTAGTTCTTTCGATGGCTCTCTCCACGAATGAAGAGGAGGTGGAGGGTATTTATAGCCTCCACACAAAATCCAACCGTTACACACATTTGACCAATCTCGGTCAGACCGAAGTTGACAACTCGGTGAGACCGAAAGTTCAAATCTTGTGAACGTTGGGATTTTCGGTGGGACCGAAAATACAATCTCGGTTAGTCCGATTCTTCCAAAGACTAGGGTTTGCCATTCTCGGTGGGACCGACTTTATCATCTCGGTGACACCGATTTGATTCTGAAGATTCTGAAGCTTGGCAACACTAGTTTCGGTGAGACCGAGTTTGGAATCGGAAAATCTGAAATTACTAGGGTTTGGGTATATGGCTGAGGTGGTTCATCTCGGTGTGACTGAGTTTATGAAATTGGTGGGACTGAGATTACTTATGAGTATATGTTGGAATGAAAGATTGCTGATAGTTTGGGAGATAGATCACTAAGCACTTTGAGCAACCAGATCATCATCATAACCTCATCCCCTTTTAATAGTATTGGCTTTCCTATGGACTCAATGTGATCTTGGATCACTAAACCAAAAATGGAGTCTTGAGCTTTTGCCAATGTTTTCCTTAGCATTTTGAGGGTCCACATCTTCAATATAGCCATACCCATATCACTTGAACTTTCTCGAAATATTCTCAAGAAACAATTAGTTCAATGATATATATGTTGTTATTAATTACCAAAACCACCCGAGGATTAGTTGCACTTTCAACATCCACACAAACACAGGGCAGGTGCTATGTGTGCTTCTCCTGCTGCCAAACGGATTGACTCCATCGGTGCTCGCGCCCAAAGACGATGTTCCTTGGATCGTTCCCAAATTCGGGTATTCGAAGTTCAACGCTTGCCACCGCTCGCATCCTTAGGGTGACTCAGCATCTTGTCTTTTTATCTATCTCCGGATCATTTGCGTCATCTTCGCTTCTTCTCCTCCCTATCCGGCGTGCAACGCAGGAGCTTTGCTACCTTAGGGTCCGCGAAATACCGCTGCAGACGAGGAGTGATCGGAAAGTACCACACCACTTTTCGAGGAGCTTTCTTCCTCTTCTTGTATCGAGTGACACCGCACACCGACATATGGTAGACTCAGCGTGCTCGTCCCGATAAATGATGCAATTGTTCATGCACACATGGTATTTCACATGCGGTAAATCCGAGAGGACACACGATTTTCTTCGCCTCCTCCAAACTGGTCGGGCACTTGTTCCCCTTGGGAAGACGCTTCGTGCGAAATGACATGTTCTCGTCGAAGCATCGTCGGTCATTTTGTGTTTTACCTTCATCTCCGTGAGCCATGAGCGTTACTTTCAGCGGTATCCTCGGGCCTGCATCCTTCATACAATGGAGTAACCGCGTCTAACTCAAGTTGATCCATCTTGGCTTTCTCTCGGCGGCAGCTCTTGCGTTATCCGTGCGCTTGAGAAGCGACTCTTGAATATGAGGGTCCCGCACCCAGCCCATTGATGGTCCAGCGTCGTGCGCTCCGCGGCATCATCATCATGTCCTGCATCTTCTACATGATGACGTATACAGCATCACCGTCATGATCATCTCCTGGGGATTCTTCGTCTTCTCGCCCCCGAGCGCGGTGGTTGTCTTGTCGCCCTTCCTCATTTCTTGCCCGCCCCCATGGGCGACTTCGTAGTCATCTTCATCACCTTGCCACCGATAGCCATCCATGAAACCACGCAAGAGCAGGTGGTCCCGACCTGCCGAATCCGGGTCCGATAAGGCTATTCAGCTTGCATCTTCGACACGGACATCTTATCTCTGTCTCGTTCTTTTGAAGCATCTCGGCCTTCGCGGACCTCAAAACCTATTCACGATGCCTTCGGTCATCGTGCGGACCATGGTCGCTGCATGGGTAGAGCAAAACGATATTTTAGAACCAAGAAAAATTTGGCATGACTTTCCTAAAAATAGGACAAAAAGAATGCTTAATGCCAAAATTCTCACTAAACGGAAATGAATCAACATTCCGCAAAATATTGGCAACTATCGCATTTCAAATACCGGTACACCTCCAAACACAAACACATATGCAACACCACAAACATATGCAACACCACGAACATACATAGATCTAGCTAGGCCATAAAAAGTGCATGTGCACATTGTTGTAGGGAGAACAACATAAATATAGCTTCCCCCCTTACTTACCTAGCAAAACAAGGTAACTTAACCACTTAATTTGAATGAATCTATGGTGGAAATGAGGTGAAAAAGAGGAGGCACCCGAGATAAGGAGGAGGCGGCGGAGAGAATGAAGTGGGGAGAAAGTGAGTGTGGGAGGATTACTAATGGCGCATTTGTTGCTGGTGCGCCATTAGTAGTTTTGCAAAAAAAACATACTAATGGCGCACTCTGCCACGGTGCGCCATTACTAGTTTGAACTAGTAATGGCGCACCGCGTGTGAGTGCGCCATTAGTACTTTTGCAAAAAAAGGAATAAAAAAATAATAAAAAAAATAACTTTAGTGGCGCACCCTCTGGCAGGTGCGCCATTACTAGTTACAACTAGTAATGGCGCACCACGAGCGGATGCGCCATTAGTATGTTTGGACAGGCGCACTAGTTCAAAAAAAATTAGTACTAATGGCGCACCGTGGGCAGGGTGCACCATTAGTAGTTTCAACACTAATGGCGCATCAGAAGGTGGTGCGCCATTAGTATATACTAATGGCGCACCACATGTCTAGTGCGCCATTAGTGTCAATTCCATCTATAGCCCTTTTCCTAGTAGTGATGGCTAAGAGATCAATGATCAATTGTTGTGTGTATGGAGTGCCCTCTTCCCCCGTATATAAAGGAGTGGAGGAGGGGGCCGACCAAGGGGAGGAGGCGCGCCCAAAGGGGGGAGTCCTACTCCCACCGGGAGTAGGACTCCTCCCTTTCCTATTTGGAGAGGGAGAGGGAAGGAAGAGGAAGGAGGGAGGAAGGAAAGGGGGGCCGGCCCCCCTCCCAATTCGGATTGGGCTTGGGGGGGCTCCCTTGCTCCTTTCCCCTCCTTTCCACTAAAGCCCAGTAAGGCCCATATACCTACCGGGGGGTTCCGATAACCTCCCGGAGCTCCGGTATTGTCCCAATCTCACCCGGAACCTTTCCGGTGTCCAAATATAGTCGTCCAATATATCGATCTTCATGTCTCGACCATTTCGAGACTCCTCGCCATGTCCGTGATCACATCCAGGACTCCGAACAACCTTCCGTACATCAAAACACATAAACTCATAATATAACTGTCATCTAACTTTAAGCGTGCGGACCCTACAGGTTCAAGAACTATGTAGACATGACCGAGACACGTCTCCGGTCAATAACAAATAGCGGAACCTAGATGCTCATATTGGCTCCCACATATACTATGAAGATCTTTATCGGTCAAACCGCATAACAACATACGTTGTTCCCTTTGTCATCGGTATGTTACTTGCCCGAGATTCGATCGTCGGTATCTCAATACCTAGTTCAATCTCATTACCGGCAAGTCTCTTTACTCGTTCCATAATACATCATCCTGCAACTAACTCATTAGTTACAATGCTTGCAAGGCTTATAGTGATGTGCATTACCGAGTGGGCCCAGAGATACCTCTCCGACAATCGGAGTGACAAATCCTAATCTCGAAATACGCCAACCCAACAAGTACCTTCGGAGACACCTGTAGAGCACCTTTATAATCACCCAGTTACGTTGTGACATTTGGTAGCACACAAAGTGTTCCTTCGGTAAACGGGAGTTGCATAATCTCATAGTTATAGGAACATGTATAAGTCATGAAGAAAACAATAGCAACATACTAAACGATCAAGTGCTAAGCTAACGGAAATGGGTCAAGTCAATCACGTCGTTCTCCTAATGATGTGATCCCATTAAAATCAAATGACCACTCATGTCTATGGTTAGGAAACTTAACCATCTTTGATTCACAAGCTAGTCAAGTAGAGGCATACTAGTGACACTATGTTTGTCTATGTATTCACACATGTATTATGTTTCCGGGTAATACAACTCTAGCATGAATAATAAACATTTATCATGAAATAAGGAAATAAATAATAACTTTATTATTGCCTCTAGGGCATATTTCCTTCAGCTCCTACACCTTCTCGCCAGCTACGACGAAACCCAGCGGATGGTCATGTTGATGATATTCTGGCGCGCATGGCATTGCCGGAACGAGATCATGCATCACAATCCTACACCACAAGTACAGGTGTCACCACGCTTCCTCAACGGCTACATCAAGACTCTTCTATGTATGAAACAACACCCCAAGGGAGATATAGCGAAGGGCAAGATGGTGATTCAGCAAGTAACTCATCGAGCCAAGGCCATGAAGCAAGCAGAAACAATTGTGGCTCTATGGGAGAAGCCCCCGGCTGGCTGGGCAAAGCTAAACGTGGATGGTTCCTTCATCCATGGCGAGACCATGCGAGGGGCCGGAATGGTGCTGAGAGATGACACAAGAGCAATCATCTTCTCATCCTGCCGTTACCTGCGTTCGTGCTCCTCACCGATAGAAGCGGAGCTGACTGCTTGCCTTGAGGGAACGAGCCTGGCGATTGCACACACACACAAGAATCTCATCATTGAGATGGACTGCAAGGAAGGGGTCAAACAGCTGAATGATACTGGCACAAATAGATCACATGTTGCTGGTCTAATACACGAGTTGAAAAGCCTTCTGCCTGGCATCCGGCCACACAAATTCCTGCATGCTGGAAGGTCATGCAATGCTGCTGCACACTGCATGGCGCAGATGGGACGAGGCGCTCAACGCACTGCTATCTGGTTTCACTCAGGGCCAGATGATTTACGTATCATTTGTGAAAATGAGTGTAATGACATTACTTAACTAATATATACTCGTTTCACCCGCAAAAAAGAGTATATCTTGGCTGTGGTGAAATGAGTAGCTAAACACAATGGCAGTTGTACCAAATATGTGGCATGTTAAAAGAAAACAACATCAGCACTAACTATGTAAAGGTGTCATACCAAGTTGGAGATGAAGTGCCACCAACTAAAGTTGTCGCTAATCATTTCTCTACTAGTGTGTGGTTTTGTGACATTCAGTTTTAATGCCTTTTATGATATTTACTCAGTTTTGCATGGTGATGTTTCAAATATAATTAGGTCCACTTGACAACTTTGTGGTCCGGAAGCTCTACCCAACCAAATATTTAGTTAAGGGGTACCCCTTATGGGGTCACATTGTGTTGCTTTTGCATACGACAAGTGGCGTAATGTAGCGCACCAAGGTTGATCTCCAGTCTACTTCGTGTTTGACACATGACAAAGGGGAGGGGATCGTTCTCCCTTTTCTCTTTTTGTTTGGATATGCACCACATGAAGCATAAGTTTGCTTCACCGTAAGCACATGTGTGTTTCGCCAAAGAGCATAGGTGTGCTTCACCATGAAGCACACCTTGTGCTTGCGTCGATGCACACTCCGTGATCAACCGTTGGAGCACACCCACACTTTGTGGTGAATCACACCTATGCTTTGCAACGAAGCACACATGCGTGATTCACCTTTTTGCCTTTCTGGGGCACACTTGTGCTCCACCCTCTGGAGCACACCTAGGCTTCTTGGTGAAGCACACATGTGTTTTGCAATGAAGCACACATGTGCTCCACCTTTTCTGAGAATCTATGCGCTTCAGCTCCCCCTTTTTATGCACACCCGTTCTCCACTAGCCGGGCACACCTAGGCTTCGTGGTGAAGCACACATGTGTTCTACCACGAAGCAGAATTTGTGCTCCACCCTTGAAACTCATCTGTACTTCACCATTCCCCCTTTTCAGTTGTTCGTAGTTGCTCGTACTTCACTGCGGGGGAAGAACACATGTTTCGCCATGAAGCATGCCTACGCTTCATGGATAACATATATGTGCTCCACCCCGCGCTTCGCATGGAGCGCACCTATGCTGCGCCACAGGAGCACACTAGGAAACAACACGTGGCTCGCTCTTGTGCGCCCTTGCCTTCTACTAAAGTGACCTTTGCGTGGTAGTTTTAAGGAATCTCCTCTAACTAGTTGCTTTCTCTGCCGGTGAGAAAGTGTAGTCTAGCAACTAGGAGTCCCACGGGGCAGGGCCCAGGGTCACACAACACAGATTTGTCATTCTTCACTCACACCAAAGAATAGTTGGTACAAACAGAGAAGCGCTACATTGGCCGGTTCATCTTGACGAATTCTTTTTCTTCCTATGATTTTCTTCAGCGATTTGTAAAGTTCTTTTCAACAGATTTTTTTAGTTTTGTTTCTTTTTCTTCAAGTTTCCAGCCAATCCTTTTTATCCATTTTCTGATAATTATTCCTTTATTTAACTTGTTAATATTCCATGAACATTTTCGAATTTGTGAACTAATTTTGAAATTCATGACTGTTTATTTTATTTATATAAATCATGATTTTTTGTGATAATAGTTTTCAAATATGTCAAATAACGAATACCCCGTTTTTAGCGAAGTGTGCCAATTTTCTTAACTACTATTTTTTGAGCAAACTCTTAACTACTAAATGGAAATCATTTTCAGGTAGAAGCAGCGGCAGAATAAAGGACCGGATCGTATTTGGGTCAGACCATATAGGGCTTCTTGAAGGGGTGGAATTGGCGTATTTGCTATTTCTCGCAATCCTCAATTTTTACTTTTTTTTGCTATTTCTCGCTTTTTGTTGTAAGTTGTGCTATTTCTCGCTTATTTTGAGTTTCAGGGTATCACCTATAGGGCACCAAGAGTGGGCCAGCCCTACATTGAAGGTTTGGGGTGGTTTTCTTTCGGTTAATTACCCGTTTCGGTTTCCCTCACAGAATTCTTCAAGAACCAGGTTTCTAGCATTTTCTTTCTACTTATTTTATCTTTCCAATTTTTTATTTCTTCTCTATTTTCTATTTTTCCATCTTTTTATTTTATCTGCTTCCTTTTATATTATCTATCTTTTATTTATATTCCTTTTAAGTATAATTGTTTTAATGTTTTTATCAGAAATACATTAACACTTTTTAAAACGCACTTTTTTGCTAAATGCATGATTTTTTTCTCTTTCAAATATGTGAGTTTTTTTGTTATATGTAAATGGTAAAATATGCAAAAAGTATTTTAGTTACATTAAAATTATACAATAATTTCTTGCAACATTTTAAATGTACTCAAACATTTTATAAAAAGAATATGAATATTCTAATTTAAAAAACTGAACACTTTTTAAAATTACATTACATATTTAAATGTGTGAGCACTTCTCATAAAAATGGGGTAAATGTTTTCAATTTGCACAAATATTTTCGAACAACTGTTTTAAATGGGTGATCACATTACTTGGTTACATGAACTTTAAAAAATATGGAACGGTCGCTATTCGGCGCCAGAAGTGCCGGTTCAGCGTCTCTCAGTATGGAGTGCACAACCCACAAGTATGCTAGGTTGTAGGGGCCCCATCCATAGTACTTTTGATTTGTTTTCTTCTCCTTTCTCCTGCTGGGTTTATCTTTCGGTTTTGGTTCGGATTTCTTCTTTCATTTCTTTTCTTATTTCCTTTTTTGCACCATTTTCAAATTCATGGATTTTTTTTCCAACTTTGCGAAAAAAATCAAATCTATGAACTCTTTGCAAATTTGAGATTTTTTAGCTCTTCAGAATTTTTTTTAAATTCATGAACATTACCTCATGATTTCTTTCTCAAATTCAAAATCTTTTTCAATTTTTGTAAACTTTTTAAAAATTGAATGAAATTTATTTTCAAATTCATGAACCTTTTAAAATCCACAATTAGTTTTTTCAATTTGTATGAACCTTTCCAAATTCATGAACTTTTTTAAAATTCGTGTTCATTAGTTTTTTGTGAATTTCTTTACAAATGTATGTTTTCTTTTTCAAATAATTTACATTGGGTATATAATATATGTCAATGTCCTACTACAAGAAGGGTCAAACAACAACAATCTCAGGTTGACCTAGTGGTTATTTGATGAAGGTTTGCCTATGGCCGTCGACGTGTGCATGCAGAAGTTCCACTTCTCCTAGAATAACGAGCAGAGCAATGTGTCAACTTTTTTTTTCGTCTTTGCTTTTTGAGCAGGTTGTTGGGCCGCCACGCCATGCGTCGGCGCGAGTGCCACTAGGGCTAAATGGCGCCAAGAGCGTAGAATAGGTCTCATTATAGGGGAGCTGGTATGTCTCGTTTTTAGCGAGACGTAGGATAGCCAGGGGCACCCCTATTTCTCGCTTTAAGCGAGCATAGGGGGCAGCCTCGCATCGGGAGGAGCCCAGATGGGCCGGCCCATGCGTGAGCGAAGCCTCACGTCTTTTTTTTTATGTTTTCTGGTTTTTTTGTTTTATTTATAAATTTGTATATAATTTGAAATATATATTTTACACAAACAATCTATAAATTTCAAAATGTTGAATAAGTATTTGAAAAATGTTGAACAAGTATTTGAAAAATGTTATCAAGCATTCAAAAAAAATGTTGAACACGTATTTCAAAATTGTTATTGTAGCATTCACAGAAATGTTGAACAAGTATTTGGAAAATGTTGATCAAGCATTAGAAGAATGTTGGACAAGTATTTGAAAAATGTTATTCAAGAATTTTGAAAAATGTTGAATAAGTATTTGAAGAAATGTAGAACAAGTATTTGAAAAATGTTAATCACACATTCAAAAAATGTTTAACATGTATTTGAAAAAGTTTTAATAAGTATTTGAAGAAATGTAGAACAAGTATTTGAAAAATGTTAATCACACATTCAAAAAATGTTTAACATGTATTTGAAAAATGTTGAACAAGAATAAAAAAATGTATATCAAGCATTCGAAAAATATTGAACAAGCATTTGAATTTTTTTTAAGAAGCATATGAAAGAAATGTTTACATGTATATAAAAATGTTAAATAAGTGTTTGAAAAATGTTGAACAAGTATTTGAAAACATGTTGATCATGTATATAAGAATGTAGAATGAAAAACAACATGAAAAAAATGAAAAACAAAAAAGGAAAACAAAAGTTGGAGAAGAAAAAATAAACCCAAACAAAAATGGAGAAGAAAAACAAAAATACAATATACGTAACAAAATAAAAAAAAGAAAACTAAAAAAACTGGAAAACCAAGATAGAAAAAAAACAAAGAATAAAAATGTGTAAATGCCGACACTTTCCTTTTTTATAGTGCACGCCTTACCAACTTTGCGGTAACTTGAGCCTAGCGTAGTGGATACCTCACGCACGCTCTATTTTAACTCGCGTTTTCCAAAGATATATGCTAATGGGCCGGCCTCATAATGCAGCGTTCGACGCGAGATATTTTTTTGAGGGAAAGCAAAGCTTTATAACTTAACGGTGCTCGGGCAAATTGCCACACGGGGCGGTACACCAGAGTCCCACGTTGTACACTTATTCGGTAGGCAATCTCGCCCAACCTGAGCAAGTTCATGCGCTACAGAGTTAGCTTTACGACGACATAGGAGCACCTGCTGTCTAGAGAACCACATTTTAAGTTGGACCTTAGATCTTCGATGAGGGCCGCATACGGAGAAGAATCCACCCTGCCAAGGTCAGTGCTTCTTGTAGGAGCTTGGAGTCCGTTTCAAACACCACCCAGAGCGCGCCAAGTTCAGCAGCCGTACTGATGGCTTGGGTGAAAGCTGCCACCTCAGCGTCAAAGGGTCAGCCACCTGCTCAGTTCTGCCCGCCTGAGCCGAGATCACATCTCCAGAATCATCGCGAACCACCACGCCCTAGGTTGCCGAACCCTCGCCGGGTCTGAAGCCTCCATCCATATTCAGCTTGAGTGTGCCGGCACTTGGTGGAAGCCATTTCAACTTCTCCTTTCTTCTCTCCTTGGCGCTGAAGATCTGCATATACTCCATGGTATTGGACATCACATGCCGGGTTAGCTCGTCATAAGACACGGCCAATTCTCCTTCTCTCACCTTGTTCCGGTTGTTCCACTAGTGCCACCACATGGTGAGAATCTGCACCCGCTTATTTCCATGTAGCCCCCATAAGTAATCAAGCATGACATGCACAGACGTTGTGTCTTCTAGGTCTTGCCTTTCCTTCTCCAGCCCAAGCGCTCGCCACACCGCTTTCACTGACTTGCATTTGATAAAAAGGTGCGCCCTATCCTCGTCAGCGCAGCTGCAGAACAAGCATTTCGTGCTCTCAAGCTTCATACCTCTCCTCACTAGGTTTTTACGGAAGGCTAAAGACTCATGCTTCAGGCGCCAGGTGAACATCTGGATTTTGCGTGGGCATGGGAGTTTCCAGATTCGCTTCCAAGACGGATCAACACACTCATTGAGATTGCCGACTATAGCGGTGCTGCTCCTAGTATTCCCCTGGCTGCTAATCCTCCCGAGCTGAACCTGTAGCTTGTATGCATTGCGGACAGAGTGCTGGCCCTTGTTGTCGTAGTGCCAGGCGATGAAGTCACTTACCCCTTCCCGAACAGGGATTTGCAGGGTCGAGCATCATCCGGCCAAAAGGAGTCATTCACAAGTTGTGCATCCCATGAGCCAGTGACCGGACAAATACTAGGAGGTGGATGAGACGAGACCGATGAGTCGTCCGAGGCTAACAAGTTCGGGGCTAACAAGTTGTCTTCGATGAGGACCACCAGGGTGTCGTTCCATCCTTCTGGCATGTCACCCCCCACATAGTCACCCATGAAGTGCCAGTGACGCTTGAAGACAATAGATGGCATGACATCCGGTCCCGGAGCTTTGAGATCTCCGATGTGGTCTAGGGCTGCTTTCACCTCTTCTTTCGTATAGGTCGCATCCAGTACGTCATGCATGGCAGTGGTGACACGAGGGTTGACCTTATTAGTAAGCTCGTTAACACGATCACCCGCGGTGGAAGTGAAAAGTTCCTGAAAAAATGAGCAGACATAATTAGTCAAATCTTCCTCCTCTACTACAGAGCCATCCTCCCTCCTGAGCTCCTTGATCCTATTTGCCTTCTTCCTCCTAGATGCCACCAAGTGAAAATAGCGAGTATTTCGATCCCCGTCAACCAGCCGCCATACATGTGACCGATGTTTCCACATGGTATTCTTCTTCTCCTCAAGCTCCTCTACCAGACACCGCAACCTTGCCTCCTCTAGGATTTTTTCATGGGACACCTGAACTTGCATGCACCTCTCGAGGTCTGATTTGCTTTCCTAAGTCCGCCCTCCAGCTCGCCGACCACATTCTTATCCCACTCCCTCATCGTCTCCGCCCCCGACCTCAACACCGCTGCCACACCCCCCGATCTGTTGGACCAACTCCTCTCCCAGGCCTCCCGAATAACCTCCTCACATCCCTCCTCTTGCAGCCACCGAGCTTCAAATCGAAAGCCTCGGTCTCGTCTCATCCACCTCCTATCTTCCCCTTCTGGTGTGGACTATGATGGGCCTGTGATCCGAGTGTCGAGGTATTGCATTAACCACCGTGTAATTTGGGTATTGTGATCTCTACTCCTCATTCCCTACTGCCTTGTCGAGTCTCTCGCAGATATATGTATTCAAATCCTTGTTGTGATTCCTCCAAGTAAAAACATCCCCCTCAAACCCTAAGTCAACCATCTCACAAACCTCCAAGGCCTCCCTGAATCCGTTCATCATGTGCTGCGCTCTCGGGGCACCACCCACCTTCTCTACCTCCGACAAAATCTCGTTGAAGTCTCCCACATAGAGCCAGGGCCTCCCTTGCTCATGTTGTTGTTTGAGTATCTTTAGAGTTCTCCATGTTTCCTTTTTCCTCTGCATGGCTGATTCTCCATACACTCCTATGAGCCTCCAGACAGGTTTATCTCCCTCCTTCAGGAGGTAGCGCTGTCGCGGATAGCCTCGTCAGGAGGGAGCGCTGTACTGGGCTGGCCTAGCGCATGGGAGGCCACATGCCTCAAAAGCCCTTGTCTTTTATTCACTGTTTTTCTTTTACTTTTTTGTCTTCGTTTTTTTTTTTACTTTTGTTTATACTTCCAAATGTATATATAAGTGTTACCGCTGTATGCAAAATGTACAATGAGTATGGAAAAAAGTAGACATAAAAACTATAAGTTTCCAACAATCTTAATTATGTATCTGGATAATGATAAAGGTGTATACAAAAATGTTTTTGATGTATACAAAAAAATGCATGTGTATGGAAAAAGTGGACATAAAAAATATAGTTTTAAAAAAATGTTAATAATGTATATATTTTTCCTGACGTATACTACAAATGTACAATGTTTATGTAAAAATTAGACATAAAAAATATATGTTTAAAAATGTTTATCATGTATTTCGAATATGTTGACCATTTATATTAAAATGTTTATCGTGTTTAAAAATGAAAATATGTATAGAAAAAAGATATAAAAACTTATTTTTTATAAAAAGTTAATCATATATATGAAAATGTCATGCATAAAAATGTCATCAGCATACGAAAAATCTACAAAAGAAATGAAGAAAAACAATAAAAACCAAAAACAACGAAAAATAAAAATCAATAAAACAAAGAATTAAAGAATAAAAAATGAGACAAAGAAAATAAAAAAACGTTTAAAACCATGATTCCATGAAAGAAACTAAACATGTGAAAAACCCCAAAGAAACCCATGAAGAAATAAAAAAAACTAAAAAAGACAAAACAAAAGGAAGCGAAAAACAGAAGAAATCAGAAGAAAACCAGGGAACGAAACGCAACGAAGGAAAAAAAAAGTAGACAAAAATGGGCCAGACCAGTAGCTAAGCGCGGGGAGAAAAGCTCCAAGCGATACGGAAGTGGCACTCGCACTAATCGAGATATAGGGCTTGCGTGGCGGTCATATAGAGGCGCCCTGAAATAGGAGGAGCTTTTCTCAAAAAAGAAATGAAATAGTAAGAGCTCCCGGCACCACGGCCACGTTGTTCTGACCGGATTTGCAAGCTAGGCTTTGTGAATGTGTGCTTGTAGGTGGTAGTCGGGAAAAAAAGTGGGGTTTGTGCTCCTGGGAGTATTATGTCTGGACGGAAAAATAACACATGTATTATGCTGGCCAATTTATCTTAAAAAATTGTAAGCTGTATTTTCTTTTGAAAAATGACTAACATGTATTATAAAATTTTAGCGAAAGCACAAAGCACCTCAAACAAAATAAAAAAATACCTCAAGGTTCCTGAACTACCGAGCAACCACTATCGCTACTGAACGAGCCATCGTTGCAATCATACTAGAGCCAGCCTGATCTTACCGATGATAATCGAAAAGTCTCCGTGAAAGTGTTCCTTAGGACCCGTGCCCCAGGGTCATAGTCACCATCCTTAAACATTAAAATCAATTTGATTGAAGGACCTGACACCAAATTTCGCGGTCGCGTGCGCACGTGTTAACTCATAACCTTGATACCCGAAAAAATGGCAGGAATCTACATCGAAGCACCGTTTAATCTATCTCGACAGACGAATTTGAGGAAAATCGGAGCTTGAAAGACAGGCTTGACGAAGAAGCGTCGTCATAAATCCGAGCACCGCCTCTGCTAGGACTAAAACCCTATCCTATCTACCAGCAAAAGCCGAGACACCGAGATTTTTCTCCCCGCCATCGGCCGCCGGAGCAGCAAGCGGAGGAGAGGTGAATCCACGGCCTCGCCGGCGAAGACCGAGGAAAGGAAGGCTTTACCCTAGTTGCCTTGTGAGAGGGGAAAGAAAGACGTGGACTACTCCAACATGCTAGCTCTCCGGCCGGCCCGGCCAACGAACGACGCATGATGATCCCACGATCATATGTATCGCGACTGATTGATTCGGTACGATTTAGTGCGTGCATGTGCATGTCATGTATGCGAACAGCAAACCGACGGAGCCAACAAATCATTGCTCCGCTTTCCCTGGATTTGTGCGGTCAGCCGTCGATCGCTCCACCTCCACCTCTCTGCAACCGTACGTGCGAGTAGGAGTAGGGGTAGTATCCCAACAACTAGATGCCCGCGATCGGGCACACGGAACGCGTGACCATCCAGATGCATGCATGCATGCATCACGGGGATACGTACACTTCATCATCCTTCATCCTCATCTCTCTCTCGCTCGCTCTCTCTCTCATGGTTGTTATCCAGCTGAGCAACAATGGCGACCCACACGCATCGCCAACAAAAATGGGAAGAAGAAGAAGAAGGAAAGCCAGGTCGGATCGACTGCCCACTCGGGGGGTTTCAACGAGTCGGGACTGAAACTGACAAGGGCAAGACAGCACGCAACATTCCGTGCAAGAAGGCACAGCTTACGTACGGGCCATGAACGACCCTGCCTGCACATGCCCTCGTTTTGTTGCTCTAAAACGGGGCTCGAGCCTCCGTCTCCAGCTGTCCTCCACCTCTCCAGCTGGCTGCATGCACCGCGCAGTTTGTTCACGCTGCGGCTATACCTTGGGTGACGTCCGGCAAGAACGCACACACGCACGCACGCACGTACAGATCACCATGCACTTGCAGGTTTTTGTCGCGTGTAGTGTACATCCAGCCTGCACATTTGCGCGAATCTCAAATGATCCCGGAATAACTTTGTCCAGGTGGCAGCATTCGTTGCTCCGAAATTTCTCTGCCCAAACCAGCATCAACATTTCTTTTTCTTTTGCGGGGAATACCGGCAGCAACTTTGTCCAGGTGGCACAGTCAAGAGTTTGTTGTCTTACCTGAATCAGCACTCATCCTCGACTCCATGTTTTGCATATAACCGAAAGGAGATCCAGGTTATCGCTCGATGCATAGGCCGGGGCTTGCTCATTTTTTCAAAAAATAATAATCTACTAATGTATCCCGGGGAATTTATAATGGGACCTTCATTAATTTGTACTCCTCCCGTTCGAAAATACTTGTCATCAAAATGGATAAAAAGAGATGTATCTAGAACTCCAGACGGAGGGAGTATGCTAACTGAAATGTGGAGATCCCATAAAAGATGAGCCATTGGATACAATCCTTCCCTTCCAATCTCCAAAAAAAAAAAGAATTTTCTCTTCTCTTTGATCACAAACAAGCGTAGATCATATCCCTCCGTTCCACCCACACCCACGCTCTACTTCGAAGTCTCTCCTGCTTTCCATACACCCACATTCATTTCTAGTGACATTGCTGCCATTTTATCCTCACTTCAATCATATACATGCACACAAAGGGCTTAAAGCAAGGATAATCGTAGAGCCAACAGCTGGGCTTGAATCCAAGATCTCCTTTTGTAATCATGATTTAAAATTATATGTACCAACAGTCAAAAAGAGGTCACGGGAGAGGTGACATAGTACGCATTTCACTAGTTGTCATCCCACTACCCCCGGGGGCGGAGTGGGTGCACCTTTTCTTCCTTGATGTGCCCCATCGACTCGTAAATCTGCATATCTATCCCTCTGGCATTGTAGAGAATGTAAACCTTTCTCTGGCGCCAGTGCCCCTCACATAACCATACCATCTCACACCGTGAACCTAAAACATTAACTGTCTAATACCTTCTCCTCCTCAGACTCTGGCCTCGCCTAACATGCATGCGCCATCTTCACATCATCGATCGTGCCTCGACCCCATCTTATCGATGGCTAGAGAATCACACGACCAGAAATATGGTCGTTGTTTGTATTTTGTTTCCAATTGCCCGACAATCGAAATCCAGGGTTCCTTCTCTGCCGTCACATTCCTCCAAAGGTAGATCGTCGACCCCCTCCATTGACAATGGCTCTGCTGGTGCGGTCGTGCGAGGAGGCCCCGGTCTACCTGTGGGAGCAGTCATTTTCTCGGCATGGGGCCATAAAGGAGATATTTGCTTGTCTGTCACTTCAGCCCTTTCAGCAGTCGTGGAGGCAATGTCTAATGATTCCTCGAGCTTCTTATCTGGCCATGGTGATGTGTGCACCATCGGATCCAAAGATGAGCCGGGTGGACATGGGTAGGTCTTCATTGTCCGTGGCTTTGGACCTTTCGGTGGTGGAGGCAGCAAGATTCAATAAGGTCTCCTCAGCTTCTATGGTCTATGCGGCGTCGGACCTAATGACGAGATCAAGTGGACAAGTTTCCATTTCATTGTTTCTTCGTCAAGGTTGGTGCTACTTCGGCAGTAACGGTGCTGGTTATTCCGTTGTTTTGGTAGGACATCTAGGTATGATCGTCCATTCGTCCTATCGCCGTCTTCACCTCCGGGCCGTGGACGATCCTTCAGGTTCGACTTTGTCGGCATTTCCCAACAGAGATCGATGAATTTCCAGTAGCATGTGTGGGTAATATTTTTTGTTCCAGCAATGACACGGAACTCCGGTGCGGCATCGATGTGCCATTCACATGTGCGGGATGAAGAGGATTGATGATTCTACTGTATTGCATCTTCCTCTCTTTTACGGTCCTTCTTGTAATGTTGGCATTTGATTAGTACTCCCTCCGTAAAGAAATATAACGGAGGGAGTACTAATATACTAATAAAGAGCTTCGACTCATTCGAAGAAAATAATGTGTGAGATCAACAATAATGAAAGTCAGAGTGAGTAAGCCAGCTTAGCATCGGGCTAACTGACAGTACGGATGGCTAGACACATTTCGCCACACGACACCCACGGGCCTTGCGTATATATAAACCCATGGGAGTCACGCAGGCGAGCTCACCACCTCGTCCAACATGGCTCCACTGTTCCACGTGGAGGCTCTGCTCCCGAGCTCGATCTCACCCAAGATCGACTCCATCCTCCACTCCCACATCTACCCGCAGGTAGGTCACGTCTTCCGCGCCGTCGCCAGGTTCAGGGCCCTGCTCGTCGACGTGATACTCAGCAAGAAGAGGACGGCCGCCGCGAGAGCTGGCAGCGGCGGGTACGGCTACTACGGCCGCTCAACGGCGAAGAGGAGCCGCGGCAAGAAGCGGACGAGCAAGATCGCCGGCTTCGTGAAGATGCATTTCGTCGGCTCCTCCGGCCCGGCTCGGGCAAGGGATCGGCTCGACACCAGCCGCGCGCCCTGCTATTCGTCGTACTCGTACTACGAGTACTCGGCGGCGTGGAACGCTGTGGTTCCAGCGACGCCGGCGGCCGTGGAGGACGAGGTCGTGGAGGTGTGCGACGACACGGCGGAGTGCGGGTACCTTTGTTGGCTCGAGGAGGAGAGGTCGTCGGGTGGCACGCCGGCGGGCGAGGACGACGGCGCCGAGGCTAGTCCGGTGGTGAACGAGATCGATAAGCTGGCGGAGAAGTTCATCGCCAGGTTCCACGCAAAGTTCTTGCTGGAGAAGCAGGAGTCGTACCGGAGGTACCAGGAGATGATCGCCAGGAGCATATGAAATGAACCACGAGATCCATGGCGATCCATCGAGGATTCATCCATTCCGCCGGGTGGCTTGGTGTCCAGACTCTGAGCATCCGGAGTAATACGTGAGTAGAATTTGATGTTGAGCAGTGAGTGATTCATGGTGCAGCTCTTCGTGGCCGTGCCTCGAAATTGGAATCGTTTTCGCTGGGGGCGTGTCGTGTGTGTGTGTGTGTGTGTGTGTGTGTGTGTGTGTGTGTGTGTGTGCGTGTGTTGCATGTATGTATGATAATTTGGTGGATTCATGTAAGGTTGGGTTACGGTCGATGGGAAACTATTCTTCGGGAGGTCAAAAAATAAAATCAGCAGCGGTTTATACATACAAGATTCACACAGCCAGATTCAGGCCCTGGCATGAAACAACGATGAAAGCTCATGCTTTTATGGCTAAAAATGGCTATGTGCAGGACAAGTTTTTAGTTGGACAAAAAAATATGCATGAACACCCAACTAGAATCCATACCAATGCAAGTACTTACTGGTATATGTTTTCTCAAAAGTCAAGCTTCATCAACTTTGACCAATTTTAGAAAATCTTCAACGCCGACCCTCAAACAGTCTGCATACATTTGGACCACGCTGTCCGAACCACTTTTGCCATCCAACAGGAACGTGTATATGTCCGCTTAGCAGTCTAGACGTACGGATTCCCGTATCCAAAAGACAAAAGTGGGGGGCTTTGCCAGAGTCCGAACATGCACTTGACCAATCACATGCATGATCCCTCTCTTCTCTCTCTCCTCCCAACCGCACATGTAGGGATGAAAATGGAGTGGAAATTTTCCGCTTTCCGGAGGAAAAATGGAAATGGAGAGGAAATATGAAAACGAAAACAGAAATGAAAATGGATTTTTGTATGTGGAAACCGAAACAAAAACGAAACGGTGTTTTCTGGTGGAACAGGCATGTAAATGGGACTTTCCGTTTCCATGAATATGGAACTCCGTTTCTACTATAGGCCTATGCCTGGGTAGCCCAACCACTAAACAACACACAATGACACAATGAGCAGAATGGATCATTTAAGGCCTAATTTCTACTACCACACACGCACTCAACTAGACCCTATACGCAATTGCCCGGTACTACTTCTAAGTTGCTAACATGATCATATTATTTTGTAGCCATGTTAGCAATTCATTAAATTTGTTTGTCTTGGTGTGTATTTCTCTATGATTCAAGGGGTTTTTAAGTTCTGGTAGGGCCCACTTCAGTTTCTGTGCCCGCTCTGTATTCGCTCTGTGTCCGTTTTCGGTAGTATCTACTTCCGTATTCATGTCTTGGGTTTCTGTATTCGTTTCCACTTCCGCAAAAAATATGAAGACAAATGTGGTAGCACCCAGTTTTGTTCGTTTTCGCTCCGTTTTCATCCCTACACACATGCATGGTCCCCCTATCCTCTCTTTCCTTCTAACCGGACACTAAATCATAAATATCCCACCACATGCATCGTCCCCATCTACTTTTTCTCCTTCAATCGAATACTTTGTGAATAGCATTAGATGGCTCCCTCCCGCATCATGTCCGCGGACCACGTCTCGACATGAAAACAAACATGTACCGGAGACATTTGCAAGTCGCCGTTGGAGATGCCCTTATAGAAACAAATATGGACATCTATAATATCAAATAAATATCATTACATACATTATGAGACATACTTTCATATATTTATTTGATATTTTTAATTATGATATTTGTCTTAATAACATTGCTCAAATTCTACAAGGTATGACTTATGAAAAAAACGCACTACATTATCAAGATGGAGAAAGCTGGCGGGTAAATGTACGAACATATGCTCTTTGCAAGAAAATAGTAGTAATTGATGTAGCTCGAATAGTAAATGGAATTGTAAAAAAAAACCATGCAAGACTTCCGGGCATGGTCTAATATTGCAACCAAAATTGCTAGAATAGTCATTTGAAGTTGGAAAAGATGAAGTTCTACAAAAAGAATACATGGCAAGTTTTATCTTTTTAATGCTAAGATTTTGATTGATGAATTGTGTGTTGCTTGAAGCTTCACCTATTCTTATAAGTTTCTTTCCGAGAGACCAGAAAGATTGGCTTATCAAACAAGTAAAACATAAAGGCTACTTATGAACAGTAGATTTCTATAATCTGTTTAGATTCCAAATGCAACACTCAATACACAAGTTGTTTTTTTACGAGAGCTATACACAAGTTGTTGTGCAGTGAATTACTCAAAAGTCAAAACCACATCACTGGGACATATAACATTTTACTTCAAATTTCAAATTTTGTTCTTAAACAATAAGAAACTTATAGTCTAGTTATTCATAATGCATCCAAAATGTGGAATTTAGGCAATCCATACAAATTGGGCCCACGAGCGAACACATGGGCAGGCAGAGATGGCCACATGTCACCCTCCTATTCTTCCCTTTCTATCCCTATTTCCTCCTCCCATGGCTCTCTCTCTATCTATCTATCTATCTATCTATCTATCTATCTCTATCTCTATCTCTCTCTGGTCCACCACATGCTAAGTCATTGACGGCGAGGTTGAATAGGTAGTCGTGGTGCATCCATGAGTCCACGAACACTCACATGCTGCCACACACACATTTTGACTAGCACATCATATCTGGAGTAGCAGGGGCGGAGCCAAGATTTTAACATAGGGGGGGGGGGGGGCGAAGAGGATCGCGCATAAAAGCTAGCACAATTATAAGTCAAATCTTGAATAACAGCATATGCTTTTGCAACTAATGCATCAACTGTGGGCTGGGCAACTTTTGGGCTTGGGCCGTTCAGCAATCAGCACGTTGATAGTTAGAGGTTATCCTATTTTCCGCTAATTTCCGATCGAGTAGATCTACAACATAAAAGTACCATAGTCCCCGCTCGTACCTGTTGAGGGGGGCCGATCCATCGGGGGGGGGGGGGTCTGGCCCCCGCTCCCCCCCACTGGCTTCGCCCCTGTGGAGTAGATAGCATCATGCACTGAGGGAGTCCTGGACTAGGGGGTGTCCGGATAGCCGGACTATCGTCATCGGCCGGACTCCAAGACTATGAAGATACAAGATTGAAGACTTCGTCCCGTGTCCGGATGGGACTTTCCTTGGCGTGGAAGGCAAGCTTGGCAATACGGATATGTAGATCTCCTACCATTGTAACCGACTCTGTGTAACCCTAGCCCTCTCCGGTGTCTATATAAACCGGAGGGTTTTAGTCCGTAGGACAAACAACCATTACAACAATCATACCATAGGCTAGCTTCTAGGGTTTAGCCTCCTTGATCTCGTGGTAGATCCACTCTTGTACTACCCATATCATCAATATCAATCAAGCAGGAGTAGGGTTTTACCTCCATCGAGAGGGCCCAACACAGGTAAAAACATCGTGTCCCTTGTCTCCTGTTACCATCCGCCTAGACGCACAGTTCGGGACCCCCTACCCGAGATCCGTCGGTTTTGACACCGACATGCACCTTCATGAGTGCTTCTACTCATGGCTATGTGATGCTCACTAGTATTGGGGCTTGAAGGGATGATGGAAGGATGAGGAAGAAGAAGAGAAAGTGCAATAAAGGGATAATGCTTCACTCGCGTTCCCATGTCCACGTGAGCATCATCGATCATATGAACATCCAACTAGGCACTTACGTGTAGGCCCAAGTTGTCTGGCTTACCCTGTTTTATTAAGGGGCTTCTATTTGCTCTAAGGAGGTCGTCGATTTCTGTGACAAAAAATTTATGTGTGCATGGAGAAAAAATATGGAGGCACAAAAATTGTTACAAGAAATATTGACTTTGGAAAAAATAATCAAAAAAGGTCTAACAATTGTGTGAGGTAACAAAGTGGGAGTTAAACCCCCGCGACGAGCTGCTTCTTAGGTCATGGACTTCCGTGGTTGCTCGGCTTGCCTTTTATGGTTCGTATTTTCATCGCTTCTACGCCACAAGAGGCTTGGGTGGTGCGCCTTTGCCTGAATCCTCTTTATTGGTTGTGGGCGTTTGGTTGGTATTTGTTCCGATCTATGTTGTCGTTTTTCTAGTTCGTGGCTAAGGCGGTCGCATTCCCGCGCGTGTTCCAGGGAGGCTTTTGTTGTGATCACGCCCTATGGTTCCAGTAGTTTGATCATCATGTAGGTGTAGTTTGGGTTCGCCATGAACTGCGCCAGGAGCGATCATACGAGGAGGGTGTTGTAGACCATCTTGAAGTTGATGAGTTCGAGGTGCCCTGTGTTAGGGAACGTAGTAATTTCAAAAAATTTCCTACGCACACGCAAGATCATGGTGATGGCATAGCAACGAGAGGGGAGAGTGTTGTCCACGTACCCTCGTAGACCGTAAGCGGAAGCGTTAGCTCAACGCGGTTGATGTAGTCGTACGTCTTCACGATCCGACCGATCCAATCACCGAACGTACGGCACCTCCGAGTTCAGCACACGTTCAGATCGATGACGATCCCCGGGCTTCGATCCAGCAAAGCTTCGGGGATGAGTTTCGTCAGCACGACGGCGTGGTGACGATGATGATATTCTACCGGCGCAGGGCTTCGTCTAAACTCCGCGACGATATGACCGAGGTGGAATATGGTGGAGGGGGGCACCGCACACGGCTAAGGAACGATCCGTAGATCAACTTGTGTGTCCATGGGGTGTCCCCCTGCCCCCGTATATAAAGAAGCAAGGGAGGAGGAGGCCGGCCCTAGGAGGAGGGCGCGCCAAGGGGAGTCCTACTCCCACCGGGAGTAGGATTCCTTCTTTCCTAGTCCAACTAGGAGAAGGGGGGAAAGAAGGGAAGTGGAGAAGGAAGGGAGAGGGGGGCCGCGCCCCAAACCCTTTGTCCAATTCGGACTGGGCTTGGGAGGGGCGCGCGCCACCTCCTGGCTCCTTCCCACTAAGGCCCATTAAGGCCCAATACTCTTCCCCGTATTCCCGTAACTCCTCGGTACTCCGAAAAATACCCGAATCACTCGGAACCTTTCCGAACTCCGAATATAGTCGTCCAATATATCGATCTTTACGTCTCGACCATTTCGAGACTCCTCGTCATGTCCCCGATCTCATCCGGGACTCCGAACTCCTTCGGTACATCAAAACTCATAAACTCATAATATAACTGTCATCGAAACCTTAAGCGTGCGGACCCTACGGGTTCGAGAACTATGTAGACATGACCTAGAACTATTCTCGGTCAATAACCAATAGCGGAACCTGGATGCTCATATTGGTTCCTACACATTCTACGAAGATCTTTATCGGTCAAACCGCATAACAACATATGTTGTTCCCTTTGTCATCGGTATGTTACTTGCCCGAGATTTGATCGTCGGTATCTAATACCTAGTTCAATCTCGTTACCGGCAAGTCTCTTTACTCGTTACGTAATGCATCATCCCGTAACCAACTCTTTGGTCACATTTCTTGCAAGGCTTATAGCGATGTGCATTACCGAGAGGGCCCAGAGATACCTCTCCGACAATCGGAGTGACAAAACCTAATCTCGAAATACGCCAACCCAACATGTACCTTTGGAGACACCTGTAGTACTCCTTTATAATCACCCAGTTACGTTGTGACGTTTGGTAGCACCCAAAGTGTTCCTCCGGTAAACGGGAGTTGCATAATCTCATAGTTACAGGACATGTATAAGTCATGAAGAAAGCAATAGCAGTATACTAAACGATCGGGTGCTATGCTGACGGAATGGGTCAAGTCAATCACATCATTCTCCTAATGATGTGATCCTGTTAATCAAATGACAACTCTTTTGTCCATGGCTAGGGAACATAACCATCTTTGATAAACGAGCTAGTCAAGTAGAGGCATACTAGTGACACTATGTTTGTCTATGTATTCACACATGTATTATGTTTCCGGTTAATACAATTCTAGCATGAATAATAAACATTTATCATGATATAAGGAAATAAATAATAACTTTATTATTGCCTCTAGGGCATATTTCCTTCAGTCTTCCACTTGCACTAGAGTCAATAATCAAGTTCACATCATCATGTGATTTAACACCAATATTCATATCTGTATATGATTAACACCCATAGTTCACATCGTCATGTGACCAACACCCAAAGGGTTTACTAGAGTCAACAATCTAGTTCACATTGCTATGTGATTAACACCCAAAGAGTACTAAGGTATGATCATGTTTTGCTTGTGAGAGAAGTTTAGTCAACGGGTCTGTCATATTCAGAGCCGTATGTATTTTGCAAATATTCTATGTCTACAATGCTCTGCACGGAGCTACTCTAGCTAATTGCTCCCACTTTCAATATGTATCCAGATTGAGACTTAGAGTCATCTGGATTGGTGTAAAAGCTTGCATCGATGTAACTCTTTACGATGGGCTCTTTTATCACCTCCATAATCGAGAAATATTTCCTTAGTCCTCACTAAGGATATTCTTGACCAATGTCCAGTGATCTACTCCTAGATCACTATTGTACTCCCTTGCCAAATTCAGAGCAAGGTATACAATAGGTCTGGTACATAGCATAGCATACTTTATAGAACCTATGACTGAGGCATAGGGAATGACTTTCATTCTCTTTTCTATTTTCTGCTATGGTCGGGTCTTGAGTCTTACTCAACTTCACACCTTGCAACACAGGCAAGAACTCTTTCTTTGACTGTTGCATTTTGAACTACTTCAAAAAATTTATCAAGGTATGTACTCATTGAAAAAACTTATCAAGCGTCTTGATCTATCTATATAGATCTTGATGCTCAATGTGTAAGCTGATGGGGAACGTAGTAATTTCAAAAATTTCCCTACACACATGCAAGATCATGGTGATGATATAGCAACGAGAGGGGAGAGTGTATGTCCACGTACCCTCGTAGACCGTAAGCGGAAGCATTATGACAACGCGGTTGACGTAGTCGTACGTCTTCATGATCCGACCGATCCAAGTACCGAACGTACGGCACCTCCGAGTTCAGCACACGTTCAGCTCGATGACGATCTCCGGCCTCCGATCCAGCAGAGCTCCGGAGATGAGTTCCGTCAGCACGACGGCGTGGTGACGATGTTGATGTACTACCGGCGCAGAGCTTCGCCTAAACTCCGCGACGATATGACCGAGGTGGAATATGGTGGAGGGGGCACCGCACACGGCTAAGGAACGATCCGTAGATCAACTTGTGTGTCTATGGGTGCCCCATGCCCTCAGATATAAAGGAGGGAGGGAGGAGGAGGCCGGCCCTAGGAGGAGGGCGCGCCAGGAGTCCTACTCCCACCGGAGTAGGATTCCTTCTTTCCTAGTCCAACTAGGTCAAGGGGAAAGAAGGAAGTGGAGAAGGAAGGAAGAGGGGCCGCCCCAAACCCTTTGTCCAATTCGGACTGGGCTTGGGAGGGCGCGCCCTCCTCCTGCTCCTTCCCACTAAAGCCCATTAAGGCCCAATACTCTTCCCCGTATTCCGTAACTCCCGGTACTCGAAAAATACCGAATCACTCGGAACCTTTCCGAACTCCGAATATAGTCGTCCAATATATCGATCTTTACGTCTCGACCATTTCGAGACTCCTCGTCATGTCCCCGATCTCATCCGGGACTCGAACTCCTTCGGTACATCAAAACTCATAAACTCATAATATAACCGCATCGAAACCTTAAGCGTGCGGACCCTACGGGTTCGAGAACTATGTAGACATGACCTAGAACTATTCTTGATCAATAACCAATAGCGGGACCTGGATGCCCATATTGGCTCCTACATATTCTACGAAGATCTTTATCGGTCAAACCGCATAACAACATACGTTGTTCCCTTTGTCATCGGTATGTTACTTGCCCGAGATTCGATCGTCGGTATCCAATACCTAGTTCAATCTCGTCACCGGCAAGTCTCTTTACTCGTTCTGTAATGCATCATCCCGTAACCAACTCATTGGTTACGTTGCTTGCAATGCTTATAATGATGTGCATTACCGAGAGGGCCCAGAGATACCTCTCCGACAATCGGAGTGACAAATCCTAATCTTGAAATACGCCAACCCAACAAGTACCTTTGGAGACACCAGAGCACCTTTATAATCACCCGATTCGTTGTGACGTTTGGTAGCACACAAAGTGTTCCTCCGTAAACGGAGTTGCATAATCTCATAGTCATAGGAACATGTATAAGTCATGAAGAAAGCAATAGCAACATACTAAACGATCGGGTGCTAAGCTAACGGAATGGGTCATGTCAATCAGATCATTCAACTAATGATGTGATCCCGTTAATCAAATAACAACTCTTTGTCCATGGTTAGGAAACATAACCATCTTTGATTAACAAGCTAGTCAAGTAGAGGCATACTAGTGACACTGTTTGTCTATATATATCACACATGTATTATGTTTCCGGTTAATACAATTCTAGCATGAATAATAAACATTTATCATGATATAAGGAAATAAATAATAACTTTATTATTGCCTCTAGGGCATATTTCCTTCAGTCTCCCACTTGCACTAGAGTCAATAATCTAGATCACATCGCCATGTGATTGATATCGATAGTTCACATCATCATGTGATTAACACCCATAGTTCACATCGCCATGTGACCAACACTCAAAGGGTTTACTAGATTCGGTAATCTAGTTCACATCGCTATGTGATTAACACCCAAAGAGTACTAAGGTGTGATCATGTTTTGCTTGTGAGACAATCTTAGTCAACGGGTCTTTCACATTCAGATCCGTTATGTATTTTGCAATTTTCTATGTCTACAATGCTCTGCACGGAGCTACTCTAGCTAATTGCTCCCACTTTCAATATGTATCTAGATCGAGACTTAGAGTCATCTAGATCGGTGTCAAAACTTGCATCGACGTAACCCTTTACGACATTTAACCTTTTGTCACTTCCATAATCGAGAAACATATCCTTATTCCACTAAGGATAATTTTGACCGTCGTCCATGATCTACTCCTAGATCACTATTGTACTCCTTGCCAAACTCAAAGTAGGGTATACAATAGATCTGGTACACAGCATGGCATACTTTATAGAACCTATGGCCAAGGCATAGGGAATGACTTTCATTCTCTTTCTATCTTCTGCCGTGGTCGGGTTTTGAGTCTTACTCAATTTCACACCTTGTAACACAGTGCAAGAACTCTTTCTTTGATGCTCCATTTTGAACTACTTCAAAATCTTGTCAAGGTATGTACTCATTGAAAAACTTATCAAGCGCCTTGATCTATCTCTATAGATCTTGATGCTCAATATGTAAGCAGCTTCACCGAGGTCTTTCTTTGAAAAACTCCTTTCAAACACTCCTTTATGCTTTGCGAGAATAATTCTACATTATTTCCGATCTACAATATGTCATTCACATATACTTATCGAAATGCAGTAGTGCTCCCACTCACTTTCTAGTAAATACGAGCTTCACCGCAAGTCTCAGATAAACTATATGCTTTGATCAACTTATCAAAGCGTATATTCCAACTCCGAGATGCTTGCACCAGTTCATAGATGGATCGCTGGAGCTTGCACATTTTGTTAGCACCTTTAGGATTGACAAAACCTTCTGGTTGCATCATATACAACTCTTCTTTAATAAACCCATTAAAAATGCAGTTTTTGACATCCTTTTGCCAGATTTCAAAAAATGTGGCAATTGCTAACATGATTCGGACAGACTTTTGAGCATCGATACGAGTGAGAAAATCTCATTGTATTCAACATCTTGAACTTTGTCAAAAACCTTTTTCGACAAGTCTAGATTTGTGGATAGTAACACTACTATCAGCGTCCGTCTTCCTCTTGAAGATCCATTTATTTTCTATGGCTTGCCGATCATCGGGCAACTCCACCAAAGTCCACACTTTGTTCTCATACATGGATCTCATCTCAGATTTCATGGCCTCAAGCCATTTCGCGGAATCTGGGCTCATCATCGCTTCCTCATAGTTCATAGGTTTGTCATGGTCAAGTAACATGACCTCCAGAACAGGATTACCGTACCACTCTGGTGCGGATCTCACTCTGGTTTACCTACGAGGTTCGGTAGTAACTTGATCTGAAGTTACATGATCACCATCATTAGCTTCCTCACTAATTGGTATAGTAGTCACAAGAACAGATTTCTATGATGAACTACTTTCCAATAAGGGAACAGGTACAGTTACCTCATCAAGTTCTACTTTCCTCCCACTCACTTCTTTCGAGAGAAACTCCTTTTCTAGAAAGGATCCATTTATAAGCAACGAATGTTTTGCCTTCGGATCTGTGATAGAAGGTGTACCCAACAATTTCCTTTGGGTATTCTATGAAGACGCACTTCTCCGATTTGGGTTTGAGCTTATCAGGATGAAACTTTTTCACATAAGCATCGCAACCCCAAACTTTAAGAAACGACAACTTTGGTTTCTTGCTAAACCACAGTTCATATAGTGTCGTCTCAACGGATTTAGATGGTACCCTATTTAACGTGAATGCAGCTGTCTCTAATGCATAATCCCAAAACGATATTGGTAAATCGGTAAGAAACATCATAGATTGTACTATATCCAATAAAGTACGGTTATGACGTTCGGACACACCATTATGATGTGGTGTTCCAGGTGGCATGAATTTGTGAAACTATTCCACATTGTTTTAATTGAAGACCAAACTCGTAACCCAAATATTTGTCTCCCCGATCAGATCGTGGAAACCTTATTTTCTTGTCACGATGATTTTTCCACTTCACTCTGAAATTCTTTGAACCTTTCAACTATTTCAGACTTATGTTTTATCAAGTAGATATACCCATATCTGCTCAAATCATCTGTGAAGGTCAGAAAATAACGATACCCGCCGCGAGCCTTAACACTCATTGGTCTGCATACATCAGTATGTACTATTTCCAACAAGTCAGTAGCTCGTTCCATTGTTCCGGAGAACGGAGTCTTAGTCATCTTGCCCATGAGGCATGGTTCGCAAGCATCAAGTGATTCATAATCAAGTGATTCCAAAATCCCATTAGCATGGAGTTTCTTCATCGCTTTACACCAATATGACCTAAACGGCGATTACCACAAATAAGTTGCACTATCATTATTAACTTTGCATCTTTTGGTTTCAATATTATGAATATGTGTATCACTACGATCGAGATCCAATGAACCATTTTCATTGGGTGTGTAACCATATAAGGTTTTATTCATGTAAATGTAACAACAGTTTATTCTCTTACTTAAATGAATAACCATATTGCAATAAACACGATCAAATCATATTCATGCTCAACGCAAACACCAAATAACATTTATTTAGGTTCAACACTAATCCCGAAAGTATAGGGAGTGTGCGATGATGATCATATCAATCTTGAAACTACTTTCAACACACATCGTCACTTCACCCTTAACTAGCTTCGCTTATTCGCAACTCCGCTTGAGTTACTACTCTTAGCAACCGAACCAGTACCAAATGCCGAGGGGTTGCTATAAACACTAGTAAAGCACACATCAAACACCAGATATAAAATATACCCTTTTTCACTTTGCCATCCTTCTTATCCACCAAATATTTAGGGCAGTTCCGCTTCAAAGGACCATTTCCTTTGCGAAGTAAGCACTCGGTTTCAGGCTTTGGTTCAGATTTGGGCTTCTTCGTGGGAGTGACAACTTGCTTGTCAATCTACTTGAAGTTCCCTTTCTTTCCCTTTGCCCTTTTCTTGAAACTAGTGATCTTGTCAACCATCAACACTTGATGTTCTTTCTTGATTTCTACCTTCATCGATTTCATCATCATGAAAAACTCGGAATCATTTTCATCATCCCTTGCATACTATAGTTCATCACGAAGTTCTACTAACTTGGTGATGGTGACTAGAGAATTCATCAATCACTATCTTATCTGGAAGATTAACTCCCACTTGATTCAAGCGATTGTAGTACCTGCATAATCTGAGCACATGCTCACTAGTTGAGCGATTCTCCTCCATCTTTTAGCTATAGAACTTGTTGGAGACTTCATATCTCTCAACTCGGGTATTTGCTTGAAATATTAACTTCAATACCTGGAACATCTCATATGCTCCATGATATTCAAAACATCTTTGAAGTCCCGATTCTAAGCCGTAAAGCATGTTGCACAAAACTATCAAGTAGTCATCATATTGAGCTAGACAAACGTTCATAACGTCTGCATCTGCTCCTGCAATAGGTTTGTCACCTAGCGGTGCATCAAGGACATAATTCTTCTGTGCAGCAATGAGGATAAACCTCAGATCACGGATCCAATCCGCATCTTTGCTACTAACATTTTTCAACACAATTTTCTCTAGGAACATATCAAAATAAACATATGAAAGCAACAACGCAAGCTATTGATCTACAACATAATTTGCAAAATACTATCAGGACTAAGTTCATGATAAATTTAAGTTCAATTAATCATATTACTTAAGAACTCCCACTTAGATAGACATCTCTCTAGTCATCTAAGTGATCACGTGATCCAAATCAACTAAACCATGTCCGATCATCACGTGAGATGGAGTAGTTTTCAATGGTGAACATCACTATGTTGATCATATCTACTATATGATTCACGCCGACCTTTCGGTCTCCGTGTTCCGAGGCCATATCTGCATATGCTAGGCTCGTCAAGTATAACTTTGAGTATTCGCGTGTGCAAAACTGTCTTGCACCTGTTGTAGATGGACGAGAGCTTATCACACCCGATCATCACGTGGTGTCCGGGCACGACGAACTTTGGCAACGGTGCATACTCGGGAGAACACTTCTTGATAATTTTAGTGAGAGATCATCTTAAAATGCTACCGTCAATCAAAGCAAGAATAAGATGTATAAAGATAAACATCATATGCAATCAAAATATGTGACATGATATGGCCATGATCATCTTGCGCCTTTGATCTCCATCTCCAAAGTATCATCATGATCTCTATCGCACCGCACGACACCATGATCTTCATCATCTTGATCTATATCAATGTGTCGTCACATGGTCGTCTCGCCAACTATTGCTCTTGCAACTATTGCTATCGCACAGCGATAAAGTAAAGCAATTATTTGGCACTTGCATCTTATGCAACAAAGAGACAACCATAGGGCTTCTGCCAGTTGCCGATAACTTCAACAAAACATGATCATCTCATACAACAACTTATATCTCATCACGTTTTGACCATATCACATCACAACATGCCCTGCAAAAACAAGTTAGACGTCCTCTACTTTGTTGTTGCAAGTTTTACGTGGCTGCTACGGGCTTAAGCAAGAACCAATCTCACCTACGCATCAAAACCACAACGATAGTTTGTCAAATAGACTCCGTTTTAACCTTCGCAAGGACCGGGCATAGCCACACTCGGTTCAACTAAAGTTGGAGAAACTGACACCCGCTAGCCACCTTTGTGCAAAGCACGGCGGTAGAACCAGTCTCGCGTAAGCGTCTGGGGTAATGCCGGTCCGGCCGCTTCATCCAACAATACCGCTGAACCAAAGTATGACATGCTGGTAGGCAGTATGACTTGTATCGTCCACAACTCACTTGTGTTCTACTCGTGCAAAAACATCAAACCATAAAAACCTAGGCTCGGATGCCACTGATGGGGAACGTAGTAATTTCAAAAATTTCCCTACACACATGCAAGATCATGGTGATGATATAGCAACGAGAGGGGAGAGTGTATGTCCACGTACCCTCGTAGACCGTAAGCGGAAGCGTTATGACAACGCGGTTGACGTAGTCGTACGTCTTCACGATCCGACCGATCCAAGTACCGAACGTACGGCACCTCCGAGTTCAGCACACGTTCAGCTCGATGACGATCTCCAGCCTCCGATCCAGCAGAGCTCCGGAGATGAGTTCCGTCAGCACGACGGCGTGGTGACGATGTTGATGTACTACCGGCGCAGAGCTTCGCCTAAACTCCGCGACGATATGACCGAGGTGGAATATGGTGGAGGGGGCACCGCACAGGCTAAGGAACGATCCGTAGATCAACTTGTGTGTCTATGGGGTGCCCCCTGCCCCTGTATATAAAGGAGGGAGGGAGGAGGAGGCCGGCCCTAGGAGGAGGGCGCGCCAAGGGAGTCCTACTCCCACCGGGAGTAGGATTCCTTCTTTCCTAGTCCAACTAGGTCAAGGGGGAAAGAAGGGAAGTGGAGAAGGAAGGAAGAGGGGGGCCGCGCCCCAAACCCTTTGTCCAATTCGGACTGGGCTTGGGAGGGGCGCGCGCCTCCTCCTGGCTCCTTCCACTAAAGCCCATTAAGGCCCAATACTCTTCCCCGTATTCCCGTAACTCCCCGGTACTCCGAAAAATACCCAAATCACTCGGAACCTTTCCGAACTCCGAATATAGTCGTCCAATATATCGATCTTTACGTCTCGACCATTTTGAGACTCCTCGTCATGTCCCCGATCTCATCCGGGACTCCGAACTCCTTCAGTACATCAAAACTCATAAACTCATAATATAACTGTCATCGAAACCTTAAGCGTGCGGACCCTACGGGTTCGAGAACTATGTAGACATGACCTAGAACTATTCTTGATCAATAACCAATAGCGGGACCTGGATGCCCATATTGGCTCCTACATATTCTACGAAGATCTTTATCGGTCAAACCGCATAACAACATACGTTGTTCCCTTTGTCATCGGTATGTTACTTGCCCGAGATTCGATCGTCGGTATCCAATACCTAGTTCAATCTCGTCACCGGCAAGTCTCTTTACTCGTTCTGTAATGCATCATCCCGTAACCAACTCATTGGTTACGTTGCTTGCAAGGCTTATAATGATGTGCATTACCGAGAGGGCCCAGAGATACCTCTCCGACAATCGGAGTGACAAATCCTAATCTTGAAATACGCCAACCCAACAAGTACCTTTGGAGACACCTGTAGAGCACCTTTATAATCACCCGATTCGCTGTGACGTTTGGTAGCACACAAAGTGTTCCTCCGTAAACGGAGTTGCATAATCTCATAGTCATAGGAACATGTATAAGTCATGAAGAAAGCAATAGCAACATACTAAACGATCGGGTGCTAAGCTAACGGAATGGGTCATGTCAATCAGATCATTCAACTAATGATGTGATCCCGTTAATCAAATAACAACTCTTTGTCCATGGTCAGGAAACATAACCATCTTTGATTAACAAGCTAGTCACGTAGAGGCATACTAGTGACACTCTGTTTGTCTATATATATTCACACATGTATTATGTTTCCGGTTAATAAAATTCTAGCATGAATAATAAACATTTATCATGATATAAGGAAATAAATAATAACTTTATTATTGCCTCTAGGGCATATTTCCTTCATAAGCAGCTTCACCGAGGTCTTTCTTTGAAAAACTCCTTTCAAACACTCCTTTATGCTTTCCAGAAAATTCTACATCATTTCCAATTAATAATATGTCATTCACATATACTTATCAGAAAGGCTATAGTGCTCCCACTCACTTTCTTGTAAATACAGGCCTTTCCAAAAGTCTGTTTAAAACCATATGCTTTGATCAACTCATCAAAGCATATATTCCAACTCCGAGATGCTTGCACCAGTCCATTGATGGATTGCTGGAGCTTGCACACTTTGTTAGCATCTTTAGGATTGACAAAACCTTCTAGGTGCATCATATACAACTCTTATTTAATAAATCCATTAAGGAATGCAGTTTTGACATCCATTTGCCAGATTTCATAAAATGTGGCAATTGCTAACATGATTCGGACATACTTAAGCATCGATACGAGTGAGAAAATCTCATTGTATTCAACACCTTGAACTTCTCGAAAAACCTTTTTGCGACAAGTCGAGCTTTGTAGATAGTAACACTACTATCAATGTCCGTCTTCCTCTTGAAGATCCATTTATTTTCTATGGCTTGCCGATCATCGGGCAAGTCCACCAAAGTCCACACTTTGTTCTCATACATGGATCCTATCTCAGATTTCATGGCCTCCAGCCATTTCGCGGAATCTGGGCTCATCATCGCTTCCTCATAGTTCGTAGGTTTATCATGGTCTTGTAACATGACTTCCAGAGCAGGATTACTATACCACTCTGGTGCGGACCGTACTCTTGAAGATCTACAAAGTTCGGTAGTAACTTGATCTAAAGCTTTATGATCATCATCATTAGCTTCCTCACTAATTGGTGTAGGAATCACTGGAACTGATTTCTGTGATGAACTACTTTCCAACTCGGGAGAAGGTACAAATTACCTTATCAAGCTCTACTTTCCTCCCACTCACTTCTTTCGAGAGAAATTTCTTCTCTAGAAAGGATCCATTTTTAGCAACGAATATCTTGCCTTCGGATCTGTGATAGAAGGTGTACCCAACAGTTTTCTTTGAGTATTCTATGAAGACGCACTTCTCCGATTTGGGTTTGAGCTTATCAGGATGAAACTTTTTCACATAAACGTCACAGCCCCAAACTTCAAGAAACGACAGCTTGGGTTTCTTGCTAAGCCACAGTTCATATGGTGTCGTCTCAACGGATTTAGATGGTGCCCTTTTTAACGTGAATGCAGCTGTCTCTAATGCATAACCCCAAAACAATAGTGGTAAAACAGTAAGAGACATCATAGATCGCACCATATCAATAAAGTGCGGTTACGACATTCGGACACACCATAACATTGTGGTGTTCCAGGTGGCGTGAGCTGTGAAACTATTCCACATTGTTTTAATTGAAGACCAAACTCGTAACTCAAATATTCGTCTCCGCGATCAGATCGCAAAAACTTTATTTTCTTGTTACGATGATTTTTCCACTTCACTCTAAAATTCTTTGAACCTTTCAACTATTTCAGACTTATGTTTCATCAAGTAGATATACCCTGAAGGAAATATGCCCTAGAGGCAATAATAAAGTTATTATTTATTTCCTCATATCATGATAAATGTTTATTATTCATGCTAGAATTGTATTAACCGGAAACATAATACATGTGTGAATACATAGACGAAACTATAGTCACTAGTATGCCTCTACTTGACTAGCTCATTAATCAAAGATGGTTATGTTTCCTGACCATAGACATGTGTTGTCATTTGATTAGTGGGATCACATCATTAGGAGAATGATGTGATTGACTTGACCCATTATGTTAGCCTAGCACTTGATCGTTTAGTATACTGCTATTGCTTTCTTCATGACATATACAAAGTTCCTACAACTATGAGATTGTGCAACTCCCGTTTACCGGAAGAACACTTTGTGTGCTAGCAAACGTCACAACGTAACTGGATGATTATAAAGGTGCTCTACAGGTGTTTCCGAAGGTACATGTTGGGTTGGCATAATTCAAGATTAGGATTTGTCACTCCGATTGTCGGAGAGGTATCTCTGGGCCCTCTCGGTAATACTCATCACCTAAGCCTTGCAAGCATGTAACTAATGAGTTAGTTATGAGATGACGACATGTAACGAGTAAAGAGACTTCCCGGTAACGCGATTGAACTAGGTATTGGATACCGACGATCAAATCTCGGGCAAGTAACATACCGATGACAAAGGGAACAAAGTATGTTGTTATGCGGTTTGACCGATAAAGATCTTCGTAGAATATGTAGGAACCAATATGGACATACAGGTCCCGCTGCTGTTTATTGACCGAGAATGGTTTTAGGTCATGTCTACATAGTTCTCGAACCCGTAGGGTCCGCACGCTTAACGTTTTGATGACAGTTTTATTATGAGTTTATAAGTTTTGATGTACCGAAGTTTGTTCGGAGTCCCGGATGTGATCACGGACATGACGAGGAGTCTCGGAATGGTCGATACATAAAGATTGATATATTGGACGACTATATTCGACACCGAAAGGTTCCGGAGTTTTCGGAGAAAATCGAGTACCGGAGGGTTACCGAACCCCGGGAAGTAATGGGCCTTGATGGGCCCTAGTGGAGGAAGAGAGGGCGGCCAGGCAAGTGGCGCCCCTCCCTTGAGTCCGAATAGGACAAGGAAGGGGGCGGCCCCCTGCCTGCCCCTCTCCTACTCCTTCCTTCCCTCCCTCTTGGATTAGGAAGGAGAGGGAAACCTACTTGGAGTAGGTTTCCTCCTCAGGCGCGCCTCCCCTTAGGCCGCCCCCTCCTTCCTCCCTCCTTTATATACGGGCGGGGGCACCCATAGACACACAAGTTGATCTACGGATCGCTCCTTAGCCGTGTCAGCGGTGCCCCTTCCACCATATTCCACCTCGGTCATATCGTCATGAAGCTTAGGCGAAGCCTGCGCCAGAGAACATCAAGATCGTCACCACGCCGTCGTGCTGACGGAACTCTCCCTCGACACTCGGCTGGATCGGAGTTCGAGGGACGTCATCGAGCTGAACGTGTGCTGAACTCGGAGGCTCCGTACGTTCGATGCTTGGATCTGTCGGATCGTGAAGACGTACGACTACATCAACCGCGTTGTGCTAACGTTTCCGCTTACATTCTACGAGGGTACGTGGACGAACACTCTCCCCTCTCGTTGCTATGCCATCACCATGATCTTGCGTGTGCGTAAGAATTTATTTGAAATTACTACGTTCCCTAACAGTGGTATCAGAGGCTAGGTTTTATGTGTTGATGTTATATGCACGAGTAGAACACAAGTGAGTTGTGGACGATATAAGTCATACTGCCTACCAGCATGTCATACTTTGGTTCAGCGGTATTGTGAGATGAAGCGGCCCGGACCGACATTACGCGACGCTTACGCGAGACTGGTTTCACTGCTACGAGCACTCGTGCTTAAAGGTGGCTGGCGGTGTCTCTGCTCTCTCACTTTAGTTGAACTGAAAAGTGGCTACGCCGGTCCTTGTGAAGGTTAAAACAGAGTCTATTTGACAAACTATCGCTGTGGTTTTGATGCGAGGTAAGAACGGTTCTTTCTAAGCCCGTAGCAGCCACGTAAAATTTTGCAACAACAAAGTAGAGGACGCCTAACTTGTTTTTGCAGGCATGTTGTGATGTGATATGGTCAAGACGTGATGCTATATTTTATTGTATGAGATGATCATGTTTTGTAACCGGTTATCGGCAATCGGCGGGAGCCATATGGTTGTTGCTTTATTGTATGAAATGCAACGCTACTGTAATTGCTTTACTTTATCACTAAGCGGTAGCGATAGTCGAGAAGCAATAGATGGCGAAACGACAACGATGCTACGATGGAGATCAAGGTGTCGCGCCGGTGACGATGGTGATCACGATGGTGCTTGAAGATGGAGATCACAAGCACAAGATGATGATGGCCATATCATATCACTTATATTGATTGCATGTGATGTTTATCCTTTATGCATCTTATCTTGCTTTGATTGACGGTAGCATTTTAAGATGATCTCTCACTAAAATTATCAAGTAGTGTTCTCCCGAGTATGCACCGCTGCCAAAGTTCGTCGTGCCGAGACACCACGTGATGATCGGGTGTGATAAGCTCTCGTCCATCTACAACGGGTGCAAGCCAGTTTTGCACACGCAGAATACTCAGGTTAAACTTGACGAGCCTAGCATATGCAGATATGGCCTCGGAACACGAAGACCGAAAGGTCGAGCATGAATCATATAGTAGATATGATCAACATAATGATGTTCACCATTGAAAACTATTCCATCTCACGTGATGATCGGTTATGGTTTAGTTGATTTGGATCACGTGATCACTTAGATGACTAGAGAGATGTCTGTCTAAGTGGGAGTTCTTAAGTAATATGATTAATTGAACTTAAATTTATCATGAACTTAGTACCTGATAGTATCTTGCTTGTCTATGTTTATTTGTAGATAGATGGCTCGTGTTGTTGTTCCATTGAATTTTAATGCGTTCCTTGAGAAAGCAAAGTTGAAAGATGATGGTAGCAATTACACGGATCGGGTCTCAGAATTCGAGGATTATCCTCATTGTCGCACGTAAGAGTTACGCCTGGAAGCACCGCTGGGTGCCAACTGCTTCTTGATGTAACCGACGACGTTAAGAACGTCTGGCGAGCAAAGTCGATGACTACTCTATAGTTCAAGGTGCCATGCTTTACGGCTTAGAACCGGGTCTTCAACGACGTTTTGAACGTCATGGAGCATATGATATGTTCCAGGAGTTGAAGTTAATATTTCAATTAAATGCCTGGATTGAGAGATATGAAGTCTCCAATAAGTTCTATAGCTTCAAGATGGAGGAGAATAGTTCTCACGGTGAACATATACTCGAAATGTCAGGGTATAACAATCACTTGATTCAACCGGGAGTTAATCTTCCGATGATAGTGTCATTGATGAAATTCTTCAATCATCGCCACCAAGCTACAAGAGCTTCGTGATGAACTATAATATGCAAGGGATGAACAAGACTATTCCCGAGCTCTTCGCGATGCCGAAAGCCATGGAGGTAGAAATCAAGAAGGAGCATCAAGTGTTGATGGTCAACAAGACCACTAGTTTCAAGAAAAGGGCAAAGGGAAGAAGAAGGAACTTCAAAAGAACGGCAAGCAAGTTGCTGCTCAAGAGAAGAAACCCAAGTCCGGACCTAAGCCTGAAATCGAGTGCTTCTACCGCAAGCGATCGACACTTTGGAAGCGGAACTGCCCCAAGTATTTGGCGGATAAGAAGGTTGGCAAAGTGAACAAAGGTATATGTGATATACATGTTATTGATATGTACCTAACTAGAGCTCGTAGTAGCACTGGTATTTGATACTGGTTCATTGCTAATATTTGCAACTCAAACAGGACTACGGAATAAGCGAGCATCGCCAAGGACGAGGTGACGATGCGCGTGGGAAAGCGGTTCCAAAGTCGATGTGATCGCGGTCGGCACGCTACCTCTACATCTACCATCGGGATTAGTTTTAGACCTGAATAATTGTTATTTGGTGCTGCGTTGAGCATGAACATTATATCTGGATCTTGTTTGATGCGAGATGGTTATTCATTTAAATCAGAGAATAATGGTTGTTCTATTTATATGAGTAATATCTTTTATGGTCATGCGCCCTTGAAGAGTGGTCTATTTTTATTGAATCTCGATAGTAGTGATACACATATTCATAATGTTGAAGCCAAAAGATGCAGAGTTGATAATGATAGTGCAACTTATTTGTGGCACTGCCGTTTGGGTGATATCGGTGTAAAACGCATGAAGAAACTCCATACTGATGGACTTCTGGAATCACTTGATTATGAATCACTTGGTACTTGCGAACCGTGCCTCATGGGTAAGATGACTAAAACACCGTTCTCCAGTACTATGGAGAGAGCAACAGATTTGTTGGAAATCATACATACATATGTATGTGGTCCGATGAATGTTGAAGCTCGTGGCAGATATCGTTATTTTCTCACCTTCACAGATGATTTAAGCAGATATGGGTATATCTACTTAATGAAGCACAAGTCTGAAACATTTGAAAAGTTCAAAGAATTTCAGAGTGAAGTGCAGAATCATCGTAACAAGAAAATAAAATTTCGTGATCTGATCATGGAGGAGAATATTTGAGTTACGAGTTTGGTTTACATTTGAAACAATGCGAATAGTTTCGCAACTCACGCCACCGAACACCACAACGAAATGGTGTGTTCGAACGTCAGAATCGTATTTTACTTGATATGGTGCGATCTATGATGTCTCTTACCGATTTACCGCTATCATTTTGGGGTTATGCTTTAGAGACGGCCGCATTCACGCTAAATAGGGCACCATCAAAATCCGCTGAGACGACGCCTTATGAACTGTGGTTTGGCAAGAAACCAAAGTTGTCGTTTAAAGTTTGGGGCTGCGATGCTTATGTGAAGAAACTTCAACCGATAAGCTCGAACCCAAATCGGAGAAATGTGTCTTCATAGGATACCCAAAAGAAACTGTTGGGTACACCTTCTATCACAGATCCAAGGCAAGACGTTCGTTGCTAAAATGGATCCTTTCTAGAAGGAATTTCTCTCGAAAGAAGTGAGTGGGAGGAAAGTAGAACTTGATGAGATAATCGTATCTACTCCCTTATTGAAGGTAGTTCATCACGAGAACCGGTTCCCGTGACAACTACACCAATTAGTGAGGAAGCTAATGATATTGATCATGAAACTTCAGATCAAGTTTCTCTGAACCTCGTGGGTCTACCAGAGTAAGATCCGCACTGAGTGGTACGGTAATCCTATTCGAAGTCATGTTACTTGACCATGATGAACCTACGAACTATGAGGAGGCGATGATGAGCCCAGATTCCGCAAAATGGCTGGAGGCCATGAAATCTGAGATGGGATCCATGTATGAAAACAAAGTATGGACTTTGGTTGACTTGCCCGATGATCGGCAAGCCATTGAGAAAAAATGGATCTTTAAGAAGAAGACTGACGCTGATGGTAATGTTACTGTCTATAAAGCTCGACTTGTTGCGAAAGGTTTTCAACAAGTTCAAGGGGTTGACTACGATGAGACTTTCTCACCCGTAGCGATGCTTAAGTCTGCCTGAATCATGTTGGCTATTGCTGCATTTCATGATTATGAAATTTGGCAAATGGATGTCAAGACTGCATTCTTGAATGGATTTCTGGAAGAAGAGTTGTATATGATGCAGCCGGAAGGTTTTGTTGATCCAAAAGGTGTTGACAAAGTGTGCAAGCTCCAGCGCTCCATTTATGGACTGGTGCAAGCATCTCGGAGTTGGAATAAACGCTTTGATAGTGTGATCAAAGCATATGGTTTTATATGCACTTTTGGAGAAGCTCAGTATTTACAAGAAAGTGAGTGGGAGCTCAGAGCATTTCTAGTTTTATATGTTGATGACATATTATTAATTAGAAATGATATAGAATTTCTGGATAGCATAAAGGGATACTTGAATAAAAGTTTTTCAATGAAAGACCTCGGTGAAGCTGCTTACATATTGGGCATCAAGATCTATAGAGATAGATCAAGACACTTAATAGGACTTTCACAAAGCACATACCTTGACAAGATTTTGAAAAAGTTCAAAATGGATCAGGCAAAGAAAGGATTCTTGCCCAGTACTACAAGGTGTGAAGTTGAGTCGAACTCAATGCCCACCACAAGCAGAAGATAGAGAGAAAATGAAAAATGTTCCTATGCTTCAGCCATAGGCTCTATCATGTATGCAATGATGTGTACCAGACCGACGATGCTTAGCAATAAGCTTGGCAGAAGGTACCAAAATAATCCAGAGTGGATCATCGGACAGCGGTCAAGAACATCCCAAATACCGAAAAGGACTAAGGATATGTTTCTCGATATGGAGGTGACAAAGAGCTAGTCGTAAATGGTTACGTCGATGCAAGCTTTGACACTGATCCGGACTATTCTAAATCGCAAACCGGATACGTGTTTATATTAAACGGTGGAGCTGTAAGTTGGTGCAGTTATAAACAAAGCGTCGTGGCGGGATCTACATGTGAAGCGGAGTACATAGCTGCTTCTGAAGCAGCAAATGAAGGAGTCTGGATGAAGGAGTTCATTTCCGATCTAGGTGTCATACCTAGTGCATTGGGAACAATGAAGATCTTCTGTGACAATACTGGTGCAATTGCTTTGGCAAAGGAATCCAAATTTCACAAGAGGGCCAAGCACATCAAGAGACGCTTCAATTCCATTCGGGACCAAGTCCAAGTGGGAGACATAGAGATTTGCAAGATACATACGGATCTGAATGTTGCAGACCCATTGACTAAGCCTCTCTCACGAGCAAAACATGATCAGCACCAAGACTCCATAGGTGTTAGAATCATTACTATGTAATCTAGATTATTGACTCTAGTGCAAGTGGGAGACTGAAGGAAATATGCCCTAGAGGCAATAATAAAGTTATTATTTATTTCCTCATATCATGATAAATGTTTATTATTCATGCTAGAATTGTATTAACCGGAAACATAATACATGTGTGAATACATAGACGAAACTATAGTCACTAGTATGCCTCTACTTGACTAGCTCATTAATCAAAGATGGTTATGTTTCCTGACCATAGACATGTGTTGTCATTTGATTAGTGGGATCACATCATTAGGAGAATGATGTGATTGACTTGACCCATTCTGTTAGCCTAGCACTTGATTGTTTAGTATACTGCTATTGCTTTCTTCATGACATATACAAAGTTCCTACAACTATGAGATTGTGCAACTCCCGTTTACCGGAAGAACACTTTGTGTGCTACTAAACGTCACAACGAATCGGGTGATTATAAAGGTGCTCTACAGGTGTTTCCGAAGGTACATGTTGGGTTGGCATAATTCGAGATTAGGATTTGTCACTCCGATTGTCGGAGAGGTATCTCTGGGCCCTCTCGGTAATACTCATCACCTAAGCCTTGCAAGCATGTAACTAATGAGTTAGTTATGAGATGACGACACGGAATGAGTAAAGAGACTTGCGTAACGAGATTGAACTAGGTATTGGATACCGACGATTAAATCTCGCAAGTAACATACCGATGACAAAGGGAACAAAGTATGTTGTTATGCGGTTTGACCGATAAAGATCTTCGTAGAATATGTAGGAACCAATATGGACATCTAGGTCCCGCTGCTGGTTATTGACCGAGAATGGTTTTAGGTCATGTCTACATAGTTCTCGAACCCGTAGGGTCCGCACGCTTAACGTTTCGATGACAGTTTTATTATGAGTTTATAAGTTTTGATGTACCAAAGTTTGTTCGGAGTCCCGGATGTGATCACGGACATGAAGAGGAGTCTCGGAATGGTCAAGACATAAAGATTGATATATTGGACGACTATATTCGACACCGAAAGGTTCCGGAGTTTTCGGAGAAAACCGAGTACCAAGGGTTACCGAACCCCCGGGAAGTAATGGGCCTTGATGGGCCCTAGTGGAGGAAGAGAGGGGCCGGCCAGGGCAAGTGGCGCGCCCCCTCCCCTTGAGTCCGAATAGGACAAGGAAGGGGGGGCGCCCCCTTGCCTTCCCCCTCTCCTACTCCTTCCTTCCCCCTCCCTCTTGGATTAGGAAAAGGAGAGGGGAAACCTACTTGGAGTAGGTTTCCCCCTCCTAGGGCGCGCCTCCCCTTAGGCCGGCCCCCTCCTCCCTCCCTCCTTTATATACGGTGGCGGGGGGCACCCCATAGACACACAAGTTGATCTACGGATCGTTCCTTAGCCGTGTGCGGTGCCCCTTCCACCATATTCCACCTCGGTCATATCGTCGAAGCTTAGGCGAAGCCCTCGCGCCGTAGAACATCAAGATCGTCACCACGCCGTCGGTTGACGGAACTCTCCTCGACACTCGGCTGGATCGGAGTTCGAGGGACGCCATCGAGCTGAACGTGTCTGAACTCGAGGCTCCATACGCTCGGTGCTTGGATCGGTCGGATCGTGAAGACGCACGACTACATCAACCGCGTTGTGATAACGCTTCCGCTTACGGTCTCACGAGGGCGTGGACGAACACTCTCCCCTCTCGTTGCTATGCCATCACCATGATCTTGCGTGTGCGTAGGAAATTTTTTGAAATTACTACGTTCCCTAACATACCCATATCTGCTCAAATCATCTGTGAAGGTCAGAAAATAATGATACACGCCGCGAGCCTTAACACTCATCGGATTGCATACATCGGTATGTATTATTTCCAATAAGTCAGTAGCTCGTTCCATTGTTCCGGGGAACGGAGTTTTAGTCATCTTACCCAAAAAGGCACGGTTCGCAAGCATCAAATGATTCATAACCAAGTGATTCCGAAGATCCATCTTTATGGAGTTTCTTCATGCGCTTTACACCGATATGACCCAAACGGCAGTGCCACAAATAAATTGCACTATCATTATTAACTTTGCATCTTTTGGCATCAATATTATGAATATGTGTATCACTACGATCGAGATCCAATAAACTATTTTCATTGGGTGTTGACCATTTGAAGGTTTTATTCATGTAAACAGAATAACAATTATTCTCTGACTTTAAATGAATAACCGTATTGCAATAAACATGATCAAATCATATTCATGCTCAACGCAAATGCCAAATAACATTTATTTAGGTTTAACACTAATCCCGAAAGTATAGGGAGTGTGCGATGATGATCATATCAATCTTGGAACTACTTCCAACACTCATCACCACTTCCCCTTCAACTAGTCTCTGTTTATTCTGTAACATTTGTTTTGAGTTACTAATATTAGCAACCAAACAAGTATCAAATACTCAGAGGCTACTATAAACACTAGTAAGGCACACATCAATAACCTGTATATCAAATATACCCTTGTTCACTTTGCCATCCTTCTTATCCACCAAATATTTAGGGCATTTCCGCTTCGGTGACCATTTCCTTTGAAGTGTAAGCACTCGGTTTGGCTTTGGTCCAGCTTTGGTCTTCTTCACGGAGTGACAACTTGTTTGCCATTCTACTTGAAGTTTCCTTTCTTTCCTTTGCCCTTTTCTTGAAACTAGTGATCTTGTCAATCATCAACACTTGATGCTCTTTCTTGATTTCTACCTTCACAATTTCAACATCACGAAGAGCTCGGGAATCGCTTTTGTCATCCCTTGCATACTATAGTTCATCACGAAGTTCTAGTAACTTAGTGATCGTGACTAGAGAATTCATCAATCACTATCTTATCTCGAAGATTAACTCCCACTTGATTCAAGCGATTGAAGTACCTGCATAATCTGAGCACATGCTCACTAGTTGAGCGATTCTCCTCCATCTTTTAGCTATAGAACTTGTTGGAGACTTCATATCTCTCAACTCGGTATTTGCTTGAAATATTAACTTCAATTCCTGGAACATCTCATATGGTCCATGACGCTCAAAACATCTTTGAAGTCCCGATTCTAAGCCGTTAAGCATGGTGCACTAAACTATCAAGTAGTCATCATATTGAGCTAGCCAAACGCTCATAACGCCTCGCATCCGCTCCTGCAATAGGTCCGCACCTAGCGTGCATTAAGGACATAATTCTTCAGGCAGAATGAGGATAAACCTCATATCACGGATCCAATCCGCATCATTGCTACTAACATTTTTCAACACAATTTTCTCTAGGAACATATCAAAATAAACATATGAAAGCAACAACGCGAGCTATTGATCTATAACATAATTTGCAAAATACTACCAGAACTAAGTTCATGATAAATTAAAGTTCAATTAATCATATTACTTAAGAACTCCCACTTAGACAGACATCTCTCTAGTCATCTAAGTGATTACGTGATCCAAATCAACTAAACCATGTCCGATCATCACGTGAGATGGAGTAGTTTCAATGGTGAACATCACTATGTTGATCATATCTACTATATGATTCACGTTCGACCTTTCGGTCTCCGTGTTCCGAGGCCATATTTGTATATGCTAGGCTCGTCAAGTATGACCTGAGTATTCCGCGTGTGCAACTGTTTTGCACCCGTTGTATTTGAACGTAGAGCCTATCACACCCGATCATCACGTGGTGTCTCAGCACGAAGAACTTTTGCAACGGTGCATACTCAGGGAGAACACTTCTTGATTATTAGTGAGAGATCATCTTAAAATGCTACCGTCAATCAAAGCAAGATAAGATGCATAAAGGATAAACATCACATGCAATCAATATAAGTGATATGATATGGCCATCATCATCTTGTGCTTGTGATCTCCATCTTCGAAGCATCGTCGTGATCACCATCGTCACCGGCGCGACACCTTGATCTCCATCGTAGCATCGTTGTCGTTACGCCATCTATTGCTTCTACGACTATCGCTACCGCTTAGTGATAAAGTAAAGAAATTACAGGGCGTTTGCATTGCATACAATAAAGCGACAACCATATGGCTCCTGCCAGTTGCCGATAACTTCGGTTACAAAACATGATCATCTCATACAATAAAATATAGCATCACGTCTTGACCATATCACATCACAACATGCCCTGCAAAAACAAGTTAGACGTCCTCTACTTTGTTGTTGCAAATTTTACGTGGCTGCTACGAGCTTTAGCAAGAACCGTTCTTACCTACGCATCAAAACCACAATGATAGTTCGTCAAGTTGGTGCTGTTTTAACCTTCGCAAGGACCGGGCGTAGCCACACTCGATTCAGCTAAAGTGAGAGAGACAGACACCCGCCAGCCACCTTTAAGCACGAGTGCTCGTAACGGTGAAACCAGTCTCGCGTAAGCGTCTGCGTAATGTCGGTCCGGCCGCTTCATCTCACAATACCGCCAACCAAAGTATGACATGCTGGTAAGCAGTATGACTTGTATCGCCCACAACTCACTTTTGTTCTACTCGTGCATATAACATCAACGCATAAAACCTAGGCTCGGATGCCATCATTAGGGAACGTAGTAATTTCAAAAATTCCTACGCACACGCAAGATCATGGTGATGGCATAGCAACGAGAGGGAGAGTGTTGTCCACGCACCCTCGTGAGACCGTGGCGAAGCGTTAGCACAACGCGGTTGATGTAGTCGTGCGCCTTCACGATCCGACCGATCCAAGCACCGAATGTACGGCACCTCCGAGTTCAGCACACGCTCAGATCGATGACGATCCACGGCTTCGATCCAGCAAAGCTTCGGGATGAGTTCCATCAAGACGACGGCGTGGTGACGATGATGATGTTCTACGGCGCAGGCTTCGCCTAAACTCCGCGACGATATGACCGAGGTGGAATATGGTGGAGGGGCACCGCACGGCTAAGGAACGATCCGTAGATCAACTTGTGTGTCCATGGGGTGTCCCCCGCCTCGTGATATAAAGGAGCAAGGAGGAGGAGGCCGGCCCTAGGAGGAGGGCGCGCAGGGGAGTCCTACTCCCACCGGGAGTAGGATTCTTTCTTTCCTAGTCCAACTAGGAGAAGGGGAAAGAAGGGAAGTGGAGAAGGAAGGAGAGGGCGCCGCGCCCAAACCCTTTGTCCAATTCGGACTGGGCTTGGGAGGCGCGCCACCTCCTGGCTCCTTCCCACTAAGGCCCATTAAGGCCCAATACTCTTCCCGTATTCCGTAAACTCCCCGGTACTCAAAAATACCCGAATCACTCAGAACCTTTCCGAACTCCGAATATAGTCGTCCAATATATTGATCTTTACGTCTCGCGAGACTCCTCGTCATGTCCCCGATCTCATCCGGGACTCCAAACTTCTTCGGTACATCAAAACTCATAAACTCATAATATAACTATCATCGAAACCTTAAGCGTGCGGACCCTACGGGTTCGAGAACTATGTAGACATGACCTAGAACTATTATCGGTCAATAACCAATATCGGAACCTGGATGCTCATATTGGTTCCTACACATTCTACGAAGATCTTTATCGGTCAAACCGCATAACAACATACGTTGTTCCCTTTGTCATCGGTATGTTACTTGCCCGAGATTCGATCATTGGTATCTAATACCTAGTTCAATCTCGTTACCGGCAAGTCTCTTTTCTCATTACGTAATGCATCATCCCGTAACCAACTCTTTGGTCACATTGCTTGCAAGGCTTATAGTGATGTGCATTACCGAGAGGGCCCAGAGATACCTCTCCGACAATCGGAATGACAAAACCTAATCTCGAAATACGCCAACCCAACATGTACCTTTGGAGACACCTGTAGTACTCCTTTATAATCACCCGATTCGCTGTGACGCTTGGTAGCACCCAAAGTGTTCCTCCGGTAAACGGGAGTTGCATAATCTCATAGTTACAGGACATGTATAAGTCATGAAGAAAGCAATAGCAATATACTAAACGATCGGGTGCTATGCTAACGGAATGGGTCAAGTCAATCACATCATTCTTCTAATGATGTGATCCTGTTAATCAAATGACAACTCTTTTGTCCATGGCTAGGAAACATAACCATCTTTGATAAACGAGCTAGTCAAGTAGAGGCATACTAGTGACACTATGTTTGTCTATGTATTCACACATGTATTATGTTTCCGGTTAATATAATTCTAGCATGAATAATAAACATTTATCATGATATAAGGAAATAAATAATAACTTTATTATTGCCTCTAGGGCATATTTCCTTCACCCTGTTCTCCTCTGAAGTCCCCCCCCAGGGGGGGCGAGGAGTACAATAGTGCGATCTATCACAGAGGTGCGTATGTCGGCCCTAGGTTGACCCCATGGAATGGTTTCAAACTTGATCTATCTCCTCCCTTAGGGTCTGCATTTGGTCCAGCATCTTTGTGTGATGATGCCTAGGGAGCTCCCTCCATCGATGAGCACTCTATGGAGCTTCATGCTTTCGATGACATGCAAGACCACTAGTGGTAACTGTCCAGGGTAGGGAAAACCCGTCAAGCAGTCTTCTTTCTCGTTGAACTTGTCGAGCCGCTGGATTCCTCAACGCTTCATGACCGACCCCCTTGACTCCTGTTCATGGTTTATAGTGCATCGAGCCTCCCCAAAGGTGATTGATTTGCATCATCCCCTTTGGAGGCATGCCTATGTTGTCGCTCAAAATTTTGAATGCTTTGGTTTGTTTCGACTTTTTAAAATAAAAGTGTTTTTTATGAAAGAAAATAATTTTATTTCTTTTGTTTTTTTTAAACATGAACATAGTTTCGGCGAATTGTATGAGCCACATTTAAGTTTACTTAGTGGAGTAAATATACTCCACTAAGGTTTACTCCAAGGCTTACTCCCCTATTATTTAAAGAATCGGTTAGAAATGCCCTTAGAAGGTTTCAAAAACATGGATCCATGCTAAATAAATAGGCCGGCCTATAAAAGGAATCGCTAGGTGAGCTATGCGCGAAACGGCAACAACTTGACACAATGTAGGTCCAATAGGAAATATCCACTAGGAGACTGGTTCCTTAAGAGGAGGGAGGTGTCATCAACCGACCATACAAGGAAGAACGATGACGTTTTCTTCAGACTTTTGAACACATTTTGCACTGGCATAGCCAAGTTTTTGCTTTTTGAGGGAACATTTCCCAGATTTGATTCAAACTTGTACTCAAGAAGTGTAGAAATATAGAAATTGTAGATTTGCAGTGAGAAACAACTGATACTAATGATACCGATATGTATGTCTTTGTCGAGAAAGCTGAGCAGCTCAACTCACAACGCATGAATTATTTCCATGCGACAATAATAATCACATGCGTAACAAACAAATTTAAAAGACCTGCCATTGGGAATCAGGTTCATGGAAAATATCAAGAGAAACATAAACAAACGGAGAGACGGAAAGTAGGACGGCACACAACGGCATTGCAATTGTCAGAAGTGTGAACAAATTCTACAAGAGAAAGAAACCCACCACAGGCAATCGAGGCAGAGAGAGACATGCCCTAGTAACACGAAAATTAGTATGGCACACAAAAAACATTGCAATTGCAATTGCATGCAATTGTCAGAACTGCCAACAAACACAAGAGTCCTCCATACAACAAATAGACACGAGGCAGGCAAACATAGGTGGAATGAGCACATCTAGACTTTATAAACTGGGATTAATGTTTTGATACACTTAGATAGATGGGCTGCATAACTCAGTTCACTACATTTTTCGACAAAGGGAATATATTAATATCGCGGAGATACCAATTACACTCAGCCTCAGCAACAACGCAATGTCCTAAAGATATTACGGATGCGCAGAACCACAAGACAATAAGAAGAAGCAGAATAAGATCCCGCTACAGTTATCATTTCCTTGTAGCTGCAGCACGAACCACCATCTAGACAACGCCCGAAGTACCAATTCTCCAAAAATCGACGCCTTCAAGAAGGAAACAGTGTAGAAGCTCCGTCATCGCCCGATCCTAGATCTTAGGTTTTCACCCTGGAGAAGATCCACGCTCTCAAAACAATGTCTCCAACAAGGTCACAGCCTGCCACAACCAATTAAGGTCAGACCTTGGGTTTTCACCCCTAGAAGCCAAGACTCTGTACTCCGCCTGTGTTGCCGCCCCCACTTGCCGATGCCGGAATCACCAAGCAAAGTCCTCATCGCCACGAAGACTCGATCTGCCATTACAAGACCTCGGACCTCAGCCACCATGACGTCCTCTATCATTGTCTTCACCATGGAAATCGAAATACCGATGTGTCCCATACTGTCAACAGACAACGAAGCTTCGCGTCACAACCTCCTAAAGCCACTCGAGCTGAAATCGGGGCGCACACGACCAAATCCCTTCCGATCCAAAAACCTACAGGCATCAAGCGCCCAATGAAGATCTCGAGCGGAACATTTCAGAACTCGTTAATGGCCAGATCCATGAGGTCCGGCAACCGGCAGAACACCATCTTAGAGCAAAAAGAACCCAAGGACCGTGCCACCTGCTCCCAACAGCAGGACGGAGATCTCAGCGGGCACCACCGCCACCACTCGCACCACACGGAGATGAATAGCTGAGCCGCAACGAGCGCCGCGAACCAGACACCGCGACAGTTGAGGTCGCCGGAGAAATCCCGGGCTGCCGCCCCGACACCCATCTCCGCCGGTAGAACCATACACATAGGTAGGTGCAGGACATGATTATGAATCTACCATCAGGAGTGACAAGGTGCATGACATGATTATGAATCCATACAAGGGAAAATGCTCATAAGCGGTGTTAGAACACATTTAGGTATTTACATCCTTTTATATTAGTTCAATGGAAGATGTGATACTCAAATTATATTGTTTATATTTTGCATAAAAGGCAAATTAACTGGAAGATTGTTGATTTATAAAGGGGAAGCTGTCAGCAGATCATGGCAGGTTTAAAGATGCAAACTTGATAGACTGTTAAGTTATCGAAGTCAACAGAGCGGTACTAGGACCAAGCCAAAGTTTTTCAATCAATAACCAAAAGCAAGGCATTGCAGAAGTTAAGGAGGATAAACATCGTTGACATGGATGTCACTTGTGAACACAGGGTTCTACACATGAAACAGACAACACATGGTCATGATCACACACAAAGCATACTTCGAACCTCGCCCCCCAAAGCCAGGAACCCTACTTTTTTTTGAAGGGGTGAAACACTTCTTTATCTTTACCTAATAATAGCAAATTGGGTTTCTTTCGTCCGTCATGACATTTTTCAGAAAAGTCCTTGTGTTTTCTTGAAATCAACCCACCGTCCGGATTTAAGTCACACGAACCGTTATTTTACGTTTTTCGAAAACCCTCCTCACGTTTTAGGTAATTCATCCGCGGATCATATTTAAGTCAAACAAATACTTTTTTAAATCATCCATATCTTTTAAACCGTAACTCCGATTTGAACATGTTATATATGAAATTTGATTAGAAAAAATATGTAGAATATGAATATGAGATTATTTTTACCTATTAAGTATTTTTAATATTATTTTGGAATATATTTAAATCAAACAAATGATTTTCCAAATTATCCGTATCTTTTAAACCGTAACTTTGATTTTAACATATTATATATGAAACTTTATTAGAAAAATGTGTGGAATCTAAATATGATGTTAATTTTACCTGTTAAATATTTTTAAAATATTGTTTTGAAAGCAAACTTATAATTTCTAGCGCAAGATCCGTTTTTCTTTCATACCGGCGGCGATCCGGATTGCGAATAAACACCCCACTATAACCATATAAGCAAAAGAAAACATCAATAACTACACATGCATACCTCTGAAAAATATCGCAGGGGAAAACAACAGATTTCTCATCGTGAGAATGAGAGAGAGAGAGAGAGAGAGAGAGAGAGAGAGAGAGAGACGCCTTAGGATTAACCATATTCAAACACATTTTTTATTGTTTTGTGTGAACACCGAGGCCATCGCCGGCGAGGGTGAGAAGGAGGATAAGCGGCAACACAAATATGATGCCTCGCAAATATAAAGGAGGTGGACCTATTGAGTGATGGTTGTTGGGTTAAGAGTGTGTGTTATGTTTTTTCTCCCATTGCAACGCACGGGTTCTTTTGCTAGTTATTACATATACTGGTAGCATATATCAAAACAATTTCAGGGATTCAAGTAGTATCCGGCGTGGCTACAACATAATGCCCAAAAGTAATGGTTGTAGCAGCCCTAACTAGATTATGAGCATCAACTTTCTCATCTAGCATCAGCAAACTTCGCCTCATCAAACTCTCCCAGACTTGATTTTATGTCCTCAATGATAAGACTGCTCGCACCCTTGTATTGCTCTTTCAGATGCTTGATCGTTGCGACATAACTGGTCACTACATCTGCCTTACATGGAGATCTTTTGTCAAAGAAAGAGCCTCCCTAGAGGCCATTGCTTCAAGTATCTCAGGATCAACCAGGTCACTGATTACTCCCTCAAAAAAAAACCCACAAGCCACTGATTACCACAGGTGAATCACTCATATAAACACCCTTTGCATTTCAACAAATCGCATAGACATCATCCTTCTCCCCATGCTTTGAAAGAGCGGCATCCACTTGAATCTTCACAAAGTCCTGTTCAGGTGCATGCTACTCATTTGATATAGTTTGTCCTTGTATTGCTATTACTTGCCTCAGCCATCCAAATTCGTCGCGGTTTATTGGCAGCTAACATCTCCAGGTCTCTGAAAATTCCGTCAATAAAAGCCAAGGTCAATAGGGGGATTGAAACTCTTGTTTATTTAATGCTCTTGTCCTAGCCCACCAGATAGCCCGTAAGGTGACCAGTACCTTTGCAAAAGAGTTCATATGGAACTAGCTATGTTACAGGCAATGAGAGCATGTCTCCAGGTATCCTATGTTGCCTGGCAAACCTACCGCATCGCTTGCATCCACACCCCGGACAGCCGCAACACCAGCAACAAGGTTGGGATGCGTCCACAGGGAGGGAGAGGGCTGCAGAGGAGAACGTCCATGGCCACGGCCAGGCCACGATGCCCACCATCCTAGGGCCCAGCTCGGCTTTGCCGGCCAGCCCTCTGGTGGTGGCGACGCGGGATTGAGCAGAGAGAGGGGCTCCCGCCACCGATGGTGGCTAGGGTCCCCTTGTCGCCAGCGAGGGCGACGCGCGGTTGACCTGAGCGCGAGTAGTTAATTTAGATGGTCAAAGCAGAGCAGTTGGAATGTGAGATTTGAAGGAAAATCTAATTGCACGTGTGGAAAGACAAACACCAATTAGATCCCTACTCAGGCTTATGGAGTAACTCATGTATAGTTGATGGTTATGTTTTCCTAGCCATGGACATTGTTCATGTAACAATGATACACATTGTTGTAACGGTAGTATTGGATAGACCCAACTTATGAAATATTGTGAGATCATGCCATCAACATATTATCAGTTTTTTTTTGCACAAAGTGTTCCATTTACTTGCTACTTGTACCATGAGAATATTGTAACCCGGATACCAGAGGTTGTGTGTGTGTGTGTGTGTGTGTGTGTGTGTGTGTGTGTGTGTGTGTGTGTGTGTGTGTGTGTGTGTGTGTGTGTGTGCTAAAAGTCACTCTATAACTAACTATAGATGTAACTTCCAGGTACGCTAGAAAAGTATGACGTGGGCTTGATATATCAATATAGGGATTTGCTCCTCCGACGATATGGAGAGATACACTCTGAGCCCACTTGGTATTACGATGTGCATTATCACCTTGCCATGCAAGGTAACGTATTCATGGGGATATCGTAATACGGAAATGAGAAACGAGTACAAATCAGTAACGCCAGAAAAAGGAAACAGCTGTCATGGCAGGATTTTTGCAAAAACTAAGTCAATAAAAATGCAGACTTATCAAACGAAACGGGCTATATCATATCATTATGTTATGAATTGTCTGTGATGTTAATCCTTATGTAGCTAGTTTTATGTGCGATAGGCATAATTATTGATAGGATGACCCCTCACAGAAAAATATATAGTATAGTTAATGTTCAGCCAACCGTAGCACCATCTAGAATACTTGCTACTCTAAAGTGCACCATGTCACATGGGTACAATAAGTTTGCATGTATGAGGCGGGTGCAAACCGTACGTGCAACAATGCCCTTGGTTGTCTTGATGAGCTTAGCAAGATCGTCTTGAGCTTGGAGTCTTATGAGACATGATCGGTATGTTGACCTACCGGTCTCACTATTCCATCATCAGTGATGTCACATCAATGGCGGAGTAATTGAGTCATGGATCTTGAATTGCTAGCAATCAATTATGAGATATACTGATTTTAGTGGGAGCACACTCTAATTAAAAGTTAATTTGAGTTGCATTAATTATGAAAAAATGTCTAAAGTGTATTTGCATTTTCGTTCTAGAAAAAATGGCTCACAATACCACCTTCACACTTGCACCAATGCTTGAGAAAGGAAAATAGACAACATCTGGCAACAACTTTACAGACTGGTACCGTAATGTGATGATTGTTGTCCAAAGTGCCAAGAAATAATATGTTCTAAAGAAAACTCGGTGGGCTCGGCGGTATGGTCTAGCATGGTCCGCCATCACCATGGATGGACTCCTAGAACAAGCTCCGACTTTGGAATGTCGAGATCACATCAAAAGTTAAAGTGTTTACTTGGCGCCTTGTAAAGTATCCTCTTCCCACAAAGGACGTCTGTAAGCACAAAAGCATGGCCGAGACTATTGGATGTTTCAGATGCAAGGTTGTTGAAGATTCATGGAGGCATTCTGTGATCCATTTTTGAATGGCTCGCTGTGGGTTAGCATTAAATGATGAGGAGCTACTGAAGTTATCATTTCAAATTGGACCGTGGATGCAAAACTTTAGCTATCTTGGCTCTTCAGTACACTCAATAGGATGAACTTGCTAGGGTACTTGTTACATATGGGCCATTTGGTGGGCTAGGATGTGCACACTATATGATGGCGATTTCCAAAGCCCTTTGAGTACGGTCAATTTTGTAAACAAATTTCTTGACGAACTTCAATTGGTACATGCATGTAAATCTTCAAAACCTAGGTGCTTGCATGTAGCAGAGAGCTTGCTTCCGAAAGGCAATTGGCTTCCACCACCTAGAGATGTTGCGAAGATCAATGCCGATGGGGGAATGTCAAGATGCGGGAGAATGGGCGTTGTTTCAGCTGTGTGCGGACATAGACATGGGAATTATCTCGACATTTTCTGCTGTGGTGTTTGAGGGATTGATTGATCTAGCGAGTTCGAAGCGCAAGCCTGTAATGAAGCACTATCACTCGCACTTGATCTTCACCTCTGCTACTTATTTGTTGCTTCAGATTGCCTGGAGGTCATCCCAAACATAAAAAATGATGCACCTTCTCGCTATGCAACCATTCTTCGGGAGATAGATCAATGGCAAACTTCTTTCAGGGAGGTCTCTTTCGGGCATGAATAGTGGGATAACAATGGCGAGGCACATGCTTTAGCTAAAGTTTCTTGTCCTCTTTTCATTGGCCACCATGTTTGGCTTTCTACATTACCTTATATCATTTGTATTCCTATGAACTCTGAGATTAGAATAAAGCCCACTGTTTCTCAAAAGAAAATAAAGTAGGTACGCCCTTATATCATTATGCCAACGCCACTAGGCCAGAATATGACTTCCCATCTAAGAAAAAGGAAGACTGAAAAGGATTGCCAGATTGGCTTATCAAACAAGTATAAAAGACAAAGGCTAGTTGTGAAAACTAGATTGCCATAGTATGTTTGGATTCCAAATGCAACGCATATACACAAAAAATTGCAAAGTGAAGATTTACTCAAAACAACATCATGGGACGTATAACACTTTGTCTTTCTTAGACAATAAGAAACTTATAGTCTACTAGTTTTTTAGGGGTACTTATAATCTAGTTACTCATAATACACACAAACTGTGAAAATGAGGGAATCCCAACAAGTTGGGCCCACGAGTCAACAACACATGGGCAGGCAGAGTTTTTTTTGGTAACTATAAATAGGCAAGCATCGATTTTTTTTCTTTTCGAAATAACCACATATATTCCATTAGACAAACTTATTACAGAGAGTACATACACGGTCACCACATAAGACATACACATGTGTCTTACATTTTTGCACTAAAGATCCTCCAACCAGTAAAATTAGAATTTCACGATTGGAGAACCTTGTGCCTCGCTGAATCGTTGCCCACCATTGTCCTCTACCATCACGAAGGCACGATTGGAGATTTTTTTTGTTAGCTATAAATTTTTTTTGTTAGCTATAATTTTGTTTTTGAGACAATGTTAGCTATAAAAATGGGCAGGCAGAGATGGGATGCCATGCCCATGTAGTCGATTTGGGTGACTGAAGCGTCCATGTAACTGGGCCGGAATGCGAATTCCCGTCGGAGTTGGTCTGCAATCCGGCTGGAGGGCCAGGCCCCCAAACCTGGGCTTATAAAGCCCAGCCACCGTAAGGGCCACCTGCACACCCACAACTCTGGCCGTTAACTCGACCGAAGCGATTTCGCACTTGGCCTCTTCCTCCCTCCGCTGCGCCCCACTCCGCCTCCGCCAAACCGCAAGCTAGGGTTTCCACCTCGACGCGGAGGGCTCGCCATGGATGCCGCCGCCCGCAAGAGATCCCGGCCGGAGTCCGCCAACGGAGGCGCCGCAGGCGGGAAGCGCTCGAGAGGTAACGCCCCGGTTTCCCTTATCTCCCCGCCCCCCGCGTATGCTTTGCTTTCTAGCCCTCGTCGTTGGGTCTCGTCCTGCCGCTGGATCTGCAGCCTCGGCGCTCTCAAGGATGTCTCTAGGTTGTCCGCGAGCGTGGAGCGAGTGAGGGTGTCGTGCCGTTAGCACCTGTAAGATAAGATTTGCCTGCATCTTGCTTGACAGTATTCATGTGCCGAAGTATCCATGCTCTAGTGCCGGCAAATCCCTGTTGTAGGTTGATAATTATGGTACATCTCCATGCGACGGAGTGGAATTGAGACCCACCTGCATCTTGTCTGCTACCGTAATGAAACACCTATCCAGTACAGAAAAGTTGCTTGACAACCGAAGTCTGATCTGAACCAACTCATCTAAGGGCAGGACGTACTAAAAAGTTTTATCAAGATGAGGTTTCTTTGAAAAGAAGGAAAGAACATGTGGGAAAGGTTGTGGTGATGGGACAAATTTAGAAAGCAGAGCACCTGCTTTCGATCAAAATGGAATTGGAAGACACTCCGTTGCAAGCAAAGAAACATGTGAACACATGTTAACCACCATTCATGAATGATATGATCTATTTCTAGTTATTCTGTTTCAACAGTATGCTGTGTGAGTGTAACCATGACCATTTTCTGCAGGATAAGCACCATTGAATATCATCTTTATCTTATCTAAAATTATGTAGGTATGGTAAATCCCTGTGGTAGGCACGGTAATTATAGCAAATCCTGGTAGTGCTGGCACAACTGCAAAGCAGCAGCTTCTTGCAATAGAGTCGAGTTGAGATTAATAAGCGTGTGTCTTGCCTGACTGTTTTCATGCTATCGAAATGAATACTTACCAGTACAAAAAAGAACAGCTTGACATCTGAAGTCTGAAACAACTCGTCTAAGAGCAGGAAGTACTAAAAAGTTGGGTCTTGATGAGGTTTCTTTGAAAAGGAAAGAACATGTGTGAAAGGTGATGGTGATGGGAAACAAATTTGGAAAAGCAAAGCACGTGTTGTTGATCAAAATAGAATTGGAAGACACTCCATTGAAAGCAAAGAAACATGTGAACACATGTTAATCATCGTTCATGAATGATGTGATCTATTTCTAGTTATCGGTTTCAACAATATGCAGCGTTGGTGTAACATAACCATTTTCTGCAGGATAAGCACCATTGAATATCATCTTTATCTTATCTAAAATTATGTTCATTCATCACATTTATTGGACACAAATTGTATATATTTACTTGAATAGAAGATCAACAATGCAAATTCTAACAAGTGGAAAAATGTAATTAATTTCATGCAACAGAATCGGAGTCACAACAAACTGGCCTATCAAGCAAATCGAAGCCTTGCACCAAGTTTTTCAGGTTCAAATCTTAACCTATCCAAAATAATATCAGAACGGTACCTTCTAATTTTTACTGTGTATTACAGTTAAGAATTAAATACTCTCCTGCTACTTTTATTTTGGTTCAGAAGCTTTAAGAATTGTTACAAATTGTAATTCATGCACAGCAATGTTGCCAACTGATCAAAATAGATACATTTAATATTTATCTTTCACAGCGTTCAAATAAATAAGATAATAACAGTACTCAATCCACATTTGTTGCATTTTTTTTGTTCTTTAGATAGGGCCTTCTCTTTCTCTATTACTTGGTACTCCCTCCATCCGGAAATACTTGTCATCAAAATGGATAAACGGGGATGTATCTAGATGTATTTTAGTTCTAGATACATCTCTTTTTATTCATTTCGATGACAAGTATTTTCGGACGGAGGTAGTAATTGAGTCTGCACTAACATTGTTTAGTAATGTTGAGTAATTGAGTCTGCAGTACTGTAGTCCCTGTAGATCTTGCACCTGCCTGGATTCCTAATACTGAAAATTGTTAGATAGGATTTTATGCAACTTCACAGTTATGTTTCTGTTATTATGTCAATTTGGGCCATTTGCACTGATAACATGTAACACATGATCTTCTTCATTTGATAGCACTGTTATCTTGTTAGATGAGAATTCTTCTGTCTTGGTATACGGCACTACAACCGTCCTTGTAACATGTCAAGTTTGCTCAGTTCTCATTGCTCATTCAGCTATCATTACTTACTATATTTGTTACTGCAAGATCAATACATAATCTGTATTGTTTTGAATGATGCAGCACTGTTAGGTGCCTATATTTGTTATTGCAAGATTAGTACATAATCTGTGTTGTTTTGAATGATGCAGCACTGTTGGGTGCCCCTTTGGTGAAGGCTGTCACTTCGCGCACTTTGTCCCTGGTGGATACCAGGCAGTATCAAAATCACACAGCCTAGGCCATGCTGCTGTGTCTGCACCGTCAAGAGCTCCTGCGGATCATGCTGCTTCTGGTGTCAAAACACGCATGTGCACCAAGTACAATACTGCAGAAGGCTGCAAGTTTGGTGACAAGTGCCATTTCGCCCACGGCGAGAGGGAGCTTGGCAGGCCACCATCCTCCTACATGTCCCAGGAAAGTTCCTATGCTCCTCCTATGGGTGGTCGATATGGAGGTCGACATGAACCACCTCCGCCAGCTTCGATGGGCCCTCCAGCTGGAAACTTCGGCGCCTCATCTACCTGCAAGGTCAGTGTCGACGCCGCTCTCGCCGGAGGCATAATCGGGAAGGGCGGGGTCAACACAAAGCAGATCTGCCGCGTCACAGGGGTCAAGCTCTCGATACGCGACCACGAATCAAACCCAGAGCTGAAGAACATTGAGCTCGAAGGCAGTTTCGACCAGATAAAGCAAGCCAACGACATGGTGCGTGATCTCATTGCCAGCATCAGCGCCAGCACGCCGTCGAAGAACCCTGCTGGCGCAGCAGCCCCCGCAGGTCGAGGCGGCGGCGCCGGTGGGCCTGGAGGCAGGAGCAACTACAAGACCAAGATATGCGAGAACTTCCTCAAGGGCACCTGCACGTTCGGCGAGCGCTGCCACTTCGCCCACGGCGAGACTGAGCAGCGGAAGGGTGCCGCCGTCTGATGACCGCTGCTGCGGTGAATCCTCACTCTCCTTGTGCTGCTACTGTGACTATTCTGTCCTCCTTGCAGCTGGCTCTAGGTGATTAGGCCTGTTGTATTTTGGTTCTATGGATTGTGATTTAGATTCAGCTTTTTTGAATGAAATGTGCTTCAGAACTTTCTTGCTGTCATCCCAGTGTAGTTGGTCACCTTTTGAGTTTTCTCCTTGCATTTTATTCGGCGTTTGCTTCACAGTCCGTGGTGATTATCCAGTTGTGTTGACAGCAGGTGGATCGCTGATTTCTCTGTTAATACTCAGTTTTCGTTCTAGTGCTACATAATACACCTACGTTCCAAAATTCCAAAATATAAGGATTACTTTTTGAGCATTTTTTTCCAGGTCTATAACTTCTCAATGTTTGATCAAGTTTTATTTGAGAAACATAGCAAACTCTACCATACAAATTCATCATAAAAATATGTTTTCAAATTTTATTTATTTGGCTATTGTAGATCTTGAAATTTATATATGAACTTGGTCAAACATAAAATGTTTTGCTTTTGAAGTAGTGTATGCTAGTGGTGTCAATGACATGTGGGAACAGTTGCTCCTGCGATGGTCATTTCTCTCGCGTTCTACGTGGACTGGCCTACGCAGCACAGCGCTTCCAGCACCACCACGACATCTCGAGCTCTCCTCTCCTCCCCTCGGCTCACAAACGGCAAAGTCGCCTCCTCCGGCATGGCCGCCGCCGCCGCAGCGACGCTCGCCCCGGCCTCCCCTCCGCTGCTGCCCGCCGTCTGCGGCCGCCGCGACGGCCGGCTGCGCCTCACGCCCCGCCGCGCCGCCGGGTGCCGCTGCAGGGCCACGGCGCAGTTCCAGGGCGGCCCCGCCGCCAGCTACGCCCGCGAGATGGAGCGCCTCTCCGCCAAGGAGTCCCTCCTCCTCGCCGTGAGCCTCCTCCCCCTCTCCTGCTCCCCTTCCTCGCAGAATGAATGGCTACGGCCTGCCCCGTACTGCCGTGCTGGTCCATACGAATCGTATCCACTGCCCAGTGCGGCTGTCGATTTAGGTTATTAGTTTCTCAATAAGCCAATTGTGCTCAGCGACACAGTTTTTGCACCGCTTTCGATTTGATTGACGAGTAAACGCCTCGATTTTGCAGAGCCCGCCGAATCATGAGCTTATTGGTAGTGTCTGAATTCATGGTCTGAGTATGTAAACTGCTGCCCATTTCAGTTCAGGGACTCTGGAGGCTTCGAATCCTTTGTGAGCGGCAAGACCACGGAGATGCAGAAGATTGACGTCAATGAGCGCATCGTCGGCCTCGAACGCCTCAACCCCACTCCTCGACCCACAACGTAAGCGCTGCAGTTCTCAACAAGCGAACTATCATCAAAATAAGTTGAGGATGCTATCATGATGTTCAGTTTAGGAACCAATGACTTCCATTCATCTCCGCGTTTGCATGTCCCATATCTATGAGGAACTCGCACCAGTTCTGACTAAAACAGTTATGCTGTATGGACATTTTGTTGGTCCTTGTTCATTAATCATATGTTTCACTTTTCAGATCACCTTATCTGGAAGGTCGATGGAACATTGAATGGTTCGGTGATAGCAGCCCTGGAACGTTTGCATCCAAGCTTTTGTTTGAGTACGCCACTGTTTCTGGATGCAAGTTACATTACAATGAACTCACCATTTTAATTAGAGCTCTCCTTACTTTATTCTCATGAGAATGAATTACCTGGTTTGTTAAAATTTATCTTTTCATGGTGTGTTGCAAATACATAAATCTAAATTCTCTGACAAAAATGTGCATCACATAGCGAGTATGCTCTTTTCGTAGGAGGTCACCTACAAGTGTCGCACACTTTACGGGGCTTGATGTGGTGATCAGGGATGGCTACTGCAAAATTTCCTCGAACGTCAAGCTCTTGAATACGGTAATTTCAAAAGTTGTGGAAAGTCGCCTACAACCCTTGTGCATTTTTGGATCTATCTTTACAACTACCTCATGTTTGCAATGTTTGTGCCATTTATATACCTGCTTACAGCATGCATAGCTAATTTTTTTTTCTTCAAATGAAATTCTGAAAAGTGGCTCTTGTAATGTGGCAAGATGCCAAGATCCCACGTTCATACTAAGGCATTGCTGGCAGCCATTTATCTGTCTTATCCAGGAGCTGTATATTCGTATATGGCCATGTTGAGTTCTGTTGTTCCATTCATGCCTCACAGTTTACCGCCTTTTTGTGTATGCAGATACAGAACAGATTCGTGCTGACCACTCAACTGTCCGTGGAGGGGCCTATCAGGATGAAAGAGGAATACGTTGAGGCATTTTTGGAAACCCCCAAAATCAGTGAAGAAACACTACCTGAACAGCTGAAGGGCTTAATTGGACAAACTGCAGGAGCTCTACAACAACTTCCTGCCTCTATAAGGGATGCTGTTTCGGAGGGGGTTAAGTTACCTCTTAGTAAGTACATAAGGCTTGTTTTATAGACCTCTTGCTATTGCATCACTTTTCTGGTTTTATTAGGACATACTGCCAATTCAGACAACGCAACTGCAGGATTTATTACTGACCTTTTCTTGTTAAAAAAACTCCTGCTTGCTTCAATGCATTTGTAACCACTGATTTATTTGCCAAAAATAATAAATTATTGGAATGCTGCCTTTTGTTTCTTCTGAAATTTTACTTCCGACCATGACAAGAGAGGAATGCTCACGTTATTCATGACATCACGGTAGCTAGTTCTCTCTATCCATGTTCATCTGCAATACTTTTGTCTACCTGCAGTATTTAGTGCACCATCATAGGATGGTTCAATATAGTTATGCTATTTTTCATTCTGTGATGCCATGAATCTTTAATAATTGTTATGTACTCCCTCCGTAAACTAATATAAGAGCGTTTAGATTACTACTTTAGTGATGTAAATGCTCTTATATTAGTTTACAGAGGGAGTATGTTACATGGATTGATTTGTTCCATTGCATGACCTCTTTATTTATTTATTACAGATGGGATGTACCAGCGCTTATTCATGATTTCCTACCTTGATGAAGAAATACTGGTATGTTTTATTTTTTTGCGGGAGAGATACTGGTATGTTTATCACACACTAAAGCGAGCACCAAAATCATATCATGATAACACGCATTTGTACCTGTGTACAGTACACTGTGACCATATGGCATCCACCATCCATCTTGGAAGTAACCCCTTGGTTTTATCTACTGTATGAACTAACACAAAAGATGGAATCAGTACTTTTATAGCTTCCACGCTTGAGTTGTACCATATGTCTTAGTCTTACTGAGTGTCACATGTTGAACATAGTTCTTTTAGAGAAAAATATACCTGATTCTACACTTAGCTCATAAACACATTAATGTCAGAGAAAATAAAAGCTGATGACATACTGAGTTTGAATGCTGCACAGGTTTAGCATCATCATTTTATCTAGACAGTGGAAATGAAGGCTCTTAATCCTCTGAAGTACCAGTCCATGGTATCTTCTTGAGAATGTTGAGCATCCCGTAAGCAAGACCAGAACAAAAAAATGCACATATTTGTCAGTTTTTGTTGTTGTTAAAAATCATCCATAAGATGCCAGATTTATGGCATATATCGACGTCATTTGCAAGTTTAAGATGCTGATAATCTAATCAGCCTACCAATACAGTGGCGACCTTTCAAACCTCTCTTTTAGACAAGTCAATTTAATCATGTTCCACAAAGCACAGAATGAATGGTTTGAAATCTCATATTATCCATCCTACTAGTACAGCATTTTGAAGGATCGGAAAGGCACAACTTATCATCGTTGTTCTGTCTTCTCATTTAGATTATCCGAGATGCTGCTGGAGCACCTGATGTCCTGACAAAACTAGAAGGGCCGCAACCAAATCCAATGGAGAACACGCCAGATGTAGTGATCCCCGAATATCAAAGCTAGTGTTTGGGCACTTACCGGAGCACTATGGTTAACTTTTTCGGAGATGTCTTTTCTGTCTTGCCATTTTCCAGGTTTTCACATACATGAAAAAGTAGTGCATATGCTAGCAGTCACTTGAGTGTGTAAACTCAAGCTCCTTTTTGCTGCTGGCTAGAGTAGTAGTTACTGCTATCCTGGAGTTGAGCAATACTTGGAGGCCATCAAGCCCTCAGATAAGATGAAAGTTTAGATGTGCGAAATGGGCAGTAAATAACTCTGAACTGTAATTTGTTTTGTTCCATATAATTCCAGCACCCAGCTTTGCACCCAAATACAAACATCCAGCAGGAAGATGAAATGTGGATCATGGGCCCACATGCCAGCGACCGCATTGTACTGCGTTTTCGGACAGGTGATCCACGGCCATTGTATCTAAAGTCTTCCCCTTGTTCGCATCAAGATTCAGGAGTAACAATCATGGTATAAGCGTCATTCCGCACAGGTTAGAGGAGGGCATTCTACCTGAACTGAAGAATGTTTAGTTCCTCGTGAGAGACAGTTTTTTTTTTTTGAGATATCAGTGCGGAAATCGCGATCATTCTGTACGTGCGTGCAGGTGCAGCGCAAGGTTTGTTAGTCCTGCACCTAACCACTCCTGACAGGCTGACGCTGCAAACAATTCTGCCATGTCTTCCTTCACCGTCAGTTCAGACTTCAGAGCATGCGCCTACCTCTCCCTCTCTCTTATCTCCCTCTAGTTCACCCAGAAGAAGAAAAATGGCAAACAATGGAGGTTGGAATCAAACACCCAATGCCGTCGAATCAACCAAACTAATCTGCCATTTCCATGTGCGGGTTCAAATTTCAGAAACAAACTGGAGAAGTAACAGTCGACGCAGGAAGCCCAATACTACTACGTATAACTTAAATTCCAGGCCGAAATGGGGATCTCCGTTACCATCGTCCTATGCAACAACAGCAGGGGGCCAAAAAATTCTCGGACTTGGCTCTAATGGGGGGCGCGCCGCTGACCGATCAGAGGCTAGAGCCATCCGCCGAGGAGGAACTCGTCGAGGTCCTGGAAGAAGGCGTCGTTCGTCGTCGTGCCCCCCGCCTCCCCGAACGCGCGCCCGAACCCTTCCTCCGGCGACGCGGCGCCCTCCTCCTCCTCCTCCTTCACCTCCGCCTTGACGGTCGCCGCCGCCGCCTCGGGGACGACGGCGACCGCGACGGACGACGAGCCGCCTGCCGCCGCCTGCTGGGACGACGACTCAGCCGCGGCTCTCTCGGGCGACCACGACGAGGAAGACGAGGAGGCCCCTCCGCCGCCGACCCCGCCGCCTTTCGGCTTCCCGGTGAGGCGCTGCACGAGCTCGCGGAAGTGCCGCGCGTCCGTCTTGATCACCTCCGGCGCCAGGACGTGCACGATCCTGATCTTGCGCGGCGGGCCCTTCGCGATGGGGCGGGACCACCGGTGCGCGCCCAGCGCCGACGACGGCGCCGGCGCGGCGCGGGACTGGAGCTTCACGGCGGGGGAGTGCGGTGCCATTCTCGCCTCCCGATGCGAGTAACGGAAGGGAGGAAGACGGTGGTGGCTTTAGGGAAGAGGGCTGTGGCCACAGGGGGTTTATATAGACCCGCCCTGGGCTCTGCGCCGTTGGATGCTGTGGGTTTCCTCCATCCGACGGCCGACGTTGAGACGCGTATAATTTTGGTGTGCAAGTAATATTTGGCACTGATTTAATACGTCCTCTGTATTTTTAGCACTGTAAAAATACAGGCCCAAAGAATTTAGCGCCTTCCTTTTTTACATACGCGGTTAAATGGATTTAATTCTTCTCGTCCGCATCCTAATAAATCTCAAGCATTGATATGTAAGCGATCCGCTTGCAAAAATCTAGCGCGTCTGAGATAACACGTAGACGAATTTAGGATATGCTTTTAGATTAAGAAAAAAAGACATTTTTTAACGAGGATTAAGGAAAATACTTCACAAGTCCATTGATGACTAGACTATATGTAATATACACTACACGGTGTCTATTATAAAACCATGCTACAATATATGTAAATAGATATATGGTTTCCGGTTTTCTTAAGCTTCTACAGTTGCTTTTATTTTGTTATTAGACCTCCGGCAACCAGATAGGTTAATCTTTTAGTCTTTGCAAGGCGGCGTTCAGACGGATGGCGGCGCCTTTTCTTCGAGTCGGTCTTTTGGACTTCGATCCTCCTCAAGCTGTCTCAGAAGTGCTAGTCTTTAGCGACATGTGCACAAAGAAAACTTTTCGGCTGTCGTCGACAAGGTCAGATCGGCTCCGATATAAGAGCGCCGATGGTGGCGCGTCGGCGGCAGTGGTCATTCGGTAGTCCAGGAACCTTAATGTATTTTTTTATTATATTTGAGATGCTTTGTGTGAATTTTTACAATAGATCCAAGTATTCTTTGCAAAAAAATGATATTACCTGGTACATCCGTATTTAGACAAATCCGAGTCAACTAATTCGAGAGGGAAGGAGCACTAAACTTGGAAGTGTTACTCCTGATTCAGCATATTCGTTTTTAATACCTGCGCCTTTCGAATGGATCGGAAGATTATCCATATCCACGTCAGCTACTACATTGTTCTGGAAAACCCCATCATTTGAATTAAGTTAGTTGCATCCTCTGCATTTCCGATTTTCAAATAGGCTCGCCTGTTTTGGACCGTTATAGAAAGCAGATTATTTGCTACGTGGAACAAAAATAGGAAGCAGATTATTTTGCTACGTGGAACGAAAATAGGAAGCAGATTATTCGCTACACGGAACAGAAATAGGCGCTCGTGCAGGCCGTCGAAATCCTTTCTTTTTAAACACGTGACATACGGAATCAATGTTCAGTGCTAAGTTTTTTTAAAAAATTTATTTTATGTTCAGTGATAAGCTCCAGTGGCCATCACTGCCCGAAACATCACTGTGTCCTTGACCCCGAATCACCGTGCTAGGGAAAGTAGGAATAATATGCACACAAAAAAGTAGGAATAAATAAAGAGACTTTTAATGTGTTTAATACAGCCATAGGGAGCTATTTGTAAAATTTCATGTCCAAAAAAACAGTCATGTGGCGCGCGCGTGCTAGTGTGGTACCCACACAAGTGTAATTTAGTTGAGCTAGCTCGGTTCGGACCAAAATAAACCCATGACTCAAGTTCATGGACAAGTCCATCGCATTTTACAACCTTTTAGACTAGAGTAAACCTGTGCACCAATTTTGTGTGCTCCAATACTATTACATCTTGCGAAATTTTAGAAAAGAGCGATGTGGGTCAAATAAACGTTAGAGTACCCAAATTGCTATGAGAGCAAAAATGACACAGTTTGTTACCGAAATATCCAATGGCTTCACCCCTTAGTCCTTCATTGCTTATTTATACGTTTGATACTGTATGTCATTTGATATGTCATTTGACCATACATTTTTTTTGTTATGAGCAGTTCAATTTAAGGGCTCTATCAGGTTGGAAGATTTGGTGCAAAGTTGTTTGTGAACTACTCCCTCCGACCCATGATATAAGAGAGTTTTGATACAGTGGTAACAATGCTCTTATATTATGGGACCGATGGAATAGATGATACGCTGCGCGTTGTTGCGAAAATCGATTGCAATATATTTTAATGAGATTTGATTATGTTGAATATAAATATTTAGATCAATAACACATGAACCAAAATTTAAAATAGAAACAACTTATTATCTTTGATTGTGTATAGTTATAAAACATTTATTTGAATATAAATAGAATAATAAAATTTAAAATATTCTTTCATGCATGGTTGTATATGGTGGTGGGTCTTTTTCATACATGGTTGCAAGTTAAGGTGGGCCTTATCTTTTGTATGATGATGTGGCAATGCTTGCATGCTGAGATCATTAAGTTGATGTGTGCACGCGCAGCTTGTTTCCCGGACCTTTCACCCCCTTGAAAAGTTTGAAACTCGTAACCTTGTTTCTTAACATGATCGCCACATGGTTGACTTCATTTTTTATCATTCTTCATCAAATGTAAAGAAGAATAAAAAACATATGGTTAACTTCACTTCTGTTGGTCGACGAACCAGAGTAGTCAGTCAAACGAAAACGGCCGACCCCACCTGTGCTGCCGTTTTGCCAATACAAAAGCGCACCATCACCGCCCTGAGTGAATAACTAGTGTTAATCCTGCATCAGTGAGTTGATTAATCAGCGAAGGCCTTCTGAACGCATTACAGCTTCGTGCCCTTTCACACTCGCTTGACTCCCGGAGAGACGATCACACACACGCACGCACGCACGCTGGAGCACGCGATGAGCTGACGGCGTACTCTGCTTGGGCGTGATGCGACGCTGCAACGGCCTGGTTTTCCTTGGTCGAGCCCATTTGCTAATCCGCGGTCCCTGTCAGTGGTTTCGTGTGCCTGCCAGTCGGCGTTACGGGGTCAGCCGTGTGTATATGCGAGGGGTGCATTAACTAATTTAGTCCTCGCGGTTATGGAGTCGATTATGGTACTGTCTTCAGTACGCGTCGTCGTCTCCGGTTGAGAGGTGAGATGTGACCGTGTTTGCTGGATAAGATGGCCGCGTCCTGGTATTCGGTCGGCAAGCTAGCACAGGCAGAGCAGCCTCTTAAATACTCTCTTCGTTTCATAATATAAAAGTGTTTTTGACATTACAGTATTTGCTTTGGCCGATGCAGCATTGCGTGATAACCAACCGGGACTAATCAGTGTGTGTCAAGCAGCTGACATGTGGATCCGATGCCAATTCCCGTTGTAAATTTTTTGTATGTGCGGTGCACGAGTTGAGTTGTAAGTTGTAGTCACGAGAAGTTCATGACTGAAGCGTCGGGGGTCAGAGCATCTAAAGTCGGACGCCCCAAAGCCGCCTCAAACGCTCGGGTAGGCCGCTTGGTCACTGACCGGTCATGAAATTTCGATCTAGGCGGATGACTTAAACGGGCCTTAAACAATCGGGCTGACCGGTACCCCTTATATTCAGTCCTAATATGAGACGGATATAGGGTGCTCGGGCTCGTTCGGGCGCGTCCGCCATGTCGGACTAGCGTCAGGGTATCACGCGGAAACACCTGAAAATCAGGCGGTCCGAAGCTCGTCTCTTCCATCGGACCGATGTCGCCGCGTGGCGCCGTTCCGACGGGCCGCATAGTGCCCAGCCCGGCTATTTAAGCAGTTGTCGTCACTGAAACCCTACCCCTCCACATTTTCCTTCGTCCGTTCGCCACCGCCGCCACTTTCCACTCCCCGACTGCCACCACTAATAGCTATGCCCCCATGCCGCCGGATAAGGGGCTACCCATTTCTAACGTCGGAGCGCCAGCTGCAGCTCCCTGAGCAGATCCGGGCAAGGCACGAAGCCCGGATCGCCGCGGGGCTACCTCCGGATGAAGTGGATCCGGAAGAGGTGGCTGAGGAGGAGGAGCCGGAGGAGGATGTGGGGGACGCCGAGGACGCGAATCTGCAGACGGAACATCATGCCATCCTCGATTCCCTCCACTCGAAGTCGAATGCGGAGGCGAGACGCCGTCGCCAACAGGAGATGCACGCGCAGCACGCCACGGAGGAGGAGGAGATGTTCACCTACATGGATGAGATCAAGCAGGAGAAGGAGGAGCCGGAGCCCACCTACGCGTCCATCCACCCGGCGCCCGGCATCGACATCGTGGACATGTCCAACGATAAAGATTAGCTATGGTAGTATGTACTCCCTTCGTCCCAAAATTCTTGTCTTCAATTTGTCTAAATATGAATGTATCTAGTCACATTTTAGTGTTAGATACTTCCCTGACTAGATGAATTTAAGACAAGAATTTTGGAACGGAGGGAGTAGTACGTATGATTTTTTTTACATGCTCTCTATGGATTTAAGGATTGAAATATGAGAGACTCGAATGCAGATAAGCTAATTTAAGACATGACCCATCACTGTTCATGTGGACACATCCGCACACGTTTAAGAGATCGGATTGTCAAGTCCGGCTGTATACGCTCTCACCCGGTTGCAGTAGACGGGGAATGTGGCGTTCGTGCGGGCGCCTGAGATCGGCACCCGACATCGGTCGGTTCGGCCGGTGGTCTGGCTGGCAGTGGCGCCTGGCCGTTACGACCCGGCCTGGGTTACCTTTTGGTGTGACCGCGCGGGCGGAGTCAGCGGCGCCCACACGCGCCTGCCTCTGCCTGGCCAAGCGGGGCGATGCGCCTTGCTTGGTGCGTCCGTCGCTCGCTCGCTCGTGCGTGCGCGGTGGCGCGGTGACATGCGGCCCACGCGCTCGCTCGCCGGCACGGGACGGCGAGGAATCTATCCGCGCTTCGGTACGAGGTGGTGGTTGGGGCTCCGCAGCGGCCCGAAGCTCGTGCTCGGGTATCCCATGCCGCCAACCAGGCGAATCACCAGCCGAGTTCACTCATCGCCTGCTCCCAGGAAAAACCGTGTCGGTTCAGCGTTTGCATCTGCTGGTTCATACTGGCCACTGCATTGTTCAGGCCCATTTTCCGTGCAAAACTCTATTTCACCAATTTTGGAGCTCCACAAATTCGGCATTTGTAGAGGCTTGGGAGTGTGATGTGGTCGATGCGTGTGATGATGTCGTGTTCTTAGTTTTTTTTTTGTTATGGCATATTTTTATAATTTATAATTTTTTTGTGTTGTTTTAGTTTTTTTCAGGCTGTTCTAAAATTCAGGGAAAACAATACAATATATTATATAAACGCTTTACTAAGATTAATGTTGCCAGATCGTAATTTAGTGCATATTTAAATTATTCTCTCTGTACACCAAAGAAATGTGTGGCTATTTCCCAACACTGGGGCCAAAAAACAACGCAGGAGCAAAAGGGAACATATTACATGATACCATGCTTCAAAACTCACAAATCTTCTCAATTTTTTAAAACATGTAAACTTGACTTTTGCAGATTGGTATGATGGTATATATTTTGTGTCATGATGGCCGCAAACTACATCCATAAGGTCTTCAACCAGAAATGATGCATATTATTACAACATTTACAGCCGGACCACTCAAACCAACCTCATACGCGCGGACGGGCAGCTCGATCACTGACCGGGCACGTTTTTTCGACCTAGACGGACACGTCAAGCGAGCCTCAAATGCCCGGGCTGACGGGCACCCCCCATATCCAGCCCAAATATGGGGCGGATATGGGGCATCCGGGCACGCACGCCACGTCAGACCCGGCCCATACTGGCCCACCCGACCCCATTTATATTCATCCCCATCGTCTCGCTGGAGCAAAACCCTAGCCACTTCACTCCACTCCCCTCCCCTCCCCTCCCCTCCGTCACCCAAACTCTTCTCCGGCGCCATCTCCAGCATGGCGGTCAGCGGATCGGACTCCGACCAGTCCGGATCCGTCGACTGGGGTGTCATCCCGTGTGGGTTGGAGGAGGCAATGATAGTCCGCATTGCACTCTGCCGCTCCAGCGAGGACAACGTTCGACCGGCGCACGGAACCGTCCGCCGTGACGCCATAGCGTCGGCTCACCGGGCGCTCGGGTCCCTCCAGCCGAAACTCCTCTCCTTCCCCTATCACCGGTGGGACAGACTATGAGTCCCATCGGGAACGGGCGGTGTTGGGGAACGTAGTAATTTCAAAAAATTTCCTACGCACACGCAAGATCATGGTGATGCATAGCAACGAGAGGGAGAGTGTTGTCTCGCACCCTCGTGAGACCGGGCGAAGCGATCACAACGTAGAGGAAGTAGTCGACGTTCTCCTCGCGATCCAACCGATCCCAGCGCCGTTACTCGGCGCCCGAAGTTCTTGACACACGTACAGCTCGGTGACGCTCCTCGGCTCCGATCCAAAGAAAGCTCCGGGAGAGAGTTCCAAGACGACGGCGTGGTGGACGATCTTGATGTTCTACGGACGCAGGCTTCGCCTAAGCACCGCAACAATATGACCGAGGTGGATTATGGTGGAGGGGCACCGCACACGGCTAAGGAACGATCTCAAGGATCAACTTGTGTGTTCTAGGGTGCCCCCCGCCTCAGATATAAAGGAGCAGGGGGAGGGCCGGCCGGCCTAGGGGCGCGCCAAGGGGGGGAGTCCTCCTCCTAGTGGGAGTAGGACTCCCTTTCCTAGTCCAACTAGGAAGGAGGAAGGGAAAGGAAGGAGAGGAGAGGGAGAGGAAGGGGCCGCCCCTCCTTGTCCTATTCGGACTCCTGGGGGCGCCACCTCTGGTGCGGCCCTCTCTCTCCCTCTTGGCCCACTAAGGCCCATTACTTCCCGGGGTTCGGTAACCCTCCCAACTCCGGTTTTCTCCGAAACTTCCGAACCTTTCCGTGTCCGAATATAGCCGTCCAATATATCAATCTTTATGTCTCGACCATTTCGAGACTCCTCGTCATGTCCGTGATCACATCCGGACTCGAACTCCTTCGGTACATCAAAATACACAAACTCATAATATAACCGCCATCGAAACCTTAAGCGTGCGGACCCTACGGTTCGAGAACAATGTAGACATGACCGAGACACGCCTCCGGTCAATAACCAACAGCGGACCTGGATGCCCATATTGGCTCCTACATATTCTACGAAGATCTTTATCGGTCGATCCGCATAACAACATACGTTGTTCCTTTGTCATCGGTATGTTACTTGCCCGAGATTCGATCGTCGGTATCCAATACCTAGTTCAATCTCGTTACGGCAAGTCTCTTTACTCGTTCCGTAATACATCATCTCACAGCTAACTCATTAGTTGTAATGCTTGCAAGGCTTAAGTGATGTGTATTACCGAGAGGGCCCAGAGATACCTCTCCGACAATCGGAGTGACAAATCCTAATCTCGAAATCGCCAACCCAACATCCGCCTTTGGAGACACCTGTAGTACTCCTTTATAATCACCCAGTTACGTTGTGACGTTTGGTAGTACCCAAAGTGTTCCTCCGGTAAACGAGAGTTGCATAATCTCATAGTTATAGGAACATGTATAAGTCATGGATAAAAGCAATAGCAACATACTAAACGATCGGGTGCTAAGCTAATGGAATGGGTCATGTCAATCAGATCATTCAACTAATGATGTGACCTTGTTAATCAAATAACAACTCCTTGTTCATGGTTAGGAAACATAACCATCTTTGATTAACAAGCTAGTCAAGTAGAGGCATACTAGTGACATTCTGTTTGTCTATATATTCACACATGTATTATGTTTCCGGTTAATACAATTCTAGCATGAATAATAAACATTTATCATGACATGAGGAAATATATAATAACTTTATTATTGCCTCTAGGACATATTTCCTTCAGTCTCCCACTTGCACTAGAGTCAATAATCTAGATCACATCACCATGTGATTAACATCGATAGTTCAAATCATCATGTGATTAACACCCATAGTTCACATCGCCATGTGACCAACACCCAAAGGGTTTACTAGATTCAGTAATCTAGTTCACATCGCTATGTGATTAACACCCAAAGAGTAGTAAGGTGTGATCATGTTTTGCTTGTGAGAGAATCTTAGTCAACGGGTCTTTCACATTCAAATCCGTTATGTATTTTGCAATTTTCTATGTCTACAATGCTCTGCACGGAGCTACTTTAGCTAATTGCTCCCACTTTCAATATGTCTCTAGATCGAGACTTAGAGTCATCTAGATCGGTGTCAAAACTTGCATCGACGTAACCCTTTATGACGAACCTTTTGTCACTTCCATAATCGAGAAACATATCCTTATTCCACTAAGGATAATTTTGACCATTGTCTAGTGATCTACTCCTAGATCACTATTGTACTCCTTGCCAAACTCGAGGTAGGGTATACAATGATCTGGTACACAAAGATGGCATACTTTATAGAACCTATGGCCAAGGCATAGGGAATGACTTTCATTCTCTTTCTATCTTCTGCCGTGGTCGGGTTTTGAGTCTTACTCAATTTCACACCTTGTAACACAGGCAAGAACTCTTTCTTTGATCGCTCCATTTTGAACTACTTCAAAATCTTGTCAAGGTATGTACTCATTGAAAAACTTATCAAGCATCTTGATCTATCTCTATAGATCTTGATGCTCAATATGTAAGCAGCTTCACCGAGGTCTTTCTTTGAAAAACTTCTTTCAAACACTCCTTTATGCTTTGCGTAATAATTCTACATTATTTCCGATCTACAATATGTCATTCACATATACTTATCAAAATGTCAGTAGTGCTCCCACTCACTTTCTAGTAAATACAGCTTCACCATAAGTCCAGATAAACTATATGCTTTGATCAACTCATCAAAGCGTATATTCCAACTCCGAGATGCTTGCACCAGTCCATAGATGGATCGCTGGAGCTTGCACACTTTGTTAGCTCCTTTGGATCGAAAAAACCTTCTCGTTGCATCATATACAACTCTTCCTCCGTAAAACCATTCAGAATGCAGTTTTACATCCATTTGCCAAATTTCATAAATTGTGGCAATTGCTAACATGATTCGGACAGACTTAAGCATCGCTACTGCTTGAGAAAATCTCATTGTAGTCAACATCTTGAACTTTGTCGAAAACCTTTTGCAACAAGTCGAGCTTTGTAGATAGTAACACTACTATCAACGTCCGTCTTCCTCTTGAAGATCCATTTATTTTCTATGGTTTGCCGATCATCGGCAAATCCATCAAAGTCCATACTTTGTTCTCATACATGGATCATATCTCGATTTCATGGCCTCAAACCATTTTGCGGAATCTAGGCTCATCATCGCTTCCTCATAGTTCGTAGGTTTGTCATGGTCAAGTAACACGACCTCCGTAAGGATTACCGCACCACTCAGTGCGGATCTCACTGTTTACCTCGAGGTTCTGTAGTAACTTGATCTGAAGTTTTATGATCATCATCATTAACTTCCTCACTAATTGGTGTAGGTGTCACAGGAACCAATTTCTGTGATGAACTACTTTCCAATAAGCGAGCTAGTACTGTTACCTCATCAAGTTCTACTTTCTTCCCACTCACTTCTTTCGAGAGAAACTCCTTCTCTAGAAAGGATCCATTCTTAGCAACGAATGTCTTGCCTTCGGATCTGTGATAGAAGGTGTACCCAACTGTCTCCTTTGGGTATCCTATGAAGACACATTTCTCCGATTTGGGTTTGAGCTTATCAAGATGAAACTTTTTCACATAAGCATCGCAACTCCAAACTTTAAGAAACGACAACTTGGGTTTCTTGCTAAACCACAGTTCATATAGTGTCGTCTCAACGGATTTAGATGGTGCCCAATTTAACGTGAATGTAGCTGTCTCTAATGCATGATCCCAAAACGATATTGGTAAATCAGTAAAAAACATCATAGATTGCACTATATCCAATAAAGTGCGGTTACGATGTTTGGACACACCATAACATTGTGGTGTTCCAGGTGGCGTGAGCTGTGAAACTATTCCACATTGTTTTAATTGAAGACCAAACTCAGAACTCAAATATTCGTCTCATGATCGGATCGTAGAAACTTTATTTTCTTGTTACGATGATTTTTCCACTTCACTCTGAAATTCTTTGAACCTTTCAACTATTTCGGACTTATGTTTCATCAAGTAGATATACCCATATCTGCTCAAATCATCTTGTGAAGGTCAGAAAATAACGATACTTGCCACGAGCATCAACACTCATTGGATCGCATACATCGGTATGTATTATTTCCAATAAGTCAGTAGCTTGTTCCATTTGTTCCGGAGAACGGAGTTTTAGTCATCTTGCCCAAAAGGCACGGTTCGCAAGCATCAAGTGATTCATAATCAAGTGATTCCAAAATCCCATCAGCATGGAGTTTCTTCATGCGCTTTACACCAATATGACCTAAATGGCAGTGCCACAAATAAGTTGCACTATCATTATTAACTTTGCATCTTTTGGTTTCAATGAATATGTGTATCACTACGATTGAGATCCAATGAACCATTTTCATTGGGTGTGTAACCATATAAGGTTTTATTCATGTAAACAGAATAACAGTTTATTCTCTTACTTAAATGAATAACCGCATTGCAAAAAACACGATCAAATCATATTCATGCTTAACGCAAACACCAAATAACATTTATTTAGGTTCAACACTAATCCCGAAAGTATAGGGAGTGTGCGATGATGATCATATCAATCTTGAAACACACATCATCACTTCACCCTTAACTAGTTTCTGTTTATTCTGCAACTCCCGTTTCGAGTTACTACTCTTAGCAACTGAACCAGTACCAAATACCGAGGGGTTGCTATAAACACTAGTAAAGTACACATCAATAACATGTATATCAAATATACCTTTGTTCACTTTGCCATCCTTCTTATCCGCCAAATACTTGGGGTAGTTCTCGCTTCGAAGGACCAGTCCTTTGCGGTAGAAGCACTTAGTCTCGTGCTTAGGTCCAGACTTGGGCTTCTTCACTTGAGCAACAACTTGCTTGCCGCTCTTCTTGAAGTTCCTTCTATCCCTTTGCCCTTTCTTGAAACTAGTGGTCTTGTTAACCATCAACACTTGATGTTCTTTCTTGATCTCTACCTTCATCGATTTCATCATCATGAAAAACTCGGGAATCATTTTCATCATCCCTTGCATACTATAGTTCATCACAAAGTTCTACTAACTTGGTGATGGTGACTAGAGAATTCTGTCAATCACTATCTTATCTCGGAAGATTAACTCCCACTTGATTCAAGCGATTATTGTACTCGCACAATCGAGCACATGCTCACTAGTTGAGCGATTCTCCTCCATCTTTTAGCTATAGAACTTGTTGGAGACTTCATATCTCTCAACTCGGTATTTTCTTGAAATATTAACTTCAACTCTGGAACATCTCATATGGTCCATGATGTTCAAAACGCCTTTGAACTCCCGATTCTAAGCCGTTAAGCATGGTGCACTTAAACTATCAAGTAGTCATCATATTGAGCTAGCCAAATGTTCATAACGTCGCATCCGCTCCTCGCAATAGGTCATCACCTAGCGGTGCATCAAGGACATAATTCTTCAGGCAAAGAATGAGGATAAACCTCGATCACGGATCCAATCCACATCATTGCTACTAACATCTTTCAATACATTTTCTCTAGGAACATATCAAAATAAACATATGAAAGCAACAACGCAAGCTATTGATCTTACAACATAATTTGCAAAATACTACCAGGACTAAGTTCATGATAAATTTAAGTTCAATTAATCATATTACTTAAGAACTCCCACTTAGATAGACATCTCTAGTCATCTAAGTGATCACGTGACCCAAATCAACTAAACCATAACCGATCATCACGTGAGATGGAGTAGTTTTCAATGGTGAACATCTTATGTTGATCATATCTACTATATGATTCACGCCGACCTTTCGGTCTCCGTGTTCGAGGCCATATCTGCATATGCTAGGCTCGTCAAGTTTAACTCCGAGTATTCTGCGTGTGCAAAACTGGCTTGCACCCGTTGTAGATGGACGAGAGCTTATCACACCCGATCATCACGTGGTGTCCGGGCACGACGAACTTTGGCAACGGTGCATACTCGTGGAGAACACTTCTTGATAATTTTAGTGAGAGATCATCTTAAAATGCTACCGTCAATCAAAGCAAGATAAGATGCATAAAGGATAAACATCACATGCAATCAATATAAGTGATATGATATGGCCATCATCATCTTGTGCTTGTGATCTCCATCTCAAAGCACCGTCGTGATCACCATCGCCACCGGCGCGACACCTTGATCTCCATCGTAGCATCATTGTCGTTTCGCCATCTATTGCTTCTACGACTATCGCTACCGCTTAGTGATAAAGTAAAGCAATTACAGGGCGTTTGCATTTCATACAATAAAGCAACAACCATATGGCTCCAGCCAGTTGCCGATAACTTCGGTTACAAAACATGATCATCTAATACAATAAAATATAGCATCACGTCTTGACCATATCACATCACAACATGCCCTGCAAAAACAAGTTAGACGTCCTCTACTTTGTTGTTGCAAATTTTACGTGGCTGCTACGGGCTTTAGCAAGAACCGTTCTTACCTACGCATCAAAACCACAACGATAGTTTGTCAAATAGACTCCATTTTAACCTTCACAAGGACCGGGCGTAGCCACACTCGGTTCAACTAAAGTGAGAGAGACAAACACCCGCCAGCCACCTTTAAGCACGAGTGCTCGTAACGGTGAAACCAGTCTCGCGTAAGCGTACGCGTAATGTCGGTCCGGGCCGCTTCATCTCACAATACTGCTGAACCAAAGTATGACATGCTGGTAGGCAGTATGACTTGTATCGTCCACAACTCACTTGTGTTCTACTCGTGCAAAACATCAAACCATAAAAACCTGGCTCGATACCATCGTTGGGGAACGAGTAATTTCAAAAATTTCCTACGCACACGCAAGATCATGGTGATGCATAGCAACGAGAGGGAGAGTGTTGTCTACGCACCCTCGTGGACCAAGCGAAGCGATCACAACGTAGAGGAAGTAGTCGACGTTCTCCTCACGATCCAACCGATCCCAGCCGTTACTCCGGCGCCTCCGAAGTTCTTGACACACGTACAGCTCGGTGACGCCCTCGGCTCCGATCCGGCAAAGCTCGGGAGAGAGTTCCACAAGACGGCGTGGTGGACGATCTTGATGTTCTACCGACGCAGGCTTCGCCTAAGCACCGCAACGATATGACCGAGGTGGATTATGGTGGAGGGGGCACCGACACGGCTAAGGAACGATCTCAAGGATCAACTTGTGTGTTCTAGGGTGCCCCCGCCCCGTATATAAAGGAGCAAGGGGAGGGCCGCCCGCCTAGGGGCGCGCCAAGGGAGGGGAGTCCTCCTCCTAGTGGGAGTAGGACTCCCTTTCCTAGTCCAACTAGGAAGGAGGAAGGGAAAGGAAGGAGAGGGAGAGGAGAGGAGGGGGGCCGCGCCTCCTTGTCCTATTCGGACTCCCACAGGGGCGCCACCTCTGGTGCGGCCCTCTCTCTCCCTCTGGGCCCACTAAGGCCCATTACTTCCCGGGGTTCGGTAACCTCTCAAGACTCCGATTTTCTCCGAAACTTCCGGAACCTTTCCGTGTCCGAATATAGCCATCCAATATATCAATCTTTATGTCTCGACCATTTCGAGACTCCTCGTCATGTCCGTGATCACATCCGGACTCAACTCCTTCGGTACATCAAAATACACAAACTCATAATATAACCGCCATCGAAACCTTAAGCGTGCGGACCCTACGGTTCGAGAACAATGTAGACATGACCGAGACACGCCTCGGTCAATAACCAACAGCGGGACCTGGATGCCCATATTGGCTCCTACATATTCTACGAAGATCTTTATCGGTCGACCGCATAACAACATACGTTGTTCCCTTTGTCATCGGTATGTTACTTGCCCGAGATTCGATCGTCGGTATCCAATACCTAGTTCAATCTCATTACCGGCAAGTCTCTTTACTCGTTCCGTAATACATCATCTCACAGCTAACTCATTAGTTGTAATGCTTGCAAGGCTTAAGTGATGTGTATTACCGAGAGGGCCCAGAGATACCTCTCCGACAATCGGAGTGACAAATCCTAATCTCGAAATACGCCAACCCAACATCCGCCTTTGGAGACACTGTAGTACTCCTTTATAATCACCCGATTCGCTAGACGCTTGGTAGTACCAAAGTGTTCCTCCGTAAACGGAGTTGCATAATCTCATAGTTATAGGAACATGTATAAGTCATGGATAAAAGCAATAGCAACATACTAAACGATCGGGTGCTAAGCTAATGGAATGGGTCATGTCAATCAGATCATTCAACTAATGATGTGACCTTGTTAATCAAATAACAACTCCTTGTTCATGGTTAGGAAACATAACCATCTTTGATTAACAAGCTAGTCAAGTAGAGGCATACTAGTGACATTCTGTTTGTCTATATATTCACACATGTATTATGTTTCTGGTTAATACAATTCTAGCATGAATAATAAACATTTATCATGATATGAGGAAATATATAATAACTTTATTATTGCCTCTAGGGCATATTTCCTTCAGTCTCCCACTTGCACTAGAGTCAATAATCTAGATTACATAGTAATGATTCTAACACCCATGGAGTCTTGGTGCTGATCATGTTTTGCTCGTGGAAGAGGCTTAGTCAACGGGTCTGCTACATTCAGATCTGTATGTATCTTGCAAATCTCTATGTCTCCCACCTGGACCAAGTCCCGGATGGAATTGAAGCGTCTCTTGATGTGTTTTGTTCTCTTGTGAAATCTGGATTCTTTTGCTAAAGCAATTGCTCCAAATTGTCACAAAAGATTTTCATTGGACCCGATGCACTAGGTATGACACCTAGATCGGATATGAACTCCTTCATCCGACTCCTTCATTAGCTGCTTCGAAGCGCTATGTACTCCGCTTCACATGTAGATCCCGCCACGACGCTTTGTTTAGAACTGCACCAACCGACAGCTCCTCCGCTTAGTGTAAATCACGATCCGGTTTGCGATTTAGAATCGTCCGGATCGGTGTCAAAGCTTGCATCAACGTAACCATTTACGATGAGCTCTTTGTCACCTCCATATACGAGAAACATATCCTTAGTCCTTTTCGTATTTCAGATGTTCTTGACCGCTGTCCATGATCCACTCTGGATTACTTTGGTACCTCCTGCTAGGCTTATAGCAAGGCACACATCAGTCTGGTACACAAGATTGCATACATGATAGAGCCTATGGCTGAAGCATAGGAACATCTTTCATTTTCTCTCTATCTTCTGCGGTGGTCGGGCATTGAGTCTTACTCAACTTCACACCTTGTAACACAGCAAGAACCCTTTCTTTGCTTGATCCATTTTGAACTTCTTCAAAATTTTGTCAAGGTATGTGCTTTGTGAAAGTCCAATTAAGCGCCTTGATCTATCTCTATAGATTTTGATGCCCAATATGTAAGCAGCTTCACCGAGGTCCTTCATCAAAAACTCTTATTCAAGTATCCCTTTATGCTATCCAGAATTCTATATCATTTCCGATTAGTAATATGTCATCTACATATAATATCGTAAATGCTACAGAGCTCCCACTCACTTTCTTGTAAATACTGAGCTTCTCCAAAAGTCTCAGATAAACCCAAATGCTTTGATCACACTATCAAAGCGCTTATTCCAACTTCGAGATGCTTGCACCAGTCCATAAATGGATCATTGGAGCTTGCACACTTTGTTAGCTCCTTTGGATCGATAAAACCTTCGGTTGCATCATATACAACTCTTCTTCCGTAAATCCATTCAGAAAGCGCTTTACATCCATTTGCCAAATTTCATAATCATAAAATGCGGCAATTGCTAACATGATTCGGACAGACTTAAGCATCGCTACGGGTGAGAAGGTCTCATCGTAGTCAATCCCTTGAACTTGTCGAAAACCCTTTGCGACAAGTCGAGCTTTGTAGACGATAACATTACCGTCGCCGCCGGTCTTCTTCTTGAAGATCCACTTGTTTTCTATTGCTTGCCGACCCTCGAGCAAGTCAACCAAACTCCACACTTTGTTTTCATACATGGATCCCATCTCGATTTCATGGCCTCAAGCCATTTTGTGGAATCTGGGCTCACCATCGCTTCTTCATAGTTCGTAGGTTCATCATGATCTAGTAGCATGACTTCCGAACAGGATTACCGTACCACTCACAGTGCGGATCTTACTCGTTGATCTACGAGGTTACAGAGTAACTTGATCTCAAGTTTCATGATCAACATCATCAACTTCCTCACTATTTGGTGTAGATGTCTCGAAACCGGTTTCGCGATAAACTACTTTCCAATAAGGGAGAAGGTACAGATTACCTCATCAAGTTCTACTTTCCTCCCACTCACTTCTTTCGAGAGAAACTCCTTCTAGAAAGGATCCATTCTTAGCAACAAATGTCTTGCCTCCGGATCTGTGATAGAAGGTGTACCCAACTGTCTCCTTTGGGTATCCTATGAAGACACATTTCTCGATTTGGGTTCGAGCTTATCGGGTTGAAGCTTTTTCACATAAGCATCACATCCCCAAACTTTAAGAAACGACAACTTTGGTTTCTTGCTAAACCATAGTTCATAAGGTGTCGCCTCAACGGATTTTGACGGTGTTCTATTCAGCGTGAATGCGCCATCTCAAGAGCATAACCCCAAAACGATAGCGGTAAATCTGTAAGAGACATCATAGATCGCACCATATCTAGTAAAGTGCGATTCGACGTTCGACACACCATTACTGCTGTGGTGTTCCGGTGGCGTGAGTTGCTAAACTATTCCGCATTGTTTCAAATGTAGACCAAACTCAGAACTCAAATATTCGCCTCCACGATCGATCGTAGAAACTTTATTTTCTTATTACGATAATTTTCAACTTCACTCTGAAATTCTTTGAACTTTTCAAATGTTTCAGACTTATGCTTCATTAAGTAGATATACCCATATCTGCTTAAATCATCTGTGAAGGTGAGAAAATAACGATATCCGCCACGAGCCTCAACATTCATCGGACCACATACATCAGATGTATGATTTCCAACAAATCTGTTGCTCTCTCCATAGTACCGAGAACGGGTTCTAGTCATCTTGCCCATGAGGCACGGTTCGCAAGTGCCAAGTGATTCATAATCAAGTGACTCCAAAAGTCCATCAAGATGGAGTTTCTTCATGCGCTTTATACCGATATGACCTAAACGGCAAGTGCCACAAATAAGTTGCACTATCATTATCAACTCTGTATCTTTTGGTTTTAACATTATGAATATGTGTATCACTACTATCGAGATTCATTAAAAATAGACCACTCTTCAAGGGTGCATGACCATAAAAGATATTACTCATATAAATAGAACAACCATTATTCTCTGATTTAAATGAATAACCGTCTCGCATCAAACAAGATCCAGATATAATGTTCATGCTCAACGTTGGCACCAAATAACAATTATTTAGGTCTAAAACTAATCCCGAAGGTAGATGTAGAGGTAGCGTGCCGACCGCGATCACATCGACTTTGGAACCATTTCCCACGCGCATCGTCACCTCGTCCTTTGCCAGTGGTCGCTTAATCCGTAGTCCCTGTTTCGAGTTGGAAATATTAGCAATGTAACCAAGATCAAATACCCAGTGCTATCGAGCTCTAGTAAGGTACACATCAATAACATGTATATCACATATACCTTTGTTCACCTTGCCATCCTTCTTATCCGCCAAATACTTGGGGCAGTTTAGCTTCAAAGGACCGATCGCTTGCGGAGAAGCACTCGGCTGTGTTTAGGTCCGACTTGGGTTTCTTCCTGAGCAGCAACTTGTTTGCTGTTCTTCTTGAAGTTCCCTTCTTCTTCCCTTTGCCTTTCTTCTTGAAACTAGTGGTCTTATTTACCATCAACACTTGATGCTCCTTCTGATTTCTACCTCCACGCTTTTAGCATTGCGAAGAGCTCGAGCATAGTCTTTACTAACCCTTGCATATTATAGTTCATCACGAAGCCTTTGTAGCTTGGTGGCGTGATTGAAGAATTACATCAATGACACAATCATCCGGAAGATTAACTCCCAGTTGAGTCAAGTGATTGTAATACCCAGACATTCTGAGTATGTGCTCACTGATAGACCCATTCTCCTCCATCTTGCAGCTATAGAACTTATTGGAGACTTCATATCTCTCAATCTGGGCATTCTGTTGAAATATCAACTTCAACTCCTGGAACATCTCATATGCTCCATGATGTTCAAAACGTCGTTGAAGACCCGGTTCTAAGCCGTAAAGCATGGCACACTGAACTATAGAGTAGTCATCAGCTTTGCTCGCCAGACGTTCTTAACGCCGCCGGTTGCATCAAGAAGCGAGTTCGCACCCAGCGGTGCATCCAGACGTAACTCTTCAGGCAGAATGAGGATAATCCTCGAGTTACGGACCCGATCCGTAATTGCTACCATCATCTTTCAACTTTGCTTTCTCAAGGAACGCATTAAAATTCAACGGAACAACAACACGAGCCATCTATCTACAAACAAACATAGACAAGCAAGATACTATCGGTACTAAGTTCATGATAAATTTAAGTTCAATTAATCATATTACTTAAGAACTCCCACTTAGATGACATCTCTCTAGTCATCTAAGTGATCACGTGATCCAAATCAACTAAACCATAACCGATCATCACGTGAGATGGAGTAGTTTTCAATGGTGAACATCTTATGTTGATCATATCTACTATATGATTCACGCCGACCTTTCGATCTCCGTGTTCGGGGCCATATCTGCATATGCTAGGCTCGTCAAGTATAACTCGAGTATTCTGCGTGTGCAAAACTGGCTTGCACCCGTTGTAGATGGACGAGAGCTTATCACACCCGATCATCACGTGGTGTCTCGGCACGATTTAACTTTGGCAACGGTGCATACTCGGGAGAACACTACTTGATAATTTTAGTGAGAGATCATCTTAAAATGCTACCGTCAATCAAAGCAAGATAAGATGCATAAAGGATAAACATCACATGCAATCAATATAAGTGATATGATATGGCCATCATCATCTTGTGCTTGTGATTCCATCTCGAAGCACCGTCGTGATCACCATCGCCACCGGCCGACACCTTGATCTCCATCGTAGCATCGTTGTCGTTTCGCCATCTATTGCTTCTCGACTATCGCTACCGCTTAGTGATAAAGTAAAGCAATTACAGTATGCGTTGCATTTCATACAATAAAGCGACAACCATATGGCTCCAGCCATTGCCGATAACTTCGTTACAAAACATGATCATCTCATACAATAAAATATAGCATCACGCCTTGACCATATCACATCACAACATGCCCTGCAAAAACAAGTTAGACGTCCTCTACTTTGTTGTTGCAAATTTTACGTGGCTGCTACGGGCTTAAGCAAGAACCAATCTCACCTACGCATCAAAACCACAACGATACTTCATCAAATAGACTCCGTTTTAACCTTCTCAAGGACCGGGTGTCGCCACACTCGGTTCAACTAAAGTGAGAGAGACAGACAGCCGCCAGCCACCTTTAAGCACGAGTGCTCGTAACGGTGAAACCATTCTCGCGTAAGCGTACGCGTAATGTTGGTCCGGGCCGCTTCATCTCACAATACCGCTGAACCAAAGTATGACATGTCGGTAGGCGTATGACTTGTATCGCCCACAACTCACTTGTGTTCTACTCGTGCAAAACATCAAACCATAAAACCTAGGCTCGATACCACCGCTTGGGAACGAGTAATTTCAAAAATTTCCCACGCACACGCAAGATCATGGTGATGCATAGCAACGAGAGGGATAGTGTTGTCTCGCACCCTCGTGAGACCGGGCGAAGCGATCACAACGTAGAGGAAGTAGTCGACGTTCTCCTCGCGATCCAACCGATCCCAGCGCCGTTACATCCGGCGCCTCCGAGTTCTTGACACACGTACAGTTCGGTGACGCCCTCGGGCTCCGATCCAGCAAAGCTCCGGGGAGAGAGTTCCACAAGACGACGGCAGGTGGCGATCTTGATGTTCTATCGACGCAGGCTTCGCCTAAGCACCGCCGTGATATGACCGAGGTGGAATATGGTGGAGGGGGCACCGACACGGCTAAGGAACGATCTCAAGGATCAACTTGTGTGTACTAGGGTGCCCCCTGCCCCCGTATATAAAGGAGCAAGGGGGAGGGCCGGACGGCCCTAGGAGGCGCGCCAGGAGGGGGAGTCCTCCTCCTAGTGGGAGTAGGACTTCCCTTTCCTAGTCCAACTAGGAAGGAGGAAGGGGAAGGAAGGAGAGGGAGAGGAGAGGGGGGGCGCGCCCCCTCCTTGTCCTATTCGGACTCCCCATGGGGGCGCGCCACCTCCCGGTGCGGCCCTCTCTCTCCCTCTCGCCCAATAAGGCCCATTACTTCCCGGGGTTCCGTAACCCTCCGCACTCGGTTTTCTCCGAAACTTCCGGAACCTTTCCGTGTCCGAATATAGCCGTCAATATATCAATCTTTATGTCTCGACCATTTCAAGACTCCTCGTCATGTCCGTGATCACATCCGGGACTCCGAACTCCTTCGGTACATCAAAATACACAAACTCATAATATAACCGTCATCGAAACCTTAAGCGTGCGGACCCTACGGTTCGAGAACAATGTAGACATGACCGAGACACGTCTCCGGTCAATAACCAATAGCTGGACTTGGATGCCCATATTGGCTCCTACATATGCTACGAAGATCTTTATCGGTCAGACCGCATAACAACATACGTTGTTCCCTTTGTCATCGGTATGTTACTTGCCCGAGATTCGATCCTCGGTATCCAATACCTAGTTCAATCTCGTTACCGGCAAGTCTCTTTACTCGTTCCGTAATACATCATCTCACAGCTAACTCATTAGTTGTAATGCTTGCAAGGCTTAAGTGATGTGTATTACCGAGAGGGCCCAGAGATACCTCTCCGACAATCGGAGTGACAAATCCTAATCTCAAATACGCCAACCCAACATCTGCCTTTGGAGACACCTCGTAGTACTCCTTTATAATCACCCGATTCGTTGCCAGACGCTTGGTAGTACCAAAGTGTTCCTCCGTAAACGGAGTTGCATAATCTCATAGTTATAGGAACATGTATAAGTCATGGATAAAAGCAATAGCAACATACTAAACAATCGGGTGCTAAGCTAATGGAATGGGTCATGTCAATCAGATCATTCAACTAATGATGTGACCTTGTTAATCAAATAACAACTCCTTGTTCATGGTTAGGAAACATAACCATCTTTGATTAACAACCTAGTCAAGTAGAGGCATACTAGTGACATTCTGTTTGTCTATATATTCACACATGTATTATGTTTCTGGTTAATACAATTCTAGCATGAATAATAAACATTTATCATGATATAAGGAAATAAATAATAACTTTATTATTGCCTCTAGGGCATATTTCCTTCACGTATATGGACTTAGCGGCAAGTGCGGCTGATGTCGTTGAGCACTTCCGGAGCCAGAAGGATCACAAGACGGAAGAGCTATTTTGCTCTCAATTCCATAGTCCGGATCGCTCACTTCCGTTGACCGACTGGTTGGCCGAATGGCCGAGCTAAATAGGTTGTCCGGACTTTCCATGACTGACATCGTGGCTCATGTCTGGCCAGAGAGGCCCAAGGCGACGAGCTACTTCGGCTTACTGCAACAATTCAGTGGAGCGGTGCCGCATATCAACGAGATGAAGCGGTCGGCCTGCATCGAGGGCGCGCGGATGGCACTTGCCCGCGTCAAGGCGCATTGGACAGAGATGGATGCCACCGCTGTTGCCGCCCAGGGCTCGGATGAAGACCGGCTCCCCGCCGAGCACTATTTCGGGGAAGTTATGCGTGGCGCTCGTGTAATAGAGTCGCAGTGCTCAAAAAATGCCACGTTCAAATGAACGTTTTAGCTTGTAAAACAATGATTATGCTATAACTGATTTTTATACTTGTGCGTCCCAAGTAGTAAAACTTCTCCTATGCGGCCGTTTACGTATACACTTGTATAACCTGAAAGATTGCAGTCTTCGGCTTCGGCCCCCGCGCACAAGGTGCGGGGGTGTTCGCAAAAAATAGTGCATTTTCACACTTAATCCGATGTCTCGGTCCTGTTAAGGAGGTGGTAGCGTAGGGAACGAGGCAATCCGGACTATAATGCTTTATCACTTTCACTTAGCCAGTGGAGCTCGAGGGTGGGGCTACGATATAGCCCCTTAGGGCACCGCACTTCTCCGAGTTCGGGGCGCGTGTGTGCCTGACCGGGAAACGGTCCTTCGTCAAAGCGGGGAATTCTAAACATTCCGGTGGTCGATCGAGTGGTTGACCAGTCTCTCGCTATATCATGATGATCAGTTTTGGCTTTCTCTCGAGGTGCTCGCCCGGCCGGCCGGGGCACAATCGCAGAGTTCTCCGGTGCCGTTAGCCGATGATACGAACGTAAGGCAGCAAAACAAAGGAGCCGGCAAACCCAACATTTGACCAAAGACATGATTCGAGCTGATGCATATAATGCCTAACTCTCGAGACGCCAACACTCCACGAGGTGTTCGGTCTTTATGATAATGGGCGAAACAATGCCCTAAGCCCCTAGTGTCCAAGTACGGGCATGGTCTTCTGACGCGGCCGATGCCAAAACGTCAGGCTCCGCTTTGGCTATAGGAAGAAACCAAGGGAGAATAACAACAAGAGATATTTAAAAAAGGTCTACGTAGGGTCTTAATCTGAAAAGAATCCTCGCAACGGGTCCCTACTGCACGTCTGCGCCTGTGTCTCCGTTGCGCCGTTATCCTGGATGGGTCTGCACGTTGTTCATCTGTAAAAAGAGAGGAACGCTCAGTTTGAAAGCGATGTGTGCGAAAAATATATGTGTAAAAGAAGAAATATAAATAAGTAAAGCGGGGTTTGTATGAGCCCGCGGTTGTTTAGCGCGCAGCCTCGTGGAAGAGGTGTGCGGCTAGGGAGCCCTAGTCTGCTGAAGCGGACTTCGTCTATCCGAGTCCGGGTCTTTGAGTGACCAAGATCAAATGATGCCACGTGGACCGGCATCTTGAGTGTAAGAGACGCATAATGCGGTATGGCGTTGAAACGACAAAAGCCTTTCATCCCAATAGTGCTTGATATCCACCTTTAAATGGGACGATGTGAAAAATATTTTTCGCGCGAAAATTGTTCGTGATCCAACACGACTTCTAGTAATATGGAGCCTGTGCACTTGGCGAGGGTTCTCGCGTCACTCCTTTGAAGGAAGTGCGGCTGTGTCGAATTTTTGTAGGGTCTATCCCCATCGGCGATTTAATTGTGTTTGAATACAGCAGTTTAAGTTGCTTGCCTCCGTCCCATTAGGACTTTAGTAAATTGTAATCCGTCTATTATGGGATTCAATATCAGGGCAGTCCGTCCTGCGCTTCGAACGCTTCTGGAATAGTCCAGGTGGTCGAAAGTGATTGGTTTTGATATCCAATCTCTATGGTCTGCTGGGTTGGACCGTGCGAGGCTCTTTTTAGGAAATGCCGCACTATTTTTCCGTATTATCACGTGAAGTGAGTTTACCGCTTTGACCTCTTGTGGGAAAGTCTTTTGTTTTCCGTGCTCTGCTGGTGGGGTTTATCTTCTTCGCTGACGCGTCGAGCCTTTGTGTTCGGCGTTTAGTCGGCGGACTGTTTAAAACCCAACAATCCTGTGGGTGTGATTTGCGAGCCTTCCGGGTACTTGTGGATTTGACATATCCGACCCAAAATCTTTTTTAAGTTGGACAATTCGTCGCTGTCATCCTGAAGAGGCTGTGTTTTGTTGTTTGGCCGCGAGCTTTTGAATCCGGTGTTGATTGCCGTGCTCTTTGGGCTTTTCTCTTTATTCCGGCGCTGCTCTTTTCTGCGCCGTGATTTCCCGTTTCCATCTCTTATCTCGGATGTACTTGGGTCGCTGGTGCTGCATCTTGCTAGCCAGCTATCCTCTCCCGCACAGAAGCGGGTCATGAGGCTTGTTAGCATGGACATTGTCCTCGGTTTTTCTTGGCCGGGGTGCCTGGCATCCATTCGTCTCGGACATTGTGTTTGAAAGCTGCTAAGGCTTCGGCATCCGGACAGTCGACTATTTGGTTCTTTTTGGTGAGAAACCTGTTCTGCATTTCATGACGACTCTCCGGGATGTTGGGTTATATGACTTAGATCATCTGCATCCGGAGGGCGGACATAAGTCCCTTGAAAATTTGCTCTAAACGCGTCCTCGAGCTCTTCCCAACTTCCAACAGTGTTTTCCGGGAGGCTTTTAAGCCAATGACGGGCTGGCCCTTTGACCTTGAGGGGTAGGTATTTTATGGCATGGAGATCGTCTCCTCTGGCCATGTGTATATGCAGTATATAATCTTCTATCCAGACTCTAGGGTCTGTTGTTCCATCGTAGGCCTATATGTTTATGGGTTTAAATCCTGCTGGGAATTCATGGTCCAGCACCTCATCGGTGAAACATAGTGGGTGTGCGGCGCCCCTGTATTTGTGTGTGCCGCTATCATCGGACACTAGACGTGTTGCCTTGCTTCTTGGGGCCTTCTCCTTTGGCCCGTAGATGGACCTGGCTGGGCCATCTGTCCTTCCAAGTTTGATGGTTAGTTTATGTGTGGCGCTGCTTTCAGAATTTGGCCTATCATCTGGCCGTCTATCCCACCAGGCAGCCTCTTTATTTTTTGACGGTGGAGGCCGTATGGCCTCGTCGTCGAATTCTGGTAGCAGCTTACGCTTCGGGTAGCTCTTCGATTGGTGGCCATTGCCATATTTATCTGCGGTTTTGAGCACTTTGCTCCATCTCCTTCTGAGTGTGTCTTCCGCTGTTTTGAGCTTCCGCTTTTCCTTCTTCAGGCTTCTTGTAGTGTTGACAAGTCTTTTCCGAAGGTTTTTGCTCTCCGGTGGCGTGTCCTGCATGAGGTCGTCCGGACTGTTGTTTTCGCCGGGCCTGGACTGATTATCTGACTCATCATGTTCGGACGGTTGCTTGTCTGCATGTTCGTCGTCCACTTGTGAGCCCTGCTGTGTTACGGGCTCCTTGGGGGCGTTGTTGTCGTCGAGGCGGGACTTAGGGCGGCGTCTGCGTTGTCGTTTTGGTTGTTTATCGGCGGGGTTATCATCTGCCGCGGCCCGTTGGTCCTCGCCGTCGCTCTCCTTTGGGGTATCCACCATGTATATGTCATATGACGAGGTGGTCCTCCCGTGCCTTATAGGCTTTGTTTCCTGTTCGTCTCCGGCATCGTCTGAAGGAAATATGCCCTAGAGGCAATAATAAAGTTATTATTCATTTCCTTATTTCATGATAAATGTTTATTATTCATGCTAGAATTGTATTAACCGGAAACATAATACATGTGTGAATACATAGACAAAACTATGGTCACTAGTATGCCTCTACTTGACTAGCTCATTAATCAAAGATGGTTATGTTTCCTGACCATAGACATGTGTTGTCATTTGATTAGTGGGATCAGATCATTAGAAGAATGATGTGATTGACATGACCCATTCTGTTAGCCTAGCACTTGATCATTTAGTATACTGCTATTGCTTTCGTCATGACTTATACAAAGTTCCTGCAACTATGAGATTGTGCAACTCCGCTTACGGAAGAACACTTTGTGTGCTACCAAACGTCACAACGAATCGGGTGATTATAAAGGTGCTCTCACAGTGTGTTTCAAGGTACATGTTGAGTTGGCATAATTCGGGATTAGGATTTGTCACTCGATTGTCGGAGAGGTATCTCTGGGCTCTCTCGGTAATACTCATCACCTAAGCCTTGCAAGCATGTAACTAATGAGTTAGTTATGAGATGACATATTACGAACGAGTAAAGAGACTTGCCGGTAACGAGATTGAACTAGGTATTGATACCGACGATCAAATCTCGGGCAAGTAACATACCGATGACAAAGGAACAAAGTATGTTGTTATGCGGTTTGACCGATAAAGATCTTCAGATAATATGTAGGAACCAATATGGGCATCCAGGTCCCGCTATTGGTTATTGACCGAGACATGTCTCGGTCATGTCTACATTGTTCTCGAACCGTAGGGTCCGCACGCTTAAGGTTTCGATGATGCTTATATTATGAGTTTATGCATTTTGATGTACCAAGGTTGTTCGAGTCCCTGATGTGATCACGGACATGACGAGGAGTCTCAAAATGGTCGAGACATAAAGATTGATATATTGGGCGGATATATTTGGACACCGGAAAGGTTCCGGAGAGTTTGGGAATATACCGAGTTCGGAGGTTACCGAACCCCCGTAAGTATATGGGCCTTATTGGGCCTTAGTGGAAGGGAGGAGAACGAGCAGGGAGGGGCGCCCCAAGCCCAATCCGAATTGGGAGGGGGGTCGGCCCCCCTTTCCTTCTCTCCTCCCCCCTCTTCCTTCCTTCTCCTACTCCGAATAGGAAAGGGGGGGCCAAACCTACTTGGAGTAGGATTGCCCCCCCTAGGGCGCACCACCCCTTTGGCCGGCCTCCTCCTCCCTCCCTCCTTTATATACGGGGGTAGGGGGGCACCCTAGACACAAGTTGATCATTGAGATCGTTCCTTAGCCATGTGCGGTGCCCCCCTCCACGATATTACACCTCGGTCATATTGTAGCGGTGCTTAGGCGAAGCCCTGCGAAAGGAGAACATCAAGATCGCCACCATGCCGTCGTGCTGATGGAACTCCTCCCCGCGCCTCTGCTGGATCAGAGATCGGGGTGCATCATCGAGCTGTACGTGTGTCAAGAACTCGGAGGTGCCGGAGTAACGGTGCTTGGATCGGTTGGACCGGGAGGACGTACGACTACTTCCTTTACGTTGCGTCAACGCTTTCGCTTCGGTCTACGAGGGTAAGTAGACATCACTCTCCCCTCTTGTTGCTATGCATCACCATGATCTTGCGTGTGCGTAGGAATTTTTTTGAAATTACTACGTTCCCCAACAGTGGCATCCGAGCCTAGGTTTTTATGGTTTGATGTTATATGCACGAGTAGAACACAAGTGAGTTGTGGACGATATAAGTCATACTTGCCTACCAAAGATGTCATACTTTGGTTCGGCGGTATTGTTGGATGAAGCGGCCGGACCAACATTACGCCAGACGCTTCTGCGAGACTGGTTCTACCGCCGTGCTTTGCACACAGTGGCTGGCGGTGTCGGCTTCTCCAACTTTAGTTGAACTAAGTGTAGCTACGCCCGGTCCTTGCGAAGGTTAAAACGGAGTCTATTTGACAAACTATCGTTGTGGTTTTGATGCGTAGGTAAGAACGGTTCTTGCTCAGCCCATAGCAGCCACGTAAAACATGCAACAACAAAGTAGAGGACGTCTAACTTGTTTTTGCAGGGCATGTTGTGATGTGATATGGTCAAGACGTGATGAGATATAAGTTGTTGTATGAGATGACCATGTTTTGTTGAAGTTATCGGCAACTGGCAGAAGCCCTATGGTTGTATCTTTGTTGCATAAGATGCAAGTGCCAAATAATTGCTTTACTTTATCGCTATGCGATAGCAATAGTTGCAAGAGCAATAGTTGGCGAGACGACCATGTGACGACACATCGATATAGATCAAGATGATGAAGATCATGGTGTCGTGCCGGTGACGATAAAGATCATGACAAGTACTTTGGAGATGGAGATCAAGGGCGCAAGATGATCATGGCCATATCATGTCACATATTTTGATTGCATATGATGTTTATCTGTTATACATCTTATTCTTGCTTTGATTGACGGTAGCATTTTAAGATGATCTCTCACTAATTATCAAGAAGTGTTCTCCCTGAGTATGCACCGTTGCGAAAGTTCGTCGTGCCCAGACACCACGTGATGATCGGGTGTGATAAGCTCTACGTCCATCTACAACGGGTGCAAGCCAGTTTTGCACACGCGGAATACTCAGGTTAAACTTGACGAGCCTAGCATATGCAGATATGGCCTCGGAGCACGGAGACCGAAAGGTCGAGCGTGAATCATATAGTAGATATTGTCAACATAGTGATGTTCACCATTAAAAACTACTCCATCTCACGTGATGATCGGTTATGGTTTAGTTGATTTGGATCACGTGATCACTTAGATGACTAGAGAGATGTCTGTCTAAGTGGGAGTTCTTAAGTAATATGATTAATTGAACTTAAATTTATCATGAACTTAGTCCTCGTAGTATTTTTCAAATTATGTTGTAGATCAATAGCTTGTGTTGTTGCTTTCATATGTTTATTTTGATATGTTCCTAGAGAAAATTGTGTTGAAAGATGTTAGTAGCAATGATGCGGATTGGATCCGTGATCTGAGGTTTATCCTCATTGCTGCACAGAAGAATTATGTCCTTAATGCACCGCTAGGTGACAAACCTATTGCAGGAGCAGATGCAGACGTTATGAACGTTTGGCTAGCTCCAAAGGATGACTACTTGATAGTTTAGTGCACCATGCTTAAACGGCTTAGAATCGGGACTTCAAAGACGTTTTGAACGTCATGGACCATATGAGATGTTCCAGGAGTTGAAGTTAATATTTCCAGCAAATACCCGAGTTGAGAGATATGAAGTCTCCAACAAGTTCTAAAGCTAAAAGATGGAGGAGAATCGCTCAACTAGTGAGCATGTGCTCAGATTGTCTGGGTACTTCAATCGCTTGAATCAAGTGGGAGTTAATCTTCCAGATAAGATAGTGATTGACAGAATTCTCTAGTCACCATCACTAAGTTACTAGAACTTCGTGATGAACTATAGTATGCAAGGGATGACGAAAACGATTCCCGAGCTCTTCGTGATGTTGAAATCGACGAAGGTAGAAATCAAGAAAAGACCATCAAGTGTTGATGATTGACAAGACCACTAGTTTCAAGAGAAGGGCAAAGGGAAAGAAAGGGAACTTCAAGTGGAAAGACAAGCAAGTTGTCACTCCTGCGAAGAAGCCCAAAGCTGGACCATAGCCTGAAACTGAGTGTTTACACTGCAAAGGAAATGGTCACTCGAAGCGAAATGCCCTGAATATTTGGTGGATAAGAAGGATGGCAAAGTGAACAAGGGTATATTTGATATACAGATTATTGATGTGTGCCTTACTAGTGTTTATAGTAGCCCCTGAGTATTTGATACTTGTTCGGTTGCTAAGATTAGTAACTCAAACAGAGTTACGTAATAAAATGAGACTAGTTGAAGGAAAGTGACGATGGTGTTGGAAGTAGTTCCAAGATTGATATGATCATCATCGCACACTCCCTATATTTTCGGGATTAGTGTTAAACCTAAATAAATGTTATTTGGCGTTATGTTGAGCATGAATATGATTTGATCATGTTTATTGCAATATGGTTATTCATTTAAAATCGAGAATAATTGTTGTTCATTTACATGAATAAAACCTTCAATGGTCATACACCCAATGAAAATAGTTTGTTGGATCTCGATCGTGGTGATACACATATTCATAATATTGAGGCCAAAAGATGCAAAGTTAATAATGATAGTGCAACTTATTTGTGGCTTCGCCGCTTGGGTCATATCGGTGTAAAGCGATGAAGAAACTCCATAAAGATGGATTTTCGAATCACTTGGTTATGAATCATTTGATGCTTGCGAATCGTGCCTTTTGGCACGATGACTAAAACTCCGCTCTCCGAACAATGGAACGAAGCTCTTGACTTATTGGAAATAATACATACCGATGTATGCGATCCAATGAGTATTGATGCTCGTGGCAAGTATCGTTATTTTCTGACCTTCACGAGATGATTTGAGCAGATATGGGTATATCTACTTGATGAAACATAAGTCTGAAATAGTTGAAAGGTTCAAAGAATTTCAGAGTGAAGTGGAAAAATCATCGTAACAAGAAAATAAAGTTTCTATGATCTGATCGTAGAGATGAATATTTGAGCTACGAGTTTGGCCTTCACTTAAAACAATGTGGAATAGTTTCACAACTCACGCCACCTGGAACACCACAATCTTATGGTGTGTCCGAACGTCGTAACCGCACTTTATTTGATATGGTGCGATCTATGATGTCTCTTATCGGTTTACCACTATCGTTTTGGGGTTATGCATTAGAGACAGCTACATTCACGTTAAAAGGGCACCATCTAAATCCGTTGAGACGACACCATATGAACTGTGGTTTTGCAAGAAACCCAAGTTGTCGTTTCTTAAAGTTTGGGGCTATGATGCTTATGTGAAAAAAAATTCATCCTGATAAGCTCGAACCCAAATCGGAGAAGTGCGTCTTCATAGAATACCCAAAGGAAATTGTTGGGTACACCTTCTATCACAGATCCGAAGGCAAGATATTTGTTGCTAAAAATGAATCCTTTCTAGAGAAGGAGTTTTCTCTCGAAAGTAGTGAGTGGGAGGAAAGTAGAACTTGATGAGGTAACTGTACCTGTTCCCTTATTGGAAAGTAGTTCATCACAGAAATCAGTTCCTGTGACAAATACACCAATTAGTGAGGAAGCTAATGATATTGATCATGAAACTTCAGATCAAGTTACTACAGAACCTTGTAGGTCTTCCAGAGTAAGATCCGCACTGTAGTGGTGTAGTAATCATGTTCGAAGTCATGTTACTAGACCATGATGAACCTATGAACTATGAGGAAGCGATGATGAGCCCAGATTCGCGAAATGGCTTGAGGCCATAAAATCTGAGATATGATCCATGTATGAGAACAAAGTATGGACTTTGATTGACTTGCTCGATGATCGAGAAGCCATGTTAAATGAATGGATCTTCAAGAGGAAGACGAACAATCGATAGTAGTATTACTATCTACCAAGCTCGACTTGTTGCGAAAGGTTTTCAACAAGTTCAAGGTGTTGAATACGATGAGATTTTCTCACTCGTGACGATGCTTAAGTCTGTCGAATCATGTTAGCTATTGCCACATTTTATGAAATCGGCAAATGGATGTCAAAACTGCATTCCTTAATGGATTTATTAAAGAAGAGTTGTATATGATGCAACCGTAAGGTTTTGTCAATCCTAAAGGTGCTAACAAAATGTGCAAGCTCCAATGATCCATCTATGGACTGGTCCAAGCATCTCGAGTTGGAATATACGCTTTGATAAGTTGATCAAAGCATATAGTTTTATATGGACTTACGATGAAGCCTGTATTTACAATAAAGTGAGTGGGAGCACTACAGCCTTTCAGATTAGTATATGTGAGTGACATATTGTTGATCAGAAATGATGTAGAATTTTTCGCAAAGCATAAAGGAGTGTTTTAAAGGAGTTCTTTAAAAGAAAAGACCTCAAGAAAAGCTACTTACATATTGAGCATCAAGATCTATTGAGATAGATCAAGACGCTTGATAAGATTTTCAATGAGTACATACCTTGGCAAGATTTTGAAATAGTTCAAAATGGAACAGTCAAAGAAAGAGTTCTTGCCTGTGTTGCAAAGGTATGAAATTGAGTAAGACTCAAATCCCGACCACAAGAGAAAATAGAAAGAGAATGAAAACTCATTCCCTATGCCTCACCATAGGTTCTATAAAGTATGCTATGCTATGTACCGCACCTATTGTATACCTTGCTCTGAATTTGGCAAGGAGTACAATAGTGATCTAGGAGTAGATCATCGACATTGGTCAAGAATATCCTTAGTAAGGACTAAGGAGATGTTTCTCGATTATGGAGGTGATAAAGAGTTTGTTGTAAAAGTTACATCAAGGCAAACTTTTACACCGATCCGTATGACTCTAAGTCTCAACCTGGATACATATTGAAAGTGGGAGCAATTAGCTAGAGTAGCTCCGTGCAGAGCATTGTGGACATAAAATATTTGCAAAATACATAACTCTGAATGTGACAGACCCGTTGACTAAGCTTCTCTCACAAGCAAAACATGATCGCACCTTAGTACTCTTTGGGTGTTAATCACATAGCGATGTGAACTAGATTATTGACTCTAGTAAACCCTTTGGATGTTGGTCACATGATGATGTGAACTACGGGTGTTAATCATATACAGATATGAATATTGGTGTTAAATCACATGGCGATGTGAACTAGATTATTGACTCTAGTGCAAGTGGGAGACTGAAGGAAATATGCCCTAGAGGCAATAATAAAGTTATTATTTATTTCCTTATTTCATGATAAATGTTTATTATTCATGCTAGAATTGTATTAACCGGAAACATAATACATGTGTGAATACATAGACAAAACTATGGTCCTTGACTAGCTCATTAATCAAAGATGGTTATGTTTCCTGACCATAGACATGTGTTGTCATTTGATTAGTGGGATCACATCATTAGAAGAATGATGTGATTGACATGACCCATTCTGTTAGCCTAGCACTTGATCGTTTAGTATACAGCTATTGCTTTCGTCATGACTTATACAAAGTTCCTGCAACTATGAGACTGTGCAACTCCCGTTTACCGGAAGAACACTTTGTGTGCTACCAGACGTCACAATGTAACTAGGTGATTATAAAGGTGCTCTACAGGTGTTTCCGAAGGTACATGTTGAGTTGGCATAATTCGAGATTAGGATTTGTCACTCCGATTGTCGGAGAGGTATCTCTGGGCCCTTTCGGTAATACTCATCACCTAAGCCTTGCAAGCATGTAACTAATGAGTTAGTTATGAGATGACGTATTATAGAACGAGTAAAGAGACTTGCCGGTAACGAGATTGATCTAGGTATTGGATACCGACGATCAAATCTCGGGCAAGTAACGTACCGATGACAAAGGAACAAAGTATGTTGTTATGCGGTTTGACCGATAAAGATCTTCAGAGAATATGTAGGAACCAATATGGGCATCCGGTCCCGCTATTGGTTATTGATCGGAGACATGTCTCGGTCATGTCTACATTGTTCTCGAACCGTAGGGTCCGCACGCTTAAGGTTTCATGATGCTTTATATTATGAGTTTATGTATTTTGATGTACCAAGGTTGTTCGAGTCCCGGATGTGATCACGGACATGACGAGGAGTCTCGAAATGGTTGAGACATAAAGATTGATATATTGGACGGATATATTTGGACACCGAAAAGGTTCCGGGAGAGTTTGGGAATATACTGAGCTCCGGAGGTTACCGAACCCCGGTAAGTATATGGGCCTTATTGGGCCTTAGTGGAAGGGAGGAGAAGGAGCAAGGGAGGGGCGTGCCCCCAAGCCCAATCCGAATTGGGAGGGGCCGCCCCCTTCTCTGGGGAACGAGTAATTTCAAAAATTTCCTACGCACACGCAAGATCATGGTGATGAATAGCAACGAGAGGGAGAGTGTTGTCCACATACCCTTGTAGACCCGGCGAAGCGATCACAACGTAGAGGAAGTAGTCGACGTTCTCCTCGCGATCCGACCGATCCCGCACCGCATCCGACGCCCGAGTTCTTGACACACGTACAGCTCGATGACGCCCCTCGATCTCGATCCAGCCGAGTGTCGAGGGAGAGTTTCACAAGACGACGGCGTGGTGGCGATCTTGATGTTTCACCGGCGCAGGGCTTCGCCTAAGCTTCGCGACGGTATGATCGAGGTGGAATATGGTGGAGGGGGGCACCGCACACGGCTAAGGAACGATCTTTAGATCAAACTTGTGTGTTCTAGGGTGCCCCCCTGCCCCCGTATATAAAGGAGCAAGGGGGAGGGGGCTGGCCGGCCAAGGGTGGCGCGCCAAGGGAGTCCTACTCCTCTCGGGAGTAGGATTCCCCCAATCCTAGTTGGACTAGGATTCCTGAGGGGGAAAGAGAGAGAGGGGGGGCCCCTTTCCTAGTCCTAGTAGGACTAGGGGAAGGGGGGGAGGCGCGCGGCCACCTAGGGCTGGCCCTTCTCCTTTCCACTAAGGCCCACTATGGCCCATTTACCTCCGGGTGGTTCCAACCTCCTGCATTCGGTAGAATTCCTGTTTTACTCGAACCATTCCAACTCCAAACATAGGCTTCAATATATCAATCTTTATGTCTCGACCATTTCGAGACTCCTCGTCATGTCCGTGATCACATCCGGACTCAACTTCTTCGATACATCAAAATACATAAACTCATAATAACCGCCATCGAAACCTTAAGCGTGCGGACCCTACGGTTCGAGAACAATGTAGACATGACCTAGAACTATTCACGGTCAATAACCAACAGCGGACCTGGATGCCCATATTGGTTCCTACATATTCTACGAAGATCTTTATCGGTCAGACCGCATAACAACATACGTTGTTCCCTTTGTCATCGGTATATTACTTGCCCGAGATTCGATCGCCGGTATCCAATACCTAGTTCAATCTCGCTACCGCAAGTCTCTTTACTCGCTCCGAATACATCATCTCACAACTAACTCATTAGTTGTAGTGCTTGCAAGGCTTCAAAGGATGTGCATTACCGAGAGGGCCCAGAGATACCTCTCCGACAATCGGAGTGACAAAACCTAATCTCAAATACACCAACCCAACATCTCGCCTTTGGAGACACCTCGTAGTACTCTTTATAATCACCCAGCTACGCCAGACGCTTGGTAGCACCCAAAGTGTTCCTCCGTAAACGGAGTTGCATAATCTCATAGTTACAGAACATGTATATGTCATGGATAAAAGCAAGAGCAACATACTAAACGATCGTGCTAAGCTAATGGAATGGGTCATGTCAATCGATCATTCTACTAATGATGTGACCTTGTTAATCAAATAACAACTCTTTGTTCATGGTCGGAAACATAACCATCTTTGATTAACAAGCTAGTCTAGTAGAGGCATACTAGTGACATATTGTTTGTCTATGCATTCACACATGTATCATGTTTCCTGTTAATACAATTCTAGCATGAATGATAAACATTTATCATGAAATAAGGAAATAAATAATAACTTTATTATTGCCTCTAGGCATATTTCCTTCAGCCTCCCACTTGCACTAGAGTCAATAATCTAGTTCACATCGCCATGTGATTGAACACCAATAATCATATCTCAGATATGATTAACACCCATAGTTCACATCGCCATGTGACCAACACCAAGGGTTTACTAGAGTCAATAATCTAGTTCACATTGCTATGTGATTAACACCCAAAGAGTACAAAGGTATGATCATGTTTTGCTCGTGAGAGAAGTTTAGTCAACGGGTCTTTCACATTCAGATCCGCTATGTATTTTGCAATATTCTATGTCTACAATGCTCGCAAGCTACTCTAGTTAATTGCTCCCACTTTCAATATGTATCTAGATCGAGACTTAGAGTCATCCGCATCGTGTCAAAACTTGCATCGACGTAACCCTTTACGACCTAACCTTTTGTCACTTCCATAATCGAGAAACATATCCTTATTCCACTAAGGATAATTTTGACCGCTGTCCAAAGGATCTACTCCTAGATCACTATTGTACTCCCTTGCCAAACTCAAAGGGGTATACAATAGATCTGGTACACAGATGGCATACTTTATAGAACCTATGGCCAAGGCATAGGGAATGACTTTCTTTCTTTTCTATCTTCTCGCCGTGGTCGGGTTTTGAGTCTTACTCAATTCCACACTTTGTAACACAGCAAGAACTCTTTCTTTGATCTGCTCCATTTTGAACTACTTCAAAATCTTGTCAAGGTATGTAATCATTGAAAAACTTATCAAGCATCTTGATCTATCTCTATAGATCTTGATGCTCAATATGTAAGCAGCTTCATCGAGGTCTTTCTTTGAAAAACTTCTTTCAAACACTCCTTTATGCTTTGCGTATAATTCTACATTATTTCCGATCAACAATATGTCATTCACATATACTTATCGAAATGTCAGAGTGCTCCCACTCACTTTCTTGTAAATACAGCTTCACTACAAGTCTCAGATAAACTATATGCTTTGATCAACTTATCAAAGCGTATATTCCAACTCCGAGATGCTTGCACCAGTCCATAGATGGATCGCTGGAGCTTGCACACTTTGTTAGCTCCCTTTGGATCGATAAAACCTTCTGGTTGCATCACATACAACTCTTCCTCCGTAAACCCATTCAGAATGCAGTTTTACATCCATTTGCCAAATTTCATAAATTGTGGCAATTGCTAACATGATTTGGACAGACTTAAGCATCGCTACGCTTGAGAAAATCTCATTGTAGTCAACACCTTGAACTTGTCAAAACCTTTTTGCATAAGTCGAGCTTTGTAGATAGTAACACTACTATCAACGTCCGCCTTCCTCTTGAAGATCCATTTATTTTCTATGGCTTGCCGATCATCGGGCAACGCCACCAAAGTCCACACTTTGTTCTCATACATGGATCTCATCTCGATTTCATGGCCTCAAGCCATTTCATGAATCTGGCTCATCATCGCTTCCTCATAGTTCGTAGGTTCATCATGGTCTAGTTACATGACTTCCGTAACAGGATTACCGCATTCACTCAGTGCGGATCTCACTGTTTACCTACGAGATTCGGTAGTAACTTGATCCGGTTACATGATCATCATCATTAGCTTCCTCACTAATTGGTGTAGTAGTCACAGAACAAATTTCGTGATGAACTACTTTCCAATAAGGGAGAAGGTACAATTACCTCATCAAGTTCTACTTTCCTCCCACTCACTTCTTTCGAGAGAAACTCCTTCTAGAAAGGATCCATTTTCAAAGAACGAAAATCTTGCTTTAGGATCTGTGATAGAAGGTGTACCCAACAGTTTCCTTTGGGTATTCTATGAAGACGCATTCTCGATTTGGGTTTGAGCTTATCAGATGAAACTTTTTCACATAAGCATCGAGCCCCAAACTTTAAGAAACGACAACTTTGGTTTCTTGCTAAACCACAGTTCATATAGTGTCGCCTCAACGGATTTAGATGGTGCCCTATTTAACGTGAATGCAGCTGTCTCTAATGCATGATCCCAAAACGATATTGGTAAATCAGAAGAAACATCATAGATTGTACTATATCCAATAAAGTACGGTTATGACGCTCGACACACCATTATGATGTGGTGTTCTGTGGCATGAATTTGTGAAACTATTCCACATTGTTTTAATTGAAGACCAAACTCATAACTCAAATATTCATCTCCACGATCGATCGCAGAAACTTTATTTTCTTGTCACGATGATTTTCCACTTCACTCAAATTCTTTGAACATTTCAACTATTTCAGACTTATGTTTCATCAAGTAGATATACCCATATCTGCTCAAATCATCTTGTGAAGGTCGAAAATAACGATACTTGCCACGAGCATCAACACTCATTGGATCGCATACATCGGTATGTATTATTTCCAATAAGTCAAGAGTTTGTTCCATTGTTCCGAGAACGGAGTTTTAGTCATCTTGCCCAAAAGGCACGGTTCGCAAGCATCAAGTGATTCATAATCAAGTGATTCCAAAATCCCATCAAGATGGAGTTTCTTTATGCTTTACACCAATATGACCTAAACGGCAAAGTGCACAAATAAGTTGCACTATCATTATTAACTTTGCATCTTTTGGTTTCAATATTATGAATATGTGTATCACTACGATCGAGATCCAATGAACCATTTTCATTGGGTGTGTAACCATATAAGGTTTTATTCATGTAAATGTAATAACAGTTTATTCTCTTACTTAAATGAATAACCGATTGCAAAAAACATGATCAAATCATATTCATGCTCAACGCAAACACCAAATAACATTTATTTAGGTTCAACACTAATCCCGAAAGTATAGGGAGTGTGCGATGATGATTATATCAATCTTGAAACTACTTTCAACATACATCGTCACTTCACTCTTAACTAGTTTCTGCTTATTCTCAGAACTCCTGCTTCGAGTTACTACTCTTAGCAACCGAACCAGTACCAAATACCGAGGGGTTGCTATAAACACTAGTAAAGCACACATAAAACACCAGATATCAAATATACCTTTTTCACTTTGCCATCCTTCTTATCCACCAAATATTTAGGGCAGTTCGCTTCCAAAGGACCATTTCCTTTGCGTAAAGTAAGCACTCAGTTTCAAGCTTTGGTTCAGCTTTTGGTTTCTTCGTGGAGTGACAACTTGCTTGTCAATCTACTTGAA